>JAQJVK010000002.1:40764460-41472242 GCA_035578135.1 Flexamia atlantica | reverse complement strand
AATTTCAATATCTTAGTATATCTTATCAAGAAGAAGCCATATACCAAGTTTTATCAAGATACTCATTCCTCATGTTATTCGTAAGGAGATTACGAAAACATGTCATATCTCGCTATGTTACATTGAAATTATTTTTGCATTTGAAATTCGCTGAGTATGCAGGTCTGCTGCAACGGGGGTATTTATCACATTATCTTAAGTGAAAGCTGGTCGGAAGGTGGGAGTCACTTACATTGAAAAATAAAATAATGTAATACAATCGTGACGTAACTTTTAGGAAATCAGCTAAACTGTTTCAATAAACAGCTGATTTCATCCCAAGCAGAAGTCATTCTTTAGCCTAGCTTTAGTGTTTAGGTATTGTTGTTGTTCTGCAATCGGGTAGTCTGTTGTGTGATGTATTTTATCTGTAATTATTTATAAATTGGTCAAATAATGGCTGTAAGTAATGAAATAGGTTCAGAAACGGACTGGAGAGGAAATTTAATCTCTCAGTTGCAAAACCGTAATCGGCAACAGTGTAAATGTTTTGAAGACCTTATCACCTACCGTAAGTTTCAAATTTACTATCATCTCCTGAAGGCATCTTTCATTCGCATAACCTAAAATATCTGATATCAGTATCCTTCTAACTTTCGCTTCTTTCACTTTTCTGGTTTTTATTTCACTTTCATTTCCTAAATTTCAAACTTTTACAAACAAAAACGTTTCAGTCAGGCTACTTATACGTATTTCAATACCATGTATTACATCATGATTACATACATCACACAGGCTTTACTATGGAAACATTGTTGTATCTGCTTAAATTACATTCTGTTACTTAACCATCACTGACTGAACTCTGGTTTTGATATGGAAATATGAAAGGACTTTAAAAAAAAAGTTCAAGATACAGTACTCTCAAGAATTTCCCTACAGATAGGTCTAAAATCATGTTTACTTGGAGTCTAAAGAGAAGAACACATGTCAAGGCAATATTTAAAGTTCCATGAGGATTTTTAAAGAGCCATAGAAGTTTGAGACAGAAGTTTTCCTAAAAACATTCTGTGAGTCCTTTAAGTTATCAGGAAACTTAAAATGAAATTTTGGGTCGAGACCATAGCCATCACTGGTAAGAATGCCGGAGCCTTTCCAGCTGGCAGAGTTGCTTTTCAAGGGTTTTTATCATTAAACAACTTATCCTCACGGTTAGCTGATTTCAAAATAAACAACAGAAGTCCCATGAGAGAGTAAGAATGTATTACGAATCCTTAGGTGCGGTGTTGCTGTTTAGTGTCGCGATGCTGCCAAGGCCTTGTTAGGCTCCTAGAGATGTCCACGCCTAGACACTCATTGAGAGGCCTCTTATTGCCTCAGGCTAATATTAGCTATTAGCCTAACCATTTTAGTTTTTGTACTTTTCTCTGCTTAGTGCTCACATTACCAGGATTGATTTAAATCCAGGGCCGAACTCAGACCGGTTTTCCTGGGACAATTTTACCGGGGCCCGGGGTCAAGGGGGGGCCCGGGTCGGGTGTAAAGGGGGCCCGGGGGGCGGGTCAGAACCCCCTTAGAAAATAGTGATTATCCCCTCGGGGGAATGTATAGAAACAGTAGGAACAGGTAAAAAGGGCCCGAAACGACAACAAAGGGGCAAAAACGACACGGGCGAGTAAAAAAAAAGGTCACCACTTTTGACGGGCCGGAAATCTTGCCGCCGGAGATCAGCTACGGCTTTGAGCGGAACTAGCCTGGCCTAATATCTCTACCGGGGCCCGCCGAAGCTGGGTACAGCCCTATTTAAATCCACTTATCAGTGTGCTCAACCAAAACTAATTTTGGAAATTTGGAGATAAGTTCTGTTTAGGCATCAGTAGGCATACATTACCAGAGATAGGTGACGTAACATGCAGGGGATGCCCCCTCAGTTGGTGGTTTTTGCTTTTGTGCCTCAGATTTGTTCAACAACTATTGACCTTTAAACTGTTAAACTTAGCCTAATTTATGTGTACGGTTACTTATTTGGCATCAGGTATTATACTATGTTGTATATTGGTCAAGATAAAACATACATAATGTGTGTGAAAATGGATCAGTTGGAAAATATAAGGCTATATGAATTGCTTTATTTTAACCCAAATAAATTTATTTTTCAGATAATCAGCTGTTTGACACAACTTTATCATTGCGAAATGAAAATTTGCATCTCAACATACAAATAGAGAAGCTCAGACAAGGAAGTCAATCTCCCGGGGCCTATGTGAGTGGAGGGGAGTTCACAAAGATATCGGCTTTAGAGCACAAAGTTTTGAGTCAACAAGAGGAGTTGACAGAATTGCACAAAAGGAGGAGTGAAAATGCCCAGCTCATTATCGACCTCAACAATAAGCTGCAAGAAAAAGACAAACACATTACTGGACTCGAACAAAGGTATAACCTATTAAACCGTAAAGTATGTGAGTGTTAAGAAATTACTAATTTTGGTCCACGTTGTTACATTACTTTCACAGTGTTAGTAAAATATTTACTTATAAATATCGGTAATAATATTTAATTCGAAAAAAAAGGGTTACCGTTACTCAATCTTTAAATAAGAGCTGTTATTGATCTGATTCTAGGTTACGTTTTATGTAATATTTCAAATAGAGGTAGTTTATGTAATCTACATCTTTTTACTCTGGGTGAACAAAAAAACAACGGAACAGACTGGGCTAAATTCATGTGAATGCATATCATGAACCTGGCTAATCCAGAGGTCTACTCATGTCATTAAAATCTCCTTGGGCTTTGTGCCATGAATGACCAAAGTTTAAATGTTTACATTTTGGAAAGAATATATAACAATTCAAACAGTAAAAATAAACAGCTGTAAATAGGCTCACTTGAATTTGGCACTTACAATAGCAGAAGCAAGAGCAGTGGTTTCAAGTTTCATTACCTGACCAGGCTTATAGCTGGCATCACAAAAATTTGATGTTAAAAACTTCTAAACAGCTGGTGTTTTCCTATATAATCATTTGTAAAAAGGTCGAGCGGTACTTGTGTACTATACAGGCCCCACCTATTTTTCCATTAATTTAGTTTGGTTAGGGCTGAAATGACATATATATATGAAAACTACTTAACCTAACCTTATTTTTGATATGAGACACGCCTGAGTAAGTAAGTGAGTCCCCGAAACCAACGGCGTTCCCGAGCGCCATACAGTGCTATGCTGGCCAGTGAATGATTCATTGTTGCGGCGCACAGCTGTTGGAGTCACCGCCAGACAGTCGGTGTTGTGGTCGTGTTGCGTCACGCTGTTCTTCTATCCAGACAGCCGGTGGTGTGGTCACGTCGCGTTGCGCTGTTCTTGAACCGCGATGAAAATTTGGGAGTTAACACAAACGGAGCAGGATGCTGTGCGTTTTTTTCAGACATGGGGTTTGCTATCGGAAACTAAATTGTGTAGTGGTGAGCATTGAAATGAAAATGTACTTTGGTGAGCAATATCCGTTCTGGAAATGCAACACCCGACCTTGTCGGCGGAGAGAAAATAGGTTTACGTGTGGGTACGTGGTTTGACCACAGTAAGCTGCCCTTTCTGATGATATGTAGTGTTTCTTTAGTTAACCAAACTAAATTAATGGAAAAATAGGTGGGGTCCAAATAGTAGGCTACACAAGTACCAGTCCAGCTAATGAAGTTTTAAGATTCACAGTTTCATGATGCCCGTTATGAAGTACAAATTTAAATGTCCATAGAGAGTAATAGCTTCTAAGCCATGCGAAGAATGGGTACTTTGACTTTTACTTTGTATGCTTTATTTCTTTGGTAAGCCACCTATGCAGCCTGATGTGCATTTAAAAGTGGTATTGAATGAATAATGAGTGAAATGATAGCCAGAGATGAAAAATCACAGAAATATTTTATCTACTAATTATGGTGAAGCACTGTATGTGGGCATATCTACATCAAGTTTTAAAACCGCATGAATGAGGCAGGATGACAACATTAAATCTATCGGCCTACCTATTAAACCCTTTGGCTGCTAAGAAATATCATTGATTTTGTTTCCATACTGCCAAGAAAAACTTACAACTTCAGATTTGTGTGTTAAAAATCCACAAAATGGTATACAAAATAGGCTATACCTATGTGGAAACTCTTTAGCCTAAATGGTTGATAAGAAGAAAAGTTGTTCTCAATGTTAATGAGTTTAATTCTTTTTAATTTGTAAAGCCTTTGATAGGAGATTTTATTTTATGAAGGCATGTATTAAACGGTCAAATAATTTAAAGTTTGGAACTCAGAATCAAGCTAAAACAACGTTAAATCAAAGTTGAATTGGTAGGTTAATGCAAGCTCTAGTATGAAAACCATCGGCATTCATTATTGGTGTCCATCCCATTGATATACACTACTGGATCGGCAGGTAGGCTCCGTCACCCGAGTTGGCGGCAGTGGTTACGTTTCTAACTTTAAAGGGAAAATAGGGGCAAAAGCGACTCGCTGCTCTATATCCATCATTTTCACGCCCTGGTCGCAGGACTTTAACGATTCCGGCACGCTTCACAGAGCAACGTAAGACATTTCTGAAGTATTAATCATTCTCGACCACATATTCAATTTGCAGAAACATTATAAATAAAAAATACCCCCGTTGCAGCAGACCTGCATACTCAGCGAATTTCAAGTGCAAAAGAACATATTTCAATCCAACATAGCGAGATTTGACATGTTTTTGTAAGCTCCATAAGAATAACATGGGGAATGAGTATGCAGGTTTGCTGCTACAGGTATGTTTAAACTGGTTGGTTTTAATTCAATAATTAGTAGATCTGAACTAGAAGAAGCCATTTACCAAGTTTTATCAAGATATGTTGAGAAATAAGCGAAATATAGAATTTTACTTATTTCCCATAAGGTTAACATTGAGACAACGTACTGTGTTTACCACTTTCAATATCTCGGTAACCAATGGACATAGAGCAGTGATTCAAATTACAAAATTGTTTGTTTTTCTGAGCTGAATTCAATGGTGCCAACAAAAATTTGATTAATTTTATTTTTCTATGTAAAAAACTCAAAAAACCCAGTTTTGGGGGGGTTTATCCCCCTTTACCCCCCTTTCCCGTGGTCCGATCGGGCTGGTTTTCTAACTCATCCGAATAATTACTACTTTACACGCCTATGCCAAATTTCATTCCGATCGGACCATTTTTGTGAGCGCTATCGTGCTTACAGACACATAAGCACGATATATATATATATATATATATATACAAATTTGAACAAATGGTGTTTTTGGTATCTGGGGGCACCAAAACGAAAAGTTATGATGGTCCCGCGCTTAGGTCTTACCATGAGACCTACGGTAATAGCTTCTTCCCTATAGGGGAAATTCGCTAAAATTACATACATGGGTTATTCTACCGCACTACCACACCGAATCTCGGCAGGTATTCCATATCCATGGATGTTCCTCTAAATTATAATTTTTATTTCAAATTTTAATTGATGTGAAAAGGTGTAATAAGCACAATGAAAGTTCACAATCAAGCATTTTTGTTACTTCGTTCTTAACTTACAATTTTAACGAAACAACAAGTTTACATGCTACAAAACAAAATGGTTTTTGCCAGCTGTCGTCTAATGCCTAGATTTGTTTTTTACAGTGTCTGTCATCTTTTTCTTACCTAGATGGTGAGATAAGATCTTGAAAAACCATTTACAAATGTACTTCATTAAAATACTTTACGATCACCCTGCAATTCATAATTTGTTTTGTGATCTTTGAAAACATCACCTTTGCATGATTACAAACTTGCAATGTAAGTTAGTGGTCGTTAACTTTGGCACCTAACACATGAGTTTTAGTATTACAGGCACACTAGCAGTTGCCCGTGGCTTCGCTCACGATAAAAATTACAGCTGATCTTACTTATGCTCTTTAAACTGTCAAATTTTAGTATTCACAGCTGTTTACAATTCAGTATTTGAATGTTTACATCCTTATAAAATGAATAAAATTGAAGCCAAGGACGTTCATGGGGCGTAGCAGTATGCAGGTTAGCTGCCATGAAAATGGAAATATTGGGGATTTTAGACTATTATACAATATATGTCATCTAGATTACATGACTCAGCTGATATACATCTATTTATAGCACGCTTTAACCGCAAACTTATGCCCAAGGCCACGTGGTTTCAGTACGGCCAACAATACGGTTTTGCGTTTTTGCCCCTATTTCGCCTGCGAGTCGCCAGGCTGCAACCTCAACACACCGCTGTGTATGCTCGGGAATCCCTACACGTGCCTTACAGGCGGCACGCAATCCAGTAGTGTATATTGATGGTCCATCCACCATTAATGGTTTCACAATGGTTTTTTCAGCCTCCATGAAAACGCCAGAGTTTTGGCGAGTTTAAGAGCAGAAATAGAGATGTACCAGAAAAGTAACACAGAGCTCAAAGCCTTGAATCAAGTCCTTAAAGATGAGCATCAAGCTCTGCAGCTGGCGTTCACCCACCTCGAGGCCAAACTGAGGAAAGTCCAAGTAAGTGTTCATATTTATGTATTTTTAATGAAGGCAGGGGTGCCCAGAGTGGGGGGGATTTGGCGCTCATGACGCCATCAAATAAAATTTTGGGGGATTTTTTAAACTATAAAAGAGTATGGAATTTTGTGATCATAGTAATTGAAAAATTGAGTATGTCCAGAAGGATGACCATTACTAACAATATTGACAAATTCGCATCAGCTGTGATTAAGTGTGATCAATTGAGATCAAATTGATAATAAGCATCAACTGTGCAACCACGCACATTATTTTGCTGGACACACATAAATATCTGCTGAATGCGAAAAGCAGCGGAAATAACTTTGGGAACGTCGTGAAGAGCGACCATCATGATATAATGTCGGCCGCGTTGGTTGGCTGCAAAGTGGTTCGACCATTGATTCCATCAATAAATATATTCAGAACTGAATAAATTAAGACGCAAATATATTTTTTTATGAAGAAATTTTAGAAATAGTTGTTTTTAGAAGATCAAGAAATTAACTGTTTTCTCACAGTTAAAAATGCTATGGAACTGATTTTTTTTTGTGATTTTCTAACAGTAAACAGAAATTTTAAAGATAAAAAAATCCAGGAAAAAATTATTACAGTAGAGTCCCACAAACCTGGACTAATGTGGACCGAACGGACCAAAATTTCCGAGTAATCGGGAAATGAGTAAAAATAAGAAAAAATAAGAATAGTTTCTGTTATTTCTATAAGAAATCATTTATTTATTGCATAGTAAAAAATACAAAAAACTACATTATCAGTTACAAAAAACTGAAAGAAAACCCAAAACTGTTTTATTTGTGTCACACCATGCTCTGGCCTTGAATTTCAGTGCACTTTATTGCTCTGGCAGGCTTTCCGAGTTATCCAGAATTCCGGGTTATCGAATTCTGGGTTTGCGGGACTCTACTGTAAAATTCAGAAAAATATATTTTGTGAGGTATTTACTAAAATTCAATGTTATGCATGCGAAACTACTAAGTGTTTTATTAATTGAAATAAAGCCCAATTGATTATATTAATTTTCATTCGAGTAAGAGCCGCAAAAACTGTTTGTTAAAAAATTAATAACACCGTTGCAGCAGACCTGCACACTCAGTTTCAGTTTATTGCTAATAATGAAAGGGAGGGGGTTAGCCAAATTTGGGGGGGAGGTGTGTCTAAATTTGGGGGGGAGGGCGCCCTGAGGCTTGGGGGGGGGATGGGCACCCCTGAATGGAGGTAATACGTAATTAGACCAATCAGCAAGGAAAATGGTTACATGTCACAGTTATATCTTAAAAATTAAGGTTATAATAACTGATGCGATACAAAAAAAAAAATACATTAATAGAGAACTTTTCTTGGATGCAAAGAATGGACTATAATTTTTCCAGACTCTCTCTTAGTTCAAAGGTTGCTTGATTTGATTATTTTATTTGAGCTAGGTAGAAATTACCTAATTCAGAAATAATCAAGTGATACATTATGAATAGTAATGATTTTTGTTTATGAAATTAATTCTAAGATCATTAAATTGTCAAAGATCACAATTCGAATGAGATGTAAAATACTTAAGACTTAGTAGACAAAGCTGATATGACTGAGAAAATTAGCAGTCCCTTCAGAAATAAAAATAAATCTCGGGGTTGGCAGCACTGCTGCGATTTAGTACGGTTCAGGAGGTGAATAGGCTCCTCAGTTTTATCTTAGTTATAATTATCTAAGAACAGTCAGTGTTATATAAACGTGCTGAACCGGTTACAGAAGGTCTGAGATTGTTATCGTTAATTATTTGTGCTCAGTCATCGTCGCAAATATCGTTAATCGTCGTTTGGAGCGGGCCCGAAGCGTGTCTCGCGTCGCCGCGACGGTTTGTTCAGACAGGCGTTTCTCCGCACGTGGTGTCTAGTTCAGTGTTAAGTGTATAAACTGTGTGAGGTGGATATTTTTATTGTTTTATCGAGCCATCTAATGAGTGATAAGACCATTGATAAATTCTTTACGCCGACAACCAGAAGTGTGAAACGTCAACGGTCGTCCTCCTCCCCGCCAGGTACTGTACCTCCAGCCGACATGGCTGGCGATGACGAAGTACTCGGCAATCTAACTCGTGGTCAGTTAAAAAGTGATTTAAGTGCTTTACTGGATGAAAAACTTTCCGTGTTGGTGTCTAATTTAGCGACTAAAGCCGATTTTGAATCTCTTTCTGGGCAGGTAACGTTACTCACAGAGGAAAACAAAAGCTTAAGGACTGAGATTGCGAACCTTAAAGCCCAGGGGAAGGTAATAGCCAACAAAGTGGTGGATCTGGAAAGTCGTTCCCGCCGCAACAACCTTATATTTAAAGGTCTAAAGTGGAACGATGATAATAGAGACTATAGGCGAATTGTGGAGAGGTTCTGTAGGGAGGTTCTGGGAGCTGAGGACAATATTTGGGTAAATAGGGCCCATACACTCGGTGGGGATGGCAAGGTAATTATTGCTCATTTCCCTTCAGACACAGACATAGATTATTTAATGTCCCGAGTGCGAAAGCTAAAAGGTACAGGTTATGTTGTGCATAGAGACTTCCCTGCAGAAGTGTGTCATAAACGGGCGTGTCTAATGAGTGTTAGAGCCGAGGTGGAAAAAGCTGTAGGCAAGCGAAGAATGCCATTAATTTTCGACCATCTCATGATAGAAGGGTGTCGCTTTACATGGGACGACGGTCGGCTCCGAGCGGGGCAGCAAGACGGCGCGGACAAGCTGAGAAGTCTCTTCAACCATGACTTCCAGGGCTTCCTCACTACGCTCGCTCAACGAGGCCCAGGAGGCAGAGGTACCACAACCGAATCCAGCGGGGCGCCTCCAGTGACAGCTACTCCGACGGCGGGGACTCCAGCGGCGGCGACTTATGCGGCGGCGGCGGCAGAGGCGGCAGCGGTCAACCAGAAGTCAGCGACGACGGTGTGAGGGGCCTACCCCAACCACCCAGTGAGAGGACAACGAGTACTCGAAAAGGACTGTAATTATGGAAAGTTAGGTTTATTTAAGTTGTTAGCATATAATGTTTGTGGTTTAAGAAGCAGTTTTGCTGAGCAAAATTTTCATGATTTCATTTGTAATTACGATGTAATAGTTTTAATTGAAACATTCACCTCAGAAACAGATAGAAGTTGGTTATATTCTAAATTTTCAAATTTTAAAATACATTTTCAGCCAGCAACTAAGCGACACGTTTTTGGTAGACACATAGGTGGAATGGTGCTATTAATAAATAAATTGTCACCATACAGCAATCAGTTAGCATTTACTGAAAAAGATGGGGTAACTTTAATTGAAGCAAAATTGACTAAGGGCGGTAAAGGTATTTCATTTTTGCCAGTTTATTTAAATCATTCAAATTGGGATAGTGATTTTAGTGAGTTAGTTGATGTTATCGAGAATAACTTGTTTGAAAATGTCATAATTATTGGCGATTGCAATGGGCGCATTGGCCAAGAGCAAAATACTGTAGATGGGGCTATAAATTGGGTAAATAATAAACTAAGTGACCATAGACGTTCCAAAGATAGTGAAATTAATATACGGGGTAGGAAAATTTTAGAATTTTGTGAAAATAATGGGTTGGTTGTTTTAAACGGAAGGACGTTCGGTGATTCGGAAGGAAATTACTCATTTATAGGCTCTAGAGGTTGCTCCGTAATTGATTTAGCTGTAGTATCGGCTGATTGTCTCCATTTAGTTGATGATTTTAAAGTTATTCAATACCCGGGGTCAGATCATTTACCAATTGAGCTCTGTCTTAGTGTCGGTAGCTCTGCCGCTGCGGGGGAGGGGGCGGAGCGAGTGGGAGTAAAAACGACTCCTTTGTTGCCGAAATTAAATTGGGCGATTCAAGATATCAACGAGTATTCTGCAAAATTAAATACTAGCGCTGGGCAGTTTGTTATCGCACTGGACAATCAGGTGAACATTGACGAGATTACAAAAATGGTTATTAATGCGGCTGGGAGAAAGATTACATTATCGCACGGAGTTATTGATAATAAAAAAGAATTGTGGTTTGACTATGAGTGTTTAGCGGCCCGTAAATCAGTTTTTCGTCTTCTAAATTTATTTCGAAAAACTAATTCAGAAATCGTCAAGTTGCAGTACATAGAAGCCCAAAAGTCGTTTAAAAAATTGTGTAAAAAAAAGAAAAACGATTATTATGTCAAGTTAGTTAGTAATTTGAGTGAAGCTAAAGATAGTAAAACTTTTTGGAAAGCGGTAAACAGTTTTAAATTGCGGTCTGATAAGATTGTTGGTAATATCGTGCCGAATCTGTGGGTTGATCACTTCAAACACTTACTTAATCCACCGCTGTCGTCGGCTAGTGTGAGTTATGCTCAACCCTTTGTTGTTGATAATTACCTTGATGTGAATTTCACTACTAACGAACTCAAAAAAGTTATTTCGCAAGCAAAGAATAATAAAGCTCCAGGATTAGATAGGGTGCCGTATGAGTTTTTTAAGAATGCCCCGGAAACCTTTTTGGAAAGATTATTAGATGTTTACAATAAAATGTTTGCAGAGGGCAAGGTAGCAAGTAGTTTTAAAACATCAATAATATTTCCATTGCATAAAAAAGGGGATGTAAATCAAGTAGAAAATTACAGGGGTTTGAGTTTTATTAACTGTGTTAGCAAGATGTTTACTAGTTTAATAAGCAATAGATTAAGTCAATGGGTTGCTGATAAACAAATTTTAACTGAATTTCAAGCTGGGTTTAGACATGGTTATTCTACTGTAGATAACATTTTTAATTTGCATGCAATTATTAACTTAAAACTTAATATCCCTAAGGGGAAAGTTTTTGCTTTTTTTGTAGATTTCTCATCCGCCTTTGATACTATTGATAGGAGTGCACTGATTTTCAAACTCTCATGTTTGGGTATTTCGACGAAAATATTAACGGTAATTAAAAGTTTGTATGAGGGAACAAGTTTGGGAGTGTGGAGTAGAGAAGGTGTAACGGAGTTTTTTAATACCAATATTGGCCTCAGGCAAGGGTGTAATTTCTCACCTTTAGCTTTCAATTTATTCGTAAACGATATGCCAGAATGTATAGGAGGGGGATTCCAGTTGGGTGGGAAAAAGATTAACATGCTGATGTATGCGGACGACGTTGTTTTTTTGGCGCCTACAGCTACATGCCTACAGATAATGATCTCAAATCTGGAAAAATATTGTGAGAAATGGAACTTAAAAGTTAATTTGGAAAAGTCTAAAATAGTTATTTTCAGAAATGGAGGTAAATTGTGCAAAAATGATAAATGGTGGTATAAAGGTAAACGCGTTGAGGTTGTTAACGAATATAAATATTTGGGTGTTTTATTTACTAGTTCGTTATCTTGGGAAGCCCATTTTAAAGATAAATCTAGAGTAGCTAAGTTGGCAATTCAATCTGTATGGAATAATTTAATAAGATGCAATTCAGTTCCATTAAGTGCCAAGTATGCTTGTTTTAACAATATCATCAGATCAATTCTTTGTTATAGTGCTCAGGTATGGGGTTGTTACGAAAGTTTACATGTAGAATCTGTACAAAAAATGTTTATAAAAAGACTTCTTCGTTTGCCGGGAAACACACCTGATTATGTCCTTTACTTAGAAACCGGGTTAGATAAACTCCATTTATTTACGCTAAGTTTAAATTTAAATTATATTAGTAAAATATTGAACTCTTTCTCCAATGACCGTTTACCAAAAGTTTTATTGAAGGAAATTGTTAATAAAAATGTTGGAGGGAGTTTACCCTGGAAACAATTGGCAGCTAAACATAATTTAGTAATTAATTTAAAAAACATGTTTGAGGAAGAGGGGGAGCGTATTGTTGCACAGCTGACGACGGTGGTGGAGAGGGAGAGGGAACGATGGCGAAGTTGGTGCGAGGGTCAAGCGTTGACGGCGCGTTATCGCGATCAGTATCTGCTTCTCGACCTCGGCCGCGGCGGCAGGACAATGCTCACTGATAACGCCGATCTTGGTCTCGTTTCCTGGGTGATTAAGGCCAGAGCCCAATTAATTGAGTTAAATTACAAGCCATGGCGAGATGTAAATCATTTATGCTCTCTTTGTAATCTTCGAGAAGAGGAAACAATTTTTCATTTCGCTGCTCGGTGTCCTATATTAAAATTCATAAGGTTCCGTTGGTTAGGTAAATATTTTTTGGAGCAACGAGAATATTTGATGTACTTAAATGGGGTGGATTGGGGTTTATTTGGTAAATTTTTAAGGGATGCATGGTATTTCAGGTGGGACCTCATTCAGGAGTTTAATTATTAACTGACGATTTTTTTTTTTTATAGCAACTATAATCTGAGGAAAACCTTCAAAATAATGTTCCTGATTTTTTAATAGTTCTATTTCGTAAATTCTAGGTGTGATGAAGTTTCAATTAAACTAAATATGTTTTTATTTTTATTATTCTAAAGTGGTAATTCAAATCAGCTGTATTTTAATGTATAGATGCTTTGTTTCCTTTTTATACAGATTGTCAAAGTTAGAAGAAATGGTAGGATTCAGTGGACTGGACTATTAGCCAACCTGACAGACGGTCCATAAAAGACCATTGTCATTAAGTGTTATTTATAATTTTTCTGTTAATTTCTAAATTGTTCTACTGGAATGTACTAGATAATGTACGGAAACAAGATAAGTTGTACAAATAAAGCACTTTTTTTCATTTCATTTCATTCAAAAATAAATCTCATGGTAATATTAATTGCAATTATTGTGTTACAGTTTGTGCACGCTTATCCCGACCATTTTAAAGAATGTGTGTGAGAGAGATGGACAATGAATGTTTAGAGAGAGATAGACGATTCCTTAATAAGCGTATGTAATGACCACGCTGAATTTCTGTATTCTGTATTTCTGAAAAATTACTGAATTCTGAATTTTACCAATGGGCTGCAGCAAAGTGGTTTTTTTTGTACCTATTTGGTTTCCGATTGCACGATATTTTGTTTTTTTCTTGTTCTTGAAGTTTTTTTAATCACCCGTTAGACAGCAACTCTTAGACCTGGACCTGACCTGGACTGAGTCGACAGCTGTCATCAATCAAAGAAAATAAACAATAGTTGTTTACTTTTGGGAAAATGATTTTTTAATTAAAACTTATGGAAACACAACTATTTTAAGTTTAAACTCTTATTTTATAACAAGTACATACAAATTCGGAGATTACAATGCATATTTCCAATTTTACAGATGAAATGACAAAGATAAAACTTACGTAAACAAAACATCAAACCACAACCTAAAATAAATTTTCCCAACCAAGAATTTTACTTTTGTTTTGAGTATTAGTTCACTTATTTACAGCTTGTAGCAGTCGTAAAGGGGCGGGGCTCGAGTAGGGGAGTGACTTCCCCTCCGCCCCCACACCCCGATGCGTCAAAATTCTCAAGCTGGTCAGGATGAGCGTGCGTGAACTGTAACTTCCCAACCTTTAATCCTTCCTGAACTTACATATGTTGAAAGCACCAGACTCCCCTAGGCCTAAAACAAGAGATAAAATTATTATAGAAAACTGATTATTAGTCATTGTATACATTAACTTTTGGTTGTTGAATTTGGACAAATAAAGGATGCGTTATCAGAGCCGGCTCCACCATATAGGCGAACTAGGTGACCGCCTAGTGCGCCAGGGCCCAAGGGGCGCCAAAGGGGGCGCTGAGTGGAATGTTTATCAAAAAAACAAGGTGCAAATAAAACACTTTTATTTTGAAAAGGAAAATTATTAAAGTAAACTAAACACGTTTATATTTTTCTAGCGATGTGACCTGCTTGTATAAAATTGCATACATTATATTGTGTATTAAAAAAACGTTTACTCTTGGCTGTTTAATGTTTGATCTTTAAAGAAAGTAAAATTGATCGGGGAATATTAACTGATTGACTCCTCGACGCCAGTGACCCCAAGCAGCTTACGCACACATACCATCTGCAGTTTTACTGAAAATACTAATCAAATCAAACAATTTGACACGTTGGCTACCGACGGTCTAGAATTTGAGTCGCCGGGAGTTCCCAGCAGTCTGAACCTACTACACGACACTCGGAATAACGGGAACCCATAGACCGAATTTGTTTTGGATATTTTTATATATTTTGATGTATAATATATATATTTACTCATAAAAGTTGCAGTAAAATAATATTTTTGCATTTTTTTTTGGCGTCACGTAAGTGTGGCGTCGGTCTTTAGTAAACTTTTGCACTATGATTTTAGCGATAGACCGACTGTCTCACATACGAGACGTGAGTTTGCAAAATTTGAATGGTTGAAAAATTACTTACAACAGTCACCATAACCAATAAAAATCACTAAATACCACCGGGCAGTTGGTTACACAATAAAAAACACCATGAGAAATCAGTAGAAAACAAACACTATAGGCATAACACGAAATCAGACAGAATAGTCAGCTTTGAAATTCTGTAAAAAAAATTTAGGTCGAACGCAAAGATCACGCGACACACATACGTGTCACACATTCCTATAGACCAATATACAGGCTTCAGACCAATATAGTGTACCGAACCGGCGTAGAAGAAAGTCATTTAACGAATCGGTGATGGTGTCATGCATGCGTGTTGTCAGTCCACTGGATTAGGCCCGAGCGTCACGCATGTGTGTCGTCGGAACACTGGAATCAGCTTGCGCGACACGTATATAGGACGTGGTCTATTTTAAGGGTTTTTTAACATTGCGTACATATATGGGACAATCGGTAGCCAACGTGTTAAAATTTTAAAATATTTTATCTTAAAATATACTAATTTACTAATCCTGAAAAAAATCTCTGGATTAGGTGAATCGATTTAAATTGTTATTTAAACTCTTTTATTTCAATAATATGCCTATATCTCCTAAGAAACTTGAAAAAAATCAGGTGAAAAAATTTTAAGTTGTCTACGATATTACAAGTTTCTTCTCGTTTGTTACAAACTAAAATTTACTACACAAGGAATTAAAAATAATTGTTAAGTGATTGTTAAAATAAAAATAAAAGCATTAAAAAGTTAGAGGTTTTAGTAATTGGATTTTTTATTCCATGGCATATTAGTTTTTTCTCTAGCCCTGATAATGTACCCTTTTACACAACTGTTAGGAAGTGTAAAAGGAACTGTTAGGGGTGGGGGGCGGCAAGTACCTTCGCCTAGGGCACATAAAACTCTTGAGCCGGCCCTGTGCATTATATGATTTCAATCACCATACCTTTTTTAAGTTTTCCTTCTATTTCTTTATTTCACAAGCACAAACCTGTACATAAGTGTTAACATATTTAACTTTAATATCCATAAAGTTGAAACATATTTCTAAAAAAAACTAATTCTAAATACAGAATTAGGATCAATCTAAATAATTAATTTCAAGTCAAGAGAAAATATATAATTATAGTTTGAAGTAAAACTCAGTATTTGAATAGTGTGGATGATTTATTAAGAAGAATTTTAATTTAGTGCTACATTTTCCTTTTTAGTTTCATTTTTTTATTTCGTTTGGTCAAATTAAAAAGAGTTTTGAACCCATAACTGAAGGTTTTTGTTGGAAAAGAGATAATTTGTCCTCTTGAATGTCAAAATCATTTTTATTTTGTGTATTGTAAGAATGGATATTCAAACGCAATGGAATGTATATATTTGTGTATCATGTTATAGATTCAAAGTAGCTTTGTGGAAAGCATCTTGCAAAAGTCATTACGTTTAATCCCTAGGATTTAGGTATGTGCTTGAATTTATTTCTAGGACATTTTCTGTGACAGTAGATTAGCTAAGAGCCACCAAATGTTGGCAAGTGATTTTGTGTTATGTGCGGAATATTCGCTTGAACTATTTAGCCTATATTTTGGTCTGTGTTTGTCATGGTGAGGCTTAATGAAGATGGTTTGGAAATCCTCCAGCAGTTGAAGATTTTGGCAGGGAGCCAACTTTTGAGTCATATTTATAACAACAGTTACATTTTGCTCACTTCCAGACTTGCTCCAGCTCTGGTTTTTGCACTAGTTTCTTTCCCGTCATTCAGTAAAGATTTAAAATAGACATCAATAAAATACTGTTATTTCTTTGTTTAAAATGTAACTCAAACAGGAATTCATTAAATTTTTAAGTTTCTTTTTGTTTTCGTTTGTGTCAATTTTGATATTGCGTGCTTTAAAGATTTCATAGGCAAAGCTATACAAATCTTTCAGCTATAAGGTAAGGACTCAAGTAGTAAGTCCAATAATGTGCTACTAATTCTAGTATTAGTAGCATATTTATCAAAATTCTACATTTTTTTCATTCAGATGCTGATAAGGGTTATTATTTTTAGCTTAAAGAAGGTATTGTTATGGCTTTATCTTTGAATAAGTTTTTTTTAATAGTTTTATTTATGGATTGTGTCTATAGTTTCAGTGTTTAGTTAAAGATTCTAATGTTTAAAATTATGTAATTTTTAGGATGAAAACAGAGAGATAGTTGACAGATTAAAGCAGTACAAGTCAAAAGACGCTGAAAAAATGAATGAAGAAAATGAAAATTTTGTGAGGTAATTTTATTTTATTATTACTTGCTTAGTTTAATATGTGTTTCTAAAAATGCTTTGGATCTCGTAGCACTCACTTAAAGTAGTTGTGACTGGTTCACCTCCTGCAACACAATCTTGACAGGTTTCAGCGGCAGTTTGTGTAGACTATGACGTGCTAGCCAACATTGGGTGTCATCATCAATAAGAAAAATGGTTGCAGGAAATAATCTAAAAACATTTTGAACAAAATATAAAATCACTGGCAATTTTAAATTAAAAGGAATGTACACAAATAATGGAAATACAGAGGAAGTATTTATTGGGAACACATTTTAATGATAATGGTAAAAAGTTGGTGATAAAAGATAACGGATAAAAAAATATATAAAAGATAATGGTGAGTCGATCATAACTTACAGTAGTACTCGATAAGAAGACACTCAATAACACAAAAACATACTTTTCAAGTCTCCTTGATAATGTAATGACACTTAATGTCTTGTTAACACGATCCTCAATAAGAAGACTCCCTTGATAATGAGACTCTTTTCAGAATCCCCTTGAGAGTCTTCTTATCAAGGTTCTACTGTAATATCACATAATTGAATTACATGGCGGACGACGACAGGTGCATGAATGAAGTCTGGAAGAGGCCAATTTCAGGAGATTTGTTTTCTAATAATTTCCATTTTTCACTCTTTATATAGAATTTACCTTCTCAAAGATTTTGACAACCTCTTCAAGAATCTGGTGACAAATCATTAGATTATTTTTCATGAAAATCGTATTCTTATCTTAGAACCAGGGGGGGGATAAAGGAGGGCTGTGATGCATGGGTTTGTGGAGGGAGGGTGGCAATTTGGATCTTTCCAAGGCCATTGAAAATCACCTGCAGATTGTTAGTTCCTCAAAAACACAATGTAATCCGATGGGGTATAATTCAATGCTTTTGTTAAATTTGGCATTTGACAATGCACCCTCAATAAACTTCTTTGGTGAAGGCTTTAGTTAATGACTTGGATCACTTATTACTGATCAGCTCTTTAACTCGAGGCTCACTGAATGTGTCATAAGGGTGTTAAAGAGTGTTAATATTGTTACATAAAATTACCATTCATTATTTTGGGACTTGAGATGTGAAAATGAATGACATTTGAATTTTAAGTGCTGTGTACACTTTTAAATTAAAGTTAGTTTGCTTTTAGTCGTGTTAACAAGCCTACTGCAGGAAATACAGTATACCTCGGGTTATCCGGACCTCACATTATACCGATCTTGGACTACCCGGATTGGCCTATATCTGAAATTAAAACACTAATTTCATGTCCTGAGGTGAGACAACAAACTCATTATTTTTTTGGGCAATTTAACCATTGACTTTGAATTATCTACACTCAAAGCCAACAGCCACCACTACCACGGTCCAATGCTGTTTCGTAGGAAGAAGAACGCGAAGATGCAGCGAGAGCTGGAGGACGCGGCCAAGGACATGCGCGGGCTGACACCGGACGTCCTCGGCCACAACATCGGCCCCGTGCTGCTCTGTGCCTCCGTGCCCACCAAGCCCACCATCAAGTTTGTAAGACTTGCCCTTCTCTTTCTCTTTATGTTTATTGCTTTACTACATAAACAAATGAAAACCAACCAGTGTAGTTCGCAAGAACCTACCAAGTCTATCATTACTGGAAATCTATGAGTTTACTGTGGACTAGTATTGGTTATAATGCAATGTACAGTATCCCATTAACTGTAAACCCTACCGTTTCTCTAAAGACTACTACAAGGTAGCCTAATTGTTAAAAAATCAACAGTAAAATAAAATAATGATATGCATTCTGAAACCAGTTTTTACAATTAATTACTCTATATAAACTCACAACAAACTTCTTGATTTTTAAACTCATTTACCTGAGGGAGACAACAAAATGTGGCCGGGTACTGCCCGTTGTCTGGTCGAGTAGAGTCAGGAAGAAGTACAGTAGTAGGTCTTCGGCGAGTGGGTCAAGTAGTACAGTAGCGAGTCTGCAGTGAGCAGTGACACAGATGAAGAAATATACACAACCTAATGTGTTTTTTCGTGCCCGTTTTTCTAGTTGTGTCAAGTTTGTCGGGCTGTTATGCCATCAAAATTGCACTGGTATCAAAGTTATTATTAGCTATCTGTTCTTTGAAATAAAGATTTGATTTTGAAGAAATCGCTTGTGATACCTATGCAATATGGTTAACAAAACAACCTAACAAACTTGATGCCGCCCAAAAAACCAGGCACCAAAAAGTGCATTGGATTGCCAATCTGTATAGTTCTTCATCTGTGGCAGTGAGAATGTTTGCACGGCAGAGGGAAGTTTGAGGTGATCCTAAACGAAATTTTAGGTTCACCTATGAAGGGATGGGCGCGCACATGACGTACCCCAACTCATCAGGTCCGCACCTGTGGAAAAAGATAGAATTAACTCGCACCGAAGTAAAAACAACCCTAGAATATTCAATAATAAAAGGGGGAGTAAAGATAAAAGTTAACTTGTTGAATCAATATGTGTATAAATTACCTGAGATAGTTGGGAGCACTGATCGCTTTGGGGCCAGGGGTCGAGGGAAGGGGCCTGAGATTAGCCACGAGCTACGAGGAGTTTCCTCCATGGGGGGACGCGTGTCATCTCAACCTCAAGGAAAAGTGAGACCGGCTCTCGGCTCCTGAAATAGAAAAAAACACATGCATTTAATACAAATATACTATAAATAATTCATATATTGCCTTTCTTCTAATTACATAAAACTGGTTTCAGAATGATTCCCTATTTTATGAATAAAACAATTTTATGAAAATAATTTAAAAAATAGGAAATTAAAATTAGGACCCCTTGCAGTTGTGGTTCAAAGAAAATAAATTTACAATTTTATAATTTGTCTCCTAGCAACGAAATGTAATAAATATGCACATAAAAGCTAGCATCTAGTTGATCGAGCTTCCGAGGTAATGTGCAACCACCTGTGGTGAATTTTTCTAGTAGATGTCCGAGTTGGGATATAAAATATACACATACATATTTATTACTTTAAAAATCAAATTTTATAGTAAACTGTCCAAGAACAATTTCAGAATGTAACTTTAATTGTTAAATACTCAATATACATAGATAGTTATTATTGAATGGATGCGTTACAAAAGTCCCCTGTATAGGCAAAGACACAATCCTTCATTTTACAGTAATTTATCTGATTAGTTTAAATTTTCAATCATTGAACCTACTCAGAACTGTTAAATAATGTACTCATTATGCTTCCTGCACCTAAAACTAGATTTACTAAGCTAATTTCATACATAACCTCCTCCCCCCCCCCCCCTCTTGAAGGATCAACGACATTTTCCATAGTTGTAGTATCACAACTAAAAAAATCTTACATTATGGTGGATTTGTAACTGATTCTATTGTATTTTTATTTTTAGTTTTGCGGACATTTGCCAACACTGATTAAATTTTAAAACTCTGCCATTTTTTAAAATTTTAATTATGTGAACCGCCAAGGGAAAAGGGACCTTAACCCTTTTAAGGCCGACGGCCGTAATAGGCCCCCACGGTAAAAAGTACGTTCAAGGCCGACGGCCGTAATAGGCACCCATGGTAAAAACTACATTCGCGGCCGACGGCCGTACTAGGCACTCGTCCACTTTTTCCCGTTTACTGGCTGGTTGTGTTTTCCAAAGGCCACTAAACTTGATATTCCCTTGTAGAGGAATATCTGGGCTTCATGAATAATGGCAAATCCTGCCGTTTTAGCCCAAATTTCCTAGTTGTCTGAATAGATTTTCATGTCATGATCGTCTGCTGGCCATGTGATGATTTTGTTACTGTTTAATTTTCGTGTTTTGTTGGTTATGTGATGAGGTTATTGTTTTAATCGACCAAATATCATTTATGAAATGAGATGTGTGTGTTTGACTTGTGTTTCCATTGAAGAATGAGCAAAAGAAGTCGAGATAAATGACCTGTAAGCGAAATCACCCTCCTGTATGCAAATAACATGGCGTCAGCCATTTAGGCATAAAACAGTGAAGTGTCAATTTTTACATTATCCCTTATAGTTCTGTTATTAATTAAGGTAGGTACTTCAAAATTGGCATACTTACTGTAAATAAGTTTTACTTTATGGTTATAAATGGTTTTTGGATGTAAAACAAAGTTATATATTTTTTTTATATTCCGTCAAAGTGGAAAAATATAAATTAGCTCATGAAAATGTTCTTACATATAATAAAAAGGGAACTCTGCCATTTTTTAAAATTTTAAATATGTGAACCGCCAAGGGAAAAGGGACCTTAACCCTTTTAAGGCCGACGGCCGTAATAGGCCCCCACGGTAAAAAGTACATTCAAGGTCTGGGCTGGGATTTTATTCTGAAATAAATATTTATTAATTTTAATCTTAAGAAAATATAACATTATATTAGGTGTCTGAGTTTATACTTTTTTATTTGTTGGCCTTCTAGTACAATTTTTTAGTTTCTAAAACTACACTTGGACCAGGAGGTACGTCGTCAATTACTTCTTCTGAAAGATCGTGTAAATTTTCATGTTTTTATTCCTGGATCAGGGCTTAGCAAGTCATGCATTTATTCCTCACAGAACTCACGGACTTTCTTAATTTCAAAGCGTTAGATTAGCATCGGGGAAGTCAAGATCCCCTTTCTCCAGATTGCAAAGGCTTAGAAAAAAAATTAATTTTACCATGTTAAAAGTTAAATTCATGTGTAAGATAGACCAAATATTGTTTGGAAACATATATACAGAGCAAGAAACAATAAAAATCAGAAAATTTGTTTTTTGACTCTACCCTCTACAACTTGCTGTACTGTAAAATGTTGTCTGGGAAGATAATTTCCCTTTTCCCTTGGCGGGTCACATATATAATTAAGGATTCTTCTTTTTTCATGACAACAAAAATGGAAACCTCAGATGTTACAGCAGGCAGATTTAAAATTATTAGATTAATGCTAGACTCTGTAGTTTTTTAGTTATGAAGTATTATTTATATCTCAGTTAGTGTGATAAATTTGCAGAGGATCAAATTTGTTCTCAGCATTTTGGGTTTTTTAAAAATGATCCTGATCAAATTCATCAGCCAGTCTGTGTCCAGTATCAAGGCTTTTATCTCATCCACCCCCACACTCATCTCTCACTCACATTCCCCGTTATAATATGTCTTAGCAGGTAATAAATTCACAAGTACCCTATATGTAAAAGTTTTATTGACAATTTTTTTTAATCAAGTTGTTTTTTTGCTCAGGTTATTTTTACTCATTTGATATAAATAACCAATGTATCATGTTAGCCAGCAAGAGCTAGCCAAGAATGAAGAAAATGAATAATCATATATTTTATTTCGTAAGGTGATTCTTTGCTTCAAAATTGTGGGCATCTGGCACGTCGTAGAAAGATGGGAGAGGGCTCAAATTAAAGGTCTCTGTTCCATGATGGCGGGAAAAATAATGAAATTGCTTGAAATTCACCAGAAATTGAGAAATAACGTAAAATATCTGCCATTTAAAAATCATTGGGATCTAAAAACGTCTGCTTTGTTTACATAAACATGTGATGCTACTTGATTGGAAACCATATGGTAGGCTAAATATCAATAATATTAGGTAGAATCAGTTTGCTATGAAGGTATTTTGTACTATAATAAATAAGGATTGTTTGAATTTTCCCTCATTAGGGGCTTTAAGCCCCTTCAAGCCACTAGTTTATTTATATAGATACATTGTTACTATATTTGCTCTCCAATCAATAAACCAATATCTATATTTACAAGTAATAATACTAATGTGTTTAGTCAGTATGGGATGAATGAACATGGCTATATATATATACTAGCTGATCCACACAGTTTCACCCGTGGAAAAACATAAAAACTTTCTGTCTTTTTTTAGGATTTAATTCGTCATACTTTTTAAGGTTGCTATGACAACCTTATATCCTTCCCTATAATTTAACATTAAAACTTTGAAGTACCATAGGGCGAAACCCTTTGGGAATTTTGTAAAACCGTTTCTTAGTGTGCATCTAAGACCCAAGGGGAGCACATGTGCCAAATTTCAACCCTTTAGGTCTTATAGTTTTGCAGATTTGCTGTCCGATAGGAAACCCCTTCTCCTTTATATATATAGATATATATAGAAGATTTATTATAGAAAACATTTACTGAGTTCCCTTTAAATTAATTTTATATGTGACATGTTTCGAACTTAGGCTATAATGCTTCAGTTAATTTTTTCTAAACACAGAGCAATGTTACTCTTATTTGTGAATTATTTCAAGAAATTTATATTTATATATATATATATATATATATATATATATATTAAATAAGTTACAGATATGACTTAATTGTCATAGTAATATGGTTAAGACTGATTTATTACATAAATATAAATTTATATTAGGGTAATAATATTGATAAATAAGTAATCTTCTACTTAAAATCTCCAATTTTATACGATATATACATTTTCTTGTAGTACATCTTTTAACACAGACTTAAATTTGTTCATGTTTCTTAATTGTTTTATGGAATCAGGTATTTTATTATAAATTTTAATCCCCACATAATCTAAACTTTTTTTCCAAATGAGGTGTTGTAAGCCAGTGTATCAAGAGAATTGTATCGTAAAATAGTCATGTTTAATTATTTTTTCCTCAAAATTTGTTTTGTTACGGTGAATATAAATTGCCACCTTAAAAATATAAAGTACTGGAAGTGGGATAACAATATTCAACTTTTAAAATATAGGTTTGTATGACTCTCTTCTTGTCATACCACACAGTTTAAATACCTTTTTTCCTTCTGGACTTCCACCCCAAAATATAATTCCATTTGGTAGGTGTGTATGTACATATGCAAAATAAATGAGCTTGATTACATTAAAATTGCAGCATTTTGAAAGAATTTTGACCATAAAACTTACAGAACAAATTTTATTACATGCTTCTTGTATATGTGGCGGCCAGGATAATTAGCTGTAGTAAATGTCCTAAGGAATTTAGTTGATCCATAGGCATGGATCATACTATTATCAAGGAGCATATGATGATTTTTTATACCGGACAATGTTTTTGCAAAGCTCGTCATCACCTTAGTTTTTGAATTGTCAAATAATAGTCCATTGTTATTTTTAACCCTTTGTGATCGGATTGAATATTTGCCGCTATTCTGTAGCAATCGCATGGCCAGGTTCACTGGCCGCCACTATTAGCATGCGGGAGTCAAATTTTCTTCCACAGCAGTTGTCATATGCGATAGGACGGCCAGCAGCGCTGGCCTACATAGAATCTAACAAACGCTCAGGAAAACATGTATTTTTGTTTGTTTTTCTAATTTTTTCATGATGCCTGAAGAGTGTGCTAGTGAGGAGTTATTTAAATAAATGATCAGTAGGCTTGCAACATTTAATTGTAAAACTCTTTACAATAACATTGCAGGTTTTTAATGAAAACAATAATTTTGAGCTACCGGGTGAGAAAACAATTCCGAGCCTAACCAAGTGAGCCGCCATGGTGAATGCCGAGCTGACACGGAGTGGGGCTTGGCCAGTAGAGCTGGCCGTCTGAGCGTTAGAACCAAGCCATATGGAAATCAATTCCGACTGGCTACTGACTGTGTTCTGGCCACTCCTGCTGGCCTTACGATCACAAAGGGTTAACCATTCTAGTATATTTAAAATTAAATCATAAGAAGATTTTTTTAATTCAGAACTATTTATATTTGAATTAAAAAAAGTAGTAACATGGTGTATAGCGTTAATTTGCCATTATCTATTATTTATGTTAATTCATTTATATGAATTATGAATAGCAGAGGACCAAGAACTGTTCCTTGAGGAACTCCAATATTGATTCCATGAAAATCAGACTTATAATTATGGTACTTTATTGTCATGCTAAACTTCATACAACATTAATTTAATGATTTGTGGTTTTAATTATTTGTAAATGAAAAATTGTTCAGAGCCAAAAAAAACACAAAAAATTGTTCAGAGCCAAAAATATATTAATATGTTTGTTTTTTGTCTAATGAGCATAACTCATATAGGCTGGTTGGAGAGCAATCTGCTGGTCTTCGCACACACAGTTCACAGACACACACACACAAACAAAAAACATATAATCAACTGACAGTTTTTTTTATCTTAGGTGGATTTCCAAACTAAAAAATAGCTTCTTCCTTTTACAGAAACTCAATGAAACTCGGGTATTCTTTGAATGATATGATTAATTTGTAAAACAATGAAATATTACCATAAGAGAATTTTACAATATCAAGCTTTTTTACTTAGAACATGGGTGGTAGCTTTTTTTCCTATCATCATAACAACTTCAGTGGTGGAAATGCTCTACTTGGCACCCGTGTAGGGGAAGTGCTGACAGTTGAAAATGTGGAGCGGAAAAAAATATCAACCTGGTTCCAGGCCATTGACAGCCTTGATGGGCTTAGGCAAAATGATTTAGTGCGGGCCACCCTTGCCAGGCATTTTGGTAAACATCAATGACTATACATCCCATGCTGTTCATGAAAACTTTTAAACTACCTATATCTAAATATTTCAAATACTTATGGATTTAAATTTAGTTAATCTTAAAATACCTTGACATAGTTAGGAAAACGACAAGAGATTTGATCAAACAAAATGAAAATCATTTGTCACTCTGTTACTCACCATCAACTGCAAGCAAATATATTAGAATCAAATATTTTGTTTACATCTGTACAGCAGGTGCTGATTCAACATCAGTGGCGATTGAAAGAGTTTCTAATGTGAACATAGCCAAAATTGTACTTTTGTAATGAATGTATTTTATTCAATAATAGGATTATAGAAGAAACGACTGGCTTACCTGTAGTTGAGTAGGCCATCAGCGCACTACACACAAAACTTCACAGGAAAAGTCCCTTTAGTTTAGGGACTTAGTATTTTAGGGACAGTAGGGGCTGTATTTTAGTTTATTAATTTGAGGAAAATAGTTGATACAAGGCGTTATGAAGTAGCAAGCTTTGAAGTGACTTAACAGCTGATTCCTGCTATAAATTATTTAGGCCTTTAGCCGTTAAAGTAATTTTGAAGCTCGCAATTTCATGCCACTCGGTATACTGACCCACTTGACAAATTAACCATTCATGTATAATTTTAAGTAATTATTAATGATGGGACAACGACTGATTTCAACCATCCGATGGTTCATCCAATGGTTTTTCTTTCATCCGATAGTTTTCAGATGGATACTAAATCCGATGGTTTTCTTGTGTAGTGGTGTAGGATGCGCACTGGCCCGTGCTGCTTGCGGAGAAAAGAGGAACTATCCGACTAGTTGATCGATAAATAAACCATCTATTTGCGAGCCTGGTTCAGATGAATAGTGTTCATTGGTGATGTGGCGTGATGGATGTGAAAATAAATACTGTCGAGCCACTGAGCAGATGATTCACCTGCAAAGTGATGAATAAATAACCTCTTTAATACCCTAAACATTTTATATTTACGTTGAGATAATTAAATAAGGTGACTTTGAAATGGCGACCTTCTGATTGAAAACTAAAAATTGATATTTTTGACCCAGTTCGACTAAAATGTCCTTACTGTAGAACTTACTCCAGCGACTTGAGGTCCCTTTTCACTTTCTGCATCACAATTAGGAAATTCAGATATCATTATTGGCATAGCAAAACTAGCTGAAAAGAATAATTATTAGAAATGTAATTGTGAGCAATTTAAGACATCATTGTTTGCAAATAATGATTAATTATTTTTATGACTACCTGTTTACCCAAATTAATTTTTTTTTTTTACTTCACAAGTGTGAAAAAGTGACTATAAATGCAGTGCAGTACCAATCAATTTAAAGTATTAACTTTAGCTAAAGTTCTAAAAAAAAAAAAAAAAAAAATAGTCATCAAGTTATTATTGAGAAGTTATGTAAGTGGTGATACTATTTCTTGTTTCTTTAGACAAAGGTTAATGATAGGACCTGAATAATATAAAATAAAACTTAACCATTTTATTTCCAAAAATTTAAAGAAAATATTTTGAATATTGGTGTTTTATCAATGTAAAAAATTATAATTTACTCTCAGCTACATTGCTTAGCTGCTCCCTTAATTTATTTTCAAAAATTAAACTCATTTGACTTATTTTTGGCGAGAAACTCCCAACTTCAAAAATGTTAGGCCTTTAGTTCACCAGGTGGCCAAGCTACGTCACAGGTGTGAGTGGCTCAGCAGCCTGACAAATCACTGCTGTTGCTTCTCGGCTGCCATGATTGTTAAATGGCTGCACATCACTTAAATTTTGGAGGAGGTTGCAGATACTGACATGTGGTCAGTGCTGTATCTGTTAATAGATCAGCTGACAGGTTTTTAGATTGTTTATTTGTTAAAAAACGAGCAACTGTTTTGCTGCCTGGGCCTTCTGGGACTTGGCTCAGTCACCTAGTGTAATAGCTTCCATTCAACTCAATGCCCAAAAAGAAGCTGGGTGGTTTGACGAGGTGGCTCAGCGATATAATCTATTAGGGGCCTGTCATCTGTTAATCAGCTAACATTATAGTGAAGTATCAATAGTGGTTTCAACTTTTTAGTAGGGCGAGTTTGCGAGCCGGTTGAATGAAATTAGCACTGTCTTAAATCTAATATTCTTAAACGAGAAAGTTAAAACGCCTGTGACTGATGTTGTTGCAGCATTCAAGCTCACTCAGTCCAAGGTCACTTGTGTTGTGTCAACCCGCCTGTAGTTCAGATTGATTTGTTTACTGTTCACAAATACTGAAGCAGACAAATATTGGCTTAAAAGGAATGTATATTATTAGAGCTTTTCAGTGGCTCGTTGATTTTTATTTCACCCCTATTCTTTGAGTTCATTTCACTCCTCGTTCTTTTTTTCCCATTTTATTTACATTTTTGGATTTAATTGTAAAATGTTGATTACTGAAAATCTATTATTTTACATGCTAACGTGGTTTGGTCTGGTTGGCAGGACGCCCACGAGAGCGAGGTGAGTGCGGTGCGGTGGAGCCCCGTGGACCACGTGGTGGCGACTGGGGGTGCGGACCGCCGGGTCAAGCTGTGGGATGTGTCCAAAGGTAACTCCCCTCCCCCCCTCCACTGACCCCCTCCCCTCCCCTCCTCCCGCACACGAGCTTAGCTGCATGGCAACTCACACCATCGCCACTCCATGTAGACCGCCTCGGCTATGTTGTCGCTGTTTGTGGGAATGTTTGTGGACTGATTTTTTTTCAGTTGAACTACTTAACAATGTTTTTAGGAAAAATATTTTTTTACAAAATTGTGTAATGTTGTAACATAATATGTGAACTAATTCAATTTGATTGATTAAGTCATGTAACAAGTGTAAATTTACAGTAATGTGTCTTTTTTTATTGCTAGGAGGTTATCCTATCCTTCCTATTACTTTAAATGAGCAATTCTTGTATATATATATATATATATGTATAAATCCTATCTCGAAAACGGCTCTAACGATTTTTATAAAATTTTGCTCATAGGTGTAGTTTTTATTTTTAAGTTCACCTACCTGAGTTATGGTTGAATTTGCTGTAGAAACGCAAATTGTTTAGAAAAATGAAAGGGCATAGCCGGATAAGATAATCAAAATGGCCCCAGTGGAATTTCATAGTGAAAAAATTTCAGGATGTTTCTCATCCCAAAAAATAAAGATCCCCCAGTTTTTAGGTCAAAATGTGCAAAAGTACCCTGAAAATTAAATAAAACGTAAATATACGTGTTTTCTTCATAACTTCCTTATTAGTTTACGAAAAATTGTTTTCTTTTTTTTTAAAGAAAGGTAATTTTAAGCCCTACAACATTATGTGAGCAAAAGAATTTTTAGGGAAAAACTGTAATTTTGAGAAACGTTTCTTATTTTAAAAAATTCATAAAAACATAACAAAAAATATGGATTCCTTGAAAAAAATAAATATGGTGCTGAAACTGTTTTTCTATGACTATGACAATTTCCAGATTTTTAAAATTGGTAGAACACATTACAAAAAAATAAAATCTGATATTTTGCTTGTTTTGGCCGCTTTTTCTCATCTTTTCTTGCATCTACATTTCTTACGCAGTAGTTTACTTCTTTAGTGACCTAAATATACAAAAAAATGTTTAAAATAATAAGTTCAGAGAGGCGCGTCTGTAATACAACATAGGATGTAAATTAATTAAATGTGTATTGCCAATAGTCTTACAGGTCGCCTTGTAACTTACCATTTTCTAATCACAATCTGTGCAGCAGACCTGCTCACTTAGCAAACAAATTCTTAAATTATTAATTAAGACAAAGCCTCGCCTCAAATTAATGTATTTAAAATAAATAGATAGAGCAACTAAAATATTTAACAAACATGTAACAAAATACATTTATGTATTTTTTTATTTTAAATTGTAAGAGGCTTGAATTTCCATTTTCAAGCCTCTTACAATTTGGAGTGGTCTTGTAACTATTAAAAAGTCAGTGCTCATTGAGAGAATAGGCAATGTTACCGAACTACGTCTTAGTGTCATAATCTAAAGGCAAGCCCTTTATTCATATTGATCAAAAGTAAAATAGATCTTTAGAAAAGTATGTGTATTTTATTTGTAATTTATTGATTATTTGTTGAAGTCTATTCAATTGTCCCCAAGACAGTTTTGCAATTTTGAGGTAAGTACCTTGAAAGTTTATTTTCTATTTGTTAATACATCCATAGACAAATTAAATTTTTTATATTACTTTTTTATAATTGTCAAATCTAAATGATAAGCCATAAAACTAATTTATTGCTGGTATTTAATTCTATAGAATCCAAAACAAAAAAAAAGGAAGTAAAATGTAGTTAGCACAATAAGTATTAATTTTTAAAACTTTAATACCCAATACCAATATCTGACACAGACTTAAATTCTCATATATTTCCTCTACTTGACGATTGTTAAAATTGATGACACTTGTCATAATGAAAATGTGTCAAGGCTGTTCTGAGTAAATAAACGTAAAAAATGAAACCTTTATTCCCATAACAAATCCATTCTTATAAGCAAGTAACTACAGCCAGCAAGCGAACTGTTTTGTCACTTGGCGATGAATAATATTTTATTTGAAATCCCATAACTACTAGAATAATGTTTTAACATATTTCAGTTGGGTACGGAACTAAAAATGAAACCCTTTATATATACTGTTATAGGGTCAATTTTATTAACTTTGTAAGCTGATTTTACTTTCAGCTTTTTCACCAATGTTTTGTTGGTCATTATTTTGAATTGTAAATTATACCTTGTCTGACAAAAGAATTTAGGACAAAGCCTTTTGTATTGATCTGCTGATTGGAGTAGATTTAATAAAAATAATTTTGATTAGATAAACTTCATAATTATTACACTGAGTAATGAAAAATCATCACTTTGTCAAAGTAATAAAGGTAACAGCTGATTTAAGTTCTCTAAATCGACGGTAAAATCGGCCTTTTCGAGTACCTTGAAATGTAGAACTGAAAAAAGCAGGTGGTGTTTTTTTTTGGTTCTCTAACCTCAAGGATTAAATAATTAATACTTCATCGTCGTGGAGGTACAATTGTTTTTCCAAGCTCGGCTGCACCTTACTTATTAAACACAATTGCGTACGGTACCCAAAACCCATACTTTTGTTTCTAGTAATGAAAACTACTGTTTTATTCCCGTGTAAATACGTATTACTTTTAAAATATTATAAAACCACGTCCACATGTTGGTTTAGTGCCCTTGCCGCTGTACTCGGTCAAGCGACTCGAGTCTTAGTTAACTATTAATGGTTATATAAGCGACTCGGACGACCAATTCTTATAACAATATGTGAATATTCCTTAACTAATGAATAATAACCATCGCTTACTTGTAAGCCCGCCCTGACAAAACAAGAGACAAATGACTTGTATCGCAATATAGTGGGGAGGCGCATATAGTAAAATATGTCAAATTACAAAGTTGGCTCACCCCGAAAGCTGACCGGCAACCACCATGCTAGATTTTACTGTATAGTAGTAGAGATGACATTTTGACCGGTGGTCGCTCTGTATGAGTGGGACTCTCTGTTTTGGACGCCATTTTGGAAAATGGCGGATGTTAATGTTTTATCCTTCGTAGTTTGGTAACCAGTCAAGCTAAAAACTTGATCTTGGTATCAAATTATATGTTTTTTAGGTCAATGAATTCGAAAAAAAAATTAAATTATTCATTTCTCTTTTTTGGACGCCATTTTGGAAAATGGCGGATGCTATTGTTTGATTCTTTGTAGTTAGGAAACCACTCGAGCTAAAAACTTGATCTTGGTATCAAATTATATGTTTTCGAGGCCAAGGAATTCGAAAAAATATTTAAAATATTAATTTCTCTTTTCTGGACGCCATTTTGTAAAATGGCGGTTGCTATTGTTTGATTCTTCGTAGTTAGGAAACCACTCGAGCTAAAAACTTGATCTTGGTATCAAATTATATGTTTTTGAGGTCAAGGAATTTGAAAAAAATAATAAATTATTCATATCTCTTTTTCTGGACGCCATTTTGGAAAATGGCGGATGCTATTGTTTGATTCTTTGTAGTTAGGAAACTACTCAAGCTAAAACCTTTATCTTGATATCGAATAATATGTATTGAGGTCAAGGAAATAAAAATAATTATGAATCTATTCATATAAATGTTAAAACAAATAAATGTTAAAAATACAAACGAAATCGAATGCTTTTTCTTATTTACCTTTTTTTATTTTATAAAATAATGAGAACCATTATAATGAGCCATAACATTAATTATTATTCACTTACTTGTAAAATATTACGATAATCCTATGTTAAACAACGACGATGGAATTCCTTCTTAAAAAGCATTAAAACCACAAGTAAAAATAAAGCATTAAAACCACAAGTAAAAATGTCAATTTGAGCAGGATCTAACTTAACTTTTGGTATGAATTCAACAGTTACACTTTTTCCTCCTCATCATCCTGGTTCGAATATATGTTCTTACACTTATCAAGAGAACACCCACACACCTTGAGACAAGGTAGCTTGTTTACTGTACACACACACTTAGATCGAGCACAATCTGTTGTACACCCGCATTGCACAAGCTGTTTGTATGTGGGTGGAAATGGATCTTTTCCCATCAACTTCGGTTTTAGTTCTCCGTTATCGTCGTACCACCCGCAATCAAGTACATCAGGCAACAAAGGCTTAGCCTCCAGTGCCTTTTTCCACACAAAAGCTTGGTAATGTGCACGTTGGATGTGTAGCTTTAATGAAGCATTTGTAGGAGGAAGCATTTCAGGTGTTTTTTTTCCAAACTGTATTTCCCTAAGTTCATTGATTGATTTTGGAGTTTCTGTATTCTGCAGAGAACGTGAGTAAATGCTAATAAAAAAATCCTCAGCTGATTTGATTCCACTGTCTGTTAGTGTTCCAACACCAATTTCTGCAAGCAATTTAGGATTTTTTAGATAAACCTCCCATGCAGTCTTCTTGCCAATGCCATTTGGCTGACTGGTTGTGTCACAACCAGTTATCGAATGAAAACCAATAATAGATTCTCGCACATCAGTTGGTAAGTCTGAGAATATTGTATGCACAGGAACAAATATTTTCTTAGAAGATGTTCCTTTGGACATCCATATTTCATCTGCGTGAATTTCTTGAAACATGTTGACTAGCATCACTAGTACATCTGTATCTTTGCACTGTACAACAATCCGATTGTATCCATTATTAGCTGCATCTTTTGCATGAAGCAAGATCCTCGTATCTGCTTCTTCGTGGTTTGATAGTAATGAATCTGACAGGGTTCCCGATGTGGAAGTAGCCTTATCACACTGTTCATAACCACCTGCTGTCACTACGATCTGGCTTGGGCTTACTTTCCTAGAGGATATATCCATCAATTGATTTGAGAGGAAGTCAGCTAGAGCTTTTTTATTCTCAAGAAGATTAATAAATCCATTCCAATTCTGTGGCAGGGGAACATTTCTATCTCGTATGTCACGTTTTACAAGGGGAGTGCTCTTGATTTTGCGTTTAGCCCTAGTTGCAGATTTAATAGAACTATTTTTGTAGCTATCAAAGACAACATCAATTCTCGTTGTTTGTTCTGAGAAATTCTGCAATACTAATTTCACAAATGAGTCCGCAAGATCACCAAATGTTTTTGCTTTACTTGGCTTCCCGAGTGCTTGTACTACACCCATAGCATCAATTATGTAGCATGTGCGCATACCAGGTTCTTCTACAGGAAGGATATCTACAGCATTGTCCGCTATCAAAATTGTACCAAGCATGGCCTTATTTGTTGGAAGACGAAGAAATCCATCATATGTCGCTAGTGATAGTGGGACATTATGCAGTTCATATTGAAGCAACTCTTTCAAATCAACATTGCGGCCACTATCGGCAGCAACAACAAGTCTTCGTAAGAGTAAGGCATCAGTCACGTTAGTTTTACTTTTTATTTCTTTAGCAGAAACAACTTTACCTAAACTTTTGAATGTTTTTGAGTTCTGTCGTGATATTGTGTCAAATACTGTTACGTTGGAATGAGGCTGCATCCGGTCATTAATAAAAGCTTTGGTAGCAACCTGTCCTCTCTCAAACGCTGAGAGTAAATCTTTCTCAATATCCTCTGAAGCAACTTCTTTTGTAGAAATATTTAACAAATGAGGAGTATCAGAAAATACACCATATAACTGAAACTGATCCTTTAGAGCCATCACATCACGTTCATCACGAGTAATCCTTACCTTCCCCCTTTCAATATGGGGTTGCTCATCCAAGTCTTCGAGATCTGCCAAACCTACCATCCTTCTTGTGTCTTCAGACAGTTTACTACGGCCATTGTATGTCAAACACCATTCATCACGGGCTGCCTCAATTCTCGTTATTCCAATTAACCCTCCAGATGTTTTGCCTTTTTTGTTTACATGTTCAAGAGCTTGGTCTACAGGTATCTGGTTGAAGCGTGCTGTTGTGGATTTAATGACAAAATTACCAGATTCGAACTCATTGAATACATCAGGAGCAGTTTTGGGAAGCTGTTTCATATCTGATAGATAAATCGGTCCATACCTAGCATAATTGGTGTGGTCATATATTACCATCCAAGGAATCATTTTGCAAAGCGAACTCAAGTGTAATTGCCATATACCTTCTCTTTCTGCTCTGACAAAGTCCAGGAGCGTTTGGACCATATTTCGATATTCCAGCCAGTACTTGGAAGTAGGACTAATTAATGTTTCTTCAAATTCAATGAACATTTGTTGTAGCACCTTTGCTTTAGGAAATAACTCATTTTTCACTGTTTCTAAGATAACGCTGACGTTGTTTGTTTTGAACTTGGTCGCTATTAAATCACACAATTGCTCAATGTCGCTATCGACAGTTCGATCAGTTTCATGAATCCATTGCAAAAATTTTGTCCAATAGATTTTCCACAAGGCTTCATAAGTGAGACAATGCGTACGCAAAGATCTGTTCCAGTTCTTTCCATCCAGAATGTTCTGAGATGTAGTTTCAGTAAGTACACCAGATTCAGTCCAAACACTTGTGAGGCCACTACGTGAAAAATGTTGTCCTATAGCAATTAGAAAGTTCATTGCAATGTGGAAGGACCCAAGACGAAGTATCAATCCTTGGCACTCTTCAGGCCGAGACCACGTGATTTCTTTCGCTTTGCTATATAGAGATTCATCAAATGTAAGAACTGTATGTTTTAAGCCGATTTTTCCTGCAATTCTTTGACAACGATCTATTACTGTCCATAATGTGTCATAGTCAGTAGCTGGTGCCGGTATGATAGGAAGGTATCCAACAGTTGTCACCTGGGTGATCGTTTCAGAAACTACTTGGTTAAACCCTCTCCATGCTGGAACATGTTGCTCATCTTCACTATTGCACGTACGGGACAGTAACCAAGCAATGTCCAAGGCGTGCGCATTTTCTTCAACAATTGCATCAGCTTGTAGTAGATCATCTGCATTTTGTGGGTTTGAAAACTTTGGAACAGTACGTCTGTAATTTGAAGGCAAGATTCCATTCAACTCTAGAGGAATGTCCTTAATAACACGCTCTCTTCCAATTGTTTCTGGTAGATCGGGTGCATGATTCGGAGCAGGACCTCGCTGAAATGCAACCATTTGTGTTACATGAAAAGTTCCTTTTCCATCCAACGTCTCTTCATTAATATCTAAATTATCAGCCGCAAACTGTGCAAAGCGACCTGATACAAAATTTTCTGGTATAAATATGTTTCCATTTGTTGTGAACCTCTGCAGCTGATTTTTATAAATGCTAGCATGAATACGTTGAACTCGTTCATAACTGATGCTGTGTCCACTAGCATGCAGGAGCTGTACAAGTTGTTTTGACCGTGTTGCTTGATGCACAGCTAATCCTATTCCTATTTGCTTTGGTGTTATTTTTCGCCCTTTAGATGCTAGTGATACTATATCTTGAAGAATACTTAGTAATTTTACTTCCTCTGTATCGTCTTCTTCACTAGTTTTATTGATTAACATTTTCAGTAGCATATACAAGCTATCAGGAATAGTCTTCTTTCCATGGTCAATATCGAGGTTACCAAATGTTGTATGTCCTTCAGTTGAATTTAAATCTGTACGAATCTTGGTTGTAACAAGTTGTAGAGCCTGAAGGAACACACTTTCTTCACTTTGATTGTCAGAAATTTTTAGTTCATCTTCTACATGTATCTCGTGAGTTTTGTCTGTCTCGAATTTAAGTGCTTGCATTGCCACAGAAACCGGAACGCGAGGGAATATTATCATTGATTGAGATCGCTGAAGTGGTTGCACAAAATCAATTCGGTCCCCATAGTATGACTGTAATCTTCCTTTCAGTTTCTGTGTACTATAAGAGGAGTCGGATCCTTGAATTTCAGCTACCAATTCACGATAATGTTCAGCAACTTGATCTAAGGAATACACATAACCAGCCTTAAAACCATTATCTAGTTCCTCTATGAGAATTGTCATTGCAGAATCAAGAGAACTAATATCTTTGGGCGAATGTTTTTTATCAGCAGTGATATTCTGGAGTCGACTTTTGTAGCATGATTTGTGATATTTTGCTTTAAACGCTTTAAGATCAAATCCTGCAGTTCGACAACGTAGTTCGTCATCGCTTTTGGCAATTTCATGAATACTGTTCTCGCCATTGTTAGTCAACACTTGGGATAATTTGATAGAACCTTTGTTCTTCCTCAGTTGGCAAAATATACATAAAGACCAATTGACAGTTGGTATTCGCCCCCAAGTTGCAGGGTCAGAGGTGCCAGGCTGTGAACTATCGGTATTACTACTCGAACTTATATTTGTATTTTCCACAGACTTTTCAAACCGTATTTTATGTTTGTCGATATTGTTCTTGCTACAAAAACTGGCATAGCAACTTGCTTTATGCCATTTTGGATCTTTTAGCTCTAGTGTTTCTATGTCTGGCTCGAGTCGCTTCAATACATCCCAATTATTTACATCACTATAAGACAAACGTTTATAGTAACATTCCTTAACACGATTTATCCCTTCTTTGCCACCATTTGTCAGATTTACACTAGAACAAACTTGACAAAATATGCATGAATCCCATTTTGTTATCTCCAAAACTTTACGCTTCACTGGCAATTTGGCAACAGGTATCAATGTCTGATCCATCAAAGAGGTGTTTCATAAAATAACGTTTTTCATATATTTATACATATTGAAATACCACGACTAAACTAATACACTAAACTGAAATACACTAATGAACAATGAAACTGAATAATTTTTCTCATAACATAAACAAATACAAAATTGAAACAAATCAAACAGATGTCTACCAGAATCAGCTGTCTATGGTCAACTGATGTTTGACATTGCCAACTGAAAACTTGTACCAAGTTTATTTCCCCTATTTTGTCTCTTAAAATCAGCTGTTTTAAATCTTAAAATTGAAGCTGTTATGTTAGTGAGTGTAATTATACTTGAAATAAAATCTTGAGTGATATACTTATAATGTGTCGGCCGAACTTGAAATGTATCTAAAAATATAGCTTTGTTAGCCTGAAGGTATTTCTGGTTTTCAGGACTTAGATAACCTTCGGGAAATAAATGTTGCTTTTCTTAGTAATATTTGATCCCATGAGAAAAACTTATACCTCGCTGAATTTGTAATTTGTTGTACATTTTATATGAGAAAATGTTATAGTTTTTTAAGAATATTCAACTGCCGCCATTTCGAAAATACAAATGTTCTTTAACACAATTTTTAAGAAAATTTAAGCTTGTCTATAACAAAAGCATATAAAAAATATCAAGTTTCGCGATTATATCTTAACTCGGCTTAGAGATTTTTATGATTTAAAAAATACACATTCGGATGGACATAAAATAGCACAAGATACGCTCGCATGGCCAAATTTTGAGCCTTAAAATATTTCTACAATGCTTGGCAAGTTTCTATCTGGTAACTAGAAACCCAATAATTTTATACTATCTTCCTCACTGTATTGGTTGTTTCGTATGCTAGATATTGGTTAAGCGCATTCAGAAAAATGAGTATAAATACATCTAGCCACTTTGAAAAATAGAAAATGGATCGTATATACGAATAAATTAACAATTTTTAGTTCCTTGACCTCAATAACCTCTTATTTGACACCAAGATCAAGGTTTTAGCTTGAGTGGTTTCTAAACTACAAAGAATACAAAGAAAAACACAAAATTTTCTACAAAGAATTTTGGAATGGCATCCGCCATTTTCCAAAATGGCGTCCAGAAAAAGAGATATGAATAATTTATTATTTTTTCAAATTCCCTGATCTTAAAACCATATTATTCGATACCAAGATCAAGTTTTAAGCTTGAGTTGTTTCCTAACTACGAACACTAAATCATTAGAATCCGCCATTTTCCAAAATGGCGTCCAGAAAAGAGAAATTAATATTTTAAATTTTTTAGCGAATTTCCTTAAAGGAATAAGCTATTACGGTAGTACTCATGGTAAGACCTAAGTCCGAGACCATGTTAACTTTTCATTTTGGGGTCTCCAGAAGCAAAAAACACCATTCGTTCGAATTTATATATATATATATATATATATATATATATATATATATGTCTGTTAACACGATAGCGGCCGTAAATATGGTCCAATCTTAATGAAATTTGGTACAGATGTATAAAGTGGTAATCACTCGGACGAGTTCGTGAACCAGCCCAATCGGACCACCGGAACGGGGGGTAAGGGGGATAAACCCCTCCAAAAATGGGTTTTTTGAGCTTTTCACATAGAAAAATAAAATTTATCAAATTTTTGCTGGCACCATTGAATTCAGCTCAAAAAAAACAATTTAGTATTTTGAATTACTGCTCTATGTCCATTGGTTGCCAAGATATTGAAAGTGGTAAACACAGTACGTTGTCTCAATGTTAACCTTATGGGAAATAAGTAAAATTCTATATTTCGCTTATTTCTCAACATACCTTGATAAAACTTGGTAATTGGCTTCTTCTAGTTCAGATCTACTAAATATTGAATTGAAACCAACCAGTTTAAACACACCTGTAGCAGCAAACCTGCATACTCATTCCCCATGTTATTCTTATGGAGCTTACCAAAACATGTCAAATCTCGCTATGTTGGATTAAAATATGTTGTTTTGCATTTGAAATTCGCTGAGTATGCAGGTCTGCTGCAACGGGGGTATTTTCGAATTCCTTGGCCTCGAAAACATATAATTTGATACCAAGATCAAGTTTTTAGCTCGAGTGGTTTCCTAACTACAAAGAATCAAACAATAGCATCCGCCATTTTCCAAAATGGCGTCCAAAAAAGAGAAATGAATAATTTAATATTTTTTTCGAACTCCTTGACCTCAAAAACATATAATTTGATACCAAGATCAAGTTTTTAGCTTGACTGGTTACCAAACTACGAAGGATAAAACATTAACATCCGCCATTTTACAAAATGGCGTCCAAAACAGAGAGTCCCACTCATACAGAGCGACCACCGGTCAAAATATCATCTCTACTACTATACAATAAAATCTAGCATGGTGGTTGCCGGTCAGCTTTCGGGGTGAGCCAACTTTGTAATTTTGGCCTTCCGCCTCCCCACTAATAGCGGAGATACCCTTATTCATCGACAATCTGTGGAGGCTCCTCATATTAGTATATAGAGGCTGCATTTTAATCAGTTTGAATGCAGCAATTCAAACAGGCATGAACTAAATCCTTGCTAAGAAAACAGTTAAGCCTACAATTAATGACATGCAATTGTATTTCTTTATTAACTTGTAACATCATTTTAGGTGTTTTTACCACCGTCATTAATTAAAACTCAATTAATCAAAGCTATAGGAAAATTGAGAAAACTTCAATGACTAAAACATGAATTTCTTCGTTGTCTGAGAATTTAACGATTTTCATTATTTTAAAAGAAATGAATTTTTGTTCATATTTCCCGTGCATTTTACGTTGCTGATTTTTACTTGCGTAACATTTAAAAAAAGAGCAAAAGTACAAACAAAGTCCCTGTTACATTAATTCTGAATAAGGTAACGATGATGTTTGTAATTATTTACTACAAATTACTTACTAAATAATTTTACACCGGTGATTGCTGAAGACAGCGATGAAGATTAAGAAGTAATTAAATAAAGAAAGAAATGTTTTTAGGGAACTGAATGTAATAACCTGTAAGTAAAAGTGTTGTCGTTTGATTTTTATCTATTTTATTTTTACCCTAAAATAATATTTTGTATCGTTATCAAGCACCAGATAAGACGCCAATCAGCAGTATGAGGTATTTTTAGGAAGCAGCATAGTTGCATTTATTAACCAACTGACAAAAAGGAGACATACAGTTTAACAATTAAGATCTGTTAAAATACAAAGGGACAAATATTTAGGTATTTTGTAACATATTAATTCAACAGCTTTAAGTAGCATTGCCTGCATTTCAAACAGATTCATGTAAAAGGGTAGGCCTACAATACCTGTAACATTTTTATGCACAAAATCAAATGAATATAATTATTAAATAAAATAAAATTAAGACTTAAGTTTAAAAAAAATTAAACTTATTATTTTTATACGTTACTACATAGATAACTCTATAGGTCGTAATATATATAAAAAAAACTAATAGAAAATTGGCAAAATGTGCCTAAATTTTTTTTATTTTTTTTACTTGTTTCACTTAAAAAAATTAAAAATCATGGTAGTAAATAAATTACTTTTGTTTTTATTTTAGCAGCTTACCAAAAATTTTAGCAACAGTAGGTATTTTCCCAGGAATGTATATTTTTTCCCGTGCTGTGAGAGTTATAAGTTAGGGCGTCATGTAAGACTATTGGCAATACATATTTAATTAATTTACATCCTATATTGTATTACAGACGCGACTCTCTGAACTTATTGTTTTAAACATTTTTTTGTATATTTAGGTCACTAAAGAAGTAAACTACTGCGTAAGAAATATAGATGTAAGAAAAAATGAGAAAAAGCGGCCAAAAACAAGCAAAATATCAGATTTTATTTTTTTGTAATGTGTTCTACCAATTTTAAAAATCTGAAAATTGTCATAGTCATAGAAAAACAGTTTCAGCACCATATTTATTTTTTTCAAGGAATCCATATTTTTGTTATGTTTTTATGAATTTTTAAAAATAAGAAACGTTTCTCAAAATTACAGTTTTTTCCTAAAAATTCTTTTGCTCACATAATGTTGTAGGGCTTAAAATTACCTTTCTTTAAAAAAAAAGAAAACAATTTTTCGTCAACTAATAAGGAAGTTATGAAGAAAACACGTATATTTACGTTTTATTTAATTTTCAGGGTACTTTTGCACATTTTGACCTAAAAACTGGGGGATCTTTATTTTTTGGGATGAGAAACATCCTGAAATTTTTTCACTATGAAATTCCACTGGGGCCATTTTGACTATCTTATCCGGCTATGCCCTTTGAAGTTGATAATTTTTTACATGGGGTCATATGAGTTGCCGATAACTACAAAAAAATAAACAAAAGAATGATCTGGCTGTTCATGATCAAGCCACTTGAAACTTTTATACCACGTTGCCAGTAGAGTAGAATAGAACAGAGATAATACAATTGAGTACAGATTGCTCACGGAGTATTATATCCTCATCTAAAAATCCCAAACAGGCAAACAGCTGTGTTTTAAGTCAATTAGAAAACACATTATAAGATATAAAATAAACATTAAAAATCAAGCACCAAAATATAAATAATCTACCAAGTAAAATTGGTATCCTTGAATTCTTAAAATAATTCTTGATGAAGAATCTCCTGACGTTCTTGTGCTTTCAGAACACCATTTAAAAGCTCATGAATTTAATGTTTTACAGTTAAATAAATATGAATGTGCATCCTATTACTGCAGAAGTAATATAAAAAAAAGAGGAATAGGTATTTTTATTAAAGAAAACTATGAATTTTCCGTAACAGATATTTCTTAATATAACATTGAACATGAATTTGAAGTTGCAGCTATTAAACTGAACACATTTCAAAAAAAAAGCTCTACAGACCACCAGCAAAATCTTTTGATTTATTTTTTAGTCAAATCGACAAATGTTTGAATATATATTTAAATACACAGAACAAAATATAGTATTTTTAGGTAATTTACCAGAAACTAAAGATAAAAAAAAAAAAAACTAACCAGTATTATGAAAATTCATAATTTGACTGATACTATCTTTTCATATAACAGAGAATTGAAAAAATCAAGAAATTTAACAAAATTTAAACCTCAGTAAATCAAATTACAAAGCTAATTACAATTGTAGGGAACTATATGAACATGTATATTTATAAATGTTACTGCTTTCCCTTGAGTGAAGCTCGGCGGTCCCCAGATATTGTAATCTAAAGACAATAAAATTCCTCATGTATCTGTATCCTGACAAAGTGATTGGTATACTTTATTTACTAGATGCGGTCAATGTCAGCTTCAAACAACTGAGATCAATTAATTGTTGTTAAATGTAAATACTGAATTTAAATGTAAATGTAAATATGTCTCTTCATTGTTATATAATTTTGTATTAATTCTATATTTACAATTAATTTGTCTTTGGGATATTGTCAGTATTACTGTGATTAGAAGGTAAATGTGCAGGCAATCTCTCACTTATCTTAAAAATTTTAAAGTCTGATTTGATTGCTAATTTCTTGACTAGAAACATATTTTTAATTTCTTTCATACTTTTTATGATGAATAAGGCATATTTTTTAAAGGATGTGTTAAAAATATCTTATGTAAAATTTTATTGCTTAGTTATGTTCTAACCACTTTAGATTTTCTTTTAATTACAATGATGTATTTCATTTATATAAGGTGGTTAGTAATTGACTAATATACTTCTGATTAGTTCAGTTCTCACCAAATGATTTTTTTCATCGCATGACAACGATATTAACTGAAATAAAACTTTATTCAGTGTTAACCTTGACCTAAGGCATTTTTATGTGAAGGTAATTTTAAGATTGAGGTTTTGAAGGTGCATGGGAATTAGCATGTTTCATGTGTTTTGTGTTTTAATTTTTGATTGGATGATAATTTAAAGTGGTCTTTTGTGGGAAATGTGTTACTAAAATTAATTGTTTTTGATAACTCTTGTTTCAATCTAACACATATTCAATAATCATGAAATGTTACCCAAAAATCAATTTATTTTTGCCCATTAAAAATTTGTAATAAAATAAAACAATATTTATTATTTTTATAAAATAAAAAATGTATTTAATCAAAATGATGGTATTTTCTTCAGTCTTTTATACAGTTGCGTCTTCAGTTGGGTCTAGAAGCATTACGAAAGTATTTACATTAGAGGTAGAGGAATCACAGTCAAAGGTATTTGATTTTTCATTAGTAAAAAAATATAAATTAATATTTCTATTCCCATGTAAATATCATTATTTACGTCCTCATTTAAGGTTAAACATTGACACTTTACTTGCCCAATGGTCTGAGTTCTTAGAGATTTTAGAATAGGAATAGGACATAAACCTTCCCAGTTCCCAGGCATATATAGAACTTCTGAAAGTTCCACGGTGACTGGATGGACGGTTTAAAAAAGTATAAAGGACAAACAGATTGAAATTCAATTATACATACACACCCACACTTAGATTAAAATCTTGAAATAATATTGAAACAAGAGTTACCTATTATTTTATTGTCAATTTCATTGAATATAAACATTTTATAAACAAAGGCTTCAACAAAAAATATTTACAATAATAGAAGTCCTTTAATGTTATTTTAGTTTTAGATTGTATGTTTTCCCTAAACATAAAAACAAACTAAATAAATAAATCATACCTTGTATTAAGAGATGTAATTGTTTATTAATCCTACTGAAGTGGTTCTTAAACTTGGTTGCTAATGAGAGTTTTGGTGTAGTACTGTCAAGGCCACACTACACAAAAGGCCAGAAAGAAGGCCCTTCTAAAAGTCCACTAAAGGTCCTTCTGTGGTGATGTCACATTATCAGACGGGCTTGCAGACACTTTGATAATGGACACCAATGGCGATTTACTGTCGAGTACTTAAACTATTGTACCATGAGTGTAATTTGATGAAGTTTACATTCATAAACCATATTTTATGAGTCAGCATAAATCAATGAACCTCAGTTCAAAATCATTTTAAAGAAATATTGAATTTATTTTTTGGATTAATATAACCATAAATATTCAAGGTAAGAATTTTGTTGACTTGTAGTTGAAGATATATTTAAAATTGACAGTTATGTTTCTCATTGTTTTGATTTTTTTACTCTTATATCAAAATTTCTGTACAAATGTTTACAATATGCATATGATATTAGTTGTTATTTCCAACACAGTGCTAGGAGTTCGGCCGCTATTGTGATGTGACACTAGGGAGTAGGATGAGGGACTTCGGCCCGTAGTGTAGTGTTGCCTTTTTACAGTTGTGGGTTGGAGTTATATAAAAATAGATTTAATTCTAAAATCTCTTAGGTGAAACAACACAATGAACAGATATAAATGCTGGCAATTAATCTGAAAACACTCTTTGGTGTGCAACAATCCACGTGGAGCTAATATTATGAAGAAAGGCAATAGTTACAAATAAAAATTCAAATTATAGTGATACTTATAGTTGGGAATTTGTCAAAGAGCGAAAATCTAATCAAAATCATTTATGACTAACCTTTAATGAGGCCGTAGATGCATGGTTAGTTGATAACAAAACTGTTTATTATTGATTATGTTCCTTGTACTGTTTAAATTCCTGGAAGCTGAATCATTCACATCACAAGCTTGCATTTTGCATTCACAGTTGTTTATATTTTTCTTTCATGCTTTATGTTTTTGTGCATGAAAAACATGAACTCCATTTTAACACCAACTAAAACCATTTTTACATAATATATTAAGAGATGTAATTGTTTATCAATTCTGCTGAAGTGTTCCTCAGTCTGCAGAACATGGCTGCTATTAGTGAGTTTAGCTATCCACTAGATTGCTTGAACATATTTTATATCTTAACAATAAACTCTTGTTACGCAAGAGCTTTGGAATATCATCATTAACCAAGATTGGAGATGAAATAACTTCAATTTTGCTGTGTTCATCAAGTGTTTTGTTGGAACATGACTTACACGTTATGTTATGTCATAGTGATTTTTTGCGTCATAGTCAGTGAAGAACAGAAATCAACATCCTTTGTTCTTCTCAATGAAAAAATAAGTTTTGGATAATAAATAAAGAAATGAACAAATAAAGATTTTGATACACTGTTGTGCAATAATGATTGAGTCAGAGCGCCCTGGGTGATTTTTTTTGTATTGTAAAGACTGCTTCCACCATATTGTATCATCTTAAAGTCTTATGCCATAAATCATCGGTGACTGAGGTCAAACTGGAGGTAAATAGTAGTTTACATTCATCATGATCTAATTTGAAGTAATTATTTATATGAACATTTGGAGTTTTATATCTTAAACTATCTGAACTATTTTTACCTGAAATAGTTGAGGTGGAGGCAAGTCATCAGCACACCACAGCTGTCGTGCGTAGATGTACCACCCTGACTTTGAAAATTGACATCTGATCTAAAGAGTTATACCTGTGCTAACCTGACCTATTACAAAATATCTAACCCTTAAATTACATTGACAAACTACTATGGAGAATAATGCTTTTTCTGCACTTTTGTCATTGTTGTTGAGTTTGGTATTGTGTTGGGTGGGCTATGCCCGTGGTCACCTAGCACCATCGGTCCCCCTTCGGCACCATTGATTGACTTCTTTATTATGTATTGAACATAATGACTTATCCCTTTAGTTTATACTTATTGGCAAGTTCAGTTATAAGAGGTGGATGTGAATTCACTATACTGGCTTACAAACTTTGTCCATCAATTTCCAGTCCACTTACAAAGCAAGTTCGTAAAATTACTTTCAGACTGTGATAACAAGGTGAATGTTGTATTGGTGACTCATGCCAAAATTTAAATATTACTAGGACCCTGCATAAAAAGTTAGTTTTGGAGCCCAAACAAAAATTACACAATTAGTTTGAAAAATACTGCAGGGCTGCTGCAAACACAAGCCTGTTTTTGGCACTGGTGATTCACAGTGTCGTGTAAGTGTTTGAGAGAGTCACAATCACATCAAACACTTCATTGATTACTCAACATTTATAAACACTAATCACAATCACACTGATGTTGAAAACGCAAAGTTACACATCGAACAATGAAAACACATCGCTCTTACTTGTTATAAATGGATTGTTTATACCTGCCTATATTTATTTATGACCATTGATAGTACTCCAACATCCAAAGGAGCAAGTGGTACTGGTAAAAAGCCTGTAATATGGTTAAATATACCAAATTTGACCCAAAGGACAAAATCAATGAAATCGTAATTAAAATTCTAATATAATTTTAATAATTTTGGTTAGTAACTTTCTGGCATGTTTTTGGCATTAATTTAACTACGAAGCAGAATAGGCAGGGTAATTTTTTATCATTCGCCAGCGACACGCTGCCCCCATGAAGGTCCAGCCGATGGGGCAAGATTGAAGGGATCTTGCAAACTATAATCGTTGGTTTTCGTTTTATTGTGAGGGACATGCGTGACGCTGGAGGACGATGAGTGTAATTTCCCTCACTCTCTCCCTTCATAGCTGAATTAGTTACACTTATAAAAGGTGATAAATAAAATCCTCCTGTTGCAGTAGACCTACATGCTTGGCGAATATCTAATGCTAAAAATCATACTTACCCCCACATAAGCGATAAATTTCATTTTGTCACTTCAGCTTTAAAAAAAACTCAGGGAATGAATGTGTAGGTCTGTGCTGCAGGTATGTGAAAATTGTGGTTTTAAATCAATATTCTGTAGAACTTAACTGGAAGAGGCCATATTCAGCATTTCATCATGACGAGAAATAAGAAAGATGTGTTTTATTTTATTCATTTCCCATAAGGATAACATAGGGAATGATCATGTTGTTTTGCTGCCACATGTAGGCTATTACACAATAGATCTCAACAGTGGTGGATCCAGACATCAGGTTTAGGGGGGCGGTGACCGGAAGCATGGGGGTGGATACAACTGGGGGTTTGGAAGGTACGGAGTAACCTCCATCAAAAGGTATCCCCATTCGAAACTTTTTCAAAATTATAACAAGAACTCATGTTTATATACAATGTTTGGGCATATACAGTGGAACTACAGAAATCTGTTCTTTACCATTTTATGATAAAAATATAATTATCATAAGGCTGAGGAGTGAGGATGAACCTATAGTTTGGTTCAAAATATGCCTTGTTCAACAAATATTTCATTTGATTTTTATGACGATTATAGAAAATCAAATTTGATGTTATCTGAAACTATGAAATCAATAGTAACTTTTTTATTTCAATTATAAAACCGGTTCATGGACAAACAAATAGCCTCAATGAACTTTAAATTTTTTATTAAATATCTATTCAAGTTTCAGTGCACTTTTGGATTGAACAGTGCAGTTTCCACAATACTTTTCATAAATAAGCTAAATCCAAAATGAGAATCTAAATTTCAGAGTTATAAATCAAACTTAAAAAACACTGAAAACAAAAACTTTTCTTTAAAACTTGAAAACATTTGAATGCATATTGACCACTATTGAAAAACAACATGAAAACATCACTTTCAAATTACAGCTTTCCAACTCATAATTCAAAATGAGATGCACTTTGACCATTGTAAACTGTAAACCCCGACATGAAGGTCAAGAATCGCCTGACGCGGTCCGTAGTGTTTCCACTTGATGAGATAACTACCCCACGCTAAGAAACAAAAATCCCCAGTTTCCACTTTATCTCACAAATTAACCCTTCCTTACTTTCCTGGAATCGTTAATGAAATAAAAATCGTACAACTGAGTTAATCAACTTATTCGCCCAAACCTGACAGATTTATTGATTGTTTAGATATACTCAGTTAAGACATCTCGTATTTGGGATAACATCCCTAAAGTGGAAACAGTGAGGAGCCTTGCTGGATCGCGAGCCGAAGCCCCACGATGGCTACCGACATGGCACCGTGAGAGACGAAAGCTGCCGACAATCGCCAGGCACGCGTGTTCACACAGGAGCCTAGGCACTGTGATTGGTTCAAGTGTTGCGGGGGAGGTGAAGGATGGGACCTTCCTCGATGGGCGCCAGTGTATGTACAGTGAAGAGGTTTGCAGCAGGTCTGCGAACTAGTTGCCTACATCCCAAGTGCTTGCTTGTAATTTGAGAGTTTGAAGCTTTTTGACTTTGATCGTACGGTATGAATACTGACTTCCTCTTTTTTACATTTTGTTGAACTGGAGTCCAAAATCTTTTACCCAAAAAAAATGTTTAAGGGTTTGGAGAGGGCGACCACCCTGTACCCCCTCCCTTGGATCCACCCCTGGATCAGCCAGGATCCGTCCATATGAAACCAAGTGTTGTTAAGATATTTGAAGACATAAGCAAGAAATAAAATTTTATTTATTTCCCATGAGGATAATGTAGGGGCTATGTACTGTGTTTACTGCTTTAAATACCTCTGTAACCAATAGACATTTAGCGATGATTCATCATACAAAATTGTTTTTCTTTTTGAGCTTAATTGAATGGGCAAACAAAAATTAGTTTTCATCATACTAACACAGAAACAACTGTTTTCAGTTCCTTTTTGTTGGCTCGAGTTACCCATTGCCGGCCTAGGCCGGAAAGAACAGAAGTAAACAATCAGCTTATTTGCAGCAAACCGATGTTTAATGCTAGTTTATTGGTGGTTTATTGGTTTCTTTTAGAGGAATGTAGTGGCTGCACTGCATCCGTAGCAAATGTTTGTTCTTTTTGTTATAGATAGGTTTGAAGGTTTGAGAAATGTATGTTTATGCAAGGACTATTTTATGATTGAAAGCATGTTTTTTTCTGCGTAAAGTGATGAAAAATATTGTACGTTACACGGCCGGGAAGTTTTGCTGTACTCGCATGAAAATCCCTCACTCGCTTTCGCTCGCATGGGAACTATCATGCTCGTCCTGCAAAACAGTACTTCCCTGCCTAGTAACGTAATATACTATTTTTTAAAAAAGAAAAGCTATGTTGATCCTGGGCTTAAGTTCTATCATGAGACCTATGGTAATAGCTTCTTCCCTACATGGGAAATTCACAAAAATCAAGAAACAAGCAAATACAAAACCCCAGTGATTTGAATTGAAAACCAAGCAATACTTACAAAGGGAACATAATTGGGTTTGCATTCATGCACATCTAGTGATCTCCAACAAAATCGGGGCAGCGTCAGATAACAGAGTAGATGGAAATTTCATTATTATGGTCCAAGATACGTGTGCGGATTTTAATATAATAGTTGACAAAAAGAGAAATGGGAATATGCACAAATTAGTGTATTTTAGGATAAAAGAGTATTTTTGGTTTGTACAAAAAAGTTTAACCAAGTTTATTTGAGTTGCTGCGGCAAGTTCACCAAAATTCTAAACTACTAGTTGGTAGCCTACATGGCGAAACATTTGTGTGAAAAAAGCTGACTGATAGGGACTGACGATTAAATGAGTGACCTTGCTCAACAATTTACAGGAAATTAAAGGGTGCATAAGGTTGCTGTGAATGTTATCGTAGTCTTCAAATATCCTGAAAACCAAATATACCACCGTGGGGGTCCATCATCCTTTTTCCAAGGGGGGCTCAACTAGATAATCTGATGGTAGGGGTACAATACGCAAGAAATGTGAAAAGTGTGGATAACCCCTCCTCAATAAAAGAGGTTTAGGAGTCCCCCCCAGAAACTTTTGAAGATTAGAACTGGAGACAGTGACAGATTTACCAATAGGCAAGCTAGACCATTATTAAAAAAAAATGAAAAAAATGAATGGCTCTATGGCCAAGGCCGCCTCTATAGTTATGACTAGACCTAATCCCATGGACGTGGGCTGAGGAGGCCGCAGAAGGTACAATATAGGGTATTTCTAGTTTTAGCCGGATCGTCTGTAATTTAAATTCATGAAATTCATTTATTCATTAGCATCTACTTTTTAATACATAGAATGTATGCAAGACAGAGATTTGTCACCTAATATACAGGCACAGTTGTAAAAAAAATAAAACTTAAAACTACTCTCAACAAACAAATGTGTTTGAGGCTTGAAAAATAAGAAAAAAATCGGACTCAGGACACATTAAAATATTTTTCAACATAGCCTACTATTTTAAAATGTGTTGATATGTAATTTTTATTGAGTTCATTTACACAGACTATTTTGATTGGTTTATCTCAAAATCAAAATTTAAAAAACAGTTTGAACGCTGAAGACATAAATTCAACCAATAGACAAAACATGCTCTAGAAAATACTATCGATCTAACAACCTCAGCATTCTATCGATCTATATCTTATAGGATAACTCTGCGAATCGTAATCCAGAAATTCTAAGTAATCTGAACCCCTTTTTACAGCAATTTAACTCTTTTATTTCAAACAAAATTTGTGAAAAGTAATAATGAATCAGTTATAAACTAGAAACTAATCCTTGGGCATGACTTGTCTTGACTTTAAAAAAAATATCAAAATTGGATCGTTTTTCTGATCTTAAGTGAATGGAGTAAATCCCAAAGATTTTTTAGTAAAAAACCCATTGTGTGTAAGGCCGAATTACCAATCGCGGGCAGATGACGGGAACAGCTTTGCAGCAAGAGGCAAAGCAGTGTTTATGCTTTTTAGGAGGTGATCAAACTCCCTAAAACCCTTGTAACATGAGAACTGTGGGACTCTTTTCAGAATTATTTTGCTTTGAAAAATACAAACCAAATTATATTGGAGCAATAAAGGTTGTCTCCAATGGTTATAATAAATGGTCTCCAGCCAAATGGGTTTCAGAGGCTTCTAGGACGTGCAAGCTAAGAATACATCAAACACAATAAATTTATTGTTTCACTTAGAGAATGAATTAATTACATCTTTGATCACAATACATATAAAAACTAAAATAACAAAAATTAAATTGGAATGTCTTTGCCTATAACCAGCATTTTCTATAACCTGTAGTTAATATTATTTTTAATCAAAATAACAAATGATAAAAAACCTGTTTACACTTTCGCTACCGAACGACTCACATTTGCATCGGTGTGGTCTCTCCCACAGGCCAAAAGGAATCATCAGACCATTGCTTAAAGACCAAGTGATATAGGAATAACACTGCCGATAGACCAAAAGATAAATTTCATAAATGGACTAAGTCACTGCATATTAACCTAAAATTAATTAGTAAGCTATAAATATTTTTTTTATTTATTGTTTTGAGTGATTTTTAAAACACTGCAAATATGTGTTGGTCGGTGTGTTTAATGAAAACCAGTAAAAAAGATAAGATTTTTATTTGAATAGACCAAGCCACGCATATGTGTGTCAGTGTAAATTAGCTGATTTGTAAGCCTAGGAGGCCTTTTGCGTTTCAAGAATAACTATAAACAATAAACAAACAAACTCCATTAAAAATTAAAAAGGCTAGCACGTTTACAGCTGTTCAGTGATGAACAGGGGGCAGAAAAGCCCACGTAAACAACAATTTTGCCAACTGTTCTTTGACATAACAGATCATCATACCCTCTGACCAAGTAACGCACATGTGGAGCAGATATCCCTCTGGACCGATACGAAAAAGATCAGGGCTTTAAAATAGACCGTTGCTAAGAAATAAGCTGTTTAATAACAATGAAGTACCGATGAAAATATGTGTCGTCAGTCTATTTTAATGACCAGCAGACGCAAATATGCGTCGGTGGTCCACCGTCAGAAACAATTTGCCGCACATATGCGTCGCTGGTCTATGGGAATGAAAATTTCATTTTATTATGGTAGCAAACGTGTTAAAATACCATATTCCATAAAACAAAGTCTGAATCTAGGGGGTGGGGTGGCGAGCCCCCCCTTGCCCACATTGATGGATGCCTATGTATAGCACGGAGTAGCTCATGTCCTAAAGAACATTTTTCACTAAATACTAAATATCTCCGATTTCAAATTTTTGTTTTAAGGGGTCCCCTTCAATTTTTCTCCCTCTCCATCGTCAAAGATCCAAATTGTACTATAATAACATTAAGGAAAAAATGACTTCTTGAATTTAGAAATTTAGTGCAATTTGGCTTTTGGCTTTTGGATCTTACACGTTAGTATGTTATCCTCATTCATTATTTTCTTGTGTCTGTCTGGCTCCCTCTCATATAGGTTTAGAAAAGATTTGTAGAGAAAGTGATCATCAGCCAAGTGACATTTGTCGCCATCTGAAGAGTGATGAAACTCACACTTTTTCCATCCAGATTGACACCTTTTTAGTTCTTCTTAAAAATTCAAAATTCAAATTAAAATATTTTTATTGCAGTAAAGATATTACAGATTGCATTGCAAACGTCAAGTAGTATTATAAGTACAATTTTTTTCCTTTCTCTTCGTTTAAAAAGTGACATGCCAATGCTAGATTTCATTCGTGTAAAATTTTTGCTCTAATTTTGATTTCCCCAGCGGCTTAGCATGAACTCATCAATCGAGTAAAGCGATTTTGACACTAAAAAGCGTTTAAGTTGAGTTTTGAATTGATTTTGTTTTGGGATTTGATTGATTTCTTTAGAGAGCTTGTTAATAAACTTAACACCAGCCTGCGAGGGTAAGTGCTCTCGCCACAGTCCTATGCTGCTGTGCACGGAAACTGTCCTTGCCTCTGGTGTCATAGTTGTGGATTTGACTGCCCTGAACAAGAGAACATTTCGTGCGGCAGTAAAGTACCACCTCGAAGATGTAAAGTGAGGTCAGAGTGAGTAAATCAAGCTCCCTAAAGGCATTCCTGCACGACTCTCTTGGATGCAGATTCAAAAGTATTCTGATTGCTCTTTTAGTGAATTTCCCCTATAGGGAATTAGCGAATTTCCCCTATAGGAAAGAAGCTATTACCGTAGGTCTCATGGTAAGACCTAAGCCCGAGATCATGATAACTTTTCGTTTTGGGGCCCCCAGAAGCAAAAAACACCATAAGTTTGAATTTTTAGATATATATATATATATCTATACATATATACACAACCGCATGTGTAACTCATCCATAGGGAATACGAATTCTGATCGACTTCCTGATGAGCTAGAAACTTGAAATTTGGCACGAATATTCCTTTGGTGGTCAACCCCCAGGAAAAATCATCAAAACCCGCCATTTTTAATTTTAACCCACTCGAAAAAAATGTTTAAATCGATTAAAAAGCTTTTATATTAAGAAATCTTATTTTGAGCTCTAGTGGCCGAACGGATGGTCCTATCGAGAAACGGACTGCACCATGTGTCACGGATTTTTCACGATCTACAACTTTGGTCCTGTGACTTTTTGCCGTATCTCGTCTCCTTCACCCTTAGACAGCTCTAGAAATTTAAATTTTCGAAGATCTTCCCTAGGTTTTCCAGATCCAATTCACTTAATTTTATACGTAGAGGGCTGAAAATTGGCACGCATCATCTCTATAACATATATGTTACAAATCACCATTAATATAACTATTTTGTAATAATTAAATGCACATTAAGTTTAAAAATATTCGAAATTTGCCAAATGCCAGTGATTTTCTCAAGGTATTTCATCCCGTGTCACGTTCTTATTCTACCTAGGCTTCTGAAAATTTCCAAACAGTTTATGTATTACTTCCGGTTGCACTAGAAACATGAAATTTAGCATGATTTTTCCTTATTGCTTAAAACTGAGTGTAAAAGTACCAAAACTACAAATATTAAATTTCAATCCCATCAAAAATTTATTAATAAATCGGTGAAAAAGCTTTTTTAAAACTATTATTTTGACCTTTAGTGGCTGAACGGATGGTCCTATCTAAAAACGGACATCACCATGTGACACGGAATTTACTCGATCTACAACTATTGGTCCAGTGACTTTTTGCCGTATCTGGTCTCCTTCACCCTTAGATAGCTCTAGAACCTTAAATTTTCGAAGGTCTTCGTTAGGTTTACAGGTCCAATTGACTTGATACTAAACGTAAAGCGCTGAAAATTGGTACACATCATTTATATAGCTTATATGTTACGAACCACCAATAATTTAACTGTTTCTTGGTAGTTAAATGCTTAAAGAGTTAAAAAAATCTTCGAAATTTGCCAAATGCCAGCGATTTTTTCCAGGTTTTTCATTCAGTGTCGCCTTCATATTCACAAAATTTGCAAACAGTTTATAAATGACTTCCAGTTGACCTAGAAACCTGAAATTTTTCATGCACTTTTCTCATTGATTAACACCGGGGGTAAAATTATGCAAAAGCGCAATTTTAAGTTTTAACCCCCTAAAAAGATTATTATTAAACCTTCAAAAGTGATTTTCTATAAACTGTTATTTTGAGCTCTAAAGGCTGTACGCATGTTCTTATCAAAAAATGGACTGCACCAAGTGCCACGGATTTTAAACGATCTACAACTTTGGTCCTGTGATATTTTGCCCTATCTTAGCTGCTTCACCCCTAAAATGGCCTTGAAACACTTTTGCCTGGCCCCCTGGCATAACTAATCTTCTTTATCACTTAATTAATAACCTCCCCACAATCAAAACCACCTCCACTACCACTTACCGGCCCTAAAACACATTGTAACGATAATGTGTCAAGCGACTTTTTAATATCCAAACCCCCCTTCACCTCAGGAACCTTTACCCTTTAGGGTTATTACATGTCATATTTCAATATTACTCCGTCTTAAAACCTAAAAAGTTCTCTGAAATTTATTCTTGAACTGAGAGATCAACTTTTGTCAAGAGACAAGTTACAGACCACGTTTACCCAGTCATTTTCCATATCTAACCCATTCCAACGTCTTATTACAACCAAAAAATTAAGTGAATTAAGCATTTTCAAAACTTAGGCATTGTTACTTCCAAATAAATACTTTTGCCTTACACATGACCCACTTATCCCCTCTTTACTATCAAATAATTAACCACCCAACAACCAAAACCACCCCCATATATTTTTTATCATTTAGAGATCAATTTTTCATTTTCCTCACCTGGCCACACCAACAAAATTAACCCCGCACAATCAACAACCCCCTCATCCCCACCACCAACTATCCCCTTGAACACTACCACAGATATCTTGTACAGCGGCATTGAAAACAGTTTAATTACTTTCGTCCTGTGAATTTTCATCATCCACCCCCTGGTTTCACCTTATTTTTATAATTAATTCTCACCACAACCTACAACATCAACGACCACCAACTATTTCCTTGAACACCACCAAAGGGGTGTTACTCAGAGTTTGTAAAACTTAAAAATCTGTACGTTGACTTCAATATGCAAACCCCACCCTCTCACGAGATCCTCCCAAAGGGAGCCTGGGGGCGGAGCCCCCAGCGAGCCGTAAGGCGAGTCTAACATATATACGACCGCTTGTGTAACTGATTAAGGATACGAATTCTTTTCAACTTCCAGATGAGCTAGGAGCCTGAAACTTGGCACGCACATTCCTCATTGCTTCAAACCACGGGGAAAAATATCAAAACCCACAATTTTAAATTTTAACCCCATCAAAAAATTATAAAAAATCGTTAAAATAAGTCTTTTTTAAACAACTGTTATTTTGAGCTCTAGTGGCCGAACGGATGGTCCTATCGAAAAACAGAATGCACCATGTTTCACGGATTTTTCACGATCTACAACTTTGGTACTATGACTTTTTGCCCTATCTCGTCTCCTTCACCCTTAGATTGCTCTAGAAATTTCAATTTTCGAAGATTTTTCTTTGGTTTTCCAGCTCCAGTTGGCTTGATATTAAACGTATAGGGCTGAAATTTAGTAGGCATCATCTGTACAGCATATATGTTACAAATCACCAATAATATAATTACTTCTTAACATAAAAATGCATCTAAAGCTAAAAAATCTTTGAAATTTGCCTCGTTAAACCCACCTGACATGTTATTTTAAGTTGCTGTTTAATGCAGCTTTCATAACTGCTAATGTGTTTCTTATCGGTAAAAATAATAATAAATAACTTTTATAAATAAATATTCTTTACAAGCAAAGTTGATGTTTTAAGCCTGAAAATACTTCAATAGTATGATTATTTCATGTGCTAATTGTATTTAAAACAATGATTTTACTTTTAGGTTCTCGCTGTTTTCACTTCATACCGGCGGTAATGCAGTACATGCTCAAATCAGATAAGACTCATCTGGTCGTGTGGTTCTCTGGTTCAGTTTTACCGCGCTTAGATATAGTTCTATTCTACGTTATCGTGAAAATGCAGTACGTTTTTGTCGACTTGAAATTTCTCCAATTTTTCTATTTACAATATTAATATTAGAACACCTGTCGTAACAAAATATTTGTATTATTTAAACTTAAAGATTTTCAACTCATCTTCAAATATTGCCTTCATTCCGTGTATTGCAGTGTTTTAGTACCAGTAACAACAATTGTGTTTGTTATTAGTAAAAGAGTAACAAACTCTCTCTATTAATGCCCAATTAATATAATGAAGGGTGGTCGATAAAAAAATCTTCCAATCTGGTTAGTTTTCCCTAATTAGTGATGGCAAATGCCTGAACAAAATCTATATCAAAAAATTAAACAAAAAACCGATCTTTGATATTTGTATTACTCAGTTATTTTGAAGCGAATATTGTAGAGAACGACTCTTAATTTAATGCCATGTTTTCTGACAAAGGTGGTTATCGAAGCAAAAACCTTGCTCTTCAGGTAACTCAACGTCCAAAACTAAAAGGGTGTTATGTTTGGAGACTAGACATGCTCTTGTTAGGAGTCACTGCCAAACAGACATTGCTTAGAATTAACATAATAATTTTTTTGTATTCTGTTTCCGCCTGGAAATCCGAAATAATTTAAACCACCAGCATTACTGGAAATGGCATTAAATAAGGAATAGTTCACATCGACATTCACGTCTCTAACTAACAAATGGCTAAGCTGTAACAAAATAAGACTTAACTAGTTATCCTATCGAAAAACAAAGATCAATACTGTATTTAAACAAATTTTTCAACAATTTCTGTTTTTATTTTCGGATATTTTGCTCTATCTCACCTCTTTCACCCCTAACATGGGCCCTTAAAACAGGTTGTTTGTTATTTTCCACTTTATTTTATGGGTATTCTTTATTTGTTAGTTAATTTGTAATCTTGATTATAAGTTTAGACATGACGAGAGTCAGTTTTACCATTCAGGTTTACGCCCCATCAAAGGTCATTCTCCAGTTTCTTCAGTTTCAACTCCTAAAAGAGTCCTAAAGTTGAACTTTCATCAAATTTGAACTTTCCTCGTGGGCTTTTCTAATATATTCTTAAATGATAGACCCAAGTTTTGACTTGGTATTACTCAGTGTCCCCGCCCACGTTTAAGCGAAGTCATTGGCATTCTCTCACTCCTTTCAACCCCTACATACAACCAATAAATGAAGCAAATTAAACTATTTTCAAATGTTTGGCATTGTTATTTCTATACAAATAGTTTTGCCTAACCCCCTGGCCCCCGCCCTCTTCCCCGTCAAATAATTAACAACCACCAAACTATTGGTCCTATCGAAAACAAAGATCAATACTGTATTAAAATTAGTTTTTCTACAATTTTGGTTCTTATTTTCGAATATTTTGCCCTATCTCACCTCTTTCACCCCTAAAATGGGCCCTGAAATAAATTTGTTTGTAAATTTCCACTTTTTTTTGTTTTTCTTTATTTGTGAGTTTATTTTTTATTTTGATTCAAAGTTTTGACATGGAGAGAGTCAGTTTTACCGCTCAGGTTTAGGCCTCTATCAATGGTCATTCACCAATTTATATCGTTTCAACCCCTAAAAGACTCCTAAAGTTTAACTTTCATTAAATTTGAATTTTCCTCGTGGTTTTTTCTAATATACTCTTTAAATGAGAGACCCAAGTTTTGACTTGGGATTACTCGGTGTCACCGCCCACGTTTAAGCAGAGTCTTTTGCCATTCTCACCCCATTGAACCCCTATATACAACCAAAAATGAAGCAAATTATACTATTTTCAAATGTTTGACATTGTTATTGCTAAACAAATACTTTTGCCTAACCCCCTGGCCTCCGGACCCTCTTCCCGTTTAAATAATTAACCTTCCACAACCAACAACCCCCACCACCAAACATCCTCCCGAACCCCAACATACCTTGTGCCGAAAATTCTTACATCGTTTTATTAACTTTCCCTTGCGACTTTTATATCCAAACCCTCCTCACCCGAGGGATTTTTACCCCTCAGGTTTATCAGAGGTCATTCGCCGATTTTACCCCGTTTTACCTTTAAAGTACTTATATTTTGATTAGGATTTTTGCGGACATTTGCCATCACTGATTAGTAAAAAAAAACAATCAGTGATGGCAAATGTCCGCAAAAATCCTAATCAAAATATAAAATCACCATCACCAACAATGAATTTCAAATTTAAAGCACTTGTCTTAAGTCTCACACCTGGCCCGGCGTTATCAGAGGTCAGAGGTTCATCAAAAGCTACTCGCCAACTTAACACCATTTCAACTCCATGAAAAAGTTCTCTAAATCTGAACTTGCAATGAGTTTACAATTGCACTGGTGGTTTTTACCATGTTAAAATATCTTGAGGTAGGAATTTCAACCAAAACAATTAAATTAATTTGGTCTTGTGTCTTTTCAAAATTAAAACCCCCTTCTTAGGGACTCATAATGGGAGGTCTGGGGGCGGGGTTTTGTTCAACAGCGGGAGAACACAAACGGGGGCAGCGAGCGAAGCGAGTATATATATATATATATATATATATATATATCTATAAGTCTATGTGTCTGTAAGCACGATAGTAGCCGTAAAAATGGTCCGATCTTTATGAAATTTGGTACAGACGTGTAAAGTGGTAATCAATTGGACGAGTTCGTAAACCAGCCTGATCGGACCATCAGAAGGGGAGGGTAAAGGGGGTAAACTCCCTCAAAAATAGGTTTTTTTGCGTTTTTCACACAGAAAAATTAAAGTGATCCAATTTTGGATTTCACCATTGAATTCAGCTTGAAAAAACAAACAATTTAGTATTTTGAATCATAGCTCTATGTCCATTGGTTACCGAGATATTGAAAGTGGTAAACACAGTACATTGTCCCAATGTTAACCTTATGGGAAATAAGTAAATTTCTATATCTCGCTTATTTCTCAACATATCTTGATAAAACTTGGTAAAGCTTGGATGGGACAATCTTCTTCTAGTTCAGATCTACTAAATATTGAATTAAAACCACTCATTTTTAATATACCTGTAGCAACAAACCTGCATACTCATTCCCCATGTTTTTCTTATGGAGCTTACAAAAAACATGTTAAATCTCGCTATGTTGGATTGAAATATGTTGTTTTGCATTTGAAATTCGCTGAGTATGCAGGTCTGCTGCAACGGGGGTATTTTGCAATTTAAACATTTTCCAGTCTGTGTTTAGTGCAACCACCCCATAGTAGGGGAAAATTAGGCCATGGTAGGCCATTAGAAGTATATTTCTAGAACATACTTTGGATAAGTTGCAGAGAGCAAAGATACCCGATGTGACCTTTGAACAAACATGGTCAACATGGTCGCTCCACGTCAGACCTCTATTGAGGATCATTCCGAGGAACTTTGTGGAATCAGTTAACTTTAGGAGGTCTTCATCCACCATGAAAACTGGTTGCAAGTCAGCCTCCTGCTGTCGAAGACGAAACAAAATCACATTCGAACTTCAAATTGTTTGTTTTCAAATTGATTTCTGAGAAGAACTGAATGCAGGAATTCAGATCAACAAAAGAATTTAGTTCCAAGTCCACTTTTGAATTTCATTTTACATAGAGAGTCGTGTCATCTGCATACTGGATCACCTTTCCATTTTGGATTGATGAACCTAGATTGTTAACGTACAGCAAAAATAGAACTGGTCCTAATATTGATCCCTGGGCAGGGTTACCAGACGTCCTGGTTTTCCCCGGACAGTTCAGGTTTTGAGGGCTCTTTGTCCATTGTCCGGTCCGGGGCTGCTGCTTGTCCGGGGTTTCCATAATTTTTTTTTGCCTAAAATAAACTTATTCTCAAGCTTTACATGAAATCATGCAACATTTCAACGGGAGTCATTACAAATTTACAGGTTTTAGAGTTATCAGGAGATTTATGAGGTAAATCCGTAAATCTAGCATAAAAACTATATTATGCGATATAGATCTTGGGGTCTTTACCATATACAGCCAGTACGTCCTCAATGTGCTCATTCTGCTGAAGGAGAACTTAGGCTTTTCAGTAGGAGAGAGGATCAACATTCCTACAGTACAAGACGAGCTCAAGATCTCGATCTTCCCCGTTGTCGTCTTAGCCACTCTTTGAAAAGTTACCCGCGTTCTGCGATTAAAATGTACAACAGCCTCCCTTCTAGAGTGCGGGATCTGGACTTAAAATCTTTCAAGCGGGAGTTGCGTAAATGCCTTGTCGATAGGCCACTGTATGGGCTCGAGGTGCTAACTGAAGTGCCACTCTTTTCCTCTTGAGTCATGTCCGCCAAAAAGTGCCAAAGTGTAGTAAGTGTGTTTTGTAAATATTGGTTTTATTGTTAGTAGTATTTTGACGCAATCTATCTGGCAGATGCCGGTCAACGATGGAGACTACAAGTATTACAAGTAAGTAAGTATAAGTAAGTAAGTATTTAGCAACGCTGTGGGAGTGTGAGAACAGCAAACCTACTTTACCTCCACTAACCTATACTGACTTCTGTCCTCTGTCAGTGAGAATAGTGTTGTGATTTAGGTTGGAACTGGCTTATCTGATACAAATTTAAGATAAAGAATAAGTAAAATCCTTCATAATACTTTAACAATTTTATTTTACTATCTTCGGCTGTGTTTTTGAGCAACGGGGGATGTGTTTATTCACCGCACCTCAAACCGTCCTAGGTTTGCCTGAAAAATATCTGGTAACCCTATCCTTGGGGGACGCATAGGATATACTCTCCTTAGGAGCAAGTATGTTTTCAACCTGCACTTGCTGAGTTCTATCAAGTACGAGGGGATCCACCTGAGGGGTAGGCCTCGAATGCTGTACTGCTCTAACACGATAAGATTCTAGCGAGAGTCTTCATCTTACCTCTGGATCTTTGAATGAAACCCGGATTGCTGCTACCTAGATCTCAGTAAATGAGCTTTGGAAATTCAAAAAATAACCTGTGCATTGCCGTTTACTTTTATTTCTCATGTGGACCCACTTTTGTATGATTCTTATTTTATATTTTTGCAGGTATAGCTGAGAGCAAAGGCATGCTGGTTGGCTGCAACCAAGGCGTGATGTCCGTGGATTTCGACTCCAACTGTACCCACATCATCTGTGCGTCCAACGACTTTGCTTCTAGAGTGTGGACTGTGGCGGACCAACGACTGAGGGTGAGTCGTCTCATCTCAGTGCATGAATTGTTTTGGTTTTATTTCATACCTTGGAATATTGGATTATTGTTTAAAGAAATAAGGCAATTCTGCTAGATCTACATCTGCCATCAACATGGGAAAATTGTAGAGGACACCAGCATTTATATTATTTACTATCATTTATGAGACATGCTGACTTTCTTCGTTCTAAGCATCAGCAAATCCTTCAGTATTCATCAGCCTAAAAATCACAGTCCACAAGACAAGATATGTGTATTTATTCAAAATGGTCAGAAATATGTTGGCTGAGGATTTAAATACAAATGGTGAGGATTTAAATACAAGTCTTCAGTAATGGTTTTTATTAAACCATAGGAAAAATTATTCTAAACTTTTGCAGAATGACCTAAACAAAAGTTTATGTTATCACTAATTGACGTATTGTCAGTTCAAATGTTGAGTTTTAGAAACCTTAGCCTTCGATCTACGTTTTTATTACAAACCCTATAAAAAAAGTTGTCAACTGCAAAGATAGAAGGGAACATTTTACAAAATAGAATATCCTGTTGCAAGTTCCCTGTATAGACAATAGACAAACACTTTATTTTTAAGAATTTGAACAAAAATATGTCTACATTCCAAGACCTCACAGAGCTCGCGTGGAAATAAGTTATGAACAAAATATGTTTTAGAATAAGTTGTCGGCCAGTCTATTTACATCACTCAGAAACTTTTATTAAAGCTTTAACATTAAACATTAAAAATAAATATAAATAAATAACAACAATTAATAACAACAAGTAAAGATAGATAATAAATAATTAATAATCAACAGTCAATACATTTCTTTAAAACATAACAAGTTTAAAGCAAATTTAACAAGTTGAGATTGGATTGAGAGCATTTAATTAGATCAATAAATAAATTAATACTAAGGCATGTCAATTTCACTGTAAAAGATTGCATTTTTTATTTTCATCTTAAATCAAGGTTTCCCCTCATTTAAAATATCATTTCCAAAATGAGCCACTATCATGTTAAAAGTGATTCTCCCTAAATAACAGAATCGTTTCGTACATAACTCTTTTCGAAATCTGGGAGTTAATATGGTATCAAACTTCGATGCACGTGTAGCAGCATTGAATTGTTTTAGACAATAATTGTTAAAAAATTTATACACATGCATTATACAAGACATTAAAATTGATCAAAAGTTAAATAATTATTCTCTGAAAATAGATGAGACATGCATTCAGATTTTTTTATAAAATGAATTGTTCTAATTGCAAAACCTTTGAATCATTATGATTGGTTTTAATACAGTAGGATAAGTTCCGCCATAATGAATAATACCATATCTGACTGTGCTCTCAAACCAAGATATATAGAGATATTTTAAATGTTCCTTCCTTAAAAAACTTCTCATGTAATGCAAAGCATAGTTAATTTTTTTAAAGTTTTTTTCGAAGTATTCTACATGCTTATTCCACTTTAATCACTTTTTGCTTATTCCACTGTATCAATGTAGAACTTCCGTAGACATGCTTTCTGTTATAACGTCAATTAAAAAGAATCTGTTATAATACAGTAGAGTCCCACAAACCCAGACTAATGTGGACCGAACGGTGTCCGGGTTTGTGAAAATTCCGAGTTATCGGGAAATGAGTAAAAATAAGAAAAAATAAGAATAGTTTCTTTTATTTCTTTAAGAAATCATTTATTTATTGCATAGTAAAAAATATAAAAACTGTATTAGTTACAAAAAAACTTAAAGAAAAACTAAAACTGTTTTAAATGTGTCACACCGTGCTCTGGCCTTGAATCTCAATGCACTTTATTGCTCTGGCAGGCTTTCCGAGTTATCCAGAATTCCGGGTTATCGAAGTCCGGGTTTGCGGGACTCTACTGTATCTGTTACACCCAAGTTAAAACATCAAGATTGTCACCTTAATAAGCTATCAATGAACAGGCCTAACAAAATTAAACTATAACAACATATTAATAATAACATTAGTGTTATTGAAATTCAATGTGAGTGTCCTCCAATTTCCCCCCACCCCCCAGCAGCTTGCAGGTTTTTGTTCACGGGCCCCCCTGCTCCCGGGCCCCCACGCATCTGGGCCCTGCAGGCCCCTCTGTGACGCCACTGGTCGTTAATACTCTCTAACAGAGAACCAAAGTATGCATGACTTCATATATATGATGTAAATACTGCTGTTACTTGCAGAATGGGTCAAAAAGTCATTATTGAGCGAGCTATCGTAGCACCATGAAATGAAGACTGTTTATTAATTATGATGGTATTTAAAAAAGTTACCTGGAGAAAAATAGACTACTTTAGTGTTGACAATGTGATAACAGATAACTAAAGTAAGTAATTACACCACATTCCCAACAGAATTTCTCAACAGTATGTCTGAATGACTTGCCACCTCGCAAATTGACCTTGGAAAAAGTGCTTTAGTAATGCTAATTAGAAATCTGAATACCTCTAAAGCAATAATTAGTGGAACAAGAATGCGAGTGAAGAACCTGCACCACAACTCAATAGATTGTGAAATTCCAGCATGAACTTCGATTAAGCTTGGGATTCTTATACCACGATTTCATCCAACAACTTCTGGAACTTTACTGCCATTCAAACTTGAAAGAACTCAGTTTCCTGTGATCCTTGCGTTTGCAATGACAATTAATAAGGCCCAAGGGCAATCACTCGCTAAAATCGGAGTGTACCAGCCAAAACCCGTTTTTTCCCATGGCCAGCTCTACGTTACAGTCAGTACAGCAAGATTATTCAATGGCTTGTATTTTTACGTATCAGAAACAAAAGATCAGGGGCATCTAAGAAATAACCAAGATGTTTATACAAAAAATATTGTATAGAAATACCTTTTCATGAATAAATGAATATATCAACAATTAAAATCTGCTATTCATTCTTTGTAGTTAATTAAATTATAAGCGATGTGCAGATCGTACATAATTTATTCAAAAAAACTGGAAGTAATTTGAAATATTCATTCTGGTTTAACTAAGATATCTGTTTGGATAGTGAAAATATTGCAAGCCAGTCATCATTAATATTTTATGTACAAATTAAAGCAGGCTCTAAATAAAATATTACTCAAATTATTCCCGTAGCGGAGCAGAGGTACTTATCTAGTCATTATATTAATTCACAACCTTTGTTAAATCACTTTGAATTGCATTTTCATTTTTTTAAAGTATTTAATTTTTCATAATAACTTTTGTTTATCAAAATGTGTGAATGAGCTTGTTAATTTATTTCTTCCAGTTAAAAAAATACGAGTAGTTTAGACTAGTTTACATGAAATTGATTTCCTAACTACTTTTTTGTTTGATATATATATTTTCCAATAACTTAAGTTGAAAGTTTTTACTAATCAAACCATACACCTGTGATTAAAGAATGACAAACACGATAGAATGAATCATGTTGCCTGTCTTGGTTCAGGCAACAGACAGTGTTGATTCATAAACTAACGCTTATACTGAGTAAATCAAACACTTTAAGAATAAAATCTTTAAACAAAATATTTTGGGAACTTCCTTCTCCACAAAATGGCTTATTCATATTAGTTCAATTAAAAAAAAAACATGAGGTCATAGAGGCTTCTTCAGTTAGATGTGTAGTGAAAAAATGTGTTTATTGAAAGATATGTAGAAGGTTTATAATTGGGTTTTAAAAATTCAAAGACTTACTGATTTAAAGAACATTCTGATTTAAAGAACCTTTTGTGCTGAATAAGAATATATAAAGAACATTGTAACTGCTCAAAGTGCAGCGTGTGAAATGGCCATTCAAGAATCAAGAATCAAGAACTTTATTGCCGTTAGTTAATTTTAACAATAGGCATTGTCAAATTATTACACATAAAATAATACAGTTGTATTAGAGTAGGATTCACCTAAGTTGGCCAAAACGAAAGTAAACAAACTATTATCTTCTTACGAACTTAACCATAAAATCCAGCTGTGCTGAAAACATTGTCAACGAACATCTGTTTGGTATAGCACTTGCAATAAAGGGAAAGTTCTGTAGCAATATGCGACTGGCAGTTCACTTGCGCTGCTTAAAATATTACTATATTACCATTGGAGGGCAAGGCTGCATGTGGCGGGATACGCAGAATGGGTCTAAACCCGTCCATCATAGTAGCACATCTGATGTACTTCCACCATGTACTTCCACCATGCTACACAGTATGTTATAGCATTTTCGTATATGACAAGTGTTTTGGTTTGCCGCAAATCTGAGCATATTACCCAAAAAGCATATACAAGCGAAATCTGTAAACCATAAGAGTTTCGAGGGGTAGTTTGTTACTGTCCTTTGTTGTGCTCATAACTGTAAAAGCTTTGTGTGAACTGATATTCAAGTTTCAAAATGAGTGGTTGTAAAACTAAAATTTTGCACCGTCTTGATTCACTTCATATTTTGTTGTCTTGTCTCCGAATCACTCAATTGACCATAAAGGGTATAAATTTACCTGAGTCTGCCGAAGTGATCCTATGGATTCCTAAAAGGATTCCATAGGAACTACGCGTTGCGTTGATTCACTGGTTGCAGCATCAACATAGCAGGGGCTAGGTTCATGATTGCTACGAAGGTGATATTAAAATGACCTCAGAATATCCGGATTTTTCGTTATCCGAATTGGTATTCTGCCACATCAATCCGGATAATACGAGGTGTGCTTTACTTATTTTACCGCCACTGATTGCATACCTTTAAAGTTTGCCAACCCAGAAAATTATTGTTGAAATCCTAAAAAAAAACCTATAAATTAAATGCAGTAGAGTGTAATTTCCAACTCCTAATCAAAAATTGGGCCTTGTGATGAAGCAATTGGAGGAGTGGCTACAAACAGCTGATAATATATCCCATATGTTTTAGAATTGTTGGTAATATAGTTTCGTTGATTATCAGTTTTATTTACCAAACTAAAAACTAGATGATTCTATAATATACTGCTTCACTGCAGTTACAACCCACCTACTTTTACAACCTTATAAATTCATCAAGGCTTCAATCTCATCATCAATCTACTCTGCCATCTGTAAAATCAAAATTTTGTTGTTGTTTTTACAGAAGTACCTTAATGCATATTTTTTGCAAAGTAAACACAATGTAATATATCCTGGATTGTTTGGCATTAATGTGCCCTAAGCTTGTAAATGTAAATTGGTAGATGCCATCTAGATTGTATTATGATCCTTGACGTTTTCCCATGGCCTTTGTGTTTTTGACAATAGTTGACAAGTTGAATACACACCTGCCACCAAGGTCACACTATACTTGCTGCTTAATAGCTTAGCTATGGCCCAATCCATTCTCAATAATTTGAGACAAAAATCAAGACAAAAAAATTCAGTTAGATGTGTAGTGAAAAAATGTGTTTATTGAAAGATATGTAGAAGGTTTATAATTGGGTTTTAAAAAGTCAAAGACTTACTGATTTAAAGGAAATTTTGTACTGAATCAGGATATATAAAGAACATTGTAACTGCTCAAAGTGCAGAGTGTGAAATGGCATGTGAAATTTGGAGTTGACTGTACAAAACCAATGAAGGATAGACTTGTGCGGGACAATCTTTTATATTTGCGCCATTTACATTTTTGTGACGGCCGGAGTCAGAGTGCTAAGTCTGTCATGGAATCCTTGAAGAACTCCTCCGTTAAACAGAAGCTTCTTCCCAGAATCCTGTTGAGTTAAGCATCTTAATCCCAGCCGGGAGATTGTTGAACATCCTGTGTGCCATCACTGGATAACTTTCTTTCGTCTTTTTGAGCCTACACCAGGGGATGTTGAAATTTTGCTGGGACTGGAGATTGCATTGGTGGTACTCTGGTTGGAACTTGAAAACCGGGATTTGCCATGACATTCATCGAAGAATTGAGAATGTGCTGACCCTGCAAGGTTAGTGCCCGGCTGTCTAAAGAGGGAGCTGTCTATTGAGAGTGCTCGAGGAAACTGCTGGATGTCTTTATCCTCATAGTGGACTTCTGCAGGAGATGTGTTTTCTACTGTGTAATGCATGGCTCCATAAAATTAATCCATAATTTAAGTGGCAGGGAAACAGGCCGGAGTATATATGGTTCATGTAATTTAATGTTATAAATGAGTCTTAAGTTTTCTAAAAAGATAATTCACTCTTTGTATAGTACATATTATAGTGTTTGAGGTGGATAAAATTGGAACTAAATGATTCTTGTTGTAAATTGTAGGTAATTGTATGCTCCTGATTGACATATTATCATCATGTCCTGATTGACATAATGATAAATCTGCATCGCTTCGGGAAATATATTATTTTGGCAGCCATCTTGAAAATAGTGTCAATAGCATTAAACATTCAGGAAATTATTGCCATTGGTGTTATATGATTGAATATTGTAGCAATATATCACTGCCGATAATTAACCTGTGGTAAGAACCAGTGGGGAATTTACCAATAGGCCGAATAGGCCGTGGGGCGATCAGGGGCGCGCACGGGCGAGAATAAGCCACAGAGAGTGGAGTCACCACTTTTGTGAGGTCGCAGGGACCTCTGGGGGCCACATACTGATCTAGACCTAGGGCTGCACCAGCCGTAAATCCGCCACTGGGTAAGAACTTTACTTTGGCTGGGTAAAAATTTTCTGCCACCATCTTGGATCTGCCATGTTGGATGTTGTACATTTTTATTACAATTAGAGTTAATTGGGAAAAAGTACACAAGCAAATAATTTCGGGCCTTATGGAAACTCGACTGCCCTGCCACCTGCTGGAATAGTTTGTCTCTCGTGGCAGCCGCACAGTAAACCTTAAATTTTTTCTCAGTTTTATATTTAAATTCCTTAAAGTTGAACCAAAAGCATTATGCAAAAAGAAAGTGGCTGCACTGTTGAAGCTATAGAATATATATGTGTAAAATATATTCTGCCCAAAGAGTGGAATGTTTAGACTCTGTCAAAGCAGATGAAATAAATTAACTTCAGAAATTCTGTGGAAAAATTTCTCATCCATATTGAAGTTTGAAATTTGAAATTATAAAATTTGGCCCAATGATACTGGTAATCTGATTTAAGTAGTAGAATGTCTGTAACTAAAAAATATATATAAAACATTCATCAAGTGCACATACAAATTAATCAAATGCGTACACTTTTTCATAAAAAATGTATTTTATGCTGTAAACCCCCACGATTGATGAAGAATTTATAGCTTATTTTATTATGGCATTTTAAATTACAAAGTGATATTCTCTGCTAGTATGAATTAAAAATGATCCCCCTGAAGCACGTAACCTTTTCTATCAGTCTTCATGAAAATCAGCCGTTTTTCATTCTCTAAATAGAGCTAAAATCACACTTTTTGTTTTTTACAAAAATGTCGGCTGTGATTTTTTTTTTCGGTGCGCTAATCTCAAACACTGTGTTTGTTTCATTCATTTATGTTTGTTAAAATCACCGTTTGCATGGTGAAAAGTGTTAATTTTAACCAACAGAAATGTAAACTGTAAACTACGTTGTAACTTCAAAAATCTAGTTTTTGAAAGAATTCTAATGGTTAAAAACATATTTCCGCATATTTCAAAAAACATATTTCCGTATAATAAAAAACGTTGTCCATCACATGGAGCAAAAGTGTCTTTTTGAGTCTTAATCATTTTTAAAAGTTTGGCTGTGCCTCTCTTTTAAAACACAATTGCACCCCAAAAAGTACCACTTTTGCTCTTTACCTTCACCCATATCATTAGGTGGTTAATCAGGATATTAAGTTTTATGAAGTGTTTAACTTGAATTAATTTAAATAAGGAATACATACTTGGTATAGCAGTCTCATTCAGTCATGTAAGACAACCATTCTTTCACTCCGTTCTTCACACATTTTTTTATATAAAGTCATTTCAAGGCTAAGTTTTTTGATGCTTTTTGAGTAATAACAGAATGAAGATGGCCTTTTCACGGTGCTCGGGGATAATAACACCCACCTACTCCTACGAAGCTACCTCTAATCCTTTGTCCATTATTTCACATTAATCCTCCAACCCAACAACTATCATTAGAGAAGCTTCCATACTCAATTTCGCAGGTATAATCCACGTGAACTATCTTCTCAATCCAACCTCCAATACCCCTCAATTCCAGCTGCACTCAATCCATTCAATAATAACAAATTACTGATATTACACTTTAAAAAATAAATGTATTTTACGTGCTGTAATTTCAAGTTTCCACAGACTAATATTTACAGTAAGGTAATGGGAAGAAAGTGCAAAATAAATATCCCCATTACAGCAGACCTGCACACTTAGCAAATTTCAAATGCTTAAATAGGTAATTTATACGGAATCTGACAACAAATCAGTATGTCCTGAAAATAAACATGCAAAAATATTCTCCATAAGAATAACATGGGGAGTGGATTATACTTCCTCAGAAGGATTGCATCTAATTAGGGATGTCATTGGGAACCTGTAATGTCAGAAGGGGAACTATTGACTAATAATGATTATAAAATTACAAAATAAATTGGCCTGAATCATTACATAACTATTTTAAAGGTATTTAAAATACACAACAACTAGATCACAAACCACATCGTCAGCTAAGTCATGTTGAGATGAAACTTGGTGGTTGGTATTGCAGTTATGGTTCAGTTGTTCAGTTAGTTATAGTTATTACTGATTTTAATTATTAATAGTTAAATTTCAAGAGACAAGAGACAAAAAAGCTGCGTAATTGTATTTCCTACAAAACCATGTGAAGATCATAAAGATCAAACTACAATTAATGGAGTTATTGCAATTTTTATCCGAAAATTTGCTATAACTGCCATAAACAAGCATGTATTCTGTTAGGAAAATTGCAACAACTCCTTTAATTGTAGTTATATCTTTATGATCTTTATATGGTTTTGTAGGAAATAAAATTACACAACTTTTTTGTCTCTTGTACAATTTTTGTAAGAATTCTGTAAGGTTTTTAAGATAAGATTAAGATATTAAGTTTTAAAGTATAAAAGTGGCTGCCATCTTGAAATGGTACAAAGTCGAAACTTTATACTCCTCACCAAAATAGGTTCTATTAGTGAGCATATACGTACCAAGTATGAAGTTGATATCTTAAGTAGTTCCAAAGTTATGCTAAATCATGTGAAAAACACATACAGACCAACAGACGGATAACCGAGCATTTTAGAACCCATGTTTAAATGAACTTTTTCCTTATTTTTGATGTAAGTAACCATATCCCGAAGTCTGTAAGGGTTTTTCATAAACACCTTTTATAAAAAACAAAAGTGACATACTAATAGCAAATGGTGTAACCTTTCTGCGGAAGTTGCACCGGGGAGTGAGGGTGCAGGCAGTGGGTTCCTCTCAATCGAAACCCATTGGCCAAAAGGTTTACCATAATAAGCTTATGCAAAAATATTGTTTATATAAAAGCTCATGATATAGTTTACTTGAACGGGTGATCTTTGATAAATTGTCAAAGGCACGGCACCGTTTGCCGGGTTCATGGAGTAATTAATTATGTTCATAATTCCTGATACAGTATGATAAGTATGGAAAGTTTTGTAGCTATTAATTATATATAAATTAATTTAGAAATATTGTGGTTTAAGAAATCCAAATATAGAAATTAATTTGCCGGAAATAATATGAATTTTTAACCTTGATCAGCCTGGTTATAGAATCTCTGATCTCCTAAGCTTCTCCCGCTATCAGTTTACTAGGTTATTCCTTTTTCAATCTGGTTTTTCTAAGTATTTTGAATTTTCTCTGGAATCACTGATTTATTTGGATTTAAAAAGTTATAATTTATCGTAAAGCAAAATACATACAAAATTGATCTTCTTGGAAAATTTTTAATTACAGAAAGCAAATTATATCTCTAGCTAAGGCTTCTAACCGTATCATATGATATTGGCAAACACAGCGTTTGACAAATAGTGGGGTTGTAGAACAATGTTTTCAGCAAAGCACCCCCTGATTCTTTTGTACTTGATCAAAAGCAAATTGTACATTAATTCAGACATTGCATTTTTTTAAGAAGAATGTTTTCTTTAGGGTTTGATTTCTTAAAAAGTTTACAATACTTGTGGGTTTTGAAAAATCATGAAGAACGGCACTGGGTCACTACTAAAAATGTTTGGGTACCCACTTCTACAGGTAAATTGGATAAAATACAATTTCATAAAGTAGGACCGAAATCTCGACAATGTGGTTTTACTTGAAATGTTTTTTTCTGAAATATCTAAATCCGTTAGATGTTAACATGTTATATGGCAGATAACATTTTAACAGCAACTCCAATCAGGCAACCTCATATGAAAAATTGCGAAAAAATCGTAAAAACAAAATAGATTTTCTTTATATTTTGTCCAAAAAATCTCTCTTGGTTATAAAACGTCAGTAAATTTCTCGGTCATGTTTTAGCCGTGAAATCTCTTAGTCATATTGTAGCCGTAAGTCTCTCGGTCGTATACCATGTGGAAAATTCTAGTCGTGTCGTTTCCCAAGAAAAATGTCTTGGTTTTGATTCCATTGCGCCCTAAATATTTTATAGTCCCATGTTTATATAATAAGTATGGAAAGTTTTATAGCTATTAATTATATATAAATTAATTTAGAAATATTGTGGTTTAAGAAATCCAAGTATAGAAATTAATTTGCCGTGGAAATAATATGACCACAAAATGTAGTTTTCGCGGGAAAGTTTTGTGTTAAGTTTATTTTTGTTGTCTCTTTTGTTTTTTGGGGCGCTGAATCCAAATCCGATGTTTGTTACCAACATTTTGTGATGGAACATTGTCAAAAATGGAAAATAAGGCAAGAAATCAGAATATTTTTTGTATTTTTGCTTATAACTCAAAAACCATAAGTTTTATGTGATAAACATTTCTTTGCAAAAAGAAAGTACATAAAATTGCCCACAAGATACACTACTTTTTTATTTCTATGTCAAAGTCCATGGGTAGTGCTACAAATTGAAAACTGACAATTTTTTCCATATGAGCTAATTGTACTATAAGGAATAAGCTATTCCCGTATGAGTTATAGTAAAACCTAGGCCCCAAGGGTACTATAACTTTTCTTTTTGATGTCCCTAGACCCCAAAAACACCATCCGTTCAAATTCTTTTACACAAGCATATACATGTGCAGCTGTTTACATAAAATTCACACTTTTTTCTTTTATGGACGACAACTATCGTAAAAGTAGGTTGATTACATTCAAACTTGGTGAATATATTAAACACACTATCTAATTAGATCTGTAAAAAATTAGCCAGATCGGTCAACTATAGAGTGGTTAAAGGTTTAATATTCGAAAGTATTTTCTTTTAGACATTTTGTGTTTCAAAAATTGGTGTTTTGGCATTTTTACATGTAAAAAGAAGTATATTCAAATTTTAAGTTTCATATTTGAGTTTAGCTCTCAGAATTGAACAATTTAGTTTTTTTAATCATTAATGTCTGTCACACAGTCAGTGAGTTGGAGGAATATATTAGTTTACTTTTTTTTATGGGCCAAACATTGATGGATCACAAAATCCCCTCTTAATGCAGTTACAATTGGCCGACATAGCCAATTTTTTAACTGGTGTAATAACACCATATATTCACCAAGTTTGAATGTAATCAAACTATTTTTATGAGAGTTATCTTCTATGATATAAAAAAGTGTAAATTTATATGTAAACAACTGTACATGTATATGCATGTGTAAAAGAATTTCAACGGATGGTGTTTTTGGGGTCTGGGGGTATCAAAATGAAAACTTATAGAGCCTTGGGGCCTAGGTTTTACTACAACTCAGACTGGAATAGGTTATTCCTTATAGTAAAATTAGCTCATATGGAAAAAATTTGCAATTTTCAGTTTGCAGCGCTGCCCTTAGACTTAAACATAGAAATAAAACAAGTAGTGTATCTTGTAGGAAATTTTATATACTTTCTTTTTGCAAAGATATGTTTATCACATAAAACTTATGGTTTTTGGGTTATAAACAAAAATTCGTAAAATAATCCAATTTTTGCCTTATTTTCCATTTTTGACAATGTTTTGTCACGAAATTTTGTTAACAAACATCGGATTTGGATTGAGCGCCCCAAATTTAAGAGACAACAAAAATCAAACTTCACCTAAAACTTTCCCGAGAAGGGGTTTTTTGAAGATATTTTTACTGGACTAATAGTCTTTCTGTAATTTTGTGGCCGTCAAATCTCTGCAAATCCTTCTCGGTTATATCGCGGCTGGCAAATCTATCCTTCATATTACGGCCGCCATAACTCTCGATTGTACTATCTCTCGGTCATATCGCAAAACTATACCTCGAGTCAAGACAACCGTATAGGGTACGGTATATCGCTATCAGGAAATTTGAAAATACATCTCGGCATTTACGAGTCACGTCGTCGCCTACTAAAATCTCGGCAATAAAATATCTAGGGTTGTATCTTGACCGGCAATTTCGGTCGTATCGTGGTTGAGAGTCTCGCGGTAAATTCGTGGCCTTAAAATCTCATTTTGCAACAGATTCAATGTCTAAAACATGTTTCACGTGGTGGGGATTGAAATTAGAAATTAGTTTAGCTATAACGTACGCGAGCAAACCGTGCCCCCAGAAATACTAAAATAGCCCATGGTAAGAACCTCTATTTTCATCCAAGAGAAATGTCCTTTTGGGTTCGAGCGTCTCCCCCTCACTGACCCTGGGTACGCCACTGACAGTCCGAAAAGTAGTGTGACCATCCCCAAAAACAGCACCGCACACAACTTTCTATCGCACTGCGGCCTTGATCCTGGATGAATGGCCACCCGAAAAAAAGAAGATTATGCAAGAGCGGTCAGAAGAAGCGAAGCGGCGTACAAACAAAGCGTCGCCAGTGATGGGCCCGTGACGGATCGGTGAGACAATGGACAAGGACTCATTAATCGAAGAGTCACCAGTCGCAGTAGTCGGTGCACAATACAAAGGTGGGGTCGCCGCTCCTGCAAGGCCGCAAGCTCTGTTTCTAGTCATATCTACACGGTTTTCCGCCGATTTGCATCAGTGTTCCCACTCGGTAGACTTCTCGAGGCCGTTCGGATCGGTCTCGGTCTCGGTCTGTTTTTCGACAGGAATGAATTTGTAATAAGCGCGATTTGTTTTGGTGATAACTCAATTTACGGACATGGTTTTTGGACGGATTTTACGGTTTAGATTTTTGAATATATTTTGATATTGTCTTCTAGGTGGCGTTTTTCCTGGAAGGAAAACGTTTTATGTGATAATTATCTTTCATTGTTATGACATAAAACGTATTCCTTCCAAGGAAAAACGCCCTCCAGTTTACATCCGTCCAACTATCCTACATAGATATTCATGTACACAGGAAAAGTAACGACTGGATGTGAAAATAAACAAATAAATTTCAACTGCAATTCAACTGTGTTACAACCACTATGGTTCCAAAACTATTATCTATATTTACTCCTCAAATCATTAAACTCAACGACTACTTATAGTCTGTATCACATAATTAAAAGTGAACGAGGACAGTTAAATACACGTCCCTTTGTGCTTGAATGTTCGTATTATTACTCAGAAAAATGGATTTGTTGGAACAACAAAACAGCTGTAACCCGAGCAAAAACATTTTCAGGACTTCTAATATTTTTGCTCAGCTTTTCAATTGTTTTGTTTTCCCAAATTTTTTTTCTTGGAATCAAACTAGGTCATTATGAAAATTCAAGTACGCGTTTTGTCTAATGAAACCATTAGAGCAGAGCTCGTATGAAATCAATACCTCGGTTATCGGCGGTACTCAAGATGTTGTCCGCCATTATGACACGGCGCGCTACCTCACACACGGCGCCGCGGGCCGTACACAGAGCAGCTCGGCACGGCCGTGTCGTGGCCGACAGCCGCAGTGCATCAGCGGGCCACCGGGCTCGTCGGCCGCTCATGCGCGTCTAACTGCCCACAGAAACCATATTTCTAGCGAGTACACAGTGCGGGCGATGTAACTTACACAGCCTCGGTCCCGTGTGTGGTTCACCATGAAGCTCGCTGTGAGGGATGTACACTATGCACAGGTACGGGACCGGTGGCCGGCGCGGCGTGTGGTGGGAGGTTTGAGATCGAGAGGAAAAGACCCCCGTTGCAGCAGATCTGCATACTCAGCGAATTTCAAATGCAAAACAACATATTTCGATCGAACATAGCGAAATATGTTGTTCCTATGTGTGAGAGAAAGTGGGAGAGTATGGTTCGAATGGCTGTAGATCTGAGTCTCCATGAAACCACTTTTTTCCTTTCTTTTTCATTACCTACCTCTTTGTATGATGCATGTGGATTCAAGTTCTCATATTAGCAAGTGGTTTTTTCTGGTGTTTGTCCTATTGATGTTTCACTTTTAGGTATTTTTAATTAATTTATATATAAATCACATTGTTTTTGGTTTTTTTTTGGGCAGCAAGTTGATGCTCTTGCAAGACAATAATGTTACGGACTGTTGGAACTCGTTTCCCCACCCACAGGCCATGGCCCATGTGGGGAACCATATTTAATGTTGTTTTTGTATTTATTTATGTACAAGCTGCTGTATGAAATAAACGAATTTTCATATCATTTCATTTCATTTCAATTTTGACATGTTTTTGTAAGCTCCATAAGAATAACATGGGGAATGAGTATGCAGGTTTGTTGCTACGGGTTTATTAAAACTGGGTGGTTTATATTAAATATTTAGTACATCTAACCTAGAAGAACCCATTTACCAAGTTTTACCAAGATATGTTGAGAAATAAGCAAGGTATAGAATTTTACTTATTTTCCCACAAGGTTAACATTGGGACAACGTACTGTGTTTACCACTTTCAATATCTCGGTAACTAATGGGCATAGAGCAGTGATTTGAAATAGTAAATTGTTTGTTTTTTAGCTGAATTCAATGGGTTAAAAATTGGTTTATTTTTATTTTTAGATGTAAAAAACTCAAAAAACCCATTGTTGGGGGGTTTGTCAGATCGGTATGTCGATGATGACAACTGGGACTGTTGATGTTGTGAATTTAATATGACGCTCGCCCTCGTAAAAATAAGGAAATATTCAACGAACATTTTTAAACTTGTGAAGAGAACCAAATTTTTTTATTGGAATTTATAGTTTATTGAGTTTAACTTTTAAAAGCAATTAGCTACTTGCTCTTGAAATATTTTGCAAATTTTAGAGCGTTCCATGCAAACTCAATAGGAAACTTGGATCGCGATTGTATTGACCCTTGTTCATAAAATTAATCGAAGCTTATAATTTAGCTATAGACCTGGACACAATAATGATATACTACAACCGAAAAACCGGTTATATGAACCGTGAAAATACTATGGCTTTCCCTAAATCTGGTTTAAGTTAAACGCGTTTAAATTAAACCGAGATTAATCAATCGGACGTGGGATTTATTAATTTATTGAAATGTAACGGATGTGAAAATTAGCATTATTTCCAGTTTCAGTGAATCAAACGCTAATACTAATGTTTTATCCTCCGTTCCCTCATATTCTCGCAGATCCAATAGAAAGACGAATGATTTTTTTCATTACTCAATCCTGCAAAAATCGACAGTCGCCAAAAACGGACAGAGGAAGAGGCCACACTTAATATCGCGATGGGCTGTTTTTAAAACCCCCAGAAACCCCGCTTTCATTCTCCCCGCACAAAGTGTGCTGATAAAAAACAAAAGAATTAATACAAATAAATTAACTACTTTTTCTGTCATTATTATTCTCTTATCAACTTGGAATGTCTTAGTTCATTATTGTTTTTAAGCTACTATCATAGCTGATGTATTAGTCTTTTTTAGTACACCCTATAAAATGAAAAAATCCAGTTGATGTTTTTCAAATATAGGCCTATAATAAGTATTTCAAACGCAACGTATGATAGATGAATGATCCGTCTACTGCTGAGCATAATACGTGTTTTCTTATTATTGTTCTTCATTGACGCCAGACGTTATAACTCAAAGTCGTAAATAAAACTAGTTGTTGCCAGAGCAGCAGTTCATAGTTTAAGACGAGACGTTAAAGAGCGACAAACCATTGGGCGGATTTAGTTAAAGCCCTTAAAATTATTTGGACACTGTTTAACAGAGTTCTTAGGCAATTACAGTTAAATAAAATGTCGAGCGCAGCGGTCGGGATCACCGGCAGGTACCGCAGATTCTCCGCAGAACGACATTTCCCTCCCGACAAAAGACCGGTCCGTCGCGCTACCGTTCGCCGCGCCTACACAGATACAATAGTGACGACAATTAGCCCAGGGTCGAGTATCACGCGCCGGCGCCGCATTGTGGCCGCCACTGCCGACCGAGTATTCCGAGGGAGGCAGGAACAATGGCGGCTGACACGACTGGCCATAATCGCTACCATTGTGATCCGATCATTCGGCAAACAATGCAACACAGATCTGAAACACTTCCGCCACCGACGCTGACCGGAATATCTATCCGAGGAACCGTTCGAGTAACGTTGCGTTCGTGCCGGCGAAATTGAAAGCGCGTTCCAACCACGGGAGTTATCGGCGTTGTTGAAATGCTCGGGGAAAGGCGGAGAGGTGTGTTGGGAACGGGCGCTGTTGAGGATCTTGGGAAAAGTCGCTTGAAAGGTGATTGGAAATCTAATGAATTTGGAACATTTTACATGTTTTTAAGAGTTTACTGTAGGAGTTTGAGCTTATCAAAATATGTTTTCGGAACTGGTTTGGAATAAGTAAGAATAGCTTCAAACGGGGGAGAGTAAACGTTCTCTCGTTCTATGGAACAATGGAAGTACAAAGAATTCAGCCAAGTCTCTGTCAGGCGTTATTGGCACTTTAATAAATTGAAAAAAATAAAGTACCAAAGTTTGAATGTCCATCAAGTAATATACTTCAGTCAGGTATGTTATCAACATTTCAGATCGTGCTGATGCCTCTGATAAGACCTATTGGATAACGTAGCTGCATATATAACATCCTTATAAACGGGGGAAAAGTCGTTTTGAAAAAGGTTTCAGATTGATCCGGAAAGTTGATGAAATTGTGGTGTATCTTAATAAAACCATTTCAATTTCGCTTCAAATCATTGATTGTCATTGCTTTTATATGACACTATACACGCAGCCTAACGAGTGTTGAGATTAAAATAGGTAAACTCATCATGTTGAAACGTGTCTCCTTATCTAGCAAGCTGTGTTAACGTCCAAAATAAAAAGTATTATATTACATGGATCAACCGTTAGAATAGGGGGATTGTAGCAATAAAGTATGATCACGACCTCAGATTCTAACGGTGGACACTCAGAAAACTAAGAAGACATCCGCAGCTACACAATAAAATATCAAAACTAACTCCCACGCTCTTAACTATTGCGGTGTTGCAACTATGTAAATGACGGTCTTTATTACCACGGTCGCTTTTAGAAGTTATGCAAATTAAAACGCATAAGCCTCTCTTTCCTAGCTGACCACGCGAGAGCCAAGTAGATACTAGACAGGGACCGTTGTTAACCGCTGTGGAGATGTAGTTACCGAAGATAGAACCCCTTACTGCTGCCAGTTAATTGTAATTGTCTGCTGGATATTTCGCAACGCCAATTAAATCCTTTATGATATACCATACGTTATGCGCCCGTACGGCCGGTTATGACGTATATGATTTAATTGGTCAGAAAAACATAGAGCTATACGACTAGGTAACCGTCAAATACACGGTTTGTAGTCAGCGATACAAATCTCAATTATTTTTATATTACTAATTTTGATAAGATTAGTTATGTTTGATGCAGATAATCTTAATTATTTATATGTGTGAGATGAGTTTTGACGAGAACCTTTACTCGCTGAGTAAACGGATAGGTATCTGAAGAACATGTTCTCCATGTTTTTGACGCGGCAGAACTGAGTACTCTGCTCATTCAACAGCCATATTATGTCTTACTAAACTGAATCAGATCTGATCACTTTTAACTGGAGTTGGCCTTCCAACTCATACAAATAGAGAGTAATGCTTTTCACGGGGTTCGGCTGTATTTGAATGCTTGTTTGAAATAATAAATACGTCAAAAGGGTATGCATTGAACGGTTAACGGAGGCGTTAAGACAATCTTAACACCTTAAAAATATTACAATTCAGTAAGGTATTTTAAATCATTTTGTCACCCATATAAGTATTTGCTATAATTAAGATTTATTGAAAATTATCAAGTACTATACCTTGGGTTATATAAATTTTGTGTTTGCCAGTAAAGTGTGTGGTCACGTGAGAAATATCACGGTCGTCAGAGATGGCTATGACAATAGTCGTAATGCAATAGTCTGATAGTAGGTGCATCCTGGTAGTTAGTTTGTGCTAACGAAGGCACCAGTGAATATATATTCAATGAAGGCACAAAGGCACTGTTTGTCAACAGGGGATTAGGACCGGCTACCCGCCTGGAGGTGTGCTCTGCGCCTACTGCGCCGGTATCACACGGCACGGCTCGGGCGCACAGTGGCCGATCGGCAGCGCGGTTCTGTCGACTACGAGCCTCTACAATTATTATAATTGCCGTCAGCCGAGAGCGCGCCATTAGCCGTCCATATTACTCGCTCGCGCGTCGCCAACTATTCATCACCGCTGTTCTCACTGACTTGTCTCTTGTTTGTTTTATCTTTCTGCGTATCCCGTTGACACCGTAATCAAACCAGGGAAGAATATTGGCTCGCCAAAGCCGCTTATACAAGGTGTTTTTTTTAAACGCAACCCATTTTTAAGATTGAATAATGCACATATAAATATGCAATGAGTATTGTTTTATTGATCTTTACATTTTATACAACCTATTATTTAAGTTTGATCACATTTAGTTTACATTATGTGCTCAAACAGTCCGCCATTGGCATTTGTATTAAGTTATGCTCTCTTCATCAAATTCACGAACACGTGTTGCAAGCTGCCTCATTGAATTTCTTGCGTTAAATTTGTTGTTTGTTTTGAGGTGCTGAATATCCTGTGAATTGTTTTCGTAGGCCTTACTTTTTATGTATACCCAAATAAAATAATATAGTGGGGTCAAATTCGGGGATTTGGGGGGAAATAAACCTTCACCGATAAAATCAAGATTTGGGTTGCGTTTTTAATGTGTGTGTCTTTATGCACGATAACTCGCGTAAAAGTGGTCCGATCTGAATGAAATTTGCCACAGGCATGTAAAGTAGTATTAATCCTACGAAACCAATTCACAAGATATTAAAAACAAACATAAAAAATTTAATGCAACAAATTTAAAGAGGTACCTCGCAACACGTATTCGGGAATTTGATGGAGAGGGCTTAACTTTATACAAATGCCAATGGCGGACTGTTTGAGCACATAATGTAAACTAAATGTTATCAAGCTTAAATAATAGGTTGTATAAAATGTAAAGATCAATAAAACAATACTCATTACACATTCATATGTGCATTATTCAATCTTAAAAATGGGTTGCGTTTTTAAAAAAAAACACCCTGTATTATGGCGTTTAGTTAGGGGTAATTAGTTGGTTACAATAAGTTGATAGGTTATTGCGTCATTTGATGTTCTCATTGTGAAATTTACCGGTGGAAAAAACAAATGGATTTACGCCAAGATACATTACATTGCTTAGAGAAATATAAAATACAAAAATTAACACATTCTTTTGAGCGCTGAAGAAAGAGGGGTTTAAATTAAATTGGGCGTATTCTACTTGAGAATTGGATTCCTGCTTTTTTCAAACCTTTGCAGAGTGATCTCGTTAACCTCAATCTCAATCAACTACGATTTTATAATCGTATAAATCGTTAATCATCCACTATTTATTTTAGGAGATGGAGGATGAAATTTGTGAATGTGAAAGGGAACATACAATTTGTTGTATGTTCGGTGAAGCAAAAGAACGAAATGTGCTGCCTATAACGATTAATTGCCCTGATACTCTTACAAAGTCTTTATACTTACACCATGTTGGGGATGAAATTGCATTTGAATGCAGTTACGTAATATTGAGGTCTTTCTTTTTTCATCAACGCCCAACTATCTACCATTTTCCTGTATCTCCTGAACTCCTGAATCAGAACCAGTATTAAACCGGACAACGTTCGATGGTCGCGCTAGTAAAAGACCCTGCAGGCATTTTAATTCAAATCCTGAGAATTAATTAAAAAACGGTAGCCTTGCCGAGGAATTTTAAGTTCGCCTAAACGGTCCCTCATTTTCTGGAGCTTTTACAACTTCCGCGGATTCCTAGCTTAACCATGGGAATCGGTGGTGTTGACCTTATTAACTGGGCCTATACAAGTTATTTATCGCAGGACGGAGCGACCTAAGCTATTAGGAATATGACCTGAGGATCTGAATAATTATGTAACAGATTTAAGTGTGTTATTATGATTTTACCTGACATATAAAATGTACTCTTTCAAATAAAAAGTTTGTATGACTGGTTTTCGGTGTGGTGTCTGTCTGTGTGTGTGGATGTATATGTGTATGTGTGGATGTAAACAAAGCTAGAGACGACACCAGTGGTCCGATTTTTATGAAATTTGGCATGTAGGTATAAAGCCGTGGCATCTCCAGGCGTTTTTTCCTTTTTTTGAATTTTTGATTCTTAAGGGTATTTACCCCATAAAAACCCATAAAAATGACAAAAACCAAAATTTCTCAAAAACGGGTCTAACGATTTTGATAAAAATTTTAAGGTTTTTAGTGCTTAAGATGACAAACAAAATGACGCCACCCGCATGTCTGTAAAAATTCAGGTTCAGAAGTTATGGGGGTTTAAGTGTTAAAAAATTCATATTTTTCAAATTTCACAAAATCTGTAACTTCTAAAGAAAATATACTTCCAACCATTAAATTTGACTTGAAAAACTAAATAATCCAGTATTTTGAATCATTAGTTTACGTCAACTGGTTGCGGAGATAATTGATATTTTAGTTCGACGGTAAACGCAGTACGTTTCTTATGGCAAATATTTCAAAACCGATATCTCCGTTATCTACAAGCCTATTTTGATCAAATTTGGTATGTATTTGTGTGATATAATCAATTGTTAATTTGTTTTATTTCCCTATGTAAGGTTTCTGGTTAAAGGGAGAAAGTATGTGTAGTTTCCTGATACCGTTTATTAAATTTGAAACTGTTTTTGCATCGTGTTGTTTTAAATGTCTTGAATTTACATACTCGAATTTAAACACGCTAGGTGTAATATTAGAAAAGTGCTTTTCACCCCGTGGACGGCTGGGCCATTGTCTTCGCCACAACAAGCGGAGATTACGGCCTAAGTGACGGCCTTCCAGCGACGCAAGTATCGCCTCATTTAATATTTGCGAAACAACTCCCTTAAGGGCTTACTAAAACGTCCTTTCGTGATGCAGTACTCGTTTCAATTTGTGGTCATTATTGATACTGAATACCGACTGGACCAGAACCGTCAATTATGCATTATTATTTTGGACCGGAGTCGTGAGAAAGTCATTGGGAGCGCTTTTATTTTTTGGTACAATTTCATGGCGAGGATCATCTCGTTCGTGCTGTTGTTCTCGAAGAGAATCGACTGGAATTTGTTACCAACTGTAGGGGGTTCGCAAAGTCTGGAATCTTCAAGTTTTTGCGATTATTTTTATTTAAATTACTGTAGCCGGCCGATTTTACTGATACGTAGCAAATTAAATGCTCATCATAGCATACCTATAATTGGTCTCTTTAATTTCCTGCATGTCTGATACCTTAATGGCCCACTTCCGTTTTAGAAAAGTCGGTGGTGTTTTATAGTAATTAATTTGTGGTTACATGATGTTAGGAAGCTAATGACCCCTTCCTATTCTATATAAATCAGTTGGAAATATATCTATCTTATAAAAATCGAATATGAACACCACAAAAACTATAGGTTTTGTTAATGTTTGCTCAAACATTAAAGCTACTAGATATCTATTATCTTTAAGGACCAGTAACAGTATATTTCATTAATAGGACCTTTAAAGTAACGAACGCGCCTTTATGCCCTTGTGATGAACTATATTCTTCGTCATGCTACTCAATATATTATTCAGCTCTGCATCAGCTGATCATTTTTCTCTCTGTAGTGGGGTAAAGGAGCTTCCCCCTGCAAAAAAGTAATGAAAACTGATGTTCAGTGGAGAACCACCAAAACATGGGCGGATTTCTGGGGGTGCCAGGGAGTGCCTGGCACCCCCTGATATTTGATGGATTTTTTGGCAGTGAAAGGGAAAAATTTTTTCAAAGTAACTTTTAGGGTTTTGCAACAATTATAGATGGTCGTTGTTCAATCAAATAAGTACCTACTTGGAATAGGCCTTAAAACGGACCATTAAAATATTTGATGTAAAATATAGGAGTTTGATATTTGAATTTGAGCATACAATACTTCACTCGTTAGGTGAGCTGGCATCCCCGAATATTTTGAGCTAAATCCGCCCATGCACCAAAAGGCCACGACTTTTTGGGCAAAATGGATCTTACCAAATAATTGTCACGCTCATTGGAGGGGATTTAGAAGGATTCGTTGCCAATGGTGTCCGGCTACACGACCAAAACAACCCATCTAATGAATGAGGTCATAACGACACATATTCGACGATTGCTACCTGAGTAGGGTAGGTAAGTAGGTCTAACCCACATAAAAATCTGGCAGCTAAAACCATACACATTCCGTCACCGAGAGAATTACAGTATTTTAATGAAAATCTTTAAACTAGCGCAGTTACAGCGAGCCAAATCCAAATCTCTCTGTAGGCCTAAGTAAAGGACATCTGTTAAATTAAGGCTCGGTCTGATAATTTTCTCGCGGAAAAGTATATCATAAACTAAGACTTGTCCTGGGGTTTCACATTAACTGAAGCGAAACAAAATCTGATTTCCATCACTTGGTACTATTGAGATAGTATTTATTACAAAGACGGAGTTGCCTATCTTACTTGCATTACAGCAAATGAAGACGGTGCGCAGGGGGGATGCAGGGGGTGTGGTAGATCCCTTCGACCATAAAAAACGTACCTAGTTAACTTCGGAACGTTACCTACACGACAACTATTACCGAGCATTACCAAGGTACCTAGTTTTTCACGCTCAGATTTTCGCTTTTTTCAGGATTTGGTACTTTTAAAGCGAACTTCAGAGCAAGTCGTTACCATAGATATCTTACAACTGTATAATTTCTTACCACTGAGGGGGTCACCGGACACCCCATCTTCCTCCCGAGTGTCTCGAAGACTTTCGCCTCGGTAATTGTGCTGTTCTCATAGATGTCTCAACCCCCGGACTCGGGTCAATGCTCGATGTTTGGATGTATAATGTCGGTATCACCGATGGTATCCACCGCTCTCCGTGAGGCCGCCGCGTGAACCGATCCCTATCTTCCTTCAGACAATAACACCGGTCCGAGTCGCCCGATCCTGCTCCGATTCCGCCGTTTCGGCTGTCGTAAATAACGTTAAACCATCTGTTAGTGATATTTCGTTTTGTTGTTTGAATTGTTTTTCAATGTGATCTCGAGTTCGATCGAAACATTAGCATACTTTCGGTTTGATCCCGTAGAGTCCGATGATGAGTAGGTTTTTGGAACCTACTCCGTATAAACTGGAAGAAAGGTGACTTTTTTTTGCTGTTTAGAGAAAACTGAAACCGGTGGGTTGTGACTTTGGTAAGAATGCGGAGAGGCGCGGGGATGACATCACTGGCCCAGACCCAGACATTCAAAACAGCTGATTCACAGGCCACTGAACCGGCACGCCCCTGGCGGCCGTAGGCGACACTTTACCTTCCTGGCCCGGTCCCGTTGTAAAATATGATCCACTTTTTTCGACCATCGATGCATATATCGATGGTTTCGACTTATCGACGCTGGCGATGCAACGCTCTTCAATTTGCTAAAATTGGACCTTTGAGTCCTCGCACGGGGAATATTATGATTTTGTGGTTCTTGACTTGTTTCGACTTATCGACGCTGGCGATGCAACGCTCTTCAATTTGCTAAAATTGGACCTTTGAGTCCTCGCACGGGGAATATTATGATTTTGTGGTTCTTGACTTGTTTCGACCTATCGACGCTGGCGATGCAACGCTCTTCAATTTGCTAAAATTGGACCTTTGAGTCCTCGCACGGGGAATATTATGATTTTGTGGTTCTTGACTTGTTTCGACCTATCGACGCTGGCGATGCAACGCTCTTCAATTTGCTAAAATTGGACCTTTGAGTCCTCGCACGGGGAATATTATGATTTTGTGGTTCTTGACTTGTTTCGACCTATCGACGCTGGCGATGCAACGCTCTTCAATTTGCTAAAATTGGACCTTTGAGTCCTCGCACGGGGAATATTATGATTTTGTGGTTCTTGACTTGTTTCGACTTATCGACGCTGGCGATGCAACGCTCTTCAATTCGCTAACATTGGACCTTTGAGTCCTCGCACGGGGAATATTATGATTTTGTGGTTCTTGACTTGTTTCGACTTATCGGCGCTGGTGATATTATGATTTTGTGGTTCTTGACTTGTTCGACTTATCGACGCTGGCGATGCAACGCTCTTCAATTTGCTAAAATTGGACCTTTGAGTCCTCGCACGGGGAATATTATGATTTTGTGGTTCTTGACTTGTTTCGATTTATCGACGCTGGCGATGCAACGCTCTTCAATTTGCTAAAATTGGACCTTTGAGTCATCGCACGGGGAATATTATGATTTTGTGGATCTTTTATTCTCAAACAGTACCTGCACATTACATACAAGCAAAGGGTCTGCATGTTGATCTTGCATTGGCTCAACAGTCTAGTAATGGTTCCTCGATTTCTCTTTTTAATCAATTTATTTTTTGATTTTGTGTAGTTATAGCCTATTTCTATTCTAGCTTCTTAATACCTGGATATTTATGTATAAAGTGTAATATAGTTGTATACCAATTTAAAATGGTGCAACATTTGAGAGGATAAAATAATATCACATATAGTAGCAAAGGTCATGTTGGAGAATATTGTATCTTGACATCGGGATTGTGTATAATTGTTTTGTTTTAAATGTACAGGATCGAGTGTTAGCCATTCTGTTATGTTTCGTTTTAGTATATTGCCATACATAAATCAATAGGTTCAAGCTGCTTTGCCGATAAAAATTTTAATTCTTACATCACATTTAAACCAAGTTATTCCTCTTCTATTTGGAACCACCTGTAAGACCTTTCATGACAACAGTTTTTACCTCATAACAAAAGGAGCGATAAAGTAGTTTGATGAAGAATTGCATATTTTTGTTTTAGCATCGTGTGCCTGGGCATGTTCTACTCAGTCCTATTCTATACTATCATATGAGAAACGTTTCTTGCTTGATTGCACCAATACTTCAACAACGGCTCAGAGGATTCCCATTAAAGTTTATTTTTGGATCAAAACCATGTTAATGACAGGTTACTTGGCTTTGAAATTTATCGTAGGCTGGAAAAAGTTAACACTTGGTCCTGTGGGCTGCCTTGTTATCAATGAAATAAGCAAAGAAATATGAACAAAGAACAATCAATAGTAGGCGATTTCAAACTCTGCTATCCGTAAAGAGAACTTGCAGATTGTTAAGCTCGATGAGGATGAAATGCGTCGAGCAAGGATCCGTTCAAGGGATTTTCACAGATACCTTTTATTGCCTTGATGTTACATTTTGCTAAAGATCGCCCAGTGGTAGAAAATTCGACCAAATAAACATTAAACAAAGAGGACTGAATATGGGTATGACTTTCATACCTAATCTCTTGCTGTTCTAACCTTACTGAGGGATAGCTTTAGTAACTGAACTTCTCATCACAGTATTACAAGAGCGAAGCGCAAGTCTACTTCGCAACAAGGTTGAGAATTTTGTCGTAAGGAAGATCAGATACTAAAGTCGACCCATTGTAGTCATCCGATGACATAGGATAGGTCAGTAATTGGATATATAGGCAGAGCAACGAATGCTCAAAAAAAGGTATAGAGGGAATTGCATGGAACACAATTTTTGACTTTGCAGCATTGTTCGGACTAGTTAGGAGGTGAACATATCAAAAGTCCCCGTCCGTAGTCCTTTAGCGGATGGTGGGCGGGGGGTCTGAAGGTACCATTTCTTGGTTTTTCCTAAATATCTTGAAAACTATCAACTTTTAGAATTCCCTTTTAAATTGGAAATTTAAAGAACATTTTGTTACAATATTACAAATTTGTATCACAATTTGTTATAATTCCTCGAAAAATAACGTTTTTTGTGCGCTCGCCAACGCCTTTATTTTAGACCAATTTTTATGATAGAGGTGTCAAATGACTGGAAATTTTGTCAATATTTCCTGAATACTGTTAATTTTCCTTTAGGTGAAAAAAGTGTTGCCCCATTGGACATATATTATGTTACCCACAAATTTACATGTATTTCTTATGGAAGGGATATTTGATTAAATATTAATAAAATTAGTGCTTACCTTATAAATAATGGTCGGACAAAAGTAGACATATTATGTACTTTTCTTACAGGACATTTAATTTTCTTTAATTTTCCTATTTAATAGAGTATACTAAAAGTTGATGGTTTTCAAGATATTTGGGAAAAACCAAAAAAATGTACCTTCAGACCCCCTCCCTTTCCCAGCTCAAGGGCTGCGGACGGGGACTTTTGATATGTTCACCTCCTAACTAGTCCGAACAATGCTACAGAGTCAAAAATTGTGTTTCATACAGCACCCGTTTTCTATTCAATCATTTGAAATGAGGACCGAAGGCAAAAGAGTAAAATCTTTATTGTTTAATATTGTATTGGGTTTTTTTTATAAAATGTCATATTCATCTAAGTATAGTGCTGCAACCCTTCTCTGTTTCCGGCTCATTTTCTTACCTTATTTCCAGGGGATCTCCTTTCTTCCCTTTCTCCTCTTACATAGTTCCTTTCCTTCTTCCCTACCATCTCCTCTCTTTTCCTTCCCTTAATTCAATCACCCAATCTTTCCTCCTTTCTCCTAAATAGTGTTTTCGGCAACAAATAAAATTATACCAACTGGCGTCCAAGCTTTACTCAGAAAATCACAATCACTGGTTGAAAAAATAATTTAATATTTCACTCAATAGTAAATATAAATTGGGCTATTTATTCATTCAAAATGTCTTTCTGCTCAAAATTACTGTTAGTAATTTTTGTTTTAAATTATCCGTTAAAACCATAAGCTTTAAATAATTTAGTGCAAGATTTGTATATTTAAGGTTATTTTAAATGTATTTTTACATTCACATGTTTTAACCTTTTTATGGTTTTATTTCAGCTTGATTTTTTACAATTTGTTACGGCACCACTTAAGGAAAAACAATGTAATTTAGTAAGATATAAGTAAAATCCAGTATATTATAAGAAGGACACTTTTATCTCACCTGAAGTGGTACAGCTTACATGTCGAACTTTTACCTTGTCTTTAAAGGTTTATGAAATAAAATAACACTTAATCATATAAGTATCAAATAATTTATTTTACTGTTGTCTTCAGCACTGACAATAATGCTGTACATGGAAAATATATAAAAGTTATCCTAACATTATTGTAAATAAATAATGCAATAAATATTTCTCAACATAAAATAAATATCCTATTAATAATAAAGTATTATTTAAAGTTGAGTAGTTTAGGAAATCACGTCTTTGTAAATGAATATACTAGCGATTTTCTAAACGACTCCAGCAGAATCAAGGACAAGAATCGAACCTTAAAAATGGCAGTCGACTTAATATTAATCACAAGTTACATTCTTAAAGTAGTAGGCTAAATAAATCTTTCGTACAAGGTTCAAAAGTCGTTCTTGTTTCTAACTGCTTAGCAGACTCAAGGCCTAGTCGACTTAAACTAAGAAGATGACCACAAAAAGGTGGGGATATCATTAGCACCTCTTGTAACGCTATACTGGCAATAGTGAGGAGTCAAGGACAACAGAATGTATTGCACAGTTGTATAGTGTAGTATGATTAATTATCACTAATCTAGAAGAGTCAGTATTTCAGTGATACCAATCGCGGTAGAAATAAAAAATGAAAAAATATAATACAATTAATGAACAAAACAATTTGTTACAAATCACAAACTATACGCTAAATATTCCACTTTGATTTTGCAGTATATATAATTATCCTAAAACTACATATATGTACTCGATTCTCGAAATACACGATGAATATAGTACAAAATTTTAAGGTTGGAAAATTTGTAAAATCATGTAAGGTATTTTCACCGGAAACCAAAAGCTGATAGTTATCTATTGCTATCTTAAATAATTTACCGGTATTTTTCCGAACATGTGTCCTTTCAACTTTATAGTAACACGTTAAAATTAAAATTATTCTGATAAACCATACTCAGACTACCAACACAATCTCGCATACCTAAACTGTATTTACAAAGAGTTATGCTCATGCATTTTTATTCATTTTAGTGATTATTTTCCCCGTTGGAATTGTTTCTGACACCACTATGGTAGTGCGAGTTTGAATTATCTTGGTAATGTGAGTATTATCACTATCGTACTGGACTCAACAGTTCAACTTACGACTAATAAAGCGTTCGTTTGTACAGCGATCTTAAAGGAGTCTAAACGGGTTTGGCCAAAAGTTCCTCCACTGGAGACTTGCAACTCTCGGATAAATTTTAAGTCTTGTCACATAGAATATTGGATAAAACCGTGCGAATATTGTCTATATACGGCCATATTCTCCGAAAAACAACATCCCCACTATCTACCTCTTCTCTGTGACATCTCGTCGAGAAACAATTTGCCAGTGGTCGAACTTTCGGGCGATCGACCGGATTTCCTCGGACCTAAGTCGAATCTCTACATGTTATTTTTTAATTCCACAGTGACTCGTTTCACAAGTATGTTCACTATCGCTAGTATATAAAATAAAAACGACACATAGAGAGGTGTGGGTGGGATTTCTACACTACGAGGACATCACAAGAAGGCCCGAGCAGAGCCGCTGGACGAGTCGCAGAGCAAACCTTCTACCAAGGATATGTTACTTGTTCAAGACTTCAAGCTCACTTCTTTTTAAGCGTGATTTTTAAAAATGATTGAAATTTACAACTTGCAATCTGTTTAACAACTTTAAAGTTTTTAAAACAATTTGTTGAATTTCAACAAAATTTTACGTCGTCAGTTAAAAAAACATCCCTGAGCTTACATTAACCGAATACAAAAGAAACAAAGTTTTTAAATGACTAAAACCTAAAAAAGTTGCTGAATTTTAAAATCATATTATCAGATAAACTTTGATTTTTCACTTCATCAACTTTGTCATTAAGATTTTTGTAAAGACGTTCTTGTTCTAACAAGGCTACGAATTTTACGTTACAAAATCCTAACTGACATATTTTCCTAGTTGCTTTCTTTTTTTTTAATTTAAAGCGATATAAATACTCGTTTCTCAAAATTGACGGACACTGACGAATGTTGTTTCAACGTTACCCGAAAAAACGTAAGCCAAGTTATCACGGTCGAAATCTCCTGTCGGCTGCAACAAGCGACATAACCTCGCGCGAGTCGTCCGGCGGCCTCGGCGGACCGTTGAGCACTGGATGGCATCTGGCGGGCTAGAACCTCCTGGCGTAGCCCGTGTCGTAGAGCTTGCAGAGGCTGTCGGTGCGGGAGGCGCTGAGCGTGAGGCCGTCCGCGAGGTAGGGCGCGCTCTTGTAGCTCTTGCGCTGCCACACGCACGTCCACGCGACGATCACGGCCAGCTGCACCGTGAGGAAGACCACGCCGGCGATCACGACGCCGATGAAGCTGATGCAGAGGCCGTCGTGGTCGCCCTCCAGGTAGATGGAGCTCATGTCGTCGTCGCCGTACCGCGCAGCGCCCCCGCCCACCGTCTTGTTGCGGTTGAACCCGAACTTGTCCGTGATCTGGATGGACTGGACGAGCAGCAGGTCCTCCCGCGAGGCGCTCCTCCGCCGCCGCCTGCTGGGGATGACCGGATATATTAATATTATTATATATTAGTAATATACAACTAATATATTACTAATATATTAGTATTAGGGTTTTCGTATTAGATACGTAAAAGTAACTGGTTTTCAAAGTAACTAATATGTGATTCTGAGTAATACCAATACATCTTTGCCTTATTCATTCTACACTTTACACCAATATAATTAATTCGACATCCTGTTTCTTTCATCGCTTGCGTTAACAACATAAATGTGGTAAATGTTCCTAATATGATTTAAAACTAATGTGAGAGTTATCTCATGTAACACAATTTATAGATAATTCAAGGCGGTCACCGGGCATGAGATCCCATGCTGCATATTATGTATCACGAATATTTAATATTATACAAATATTATCTTATGTCCAATTACTTATCTGTTACAAAATAAAAATAATTGTTGTAAGTTATTTATGACTTAATTGGTCCATTGAAATATCATTGTGATTGTTTTAAAACAGTAGTAGGCTAACAGTTTTGCATACAATTAATTTTGGTATAATAACTGTTACAGAAATAAATAAACAAATAATTTCGTAAAATTTGTTAAATCTCGGCTATTTTCAATTTTAATATTTTGCAATGGGTAAAAATCTATTTTTAAGAATTTTTTTCAGTTAAAGACTTAATTTTTAGCCAGAGCTTCTAAAAACTGAAAACCAAACATGAAACTTTATACAAATATCAGGTGTTATTAACTAATATTTCTATTTAACTAAAATGGAAGTAACTGATATCACAAAATATATCCGTACCGCTTGCCGAAGGACTGGACGCTGCGCAGCTCGCCCGAGTTGTCCTCCTGGTCGCACTGCACGGGCTCGCAGGTGGGCATGCAGGGCGTCACCAGCGCGCGGAACTGCACCACCTCGGACGACGGGAACTTGAAAGCGTCGAAGTAGGAGAGCAGCACCTGCGAATTAATGGAGAGCTCGTTACTATCGAACCGGCTGCACGGATTGTTGGAAATAAAATGTAAAACCTGTATCGGGATTAAAGAATCGAACGATCAAGATAAATAGACGGGTTTCCCATGGGGGTGTCCGTAAAAAGTGACATGGCAGTTGATTTACGCGTAAAGTGATGTCAAACCTTTATTTCTTGACTTGTTTCAAACGTCATTGAGTATTCAATTAAAAGCAATTCGCTTAGGTTCAATGGTTTTAAGGGATTCAGTGCACTTTGCTTACGTTAATGCATTATTCAAAATTCAACAACTGCCCCGTATAGCTTATTTTACTGTTTCCCTGCTATTACGTTCCTCGCATTAACTAGAACTACAAACCGGTTTAAACTAATTGAAGTGTACCAAGCGTAGTTTCGAGTTAATAAAACATACATAAAACATCTATATATATATATATATATATATATATAATTGTAAACCTTCCCCCCATACGAGTGCATGGGAACACAGTAGTACTGTTCCTGGTTGGTATCGTGTTGGCCTACACGCTTTAACGATATTAGGCGTGTATAGAAATTGCCAATTAAACTCGAGGTAATAGTTTTGAGGTTATAAAACATACATAAACTATACTGTATATAACATCGTAAACCTGCCCCCCATAGGAATGGGAATACAGTAGTAAAACTGCTCCTGGTTGGTATCGTGTTGGCCTGCACGCTTTAACGATATTAGGTGTTAATATTAATTGCCTATCACAACTCAGAGCTAATTTATATTTTTCTTCGACGGCGATAAATCAAGTGTTAGGTCAATGAAACTTTGAACTAACAACAAGCGAACGACAACCAACTCGGTGTCCTGTAATCCAGCTACTTGGAGGTCTCCGATTGTGGGTAGTTACAAGCTATGGCTTGTGGGTGCAATATTCTCTGGTGGGAATTGCACACCAGTGGATACTACGTTCATCCATAATACATCCTCATAATTAGGCCAGTTCGTAATCCATAGGTGAAGTTTTGGTTCGGATCCCACGTTAAACTGTAGGTTCCTTAGTTTCCATTGGCTGTGGGGTATTAAGAGGGGACTCCAGTCCCGGGTGACTACCTGTTTTTTCATTAGAACAGTGTTAATTTACATAGCTAACTAGGTACAGCCTCAACTGCTCAACCAAAATCGGCTCAATTGAAAGAGCAAAAAAGTATCCAGCGATTCCAATGAGCAGAAATTTGATATAAAAATCAGTAAAATTTCTAAACATAGTTTTATACGTTTTTTACAACTAAATAAAAATGAAAATAAAAATAAATATTCTTCTCACTGAAATCGCTAGACAACGTTTTACTCTTTAAAATAAGCTGTAAAGCAACACTTTTGATGTTGTGTTTGTGGCTGTACAGAATTTGCAAGTCAACATTGGCCTTATGGGAAAACCATGTAGAAACGCGAAATTTTTCGTGACTGGAGCTTTCTCTTAATTAAGCTCCTGTTATATTCTGTCTAAGGAACAAGTCGGCCTTAGTAAGACTATTACAAGATCGCGGTTTAGTCACGTCTACCAGTTCGCCGGTTGGTACCAGTGTCGCTAGTGATGGGAACTATCCGACAAAACAAACGATTCATCCGGTTATTGCGCGCCAACCGATTCATCCTATGGTTACTTTGATTTTAATCCGGATGAACCATCCATTCATTCGCAAGCGAATCATCTGAACGGCACTATTCATCTATCTAAAAATCAGACGTTCCATGTTTCCACTCAATCATAAAACAATTCGTCCCGTATTTTCATTCGTTTGAAAACTACGAGTTAGTTATTTAATTACTGAAACTGAAACTGTTCTTTAATGAATGGTGAAGTATTCCGGGTCATTGCACAAATAGGTCAAACTTTTCCCTTATTTAATTACCTCACCTTCTACCTGAATACAAAATGTTTAGGGTTTAAAAAAAGTTATTTTTATTCATCCATTTGCAGGTGCTGGATCAGCGGCTCGATAGTATACATTTTTATCCAAATAAATAAGCTACATAACCAATGAAAACTATCCATCTGAATCAGGCTCGCGAACAGATGGTTTATCTATCCATCCACTAGTCGGATAGTTGACAGTTCCTCAAATCTCCGCACGCAGCAAGGGCCAGAGGTCCCACCACCTCACCATACAAAAAACCATCGGATTAATCATCCATCTGAAAACTTCCGAATGAAAGAAAAACCATCGGATGGAGCATCGGATGGTTGAAATCAGTCGTTTGTCGCATCACCAAGTGTCGCTCACCTTGCCGGTGTCGGCGGACTTGTACAGCGGGCCCATGATGAAGTGGTCGGTGGGGCAGCCGTCCGAGTCGATCAGCACGATCTCGCTGCTGTCCACGCCGTCCATGGCGACCAGCTCGCGCACGAAGATCTCGTACGGCGAGTTCTTGTCGAGTATCTCGAACCGCAGCGCGAGCGGGTCGCCCACCTCGGCCGACGGCAGCACGTCACCGCCGTGCCGGTCCGTGATCTTCATCGCCACGTTGGGCGAGTCCACCACCACCTGAGGGCGAAAAAAGTGAATTAAAAATAATAAAAAAAATAAAAAGAATTGAGGAGAGAATAGTATGTGGAAGATAAGCATAGTGAGCAATAAATGGGGGAAAGAGTAAGCTATTGAAGAAAGGCAATAAAATTAAATTAGAGAATAATATATAGGAGGGGAGGATGGAAAGTAAATGATAAGTAAATTAGGTGATAAGGAACAAACAGATGTAGGAATAAAATATAGATAAAGAGAAATAAATGAGAATCAGAAGTCAAAGCCCCGGTGTAAAAAGGGCACGGGATCAAGCAGAGATAAAAAAAACACGTGGGGGCAGACGGAGGTGTGACAGGGGTTGTCGGTGTGGAGGAATGGCAAGACTGTTGTTATCAGGATTTGATTGAGGCAGTGTAAACTTGCAATAGAATAATAAATCCGAGTACAACCTGAATATTATGCAATTTTTCAAAAAAAAGTTGAATAAAAATACCATATTTTGACAGTTGTGACATATTCTCGTCAAAAGCGCCTACTAGATATGGAGTTAATAAGTTGCATTACTTTCTTTCTTAAGATTGACACTTGTGAAATTTTGCAAATAATTGTAATCACAGTAGAGTCCCACAAACCCAGACTTATATGGGCCGAACGGTGTCCGGGTTTGTGCAATTTCCGAGTTATCGGGAAATGAGTAAAAATAATAAAAAATAAGAATAGTTTCTGTTACTTCTATGAGAAATCATTTATTTATTGCATAGTAAAAAATACAAAAACTATATTATCAGTTACAAAAAAAACTTAAAGAAAAACCAAAATTGTTTTATATGTGTCAACCTGTGTTCTAGCCTTGAATCTCAGTGCACTTTATTGCTCTGGTAGGCTTTCCGAGTTATCCAGAATTCCGGGTTATCGAATTCCGGGTTTGCGGGACTCTACTGCATTGCTTTTTCGGCTTTGTGAACAAATCTTTGACGTTGCTAGAGTTAAATAACAGAAGACGTAAAGCTGAAGAATATACGATCAGCTCATTGCTGCAAGTACTATATTACTGAGGGCTTCGATTCCACTCGAAAAGGGAATTGATTTCAACTTGAGTCGTATTTGTCAATTAACTTCTTGAGATTATTTATTACTGACAAGAATTATTACTTGGTTTCTTGAATGATAGATGAAAACAAGATTATAACAAGAGTAAAGTAAGTGTGGACACCGACCTCTTCGGTGAGCGCGGGCCGCACGTCGCCGTGCACGCCCAGGTCGACCTCGTTGCTGACACTCTTATTGGTCAGGTCGTACTGACAGGTGACGGCCAGCCCCAGGTCCGAGCTGGTCACTATCGTGTCGTGGTGCTGGATCACCACGTCGTTCAGGTACCTGCAGACACGATAGGAGGGAAATTAGAGTTAGATTTTTTTTGCTTTATGAAAGAAATCGCCATTACAAGACATGTATAATGTAGCCTATGTATTTCAAAAAGTTCTTAACTTCGATATAAGGTAAATAATATGCGCGAAGAAACATTCAGTGGAAGGGGTTATAAAGAGACGAAATGATATGTAAAAAACATATTAGAGAAACATAAATAAGGCATTTGATCCAGTATAGTTGAAAAAACTCTTCCCAATGACATGAAACATATTCGGATTTTTCCTCTATGACCTCCATTATCTGATTTATTTTGAAAACAATCTGAAATTTCTGAAATGACTGATGTACACAGCTTGTTAATTTGATGACTCGAATGACTGGATAGCCGAGTGGAGGGTCGCTGCTGGGTCCAGTTGCCATTTGTCATTGTGCTATGAATTAATTATGCTATATTAACAGAAGGACGCAGTTTGATAGTAACAAGACTATCGTTTGACCGTTTCCGATGGAAAAAATGACATTGACGTCGAAACACAAAAATCAAATACACAACCGATCTTTTAAAGAAAGATAGGGTTAAAAAAGTTATTTTCCTCCACCTACTATCTATAGTCGTCTTTTTAGTCCCTGGAATAGAATACTAAAGTACTAGTTTGTACTCCATGGGATTTACTTATTCATAGGGATAGGACAGCGTATCCTTTTTGAGTTTGCTGTAGTTTAGGCTATTTTCCTGCATATTTGTGAACAAATAAGTTAGGCCTAGAGTATTTTTTAAAGAAGAGTGTGAATAAAATGGTTAAAATTAAAGCCTAAATACCTTGCATTTATTCATTTATATAGGCTATGTGACTGTAATGCAATTTGTTGAAGCAAAGGATCATCTGAAGGTAAAGTTACAGTGTTATACCGAGTTATTGTTAATGGTGTAGGTAGAGGAAAAATGTTGTGTGCATCACGGGACTAAAGTACTTTTTCTCCCTCGGGAAATTGTCGCCCTCGGCTCCGCCATCGGGCGACAACAGTTTCCCTCAGGGAGAAAAAGTTGCACTTTAGTCCCTAGATGCACAAATAACTATTTTACTCTCCATTTGCAGGTGCTGGATCAGCGGCACGATAATATCTATCCGACAGATAGAAGATAAGCACACAAATTTCAAACTTCAGAAAGCCATCTGAAAGTCAATATTTGGAGGGTGTAAAAATCCGCTTGAGTCGGATTTGTCAATTAACTTCTTGAGGTTATTTATTATTATTAATTAGAACCGATCAGTACTAGTTGCGACTAGTTTGACTAGTTGCGAGGGATTTGAAAGTGTGATTGATGTTCTTGCAATACATTGTCTGCTGCCAAACTTATATGTAGTAACATAAAGGCCGAGGAAGTCAGTGATACTTAAACATTTTAAGGATTTTACTACAATAAAAGTAATCAAACCATAACATAAGTTATTATATTAAAATCATCCGAAAATTTAACGTTCAATCAGACGTGATCAAAAGAAATGTTACTTATACAAAAATATTAGCAAGATTAATTGTAAACCAAATTAAACCGACTATCCGGCCACGCACCTGCCCAGCCCCTGGTGTTTCACGTTGCACTCGACGTCGTCGTAGGCCATCCTCAGCTCGAACTCGAGACTGCCCCTGACGTCCTGGACACACGAGTTGGGGCTGCCCTTGGCGTAGATCTTGCCGCTGAAGAGCTTGCTGGTCTTGATCCTGGCCACCATGTCGCCGCTGCGGCAGTCGATGCTCACGTTGTAGCAGGCCGACAGCTCGTAGGTCGACGCCTCGGGCACGTCCAGGTACGGGTCCTGCGGGTGATAAAAGCGATTATGGTGAGGGGTTTGTTAGGAGTCTGACAGTGATATGGTGCTTCTATAAACAAGAAGTCTCACATCTTTATTTTGGCCCCAGAACTTAACCAAAAGAATGTAGAGGTTGAAAGCCTCACTGAATGAAGGGAAGCTGAGGTAGTTTTGTTGAGTTCATGTTAGTGTTATAGTGGATAGGGTGGATCTACATAAAGGTTCTTTGCTGAGGTTCCAGCGTAATATTTTTGCTTGGACCGAAATTTCCTGGAAAGAAAATGTATCAACTAAAGTCAGTAAAATTCTGATTAGTAATTTCTCCTAATGGTGTTTTATCTAGTCTCCTCCTTTTGATAGCCTATACACAGCATTGTATAAAACAGGACCTGGCGTTTTTATGGTGATTGATGAAACGAAAATAAAGTTCAGTCATCGGATATGACCATAACCATCTCTAGTACAATGCAGCGGTGCCAATGAATTCGCGCCTAGGGATTCAGCTGATTTGGTTATCCAAAACCCTCTTATGACACTTTTTTAACTTGAAACCACAAGTAACGCTCTGTAACGGTTTTTACTATGCAAAACCCCGTTGAGAAGCGGCGTTGCCAGGTCGAAGACCGCGGCCTCATTACTAGGGATGGCTATTATTTGACTGACCCATGTATTCTTGCTTGAATTAATCACCAGTCTCGCTCAGTAAATATCATGATATTTTACGGCCAGTTTTATTCGCTAGACTACTAAATAGCGTCGTTTGAATGTATCATGGGGAACCAATGAGGAATGCACGGACGTTGAGTCATAGAAGTGTGCCGGTAATAAAAGTGACATCCGCATCGGAAATTCCGTTAGCCGGGGATATGTCAATCCGAGGCCAATTGAACGGCATGTTTTATGGGTCAGTAATACAATGCGGCATTAATATGGAGGGAATGGAATATTCGTGGATGGGAACGCTGTGAAACTGGCGCGATTGTGTGCACAATGGCGGCACAATAGGCGCACAATGGCGGCTCCATTGTGGGGAGACGATGGCAATAAGCTTACAGCAGTCGCGTGTGTCGCCGACTCGTAGGAAAGTGTCCGTCCCAGTTCCGGGGTTCAACTACTTGATAACATAAGTATATACAACGCGCACCGCTAGTTGCTCTTATGACTCTCCTCGGCTCCCATCCTCCTTTCAGCGTCGACTGTGTTGCACAGTGAAGTGTTTATGTTGTGGGTGAAAGCTTGCAATTTAAAATGCATTAGTTCTGAACTAATTGCTCATGAAATGTTAAATCTACTCTAGTGGTGGATTTTTCACCACTTACTTGGTTATTGATTCCTAAGATTTTATTCAATGCAACATAAATATATAGATGTTAGAAGTATACATGAATGTACTTAGAGAATATTATAAAAATGGAGACGTGGAATTGGCGGGTTAAATGCAGAAATTTAGGAGTTCACGAACTTGTTTTGAAAATCATTTAACTTAAGAAAAGTTTTAAAAAGAAGAGGCGAAGTGATCGAAAAGATGATAAAATATCAAACAGTTCTTTTGGAGGAAAATTCAGAGTGCTCCAAAATATTTTCGATTTCCTTATTATCATACTTCCCTTATTAAATTAGAGTATTTTCAACACACTGATATAGATACCACTGTGCCTACCTGTATGTCGGCCAGCGTGGCGCGGGAGTGGTGGCTGAGGCGGCACACCTGCTCGCCCGTGTCGCCGTAGTCGTACGAGTGGCAGCGGTAGGGCGAGTTGAGGCACAGGTCGCGGCACTCCTCCGCGGAGTCGACCTCCTGGTACACCGAGTCCACGGTCTTGAGGATGCGGCCCGACAGCTTCTTGAACTCGCACAGCTTGACCGGCTCCTCGACGCAGTTGTTCTCCAGGTAGTCGTGGCCGGCGGCGGCGTCGAAGGCCCCGGACCCCGCGACCGTGAGCCGGTCCATGTCCGACAGCTGGCACTCGCCCGTGGCGTTCACGTAGTTGGCCGACCTGCAAAGAGAAGGAACTGATGAATCGAGGTTGCATTTCAAACCTTACCACTCAAGTTAAATTAAATAGGAGGACGAGCAGTCCTCTTGAAGTTATGAGGACGAGACTCTTAATGAATGCGAGGAAGAAATTCAACATATGTTCTCAGAATAGTGGGCTTTAAATTTAAAATAGTAAGTACATTGAGGAAGTTGTTATGGACACCCAATCATCAAGTTTGACTGTAACGGTCTTAAATCTCTAATGTTGAAAAGGCATCGGATGTGTAACAGTTTATGACGCAATGGAGGTGTTGCGCCTTAAATCTAGCATTCGGGAAATAGGTTTGAATAGAGACAAGATTGGAGTAATGAATTAATTAGGTATTTTACTTACGTAAAATACCTAAGGTACCACGGACCTCAGAAAAATTACCCATATAGGTCGGCTTTTCATTGAATCTCTTTGTAATGTATATTCCAAAAACAACTTTGGTTATTTAGTTTTTCTAACGTTTATTTATCCATCCTAACAACATTATATTGATGTTACAACAACACTCTTCAACGTCTTCGTTTTCGTTTTTGTCTTTAGATCGTGTTGTTTGAAAATGAACACAACATGAACATTGCCATGATCTCTTTTCCGTTTAACTCTGTCAGCTAATAGCAATGATTCCAGCATGATTGCTGCGGCCACACAACAGAGCAGACTTTTGCTACATGCTGCATGTAGGCCTGGAGTGCGGGCGGTCAGGACGCAGGCCAAGGTCAGGTCAGAGATGGATGTGACATTTACGACTTCGTGCGTGCGACTTTGAGAGGCGAGTACGCGCGTGCGCAATACGTTGTGCACCTTACCGTCTCCACCCGACAACTCCATTACCGCCAGCCACACTTGTTAAGATTCCTACCCCCCTGTCGATTGGAACCCACGACTCGCAACTATATCGCTACAGGTTCGCGTGGGCAGCCGTGTATGTCTTGGGGAATACGTTAGGTGTCCGCGGCGTTAGGTAAAGTGTGTTATCGTTTCGTGGCGAAGCAGTGTGGGAGACGAAAGAGCGCCGTTCTCTTTGGATGGGCGCCTCACGAAGTTACAAACTGGCTGGCTGGGTAGCATGTTTCACTGAGTAATTTAAACATTGCCATGTGTTTCTTTAGTACTGTAAATAAAAATGGTTCTTTAGTCCTGTAAACAAAAATGGGTTCTTTAGTCCTGTTGGACGTAATTTATTCTATTAATTTTTCAACTTCTCGGTTATAGCAAAACAATAACAATACCTGAATAAAAGGTCCCTTTAAAATGTCTCAAAACTGCAATTTAAGCCCTAACAATGAGTGAGGATATCACTAAGCTGAAACGGAGTCTTCGATTCTCTTACAGAGAAGTCTGCATTTTTCCGTGGGTAAACAGGGGGAACAATGCCCAACGTGATTTCAGAGCTACAGGATAGTTATTACATATACTTTTTTAATCGCAAAACCTAGAGACGAATACGAAACCAATAGACGTTAAACCTCAGAGCTTCTCAATTAAACAACAGTAATAGCTTGGTAAATGAACAATAGTATCTTAGAATAAAAGGAATCCCTGCTCTTAACCTTATTGTAACACCACTTTACCAGGTCACGCAACTTCCCCAGATATATCACACTGGAATTGGGAGGGCTGCACGATGCAGCGTGGACGCACGCACACAACGCACGACGCGACGGCGATGGGAACGTCTTACTTATTCCGGACGAGTGCGGCCTCGACCGGCGTGGACTCACAATATTCGGATCATCGGCAATACCAATGGCGTGTCACCGGCTGTCCGGGGCGCAGTCGTGGCTGTTTATACGGCAGCCACCGGGGGATGCGCGGCCAAGTACGTGCGTCGTGACATCTGTGTTTCAAGTGGGAAATAATTGATTACGTTGTGGGAATTTTAAATATTAAGGCATTTATTGAAGGGGAATACATGGATATCTACGTTGGGTTTTAGCTTAGTGATAGTTTTGCTCAAGAAATTGAAAACTCGGTTTAGGATTCATATAATGTAACTATGCAATTCAATGTGTTTCTCATTTTTTTATAAATGAACCAGATACAAAATGAAATTGAAATTCAATTCTTTTAATCTTGTTTAACATTCAGAAAAACGGTATGGCAGAAAATAATGCAATAATCATGGACAATTTTACGTTCCTGTGGTGCCTCAACTCACACTATAGTCTTCATTTAAATTAAATTTTTTTTCAGAGAGAATGATAATGATTGCGTAGATTTCCACAAAAAATTATTTGTTTTTTAAACAACACTATAAATAGTTTTATAAAAATTTCAAATGCTATTTTTACATAGCTAAAAATGGGTACGGAAAAGAGTAATTGGAGGGTATTTGTAAACTGGAAGCAATTTATCAAAAAGGAACATCTGCGGTTACGATAGACCAGCGACTATCAGTCATCCTTTCTCAAATTAAAGTGCTAAAGAAAATTGGCTCACAAACCTCGTTTCGCATATGATAAACAGCTAGATCCTAAACCGGCGAATTCCACAGGCCCATCTTTCGCGGCCGTAAAACAAATATATGAGCGCCAGAGACGGACCTCGGCCCGTCCCGTTACTACAACGTATAGCAGGTTTCCCCGTTCGTTATTAAGCGACTCATTCAGCGTAATGTGCAATTTATTTAATCTGGCACATGAATCAGGTGCGGGGAGCCGAAAGGTCAATATTCCGCATCCTCGCCGGTTTCCGCTACATTAGTGACCCGAGAGGCTCCGGATCCGGGCTAATCCCGCCATTAACATTTGCGCGGGTCACCGGCGCGTGGGTGTAGCGAATACCGAGCCAGGACTCAAGCACGGGGCCGCTACCGGTGGAAGTTAAAATTACTCGTCATGAGCTAAGTCTGTGTTTATTACTTGTAAAAATCATGAAGAAAAAACGTTTTAACATATTTTTAGTAAATTTAGTATTGTTGATTTCTTAATAGGTTTTTGGCTAAGATATAGGTTTGTTTGTTCGACACCAGTTCCACAATATTCATATTCCAATACAACTCGAATATCCTCAATTCTATATTTCATCGTAGGACTCTGATTGAGGTGTGTCCATCCGTTTACCTCCATTTGTGGAATTATGAGGTCTGGCTCTCAAAATTATAATTGAAAGGTAATTGTAATTGAAGAAATTTGAAAAGGTATAGTATTAAAACGTAGATACAATATTAAAAGGCACAGGTCAACCAACGCAAACGGTAGTGGAGCTATAGTTTCATATATTATTTGTATAAGGAGCCTATATCTTTTAATATATACATTACGTTCTTACACTGGGCTAAGAGATGTGGTCGTTAACATGATCATAACAATGCAACGAGCGAGATGTGACCGATATGTTGGATGAAATTAATGCTCGTAAATAACAACCTTTTTTAATGTACTCATTGAATAACACATCTCATCATTGTTAACATAATCTAATGGAGATGAGACACCTCTAGGTGTGTGACCTAGGTTGAGTGGTGACGCGGGCAGTCGCTAATTAAAAATGGCCAGTATCGTTTATTCATGACGTGTAGACACGACACGGGCTATCCCGCATCAGTCAATGCTAATGACCTGTGTATTGACCGGACATATAGTAAAACTCGATCCTCGTTAGACTTTGTAATTCGCGCGTCGTGACCCTCGTACACACCATCGGCACGTTATGGTTGAGTTATGGTTAGTTTGGGTAAGGTGCATAAGTGGATTGCATTGTGAATGGGATCCGGAAACTATGTGAGATGAAACCTATTGTATCAGTATGTCATATTATATATAGTTTAGTAGTTAGCTCTTTAAGATAGGTTTTTTTGTTAATTTGAGTTTCTATTGACATATAAACCAAGGTTTATAACAAAATATGGTTATTGTCTTTACTCCACTCCACATTGGACTTGGAAACGCTACAAGTCTTGTATTTCAGAAGGCAGTTTGAAAAAACGTTACTTGCCAAACTGTATAGTTTTCACGTGATTATATTTAATCATATTATGCGGATAAGTTATTTATATATTTATAATAAAGTTAGCAATATTATAATGTATCATGAGGCACGTCCTTCTTTGTCAGCGTGGAATCGTGTATAGGATGCATATCTGTATAATATCTTTATGTTTATTGTTATGGTATTTTGCTTTAAAATCAGAATTATGTACCCGTTTCATAATCAGAATGAAGTCCATAGCAAATATTTGTCAAGGTTCAACCGTAGTCTCGGTACTAATGTTGATATGCCCCGTAAATTTACGAGGGTATCTATTAAAAGGATGGATCTATAAAATAATTAATTATATTCCTTATAAAGAGTACAAGAGTTACACTGGATTTTATGATCACAAAAACCAGTGGAATTTCCTATATTAATTAGTTACGGACGATTTACAGTTGTCAGTTATCTTGTTCTATATTGAAACTTAAACCATATAGGGCGCGCAATTACGTTACACATGTTAAAGTCAAGATTGCCTTGCATTTATTTGTACTACATAGAAAAACCTACACCGTTAAAATAACCCAACAGAAACTGCCCTGTTATCTCCAACTAGTGTAGTGGGTACGTAACTACCTCATAAAATACCTCTTACTAAATTTTATTAAAATTAAATCGTAAATAAACTAGTCATAAAGTAAAGATTTATGATTCAGAAAGTTGCCTTTGATCATGCTGTAGAATTTTAGAGTTATACAGTGTCAGTGGCTAAAAAGCATTTTATTAAGTGTAATAGTGCAAGTCTTCAATCGAGCGTTACTGATTCACACAGAAGTTGTTCAACTTTCTGGAATCCTGGTAGAAGAAAATGTAATCTGAAAAATCGTGAGAGAGTGGCATTATCAATTCTGAAACCCGTTGATACGTGTTCCGTGTTCAGTGTTAACGTGTTCCGTTTTATTAGAATAAATTAAATTGAACAATCTTAATTAAAATAATTGGTGTATATATTTTTGTTTTCCTTTAATGTGGTTTGCTTTTAGATTCAATCAATTCGTCTAGATTACAATATGGAAATGTCCTAATTTTCAATATAAAATAATTTATGACCATAGTAACACTGGAAAACCCTTGGTTTTGTTAAAAAAACAATATTTTGATGCAAATTGTGGATATTAAAATATGTGAAAAAATATATAGAATGAACCTACATGGAAATATCAATTCGGACGATTCATGAAAGGCTTAACTCTGGGGTTTCAGTATTGAGATTAAAATATAATAAATTTTAATCGTCAAATCACAGACGTGTTCAAATAATTGTTAAAATCTGCATATTTGCAGGACACGTTAATATAACTTATATATTATAACTGTATGCACTGACGCTGAGAGGAAATAGCATTTAATTATTTAATAGCTTCGTTTGACTAATGACTCATTAAATTATTGTGACCCGTTGAACCGAGGAGATTAATTTAAGATATGACCGAAGAAAATAATTAGGTTAATTTTAATTAGAGGTTATTACAGTAATTATTTTTCTCGCCGAACAATTAAATTAGAGTGTAAAAATATTATTTAAATTGACCAAACGTAATATTAAACGAGAATGCAAATAGTAAACTATTATTATGTTACGTTTGGTTAAATTATGTGTAGTTATTCTATAATAAGCGAGCGATCATGAAGTGGAATTGGTATAATGGGACTGGCAACTCAAATTCCCTAAGAATGAAGACAGAGTAAGCAAAAACTAGTCTAGCTCATGCTCAGTTTTTCATGCAAGTCACGTTTTTTTATTCCGAAGTCATCGAGACAAAGTAGGCTCTTATTATACATTTCTGACGTCACTTTCACAAACGTTTAAGCACAGCACAGTCGCGCCAGTGTACACACGCGGTTTCGGCTGACGAAGCTACAACATCCTGAGAGCATAAATTTTTTCGATAGCGGTGATTATTCACCGGACGTACAATTTACACAGACAAATTGGCAGTAATACGTGTTCATTTGCCGATGGCTCGGGGGGCAATTATCCCCGCGGCGAGGGGGGTGGATGTGGGGGGGGGGCAAGGGGGCGATGTCCCTACCTTGCAAGGTCGCTTGCTTCATAACACTGTACATCACACTGTCACCTGGCGGCGATTGCTCGATCCGCATTGCTCTCTATTCTTTTTCTCCGCCCGGGATATTTGTGTCTTTATTCGCTGCGGGTAATCGGCGCCGGTTGCCGTATGTGGTGCAAGTCGCGTGTGTGACAGTATGTGCGGGTGCGCTCGGCCGTGACGGAACTCGGATAACTTTAATTGGTAGTTTGATTTAATTTCATCGGTCTTAACGTGTGTTGGGTTAAGTTTAAAAATGGTTTGAAATAAACATAGTTACTTACTGGAATATAATTGTTTTGCTGATAATTATTTGTGTGATTTTTAGTTCTCATTGACAATGAGTACTAAAAATCACACATATTTGAGGCGTGTTGCAATAGGAATTTGCGAATGAGAATTTCATTTTTTAAACGTGAATTAATCCGTATGATTATGGGTACCTTCCATGATAACACTACCAAGATGTAATTACTCAATTGATTATTTTAAACTTACGATTTAGGTACAGGTGCGTATCTAATTCGCGTGTCACTCTATATGGCACAGTTTTGCCGCACCGCATGTTTAATAAAATTATCACTTCCCAGTCAACACATGCCGGGAGTGCCGCAAAGACGGTAGCGCCATTACGTGCATTTATCTTTAAAAAGAATCCTCCCGGGACGAGCCTCCGCAATTTTCCAATTTGACTAACTACGCGGACGTCATATTCAGCATTGCTGTGTCAGCGCGTCACGGCAATCAGCGCGCGCCTGCGTACACGGGCTCCCGGTCGTCGTACATCGTACATCGTGCACGGTTCATTTGCGATCGTAACGCGAGCGGCGCAGCTGCCGCGATGATGTGTAATGTGTATGCACGCGGTGATGTAATGCACCGGTAGCGCGAGGTGCGGTGGGTGCAACAGGCGATCGCCGTGGGGTACTGCGGCAGATGGGGGAATGATGGGCATTGTAGGTGTAGCATTTAGTACAGGAATGGTTTGGAATATGTTAGTCCAGGTGTAACGTTTTTATGTTTCAAAGTATAATCATTAAAACTGCTTCCCCCTCTAATTATTACATTGTGTCAACCCCTTACATAAAACCAAGCTTGCGAATGGTTTAGAACAAAGTTTGACTGTAATTCCCTACATCTGATTGGAATTGTTAGTTCTTAAATCAATCCTAAAAAGTAAAACAATAAAAAAACCTGCCTAAGGAATCGAACAAAAAAGTAATTTCCTGAGTAATTTATGGATGGAATTATTAACCCCTTACATACCAAGCTGCGAATGGGCTGGCACAAAGTTTGACTATAATTCCCTACATCTTACTGGAATTGCTAGATCTTAATGAATTTGAAAAAATAAAACAATAAAAAAACCTGCGTAAGGAATCGAACAAAAAAAGTAATATGCAAAGTAATTTATGGATAGAATTGTTGAGTTGCCTTAGACAGTCGGTGGAAAAGGAGTCGTCAACCTCCACTCTAATTAGAATTTCAAAGCCACACTCGTCTTAATAAGTCCCAGTGATACTTCAAATATTGTAATGAGCTCCGGTGACCACTCAGTACTCCACTTAGACACCAGAGTGTACTTCAGCTCGGATCTCCTATTTCACGAGTGTTTAGCCAAGAAAATAGTCACGTCATCGCAAGTCTCCGAAGTGGATTTTAACACGCCAAAGCATTCTCTCCGCCTAATGAACCACGGTCTGTGGTGGACACAACGGTCCTCGCGGTCACAACGGAGGGTCCTAGCCGAGGTCTAATGTATGCTAAGCGGCAGGAATGTGCGAGGAGCGAGCCTTGTTAAACAGACTTCCACGACCCCCGTATCTATCATCTGGTGAGAAAGCAAGAGTGCCAGAACAATGCCCGCGATTCCCGCCCTCATCTATGCTAATGGCGCTATTTTTAAAGTTATCCGCACTATCTGTGTTGCTTGTCCCCCGGGGAATGGGTTTTCGGTTGGTTTTCGTCTATTGTAAACGGTCTATTATAAATGTTTAAATCCTGAGAGTGTAACGGTTTGGACAAATAATTGTACGTTGCGTTACATAATTACCTAGTCTTCCATTTCGACATCATCGGTCTTTTCCATTCGTTTGAGTCTCCAGGCTACGTTTATATTTTTCAACTATTCTAAACATTTCATTAAGAATACGCGAAATGTTTTAGTTTTAATTAAAAAATATAGTTTTTCCACCAATACTGTAATTTAGTCTGTTAGGTTGCCGTGATTCAGTTTCAAAGTTACATTAAGACTTTCACGAGTGTTAAATATGTTTTCAATTAATGTATTTTCAACTCCATGAGTCAATTCTCTCTAAATAATTAAACAGGGATAATCATGATTGGATTAATAGCAATATTGCAAATGATTTTGACCGTCTGTGTAGTTGCCCACCTGCGGAAGACGTTTTTGGATCGAGTTTCGACTATTAGAAACTTATAATGGAAATGTAACGGGACATAAAAATTATTAACAGATATGTAATCATGCACTTGAATGTATTTAATTTCGACTTATTCGGGTGTCCCATGCGTTAAAGTCTCCAAGCTAAGTTTGTTGTAACGATTTGGACATAGCATAATTAATTTATTGTATAACCGTTTCATTTGTATAAAATAATGTTTGCGGGAGTATTAGTTTTTTTTCTATTTGATTACAAACATCATTCATATCAAAGAGATATGCTTGAGGTTTTCGGTTTCTTTGTACTTTGAAGACTTCCAACAGTTCATTTAACTTTAAAATCAAACTGTAGTATTTATCATTTATCACCAAATCGATAGCTGATTATAGAACAAAATAATACAGAAACGCTGACTGACTTTTTTTTACACAGTTTTTTTTTTTTAGATTTTAGTTTTGAGTTTACTCCATGCTCTTTCTAGCGTAAAAGAATGGAATTTTTGTCCGACTCCATTTTACATTGACATTTGAACTTTGAGGAATTTAGTACAATAAATATTTAGTCACTACCAATGTATATGTAACATCTGGGCGGGTTTACTACCTTAATGAGATAACTGATTACAAGACCGAATAACACAGAAATAATTATTGATGGTTGTTTTACACAGTTATGCTTTTTAAAGAATTTGCGTCTTTGTAGCTTACAAGAATGGATTCCATATTAGGCCTACATTAACATTAACTCTAAGAACGTTAAAGTACTATATAATAACCTCGGCTTTGCCAGGAAGATTATTTTCTGCTCGTTGTTTCTCAGTGCATATCTGTTAGTAACCATAGTAGCTATTTCAAATGGTAACCATTGTAACTATTTAAAACACTTCTAAAAACCTTGACATGGTTCCCTTTTGGACGATCCTGTGTGTCTAAGCCCTCAAAGATATCAAATCAAACCACCATTGTGCGTATCACGAGATTCCAAGCTTTAATTTGACACCAAGATCATCCCCACCAATACATGTAACATCCTGGCGATCTCCTACTTATAATTTTAGTTTTAGAAATTACAACTAACTTCAACATGTTGTACAGGTTTCTTTAATCGAATAACAAAATTTAATCCACTACAAAGTTGGTTTCTAACGTTTTAAACAAAAAATAAATAACACTTTTTTTAAGATAATTTGGTTTTATTGCTGAAAATGAAATCTGCAAGCCACGCCTCCCCTAGATTTGTTTTGAGAGGTTATTAATTATAGTATAATTCTGTACAGTTAAATTTCCTAGCCGAAGAGCATGTAAATATAACAGTAAACATAACTTTTTTTAAAGGTTTGCTGTATTTTCTATTTATAGGGTAGTACGAGTATTCTTAATAGTTTTATTTTCATTTTGCCAAGCAGTTTAAAAATAGCTCAGCTGAAGCATTAATCGTTGTTAAACAGAAGATTGCACTATAATCCAATAACTAACTACAGTACAAACAATCTCTGTTAATATGATTCATACATAATAGAAACCAATAACTAACATGCGTGTTATTAGCGTGAAATCCAACAACTGGAGCAACTACCGTGCATTTCCCAAGACAAATATTCCCGTGGTAATCACACCTACGCGAATTGCTTCCTCGTGATCGCGAAATTAAAATCGGCGGACGAGAGAAATAGCGATACAAGGGAGAAGAAGGGGGCACGCACAAGATGACTATCTGCGAGTGTTATGGATAGAGACAGCACCTTGGGCCAGATATAAATCAATGTAGGCAAGTTTACAGGATGTAATTGGCATGTAGGGAGCCAGACCGGCCGCTAGCCGAGGGCCGACCGACAGATCGGGTTACCTCGGTAACGGGACTATCCAAACACCACGAAAAATTACCGTCCCACAGTCGGGAAGGCCGGCTGTAGGTGACGGTCGACCGCTGGACCAGGCTTCTGATTGCCGCAGCGGACCTCGGCTAGACACGACTAATGTGTCTTCGCTGCTTCTTGTGATTATTAGTTGTAATATGCGTTATTAGCGGAAATAGGTCAGTAGAAGGAACGGAATGGGCTCTCGTTTCTGGTTTCAACGGGACTGGAAAGTTTTTATCTATGCATCGTAGCGGTGTTGAATGTGTTTACATGCAGTGTATTTTTCAAGAAGTCTAGTTTTTAATAACAAAAATTACCGGAAAGCCATTAAAAATTCCCAAGAAACAATTTTTAACACCTTCATTGAGTTTACTGCTGCGGTTCTAAAATGATTTACTGGTTATAAATGTCAATGCAAATGTACTACACTCTTTTAATTATACGTCGAGTACACACGATTCATGAATCGAAGTACCTATGCAATATAACTAAAATAATAACAACTTTTTTACTAATTTTTTAAGTAGCTGAGGTTTTGCCCAAGACAAAATATCCAACCAAGTATCGCGTGACTAAAATGTTTGCAATTCCATCCCAGTGCAAAACACACCGCAAATGCACAGCCCCCGCCTGGTCGCCGCCGCTCTGATACAATCAAATTAACCTTGCGCATCGCCCTTCCTCCATTCAAAGAGCAATCTGCCCGATATTAAAACGCCATATAATCTTACGTGGATCAATTTTAATGGAAAGAAGGGCATAAAACTAAGATTGGCGGGTGGTCGTGTTGTACGTGATGTGCAAAAAGAAGCCTGCAGCCGTCCAGCCGCCGGGAGGCAGACGACGCGGGTCGTGGACACAGGCAGGCTACGCTCGCGGCTTGATTGTGCAAGCCGACGATTACGCTGGGCGGGTTTTGCAGACGTCTTAATCATCCAGATTAGTTGTCGTAAAATATTAAAATCGTTGCGATGGTGGGCGAATACAATTACTTATTAGCCTTTTTTGCTCGGTTTATTTTTAGTACAACGTGTCCGCTTGTAGTTCGATGCGTAGTTTATCATTTTCCCCGCCCGAGGTGGTGTTGAAGGCACGGAGATGAGTAGAAAATAACTGGTGTTTGGGGTAATCAAGCAATTGAGTAATGTTGATATAATAAGCAATTTCATATGTTTATATTAATGAGTGGTTACCGAAGACATAATACAACCTTGGCTGGCAGATGGATCTCTCTCTGTTTTTTAACAATCAAACTTTTTGTAACATATCAGATTCAGATTCAGATTCAGATTTATTCGTCAATGTGATACAATTTACACAGGTAAATATTTGACACGTCAAAAATTAAATACATAAAAAGACACAATTCTAAAGTACAACAAATAAAAAATACATTGATATAAAAATTATTTACAAGTATTCATATTTTCATATTTACAAGTTTACATATAATTTACATAGCATCTAATATATAAGGTTCATGTTTCAAATTTCACAAGACAATCGTTGAAACCCTCATCTTTGTACCTCTTAACATATGCCTTTGATTTCTTAGAACCACTCATTCTCATTGAAAGTACAAAACCCAGTTAATTTATTTAATTTACATTAATCATCTGTCATTCATATAAGTTAAAGTAGGCTTTAGGGTGCGACGCGACGGTGTCTTATCTGGCAATACAATTGTAATCCAGATCAGAAACTTACTCAAAACGTAACAAGGTTTTTTTTAACTAAAGTAATCATATTACCCTAACCAAAAGAGTCGTTCAGGTTGAAATGAAATAATAATATTTAATTCAAGCGTAATAAAGTACGTTCATCAATTAATTTCTGCATGAATGATAACACTGGTCGTTGTTTAGAGTAGTACGCTTTGACCACAGGAAGATTCTACATAGGAGGGCTAAACACTGCTTGAGGACGATTGATAAAAATTATTTTCCCCCCACCTGCTATGTTTTGACGATTTTTTCTCCTTGTAATGAGTGAGTGAAATAATTGTTGCCCAGCGGGAGTGGGAGACAAAGTATAAGAATAAAATGGGAATCACATTGAAATCAACAATTCAAAAATTAGCGCCTTCAAATTTCTACCCAGACATGCAAATATGTTCAGGTCAACAGATTGCAGACGCTAACAGCTGATTTAATGGCAGGAATAATCACATAAGGATAACACTGACAACAACTGTAAGAACGTCAACGAATTATGCGTTTAAGATTGTTGCAACAATCAACTGATCGCTGGTGCATGAATAATTGCTACTCGTATGCAGGCACTAATTGCAGATTGAAACAAAATGGATATTTTGTTATTTCATAGAAATAACTATTTTCGACTTTTCTCTCTTTATTTGTTAATTATGTCGAACAATTTAGGGGACTTTTTATAACTTTGGTATGTAGAATATGAGCTATAGAAGTACAAAGTTCCCAAAAAAGGCAACAAATACAAACGTTGGTACAACTCCACAGTGAAAACCGTTTGACCTGCAGGGCCAATATTTTGGAAGTATGGTTTATGATTAGTTGGTGTGTAGAAGTTAGAAAATTGTTATGGTTTGTTTTTAGATTTTTTGTGTTTTTGCCACAGTTGAAATTCTGTGAAATAGATTCGAAAATTTTGTTATTTTCATTGATTGTGAGTCACTAAATTTCAAAAACTTTTCGCTTTGGAGTTGCGCCTGCATAATTTGAATACGCAACCGACGAAACACAAATGAACGCTACCGGCACGATCCGCTGCACCGCTAAGTCAGTGCAGTTATAAAAAAAGCGATCTCATTCTCGGCCAAATACCCTTGAAGGCGGTTCGATGGGTGTCAAGGCACAAACGAGTCCGCACGTCGCGCGTCGTCGCAGCAATTGTCACCCTCATTGTCTGCCGCGATGAGGGAACGAGAGTAGTCGGAAGTAGGAGGCCGCCGCGTTATGACACGGTGTTACGGGGAAAGTGTAAAGTGTTGTATTCATGTGGGTAAGTAACCCGGGCCACTTCTGGTCTCCGTGCTGCTCTGGTTGGCACGTCCAATCATCCGACCGCCAGTCGGAGTCCGGGGTTTATGGTACACTACGGGATCGGAGGGCTATGATTGTTTTGTCTACACTTGGTGCATTATATCTTGAACCATAGCCTAGTCCATTGCTGGAGCTGTCAAACATTGTTTTTTTCAATGATTTTGAACAACAAATAATATAAAAACAAATTTCTACAAACATGAACTGCACTTTGTTTACAAATGACAATTAAGATGTATACTAATAGCTGTTGGAAAATGATATAACACGTCAGGCTAGTACAACTTATCATATCAGCTGTGGTGTCCTGATGGCTTTCACTTCACTCCAATTGCTTCAGGTGTAAAGGGTTCCCAAGTGTCGAGATATAATGCGCCAAGTGTAGTTTCATTTGTCGATAACAAGCTATTATGTGCTTCAATAAATTATTCTTGTACAGGTTTACGGCCCAAATAATTTGTTCCACTTTTAGCTTTGTGCAAAAATGATTAGTTTGCTACTTCATTATGTAGGGAAAAAGTGTGTTCGTTTCTTAATGTGAAAATAACAATATTATGCTCCTTAGCATAATGAGAACTCTTTCTTAAAAGGTACAAACTGAATCGGGCGTCATTATAAATAATAGAGTAGGTTGAGCTACTGAAATAGCTCCTAGACTGGGCTGTTAATGATGCTGGCCAACGAATTAGTCGATATTAGTGAGGACCTAATGACGTCTCACAAGTCATCTTACCTTGATTACACTTAACACTTATTCATATTGCTCTCATAAATAGTCCTATATGCGTTGACGTCTCGGCGTTATTATTTACTAGTTGATGACGTCCCGCTTCGCTGGGAAAAAGTAAAGAAATAATTGTGAAACAACAGATGCCTCAGTTGTTCAGCCCTTTTATTTATATTTTTTCCTTCATGGAAAATTGTATAAAAAAACTAATAGTTTTCGTGGGATTTTCTCACCAAGACCTTACATTCTAGTATATATAGTTGATGGGTGTCAGACTTATGGTTTTCTCAAAAGTTACGGCTAGTTTGGGCTTTATATAGATGATGGTTGCCAACGAATTACGTCTTTATGTAAGTATTAAGTTATACACTTTTCATAACTCGTAATATTTTACTATCATCGTCCATTTAAATTAAAGAAATACACCTTTTCGGAAGTAATAATTCATATATCATTCACTCACTAATGTAAATCGACCAGTTTGATAACATAAAGCGCCGTCAACAAAAGGCAAAATCTATATATTAATACACAAGCGGTTTTCTTTTCATAGTCAAACCTTAATAATGACTAGACGGATTTTAACGTTTGGGGTGTCAAATTTAAGGGATTTTTATGCAGATGTCAATACTGTCAGAACTTTAAAAAGGGAAAGGGCTTAAGTTTCGGAACAGTCCATCGTTAATCGTTATCCATCGACATTTGGTCAAGCCCAGTTCACTTTGTTTACATCTGAACATACGGCCATTTTTGAAATAATTCTACAGTTAAACCACAGATTGCAGTGTTTGCAAGCGAAGCTGCGACCGAGTAATCTAGTTTATTTAATACTTTGTACTTGTTTACTGAACACCACAATAGTTCCACCGAGTCGCCTGCGCTGCAGCCGTCCGCCCTGGCAGCTGTCATGTACGTTTCGTCACGCCACAGCGGGCGGCTACACGACAGTATGCTCCACGACAGAAAGCTACACTACAGTAAGTCATGATGTTGTAGCAAAAAGTCACGTCCGCACGCACTGATTGCACCCGCTAAACTGGCGTTACGCGCTGGAGTCCAGGTACGGCCAGAAAGCTATACGACAGTATGCGTCACGACAGTATGCTACGGCCGTCCGGCTACCTGGCTGCTAACGAGTCGCCTGCACTGCGGCCGTCCACTCTGGCAGCTGTCATGTACGTTTCGTCATGCCACAGCGAACGGCTACATGGCAGTATGTTACACGACAGAGAGCTATACGACAGTATGCTACACGACAGTATGCTACAGGAGAGTATGCTACGGCCGTCCGCTCTGGCAGCTGTCATGTACGTTTCGTCACGCCACAGCGGACGGTTACACGACAGTATGTTACACGACAGAAAGCTATACGACAGTATGCGTCACTACAGTATACTACGGCCGTCCGGCTACCTGTTTGTGGACGAGTCGCCTGCACCGCGGCCGTCCGCTCTGGCAGCTGTCATGTACGTTTCGTCATGCCACAGCGAACGGCTACATGGCAGTATGTTACACGACAGAAAGCTATACGACAGTATGCTACAGGAGAATATGCTACGGCCGTCCGCTCTGGCAGCTGTCATGTACGTTTCGTCACGCCACAGCGGACGGTTACACGACAGTATGTTACACGACAGAAAGCTATACGACAGTATTGCGTCACTACAGTATGCTACGGCCGTCCGGCTACCTGTTTGTGGACGAGTCGTCTGCACCGCGGCCGTCCGCTCTGGCAGCTGTCATGTACGTTTCGTCACGCCACAGCGGACGGTTACACGACAGTATGTTACACGACAGAAAGCTATACGACAGTATGCGTCACGACAGTATGCTACGGGCGTCCGGCTACCTGTTTGTGGACGAGTCGCCTGCACCGCGGCCGTCCGCTCTGGCAGCTGTCATGTACGTTTCGTCATGCCACAGCGAACGGCTACATGGCAGTATGCTACGGGCGTCCGACTACCTGGTTATGGACGAGTCGCTCTTATCCAATTTGTACTGACTATTATTTATTTATAGATGACCGCCTACTGGCCGCCACATCCATCATTCTGGTCGCAACATAATTCCGCCGTTTCTCAGCAAAACCGCTCCGTTTTTTCCCGGACCCAGTTAATTGGCTGATGGGGTTCTCCGGCGTTTTTTGAATGCCGGCCCCCTTTTAAGTGAATTACTCGTAATAGACTCGTCCCCAACGTCTGGTTTTCTGACTACATTTGAAATTAATTGGCGAGTTGTTAAGGAGATGTACGTCGCGAACAGATTAATGGTCGTATCTGCCTAGAGTATTAAATATTTAATATTACTATGGCTCATTACCTTCGTTACATATCCTCGATAATTCATTCGATCGTGTTCACTTTGTGAAATAAATACGAACAAAGTTATGGGTGGTAAAAATATGCTGTACGACTTGAAAAATTAAATGGTACAACGATTTGCCTGTTAAAAACCGAAGAAACTTGTACAATTCTGGATTATATAAAGTCAGAAAAAAATGAATTTCTAAATTTAAAAACTGTATTACATTTGACTAGAGGCTTGAAGGGGCTAATAGCCCCTAAACATAGTCCTTCTTTATTATAGTACAAAATACCTTAATAGAAAATAGACTTTTGGATCCACAAAATTATGATTATATCTAGCATAAGGTTTCCAAATCAAGTATCAGCGCCACATGTTTTCAATAAACAAAACAGACATTTTTTATCCCAATGGTTTTAAATGGCAGCTATTTTACGTTATTTCTCATTTTCTATTAAGCTTTAAGCAATTTCAGTATTTTTCCCGAGTCCCTGGGATGAAGATCTACAATTTGAGTCCCCTCCCATCAACCTGCGACCTTCCAAACGCCCACAATTTCGGCGCAAAAAGTCACCTTACGGTATATATCATTTGGTATTAAACGTTCATCATTATAACATAAACTAAACATGGGAACTTAACTTTTCATAATTTTAAATTATGAAAAAACTCAAACCCTTGATTCTTATAAAATCGGAAAAACTTATAACTCCCTTAGTTCTTAATCGGAAACTCCGTAATATATTTATTTGTTATAGTACATTGAACGTGCATAAGCTGCATTTTGAAAAAAAACACATGACAACATCAGCATCTAGCATATGGCTTTGAATCAAGCATTAGCACCACATGTTTAATGTAAACAAAGCAGACGTTTTTCAATCCCAATGCATTTTAAATGGAATATATTTTTCGTTGTTTCTCATTTTCTGGTAAATTTGAACATAATCTGCTATTTTTCCCGACCCCCTGGGACCAAGATTTTTAATTTGAGCCCTCTCCCATCATCCTGCGACCTGTCAAACTCTCACAATTTTGATTGAAAAAAATCGCTTACAGAATTAATAATATATAGATAGATAGAATAATATAGATAGATAGATATATGCAATCTCATCTTATGAATTTATAAGAGTCGTAAGTGTTTGTTATTTTTACTTAAAATTTATGTTTTTATGGGTCGCTAAACATTTTAATATACCGTGTGGAATGTTAACCTGCGTACTCAAGCCGTTTCCTACCGTTTCCTATAATGCTAACAGAATTTTCCACTGTTGCAAAACCGTTCACAAGCTATTTCCGGAATCCTTTTCGAGGTGAAATTTCTCAAATGCACGGCATATTATACGTACTTGTGGGCGTTTAAAGCTTTTATTGGCGTACAAAAACGACGTTTCCACCCGATTGACGGTCATTTTAAAAGCCTTAACGGCCCGGGGGAGCGATTGACGGAGAGGAATGTGCGTGGCGGGGGCACGAAGGGAACATTAAAATGTCATCATGCGCACGCGCACGGCCCGCGCAGCCGCACGGCGTTCAACCACCTCCCGCACTTGTCACTTGATAGATTACACATGGCCGGGTAAATTACGACGCGGCTGATGATGCAATTTCGTATCTACTGAGGAATTTCGACCACTTTGGTGCGCATGATTGCCCATAACCTGTGTTTCATTTTGTTGCCTTCCCCTCTGTAATGATGTCCCTAAAAATAGTCGAATAATTCTTCAGTATACGGTATACTGGAGAACATGTATTGAGTTTTTTTAGCGAAGAGAGAATTTCACAACGATCTCGATTTCATTTTGATAGTGTTATAAGGGTTACTGAAGTAAGTTTAATTAAAATACTGGTAATATTCCCCGAATCCACAGTCAATTCAGGAATACAACATGAAAAATACATAAACATTTTTGACATGTAAAAAGCGCCTGCATAAGGAATGCTATTTTTAGAACAATCAGGTTCTGTACGCGTCCTTGAGAAGACAAAGACCCCGCCGCACGGAGAGTTTCCAGTCTCGAGTAAGTGTTTGACGAAGTTGTGATGATGTCGGATGTAGTTATCACATAATCGCGTCCTGCTCGGCAAACCGCCATTATACCTAGATTGGAGAACTCTTCTTACAACATCAACCACTTTCAATCTCCTCCCGGTGTCTTCGACGGCTTACAATAAACACTAGAATTCCCTCGCTTATTCGCATACATCAGAAAACCGCATTTTCGCAACGAATTTACTTCAATGACTTAGTTGAGCTGATGGCTATTATATCATCGCTAACTACATTATAACTATATATACAGGGAAGAATGATTCTATTTGTAACAGGTAAGTATAAATAGGCAAAAATGCCTACAGTTTGCATTGAAATACTGTATCTGAGTTATTTGTGTTGAATTCCTCACAAACGTGTGGGCTACATTTTAGGCTGTACGTAATTTTGCAATTTTTTGCCTATTATCAACCATTTATAAAAATAGTTACAAAAATATATTTAGCCTTTGAAATGGCCGTCATTTTGAGTTGGTGAAAAGTATAAACTTGATGTTTCATACTAATTTAGATCCTGGTAGTCTCATTTCACACGTTTCATTTCAAGTTAGTAGCACAAGTAAGTGTTTGAAAGGTTATGTTGAAAAAATACCCTCAGACGGCAAACAAAGCGAGATAGGATCTGTAGCCTGTATGAATTTTTTTTTTATATTGACCCAAAGATACCAAATCAAAACGTTTTTGGACGAACTCAATCAAAGGACTCCCTGTATAGGAGAAAAGGGTTTTCCAACTGACAAACAATATCCAAAACTATAAGACCCAAACATTAGTTTTTCTTTCAATTAGAAGCAAGAAAGAAAAAACAAATGCAGTGTTTCAAGAACCCCACATCTTAAAATAGATTGAGCGGACATAAAGGTGGTTAGCCTTGATTAGTTAAGCTACCTTAATAGCAATTCACGCCGTGTCATTAAACCATGACAAAACCAGTGGGAGTTTTTCTCTCCAGCCAATTGTCCCATCAAATTAATTCATTCCATTGCACGCTCTAAGTTGTAGTTTGTTTTCACATACCTAATCAAAACATTAGGTTTAACAAATTGGTGTTTTGTATCGTGGAAGGGTTTATTGTCATCACAGCACCACATAATATTATTTTAAAAAACTCGCAATTGAAATGGAGAATTTTAAAAGTAAGTTGGCACATTGAAGAAGACACCCAAAACTAAATTTAACATAGCATTGACCGTTTTGAACTGTTAATGCTAAATAGTAAGCTATAGTGAATGAAACAGTTGCTCTTGTAAAGTTAGTTAGATTACCTGTACTTATTCCTCGTTAGTTTAATAAATTGCAGCATCAAAGGAATAAGTTTATCGGTGAAATCCCAGTCGCAGTAAACGCATGGAATTAGTGGATTCGCAAGGAAATTATAAATACTGTGTAGCTAACAGACTCGAAACCACGTTGTAACAACATCAGCGCGCTGATTTACTGGTTTATATTCAAAGGTTTGGTTGATGAATTCTTGTGTAGTTCAATTTATGTATTAATATTTTTTTTTACTTTAAAATAATTCTTACCTGCATTTTAACTCCATCCACAATGTCAAAGTTAACGATTAAAACTCTTCCCCCATCTACAAATGTTTCAGCAGATTTGGTACTCAATTTGAGGGACAATACATCGTAACAATCTCTACGTAGTACTCTCGATATCATTAACTCAATGAAGTTCAATACTTGGGAAGGAGCTGCGGTTTAACGTATTGATTCAAATATATGCCCAGAAGTAGTCAAACATTTTAAATAAAAATTCATAATTTACCAAATTAGAATGTTTTTTAAAGAAGGGGCGGAATTTGTAAGTTTGCACTGGCCTAGTATGATATTTAGAGAAAATTACTGGGTTTTTTCATGACTGGAGCGTTCTCTTAAGTAACATCGAGCTCAGGGACTGTGATCGTCGTCTGGGCCCATCGCGTTGCAGGAGAAGACTCGTCAAAGTCAACCTGATTATTGCCCGGTAACTGTATCGGTATATCACTTTGGTGTACGTGTCGATTTTCACGGGTTTCTGCGAGTGTTTCTGCCGTTACCGAGGTACGTGTCGGCACGCCGCCATTGTGCCTGTTATTGTTCGTCGTCCGCCGCTCTACGCTCCACGCTCTACACTACGCTCCACGCTCCTGCCCAGCGCTCGACGCTCATCGCTCCTTTAACCCGCCATTGTCCATAAAATCTGATAATCTCCTGTAATTGAAACCCCGGTTAATGGGACGCGTGTTAAAGACTCTATAATTAATGGGCAGTTCGGATTTATAGCTTCTTAACGTCCAGTTATCGATGATCAGTCAATCGCGGCGCGCTGGGGGGCGGTCGATATAATACAATTTGCGACGGGGAAATTGAAAGTCACGCGTGCCGTTAGATCGTATCTGCCTGGTGAGGTAAGCCCATAACACTTGCTGGTAATGCGCATTTCTCGCAATGGCAGGTACATGTCCACAATAGCGGACGCTAGGTTGCAGCGTGGGGGATCCATGGGCATCTCAAGAATCACCTCACTCCTAAGGCATCTCCTACCACCTCACCTATGTGTGTAAATTTTGATTTTACAAAACTTGGCGTTACTAGCATGCTGACGATTAATAGAATAAATATAGTGAAACTGAGTAATTATTTGCCATCGTGTCACTGAAATATTGGAGCCCTTGAGAATTCCTGTGAGGAAAGCGAGTAAACCGTGGTTATTGCAAACTAAAGCAGTTGACGTTAGACATCTGCGGATGACCAGATGAAATAGCTGTATAATTACGATGCTACGAGAAATTTACTTTTCCAACTGAAGAGAATATTTAACATAAAAGAAAAGAAAATAACTATTGAAACAATACGTTTTCATATTTAACATGTTAGTTTTGAAAACACCTTTTGCCAACTGTTCGGAGCTGTAAAAGAAGGCAACAATAGTTAACACAACGTCTTGCCGCCTATTACAGTGACATAAACAAGACAAAACTTGCTACGGACACGTTGTGCTGTCACGATTGCGGGTTCAACTTACTTTTTACACACTGGCAATATTAGAGTCTCATCTTACACCAATTACAAGTTTTATTACTTTGTAAACACGACAACGCCTCGGTTTAGTGGTGTTTCTTTGTTTACGACGACGCGAACATCCCAGAAACGTTCTCGGCCGCGGTGAAGGCGATGGTTAGTGTACACTCGAGTCTTGTTAACTGTACTGTACTTCGAGGAACATTAGGTTTGACCGTGCGCTTTACTCAGCAGAAACAGATGTGAGACGTGCGGCCCGCCAAGTTTCCTGGCCAACTGCTTCATGGCGAGGTGATAACAAAGCATCACTACGCCGGAATGTGCAGTATCCTGCTATTCTTCTGGCTATTTCCCTGGTCAACAGTAAACGTTATTATTGGTGTGAAATTGCCGTTGTAACTACTTTGATCACCTTTTCTCAGTTCATCAAAAAAATGTTCAATGAGCCGTAATAATACCTGAGGCATTCACCATCATATTTCAATTACAACTGCACAATCATCAAACACATTTAACCACCAACCTACTTTACTGCCTACAGTACTTGACTAGCTAACTGCGTATAACGGCGCACACGGAATTTAAGAGATACACGGATATAAAATATATGTACAGTCGTCTTCCTCTAATAAACTGCAGTTTTTTTAGAAAGTAATGAATTTTCCAAAGCCCTTGACTCAAGCAGGATACCGCTTATATTTATTCCATACCTGAAAAAAACGATCTACAGAGGGCTGTGGATCTCAACCTTTTGCCGGTCAGTCGATGTTGTCTAGAGTACGACTGAGAGACCCTCGCGTATCGGTGGGGAACCACTGACAGACGCTGGGAGGAGGCGAGGTCTGATGGTCCAGACGAGGACCGTTATCACATTGTCTTGACGTTTCTTTCAATATCATCGACTGCGGACAAAGGGCCAGTTACGTTTCTTGCCGGACACGTGGTCCTCCCTTTACCGATCGATCAACAGTTAGGTGCCTGCCTAACTGTTGGAATTTCTTTTAGGTTTTTTCTCTAAAAGTGTGAGTATTTTCTTTGAAACTATGCTAATTCATGACCATGCTGGGTATTTTGCAGTTAAATTTTATTTTTGTTCTAGTTCAAGTAGTCTAAATGTTCATAAGAGAAACGCTAGAAATTTTCAATCTCAAAAACGAAACTCAACATAATTACTTAGTGCTCGTCTTCGTTGTGCAGATAACTTTAGTGAAAATTTCAGTCATATGACTTTAAGGTTGTGCGTAGTTTGTCGGACAGTCTAGGCTTTTTATAATAATTTTTAATTATTATTTTTTTGTCTCTTAACTCATTATGATTACTATGAAAGATGTCAATTTACCATAGTGCCGGAGTGATCCTGCTTTGTCCTAACGGATTACGAACTTTTCAAGGTGTAAAACTTCATCTGCCCGTAAAATATCACCATATCGCGACAGTTTATTACAGTACTTTCAATAGATTTTTTCGATAAAGTTATATACTCTGACAGGCGTTGCATGGCCGCTAGGAGATTAGGCGACCCTTTGCCTTCACAATGGAAATGCATTGTCTATTGGGGATGGCCTAATCTCCTAGCTGCCATCCGACCTCTGCCAGAATCTAAATGTTTACGTCATCCCTAAGCCCATACCCGACGCTGGTTCCCCGGCAATTAAAACGGTCGACAGTTTTTGTCCAGAGACAATGTCTTACCTGCAGGTGAACTCGCGCTCGCCCAGACACTGCTCGAGGCAGTCCTGCCGCGTGCCGGTGGCCTGGGTCTTCTTGACGTAGCCGCTCAGCCTGTAGCCCTGCACGCGGTCGAAGCACCACGCGCGCTCGCACGGCTTCACCCCCAGGCAGCTCTTCTGCGCGTAGATCGTGAACACCGGGAACTGGGATTTACTCAGCGCTCCTGAAAGGCAAACGAGGGGTCTATGAATAGTTTGAAAAAAACATATTCCCCTTAAAAATATATTTTTTAATATTCTGAAATATTTACAGTACACTTCCAGTAAAATTTGACATTAGTTGTAGGGCATGCAGTGGAAATACATTTTTAATTGGTTGTAGGATTTTATCTAGATGAACAAAAAACAGTAAGTGCTGCTTATAACGAGTCACACTTTACGACTGCAGTGTCTTAGCGCCTGCACGAGCATGTTATGCAAAATGAAAGCAGCATTCATTTTGCCTACTTCGCCCCTTGACAGCCAAAAGAACGGGGGAATTTACATAAATGAAGTCAAAACTAATACCAGGTTACATACCTTATCCGTCGAACAGTTTTACTTTGTGTCCATACAAGACCACATTTTTTGAAATAATAGTTCATTTTATCTTTAGGTCTAGGTACTTGATGTCAAATCTTGTCAAATTATTAAAATTCAAACATATATAAATACTTAACACTTTTATTAATTTACACTTACTGTTACTTTTAATAATTTACTTACTGTTAATTTGCACTTAACATAATTTACACTTACTGACATGAACACACAAAAATTACAATTGATTATTAGAACTGTGTTGGCCAGCTATTAGACTCCGACCTTAAAGGACCTAGACCTGAAGATACAATTGTTATTGCGAAACATGTAGTCATGTTTGGACACAAAGTAAAACTGTTCGACGGATATGAATAAATTTATTTACTATAAAAAGATTGACTTACATTGTTCCCGTTCTTTCAGATGTTGAGGGACAACCTAGGCAAAATGAGTGTGTCTTCCTTTTTGCATACCATACACAGCCGTCGAGAGTTTTACGGCACTTGCTTGTATTAAACACATATACACATCCTCTTTATTTTCAAAAGCGGTTATCTTAGTCAATTAAACAATTGAGGCATATAATAACACCCAATCAACATACGATTCCTTCATTTAGTGTTACGTTCATTTTCAACCTATCAGAGGATACATAAAATTTCCTAGAGACATAAATAAAATAACCCTCGGAGATCGTCGCGATCGAATCTGTTGTTTTTTGCCTTTCCTCCCCGTTATCTCGCGGCGCCGAAACAAGAACAGGAGCAGCGCTAATCGCGGTTTCGTGGGAAAGCAGTGGAGATCGGCTAATACGTGTAATAACACTGATGACTTCCGCCATCGTACATGAGCCTGAGTTACATGGCTGAGGTAATGTGACGTGAGTGGTTCATCAGCTCCACTTAGCAGCCTGGACCATTAATATGGACCACGGCAGGGGCTGGACCATTAATACGGAACATTAATATGGACAAATGTAGATGTTCTAATGTTGATGCGCTTAGATTAATCCGCATTTGTAAGTTGGACTGTGATTATTGTATAGGGTTGAAAAAGTTCCTTGATGGGAGTAGAGATAAAAATAGAATTAGTGCTCGTGCACTCAAATAGGTTCCAAATAGGTACAAGGAAAAAAGTGACAGATTTATATCATTAGTTTAGTTGTTGGATGTAAGTAGCTTTACCATTAATAATAGTAGTTAATTTGGTATTGGCTGAGCAGAAATATCGTTTAAATTAGTGAGCGAACTTTATGTAACTGGAAAGAGTTTGCTGAAGACAGACATAGCAACAAAATCAAACCTATAATTGCCCCGAATCAACTCTTTATTGTTTTAACATCTTCGGAATCCTTATTTTGTCAATAGAATACTTCGTAATGATGAATATAATTGTTTGGTACTGCACTTCCGACCCGAGGTGACTTCGCAAAAAATACTTTTCCTCACATTCCAATAATTTAATTCAGATAAACTAGGGGTTGATTATTATTGTACCTTACACCCACGGGTTTCTCGTTTCCCCTCTCAACAGTTAAGATTTTGCCATATCGACCGCAAGATTCATAGCCTTATTGAGTACCGAGCAAGCAAAGCTATCGATGCAGCACTCCGCCGTATCAGCAGCGGCAGGGTCGCTCATGGGCTCGCAGTCGATGCCGCAACACCGAAGTGGGAGAGAGAGAGATATAGATTGGCCAGGAAATGCCCCAAGGGAGAGATACAGAGTGCAGCAGCACCTGCCAGACCAGTTCCGATGACAATGCGACCAGGAATGCCGCAGCCGCAGCGCTGTAGCTCGCCCGATATGATAGTTTCCGCTAATTGCCAGGTTAACCATACACGGCGTCTCCTTGTTCATTAACCTTGTGCCAGATAAGATCGCTGTGTCGCTTGCGGTCGCTCCTCTCCCCCGACACCGGGGGGCTCCACAGTGCGACTGTGGTCCTCGCGGTCGCTCCTCTCCCCCGACACCGGGGGGCTCCACAGTGCGACTGTGGTCCTCGCGGTCGCTCCTCTCCCCCGACACCGGGGGGCTCCACAGTGCGACTGTGGTCCTCGCGGTCGCTCCTCTCCCCCGACACCGGGGGGCTCCACAGTGCGACTGTGGTCCTTGCGGTCGCTCCTCTCCCCCGACACCGGGGGGCTCCACAGTGCGACTGTGGTCCTCGCGGTCGCTCATCTCCCCCGACACCGGGGGGCTCCACAGTGCGACTGTGGTCCTCGCGGTCGCTCCTCTCCCCCGACACCGGGGGGCTCCACAGTGCGACTGTGGTCCTTGCGGTCGCTCCTCTCCCCCGACACCGGGGGGCTCCACAGTGCGACTGTGGTCCTCGCGGTCGCTCATCTCCCCCGACACCGGGGGGCTCCACAGTGCGACTGTGGTCCTCGCGGTCGCTCCTCTCCCCCGACACCGGGGGGCTCCACAGTGCGACTGTGGTCCTCGCGGTCGCTCCTCTCCCCCGACACCGGGGGGCTCCACAGTGCGACTGTGGTCCTCGCGGTCGCTCCTCTCCCCCGACACCCGGGGGGCTCCACAGTGCGACTGTGGTCCTCGCGGTCGCTCCTCTCCCCCGACACCCGGGGGGCTCCACAGTGCGACTGTGGTCCTCGCGGTCGCTCCTCTCCCCCGACACCGGGGGGCTCCACAGTGCGACTGTGGTCCTCGCGGTCGCTCCTCTCCCCCGACACCCGGGGGGCTCCACAGTGCGACTGTGGTCCTCGCGGTCACTCCTCTCCCCCGACACCGGGGGGCTCCACAGTGCGACTGTGGTCCTCGCGGTCGCTCCTCTCCCCCGACACCCGGGGGGCTCCACAGTGCGAGTGTGGTCCTCGCGGTCGCTCATCTCCCCCGACACCGGGGGGCTCCACAGTGCGACTGTGGTCCTCGCGGTCGCTCCTCTCCCCCGACACCGGGGGGCTCCACAGTGCGACTGTGGTCCTCGCGGTCGCTCATCTCCCCCGACACCGGGGGGCTCCACAGTGCGAGTGTGGTCCTCGCGGTCGCTCATCTCCCCCGACACCGGGGGGCTCCACAGTGCGACTGTGGTCCTCGCGGTCGCTCCTCTCCCCCGACACCGGGGGGCTCCACAGTGCGAGTGTGGTCCTCGCGGTCGCTCATCTCCCCCGACACCGGGGGGCTCCACAGTGCGAGTGTGGTCCTCGCGGTCGCTCATCTCCCCCGACACCGGGGGGCTCCACAGTGCGAGTGTGGTCCTCGCGCTCGCTCATCTCCCCCGACACCGGGGGGCTCCACAGTGCGACTGTGGTCCTCGCGCTCGCTCCTCTCCCCCGACACCGGGGGGCTCCACAGTGCGACTGTGGTCCTCGCGGTCGCTCCTCTCCCCCGACACCGGGGGGCTCCACAGTGCGACTGTGGTCCTCGCGGTCGCTCCTCTCCCCCGACACCGGGGGGCTCCACAGTGCGACTGTGGTCCTCGCGGTCGCTCCTCTCCCCCGACACCGGGGGGCTCCACAGTGCGACTGTGGTCCTCGCGGTCGCTCCTCTCCCCCGACACCGGGGGGCTCCACAGTGCGACTGTGGTCCTCGCGGTCGCTCCTCTCCCCCGACACCGGGGGGCTCCACAGTGCGACTGTGGTCCTCGCGGTCGTTCCTCTCCCCCGACACCGGGGGGCTCCACAGTGCGACTGTGGTCCTCGCGGTCGTTCCTCTCCCCCGACACCGGGGGGCTCCACAGTGCGACTGTGGTCCTCGCGGTCGTTCCTCTCCCCCGACACCGGGGGGCTCCACAGTGCGACTGTGGTCCTCGCGGTCGTTCCTCTCCCCCGACACCGGGGGGCTCCACAGTGCGACTGTGGTCCTCGCGGTCGCTCCTCTCCCCCGACACCGGGGGGCTCCACAGTGCGACTGTGGCCCTCGCGGTCGCTCCTCTCCCCCGACACCGGGGGGCTCCACAGTGCGACTGTGTTCCTTGCTGTGTTTGTTTCCGCTAATTTTCATTATGTGTCGGCCTTTTGTAACGAAAGACTTTTTTTACTTTGATTGTTGACTCATGTAGTACACGTTCATGTAATAGGATTTGTTAATTTTGAAAATTAACTTTTTCTTTATTATTTGTATAAGAAACATTATTTCAAAGTTTATCTACATAACATTATTTCATATTAAGACGTAATTCCGTTGTTTTAGAACCTTTCTTTTATGTGTTCATAAAACATAAAGTGGCTGTATGTGTATGACTCATTCCTGATAGATGGTTGGATCAGGAATGTAATATTACGTCAGATATATACGTGTGAATAAATCAAAATGATATTTAATAGACAATGCGATGATACTCTGAGTGTCAATTCCTTGTTGTATTAGTTGATACTCATTGCTACCTATATCAGAGAAACAAAAATAAATGTTTCCTTTGTGCTTTTTCTAATTATGTTCAAGCATTTCACTATGTTTATTGTTGTAACTTGTAAGGCAGTCTGGGACTACAAGTTTATATTCGTTTTTGAGTAATTTTAATAGCCCATGTTCATCATGAGTATCATGCTTCTGCTCTTATCTTACAAATAATCATTACTGTTATTGATTTCCCCCTGTTTTTACAATCTCGTAATGTGTCATGCGTTACACATGCGCACCTGCAGAACTGCTAAGCGTATGCAAATTTTCCGTTTGGCGAACGTTCCAACAACGTTGGCACGGCTCGTGGGAGGACGATCGTGATTTAGGCCGTGTGCGCGCAGTGGGTGTGGGCCGGTCATGCGCATGCGTACTGGACGGACACCGTGAAGACCGGCCACTGCGCATGGCGCGGCGCCAGCTGATATGGTCACTGCCTCCGTTACACGCTAACTGTCCGCGGCGCAATCTGACAGTTTATGGGCGATCCGTACCGATATGATGAATGTGGATTTTATAGGGTTAATAAAAGTTATTTTGTCGAGGAATGCGCTCGTTCCGGAATGTTTTGTTGTGGTACATAAATTTCAGATAAATCATTCCCAATTGAGGTGGATGTAATTACCTCCATCAGTTCCACGGTCCATTTATGGCTGGACAACAATAGATCACTATGGGTTATATTGTTTAATCACAGGTTAATTGAAATACGTTTTTTCAACCATACGCTGGTCGATCGTAAAAGTTAACTGTTAGTTTTTTTCTAGTACGGGAGGCTATTACGAGTAAATACCAGGAAACAAATTACGAATAACATCTATTCTTCAAATGGTACGTTGTCAAGGGGTGTTAATGTCAGACCACGACTCGACCTGAGACGCCTCGGAAACACGCCAAGAAACGCCTTTTTCCGTCCGCCCGGTTTCGCAAGAGAACGAAATTCCATGCGTCCGTGCAACGTGCACAGAGAATAGGAAATAGAAAATAGAGAAAACGGTACATTCGGACGTGTAATTGACTGATTATAGGGGCTAAGTTGAAGGTGCGTACGGTGGGGTCAGGGGGCACACGCGGCCCGACACGCACCCGCCCGCGTCTCCGTCAGTCCCCCCTGAAATTACGGATTCCTAATTTTAGAAACGCGAGGATGTGTAATTAACCGCAAAAAACGATTAACAGCTTATCGCACCGCGATCGAGTGAAGTAACGCGCATCCTGACGCAATAACTCCGCGTGGTAGCACATAATAAGTGGGTGGGACCCGTCTGGAACGTCCAGGCGTTTGTGGTTTTTGATAGATTAATTTCGTGAAAATGCAATTATGGGAAGCTTTATCGGATAAAATAGTATTAAATTATTCAGAGGGTGTACTCGCTAAACATCTCGAATTTTCAACCTACAGTAGAAACATATTTATCTTTGAATACATTTGTCAAACTACATCAAGCTCGTAACAAGTATCATTACTCTTAGTAATTTGATAATTAACTACGACTACATGACTAATGCTTCATTACGTTCGTTGTTAAGAATATAAACTATATAAAATAAGCTTTTTGCAGCAAAGCATGCGAGCAGGCCGAAAATGAGGACATTATAGAAGAGCGGGTCGCCCGCGGCAAGGACGTCCGAGGCCCCTTTGATCCGCGACGCGCGACGTGTGTCCCCTGATGGCCGACCCGTTACTCACCTCCTAACGAGTGAATAATTTCATAATGGCTCTCGCGTCGCACGAACGGATGCGACCGCGTTCTTCCTAATTATTTCCCGTGGCTGGCTACTGAACCCGGCCCGGCCTTGCCCTCTCCCACAATCGGCCTGTTTTGGTTGTCGTCCCGCAAAACCTTCGCGGCGGCAGTCATCATACTTTGTCTCCCGCGCAAGAAACCACGTGTCGCCGTCGCGCTCCCCATCAGCCGACGGCGAGATGGCTTTTCTAGTTTGCGGCTGGTGTAATTTCTGGTTTATTTTTCGTTTCGTTTTTTGGCTCTATAAAATTGCTTTGTTTTTTGGAACTTTCCCGTTGTAACGGTTGAAAACTGACTCGATCGTTAGAGTAGATCCGTTATGAATATTTCCGAGTTTTAAATATTGTTGCCAGCTTTATCGAGATATGATTCGTTAACACATCTCAAAGTCTCTAAACTTTTATAACATGTGCCCGAGCTCCTTCACTGAGTTTTTCCAAGTCCTGAATGGAGTATAGTCCTAGTATATCTTTTCTCGCAAACTTTGGCGATCTTTGTAAAATCTTCAATGTAGTTTTGAGGTGTATATACCGGGTGTCTCACCTAAAGTGAACCAATAGCTAACCTTTTTATTATAAATCTGACAAAGAACTTCTTATGGGACACTTCCCTTAATTTTTAACGCTGCTTTTTGGAGTCACTTTGAAATTCAAAAATATGGCCGCCATTTTCCAATATGGCGGAACACTTTGATTTCTTATGGAACACCCTGTATTTTATGGCGTTTTTGTATTCTACGCTTAATTTGAGGAACTTTCTATACTTTATATTTTTTTTTCTTAATCCCAATTGTTCAGGAGATATGATCAGTTAAAGTTTTTTTTCCCATTTAAAATGCATTGTGTCCATTTAACTGTACCATCCCATGTATTCCTTATGGAGTAAAATCATATTCAAAATAACACATTTCCACGATTAAATCTGGACTAAAAATTATTTTATGATTAAACCTCAACTAAACTAACATTTAAGCACTTTTATTCTTTGGTATCTTTTATTAAACCCAACCGTTTTCGATATACAGACTACCAAAAATGTCCCAAAGCTTTTCAAAAGGGAAAAATCTAACTTTAACTGTTCATAACTCCTTAACCATTGGGTTTAGAAAAACATTTTAAAGAATAAAAAGTTCCTAAAATTATTTGTAAAATCCAAAAACGCCCTAAAATATAGGGTGTTCCATAAGAAAAATCAAAGTTGTCGGCCATATTGGAAAATGGCGGCCATATTTTTAAATTTCGAAGTGACTCCAAAAAGCAGCGTTAAAAATTAAGGGAAGTGCCCCATAAGAAGTTCTTTGCCAGATTTATAATAAAAAAGTTAGCTATTGGTTTACTTTAGGTGAGACACGCGGTATATAAACTAACTGTCGAAAAGGATCAGTTAAGTTAAATATTTCACAACTGAGCAGGTTAGTCTGTCATTGAGCTGTAAATCCAAACATAGTTATCAGGCTTATATATTAGATTCAAAATTCCAAATTATATCCCTCAAGCTTTTTTTTAATAGCTATCGAACTTCTCGATATTGAATCGAACTTCTCTTGTTTAATTATTATAAAGACTAAATGAAGTGTGATGATGAGACTGCAACCAAGTTTGTTCCCTGAACGCATAAAACGTCCTAGTTTCAATCCATTTATTTTGCATGAAAACTTTATTTGGGTATGTAGAAAGTAGGCTCCGTTATGAATCTATCTTCAGACATAGTTTCCGTAATAAAGTCCTTAATTTCTTTTCCCAAATAAAATTTACTAATTGTAGGGTAAAAACGAAAAACCCAGGCGGGTACTTGAAAATTACAAGCTCCCATAATAGATCCAATCCGTGCTGATCAGATAAAAATAATTCAGCTCAATCTGCCTAATGATGAACGGACCGCATTCACCACCGCACGTAGCAGACCGATAGATGGCGTAACCGGTGTAATGGCGGTGTAAAATTAGATTAATGATAGGTCCAAGTGATGCGCTCGGCACGCACTCGCACTCGCACGCGGTGTAATTGCCGCGGAGGGCGCCCAAGGTCGTCCGTCGGCCTTGAACCCGCCCGTGACAATAAACTTGCCGCTTTCTACCGCGAATTACTCTCGCCCGCCTCCTGTCATGCAAATTGCGACGTTGACGCTAACGAGCTCTGTAAACTGACGAGCACGCTTCAGGTGGTTCGTTGTGGTTTAGATGCTGTCGTTGATTAATTAAAATCACGATTAACAAAGTACAGTATGTGCCTGACAACCCATTAATAAAATGGAGTTGGTGTAAAAAACTCCAAACAAACAAATGAGGTTCTTAACAAAGCCTTCAGTGTAAATGTTTGTGTATTGGTGGACCCTATTGGAAAGATAATACTGATTACCACCTGGATAGGGCGATGCGGTCGTTCGCTAAGTCTCCCGCTTCATCTCCCATGCTTTATGAGAAGTGGACATTTTTTAACTCTTGATTGTTGGCAATTTTAAGCAGTCCTTATGTCAGTTTGGCTGTGATAATGTATTTTTTAGAAGGTACCTAAACATTTGATATCGTGTTCTCCATAGGTCCAGGGTAACTTATGTTTAAGGAAGGTTGCCAAAGAACAAAATGAACACCGACACATGTTCCCGTTCTCTTGGTATTCTTGTAAAATAGTCAAAGAATATGTTAAGAATTGAGAAGAAGGATCTGTCCGAAAAACAAAATAAAAGGTGCTGTAATCATTGCACAAGCCTGTACAAAAACTGCCTTGTCCTAGATATCCTCATGATCAGCAAGAAGACCAAATACGCAGGAGTCCTTGGCCTTTAACCAGTTCTTCCGCCTGTCGTTGCATGTTACACTTAGGCCTAATGCCCGTTGTTAAGGACGAGTGGGTTGGAAAACGCAAGTTACAGTTCTGCCTGAATTGGTGAACATGTGGGAAAAAACTTTGTCGGGCCATTACGTTGAACATATAGGCCACCGTGACTCTAATGAACAACTAAACCCGTTTTTTGTGGAATGGAGAGAGAGCCGCCCTGTTAGGTAGGCGGCTTTTTTAGAACGTAAACCTACTTTTTCATAATGCTCATGAACTTTAACCATTCACATAGTGTTTACGCTCTTAAAATATTAACCCGTAAAAGAAAATGTTACTTAATGATCTTTTACAGGAAAATATGTCTTGAGAGTCTCTCTTATATCACTGGATACAAATTTTAAACCCTACAGCATTTCATCGTTAAACCCCATGTGGTACTATCCAGACTATATCTGATGTAACGGGACAGTCTCACGGAATTGTACTGTGTAACACCCACAAAGCCACCGGCAGCGGCAGCTCCAGGAGCTACAGGTGCGGTGTGCTGTGTTTGTCTTGTAGATAAGTCCGTCATAAATTGACACCGGCCCGGGGTTTATCATGAGCCAACAAACATCCGGAGTTGTTATGGCACAGACGGCAGGCGAAGGCACTGTAGGCTACACACGGACTGGTCCGTCTACACGATGTAAACTGGCGATAACTCAAACCCGTACAAGACTAGACTCTAGTTGCGAGAACTCACTTTCTGATGGATGCGGGTAAAACTAGACGATGCTAAACGAAAAGATTTGTAAGGAGTGTCTTCACCTGCACCACTGATAGTGTAAACCGGTCTTCTGAAGTGGGGATATTTAAAATTTAGATGCGTTACTTGTTGTAATTTTCTAGATAAACATTCAGGAAGCTATGAATTGATGATGATGAGATTCGCTCCTGGACAGAATTGACCAATCGATCTAAATTAGGACCAGCTAAAAATTATACAGGATAGAGTCTCGTTGAGAGTTTAAACTGGTAAAAATATTATACGAGTGATACGAATACAAGGCAGAAAGTCAACCCTTGCAACTGTTGCAACTGTACAACTGTTGAGCAGCAAGTATGTAATGTCAACACGTTGGACGCGTTTCGAGTTATGTAAGAGGAAGATCTAACGATGTAAAATTAGCCAATATATATAATTTTAGAGATTTTGTTGGGATAAAAAAGGGTTATAATCTCTAAAAAATGTTAGAGATTTTGTTGGGATTGTAGAGTTATTTGATCCAATAACACGGTAATAATAATGATTATTATAAAGCTTCAGTTCTGCACTACTTCTTTCTGTAGCTAAAGGATAGTAAGGAATTTTCCAGTTGGCCATCGAGGGGGCTTTTTAGGGACGACAAATATTACATTTTATACACCAGTGTAATATTTCATACAGCTTTATTGATCAAAAATCCAAGCACGGTGTTTGAAAAAACTTTAACTGTGCAAGTTTCAAAGAGCCACTGTAGTGGAAAAGAAAATTCTTCTCATCAGCACGGCGAAATGGATGTACCCAATTTAAAACACTGCAAAGTAGAAAATGTCAACACCGCCATCACCATCACAATGCGTTATTAATTCTCCATCCTTAAGCCGCTCGGCCATTAGGCGTTGCAGTCGCGGAGGCAGAAGGCAATCTCCATCCATCTCGAGGAGATGACACGCAGTCCGCGGCCGGAGGGGGGGGATAATGTCGAAAACGCGCGTACAACAGTAATTTACAGCGGGGTGAACGGACAAGGGTGAAATTAATCACTGATACCCGGCCGCTTTCATGCGACTGACAAAGCATATGGCACTCAGCGGGCAATTAGAGCAGATGCGGAGACGAGCGAGGTCACCGCTCTCAAGGCCAGTGTCCTGCTCCGTGACGTCACGAGGTGTCACTCGCCACTCGCCACTCGCCGCTCCGGATGCTAAGTGGCCGCGCGGGTGACAGCGCAAGTGGCCAAGTGCGGGGAACTGCGATTTTTTCGCCGTCTCGTGACCATCTTTGGTTAGGTGTAACAAAGAAAAATGCTGAAATATCTTAATTAATTGGGATAATTTGTAATTTTTGAAGTTTATTCGTTTGATGAAAGTCATCTCTGGCTTTCTCTTTTCCACCCATTGCCTAGATTTTTCGTGGAACTAGACGTTTCCTGTTTATATGCATTACATTACATTACATTGCTTGAAATGGCGACCTACCTGGGTAGGTATTTTAAGTCAAGTCAAGTATGAATGACAGATGAGTGAAGGATGATTGTAGCGCGATCTTGTAGTAATGTTACTGACTAAAGCCGACATGTTCCTTAGACAGGGCTGTTAATTAATAGCCCAACAGCCAATGGCAACTAAGGGACTTACATTTTAACGTGGGATCCGAACCACAATTTTGCCTGGTTTACAAATTACGAACTGGTCTAATTATGAGGACGGTCCTATGAACGTATTACTCAATAATCCCACTTAATCCCCATAGAGAACACCACGTCCACAAGCCATCGCTCACAACTATCCACAGTAGCTGTATCACAGGACACGCCACCGTTCCAGGTGTAACAAAGAAAAATGCACGTGAAAAATCGTAATTAATTGGGGATAATTTGTAATCTTGGAAGTTTTATTAGTTTGATGAAAATCATTCTGTTCTGGCTTACTCTTTCCCACCCAATGTCTAGATTTGTCGTGGAGCTAGACGTTTCCCTGTTTATATTTTTTTGCAAACATTTGCTAAAGTTTGCAGATCCAGTTTGATCAGTTTATTGCTGTTCATTAGCCTACGTCCGTAAGCTGGTTCCACATAAAAATACACCGGGTGAAAGAAAATTAAATCCGTACACATTCAGAGCCTTGTATGATTCGTTCAGGTATACACAGCGCAATTCAAAGGTTACTACTTAATAGTTTAAATTAAAAGTTTTTTCGATGCAATTAGTAAATGTCAGTTGATTCTTTTTTTTTTATCAAAGCTTTATCCGTGAAACATCATCTGCAATAGAGAATTGTATGTAACGATGTAACGTCCTTACCACTGATATGCCACTTAGAGCGTGTTCAGAGCTTCCCGAATTTTAAATTTTGTTTGCCCAGAAATGGGAACTATATGTAAAATTATAAACAAACGTTATACTTAACAAAACTTATATTTCACAACAAGGGCCGAAAATGAGCTTTTGCAGGCTCGAGATCCTTTTGGCTGAGGTGCGAACGCTATGTTTCACCACACTACACAATGGAATATAGCCTATATAACATGAAAATCTGATTATTTATTTGGTACACTTGAAAACAAAACTTTGATGTTATGAGCGACGATACAACTTCTTTGTCATGATTTAAAGAAACACAGCCATGAAAGTCTTATGATCGCAACTATCCTGTCTTTGGAACCTGCCGAGTGCCGTATAATTAAGTGATTTGTTCACGTTTTTTCAAACAAATAAACGATCAGCTGACTTTCTGGCGGAAAAGAGGGGCCACCAAATGATATTTCGGTCACCAAATGATATTTGAAAAACAGGTCGTTACGTCGTAGTGTTGTGAAAATATGTTTTAAATTTAAGTCGAGTTAATTTGATTTATGTTTGTTACCGATCAGTTTTTTTGGACACTGTATTTTTATGCTATAATAACTACGTGATTTTGGTTTGAATCTGTTTGTATAGAGGTTTGTAAAATCTCAAAGCAAGAATTAAAGATCACCGTTGAAATTGATCAAAGAAAAGACGTATCTGAAGTTTGTTATTCTCATGAAGTGTTATTCTAGCTGTTCTGGTCTTTAATCGCTGAAAAATACAATTAAGAAACATTTTGAAACATGAAATAGAATTGTCATTTTGTTCACGACAAAAAAGATATTTGAATTGAATTTAATTGAAATTAATTATAGCGTTAAACCATTAGAAAGATCTCTAATGAGTCACATTGAACCCTTTTATACATTCTGGGGTGATCAGTATTACTCGTATGAATACCAAACCCGGTGCTGGGCAATACACAGCGCTCTCAGCGATAGTGACGTGTGTGGCGTTCGCGGGTGTAATTCCACGTTCAGGTTTGTTTGTTCGTGATTGCCCGTTGTTTGTTTTTGCAGTAGTCGTGTAATTTTCGCTTATCTGGCTCAACCTCATGCACAGCCGACCCCTTCGCTTCCTCTCGGACCTGTTCCCGCATAACCACTTAATTGCGGCATCTCTTTTTATCACCATCATAAATTGATTTTTACGAACCGCATTTCGTTAATGTCTTCAAAGCGTTATCCGACCCTGTCATAGAGCCATTGTGGGTCTGTTTTTATACTTCTCACTTTTTGCCAGTTTACTCGTGGAACCTTTCCCCGCTTTGCTCGAGGGCAGTCGGGCAAAATGCGATGTTTGTAAGAAACCGGCACTTATGTTGTTTCCTCGGAAAAAGCGAGGCTGTAAAAGTGAATAAGTGATGGGAGGAGCTATGAAGATGTCAGGGCGGACGGTGGTAAGGTGTCGTAAACAATGCCGCGCACACTATATCAAAATGTATGCATGCTATTTTAGTAATATTTTTATGAAACAAACATAAAATTAAAAATACCCCCGTTGCAGCAGACCTGCATACTCAGCGAATTTCAAATGCAAAACAACGTATTTCAATCCAACATAGCGAGATTTGACATGTTTTGGTTAGCTCCATAAGAATAACATGGGGAATGAGTATGCAGGTCTGCTGCTACAGGTATATTAAAACTGGATGGTTTTGATTCAATATTTAGTAGATCTCAACTAGAAGAAGCTATTTACCAAGTTTTATCAAGATATCGCACACCCGCAAGAATAACGACACAACTCAAAATTTTCAATATTTGAGTTAATACTATAGCAAGAAAGGCAATTCTTTCCTCTACAAATCTGGAATAGTGACACTTATGTAGTTCAAAAAGTGGCCACCAGGGAGCAGAAGTGTCGTTATGGTATTCGGCCATTTTGAATCCAGTGACTCTAGAACAGTGTCTCTTCAGAGTTAGTTCAAGAATGATGTGTGCTCCTTCAGTGGAACAGTGACACTTTTGTTCTTGTGTCATTCTTGAAGACCGAAGGTAAGAGTATATTGTAATAATGACCGTTTAATTTGTAGTTATGTCATTATTCTCCTTTGTTAGTTGTAGTCTATTTTGTTTTAATTTGAGTTGTATCACTATTGCCCTAACCTTTTGGTCACTTTTTCAGTTGTGACATTATTCCTGCTTGCCGGGCTTACATTATTGGACTTAACAATTTTTAATTTTGACTTGTGTCACTATTTCCCTGATAATTTACTGCAAAGTTTGGTCACTTTTTCAGTTATGTCATTATTCCTGATTGCCGGGCTTACATTATTAGACTTAACATTATTTAATTTTGACTTGTGTCACTATTTCCCTGATGATTTACTGCAAAGTTTGGTTTAGTACAGTTTTATATTACAGGTAAACCTCTTTCTTCATGAGGCAATGTGGCCGTGAGGGTTGAGGCGTATGCTCAGTAAGATGAAGGTGCTGAGTTCAATTCCCGGCGAGGGCTATATAATTTTCATTGATAACAACCTAATGTAAAACTAATCCTATTTAATTTCTATTAGATTGTTTTAAAATAATTAACATTTTGAAAGTTAAACTGAAAAAAATAACAGTGGACTTTATAGAAATTTGTGACAAAGTTGTATTACAACTTTGTTAGTAGGCCTATTAAAAAAGGGGAACAAGGAAATTTGCGATGAATTACTTACAACTTTTCTAGTTTGCGGTAGCGGTTTTATGGCAATCTTTTTAGACCGTAATGGCAACTTTTTTATTTTTTGCAATTTTAATTTGCTATGTGGGAATCTACGCAAGATGAACAGACTAAAAAGGAGGTGACCCACATACGACGTCACTGGTTGACCAGTGCTGATATTGGAACCGTTTGCTTTAACTGCGTGAAATAATGCTCGCTTGAAAACATGACTTATTGTATCCTCTCAAAGTAAAATATAACATAACTTTTTATAATATATTAAAAATAATATTATTATTAACTCAATTAACACAAAATCTTTTTTTACTCCAAGATTCGTTTGTATATTTTTATTTACTCAATTAACACAACATTTTTTTCACTCCAAGATTCGTTTTTATATTTCATAAAACGACAAAGATTCAATAAGTCCAGTTTTCAAGCGAGCATTTTTCACGTAGTTGAAGCAAACGCTTCCAGGAACAGCAGTGGTCGGGTAACCAGTGACGTCGTATCTGGCGCACCTCCTCTTTAATCTTTTCATCTTGGGTTCTATGTACTTCATAAGATTATTTGTTCCAGATCTACTACCATGGCGACTTCTGGAGACTCAACTAACACTCAACTTATAGTAAATGACAAAACGAAATGGGTTACTGCTCCTGAATCGGACGGTGAATTAAAATTAAAATTATGTAGGGTAAAGGGACAATCTCAAAGTGAGTGTACAAGTGACGAATCCAGTTGGGAAGAGGCTGATGACACCGATGCCGATCCCGATTTTACAGGATCATCATCTGACTCATCTGAATCTATATTATCAGACATTGATCAGCAAAACGAGATTCATGAAGAAGGGCTTCAGGAAAAACAAAAAAAAGGAAAGAAAAGAATCGCTAATCCGGAAAATTGGAAAAAGAATTTTAAAAAAATGTGCAGGAATTCAGGGAAAGAATACACAAGTAATTCAAAGAACCCTAAGGCAGTCAAAGAAAAATCTCTAAAACCACCTTGTGGAGATAAATGCAAGCTCAAGTGCAATGAGAAAATCAACCATTCATCAAGGGAGACAATATTTAAAAACTACTGGGATCTTGGTAATTTACAGTTGCAGAGAGAGTACATTTCCAAGCTTATGAGTGAAGTTAAACCCAAATATCGGTATGAGAGAGAAAACAGCAATCGTAGCTTTAATCATGCTTTTTATTTCATAGTCAACGATGTAAAAATTCGTGTGTGTAAGAAGTTTTTTAAGGCTACATTAGATATTAATGATAGGCCTATAAGGACAGTGATAAAGAAAAATAAGGATGGGATTATAGAAGGTGATAAAAGGGGGAAGCACGGAAATCATAAAGTAGTTGAGCCAAATATCAGGCAAGGTATACGCGACTTCATAAACAGTATACCAAGAATCGAAAGCCATTATTTACGGGCACAAACTACACGGGAGTATATTGATGGCGGTAAATCAATTGCAAGCCTTCATCGTGATTATGTACAAAAGTGCGAAGAACAAAATGAAAACTATGGAAATTTGACTTTGTTTTCAAGAATATTTAATGAAGAATTTAATATTTCTTTTTTTATTCCTAAAAAAGACCAGTGCGAGTTGTGTACTGCATACCACAATACACCTGATAATGAGAAAGACACTATTAAAAAGCAATACGATGAACATTTAGTAGAGAAGGATTTGTCACGGCAAGAAAAAAGTAAAGATAAAGAGAATGCAAAAAATAACGAAAACATTACAGTGGCATTGTACGATTTACAGGCAGTTTTGCCTGCCCCTAGAGGAGATGTTTCTGTCTTCTACTACAAGTCCAAGATAAATAGCTACAATCTGACCGTTAGTAACATAAATCTTGATGACGTACATTGCTTCTTTTGGCATGAGGCTGATGGTAATAGGGGAGCTGTTGAAATCGGCACCTGTATATACAGATACCTAACAGAGATTGCAGAAAAAAAACAACAATGAAGAGCTTGAAATAATACTTTATTCAGACAATTGTTGTGGGCAACAAAAGAATACTATAATTTTTGGAATGTACCTGTTTGCCGTTCAAAAACTGAAAATTAAATCAATAACCCACAAGTTTTTGATTAAGGGGCACACCCAAAATGAGGGTGACAACAGCCATTCCGTAATAGAAAAGGCTGTTAAAAAAGCTTTAAAATCTGGCCCAGTTTATGTACCATCTGAATATGTTAGAATAATAAGGTCCGCAAAGAAGACTGGAAATCCGTTTAAAGTAACAGAGTTATCTCACTGTGATTTTATTGACTGGAAAGCTGTTTTGCAAAAAATTGGAAGTAATTCCACAAATGTTGAGAAAGAAGGCGAAGAAGTAATCGAACACAAAGACGGAAGTGAGAATAAAGCGGAGTGTGATCATGATCCTACAAAAGAACATGAAGAAGAAAATGAGAAGAGAAGAAAAAATGAAGAATATTCTGACAAGAACCAGAAATTAACTGCAAAAAAGAAAGCACAAAAAGGAGAAGACGAAAACTTAACGATTAAAATCGGTGACATCAAGATAGTTAAGGTGATGAAAAGTGAGCCGAGAGTAATTTTTGTTAAAACATCGTACAAAGACAATAAATTCCTCAAAATAAAAGTGGACGATGTGAAGTTAAAGCGCGGAGAAAAGAAGCAAACTCCAATTGACATGGACAAGATTGATTGCCCTAAAGCATACGAAAGGAATGTTCCTGTTAGCGAAAGAAAGAAGTCTGATATTTTTGATCTAATTAATGGAAACTACATTCCAAGGTTTTATAAACCGTTTTATGAATCAATTTTTAATTGCCAAGGAGTATCTACTCAAGGAAAAGAAGATAACATTCAAAAAGCTGCAGCGGATAAAAAAGATAAGAATCCAAAGAAAGATAATATTAAGAAGAGAAGGAAAAGTAATTAGATTTAAAGGAAAGACATTGTTTTTCACTTATTACACATAGGAATCTAAAGTAATCTTCTGAGAAGGAGGTAGAGTTGGTTTGATTCATAAGTAAATACAGAGATTTGTTTTTATTTTATTACACATAGGCCCATCTGTTGTACCTTATTGTGTTGTAAAATAAAATAAGAGTATGTACAAAAAAGATCATTTGGACATAAGCCTACTAGAAATTTAATGTAAGGCACTGAGAATAAGTAAGAGTTGTTTAGATTTAAGAAAGGACATAGATTTTTCATTAACTTTACACAGGCATATTTTGTCATTAATTACACATAAGAATCTAAAGTAAACTACTGAGAAGGAGGTAGAGTTGTTTTGATTTACAAGTAAAGACAGAGATTTATTTGTTTTTATTGATTACACATAGGCCCATCTAACATGTTTTTCCTTATTGTGTTATAAAATAAATATAAAAAAGAGTATGTAGTAAGAAAGAACAGTTTTTACCTTAAGCTTACTAGAAATTTATTTTAAGGTATTAAGGAGAAGGAAGAGTTGTTTAGATTTAAGTAAAGACATAGATTTTTACATAGGCCTAATTTGTTAATAACTACTCATAGGCAATTGTGTAGCTTATTATGTCGTTTAATAAAGAATAAAATGGTTTTCCAGTTGTAAATACTTTATTTATCACCCATAACCCATTTATTTACACTAATTTAAACAACCAACTTCTAAAAATATTTTGATATCTTTTTCTTGAATAGTGACACAACTCAAAGTATATATGTATTTAAATCCTAAAAAAATATAAGGCGACTGAAAACCACAAAAGTAAGGTTATAATTTGATTTATTATTAGTAAAGGTACATATTTAACAAACTCTCGTTTCTGAAATATGAATAGTTTGATTTCTCTAACAGTGTAAAGTTTGTTTTTTTAATACTGAAAAGTTAGTGTTTTTGAATTGTGACGTTATTCTTGCGGGTGTGCGATATGTTGAGAAATAACCAAGATATAGAATTTTACTTATTTCCCATAAGGTTAACATTGGGACAACGTACTGTGTTTACTACTTTCAATATCTCGGTAACCAACGGACATAGAGCAGTGATTCAAAATACTAAATTGTTTGTTTTTTTTTGAGCTGAATTCAATAGTGCCAACAAAAATTCGATAAATTTTATTTTTCTATGTAAAAAACTCAAAAAACCTATTTTTGAAGGGGTTTATCCCCCTTTACCCCCCTTCTGATGGCCCGATCGGGCTGGTTCACGAACTCATCCGAATAATTACTACTTTACACGCCTGTGCCAAATTTCATTCCGATTGGACCATTTTTGCGAGCGCTATCGTGCTTACAGACACACACACACACACACACACACATACACACACACACACACACACACACATATATATATATATATATCTAGAAATTTGAACGAATGGTGTTTTTTGCTTCTGGGGGCCCCAAAACGAAAAGTTATGATGGTCTCGGGCTTAGGTCTTACCATGAGACCTACGGTAATAGCTTCTCCCCTATAGGGGAAATTCGCTTAATTAAATAAACAACCAGGAGGGATAATTTACAGGTCTTGGTTTTACTGAAGTATATGTAAAGTTTCTTGCGCCGACATGTTGTTCTTTTACTCTAAAATTTGAAAAGGGGACTTTTTCAAACAGTCTTAAGTCTGACAGACAAAGTCTTTTTTTCAAACGCAATTTAGTACAGTAAAACGAATGTGGCAACTCACTGAATTAATACCTCTAGTCAAGTAGCGTATAATTCGAACAAATCCTTTAACACGCCCTCGTTGGAACCACGTCCACCCCGCCACATGTTCAGCCGCTCAGGTGCAGACGAACCTTTGCTGTAGGTCTCGTCGCGACATTTCGTATTTTCCTCGCTTCACTTGTGTTAATCCCACGTCGCGCCGCTCGCTAATTGCGGGAGATGGCAGACACTTTTCGTTTCACATAAGTCTCCTCACCTCGTGCCTGTCTGTGACGCCGCCGCCGCGCGGGTCTGATTGCAATAATTAAATCGTGTTTCGCGAGTCTCTTGCGTCGTATTCGCGATTGTCCTTTCTTCGGTGCAGCCAGAGAACGTTGTCATCAGGGCGGTCAATGGCCATAAGTAAAACCGGAATCAAACTTGAGATTTAAGAATTCTATTTGAATTTCTGGTAAAATTGAAAAATTGACTGATCTTTATTAAAGAACAAAATGCAATCCTACTCATTAGATCTCAACTGTTTCAAGAATAAAAATGCACTTTTTCGTTTGAGTTAGTAAATGATTTCGTTCGTTAACTATTTGACAATCTTTCGTAGTTCAAACGAGTTTGAGGCCTGGAAAATTCTATTAAAATTTTATGACTTATTTTAAAAAAAATTGAAGCCAACATTCACCAAGTTCCTTCTGTAATTGTCCATATCATAATAATTTATTGCATTAACCCATTGTGGCTTGTTTCAATTTAGATATTACATGGTCTTTATTAAATAACTGTTCACATTATTTTTACATTTGATTTTGACAATTTATGCTCTTTCTATATTTTTTTAACCGTTCTCCAGTAACGGAGATGTCCTAACATGCAATTGTTGAAAACAACCAGTAGCTTGTCAGCTTGTTTCTAGGTTAAAGCTTCTGTTTGAACCGGAACCCGATCGTTATAATCTCTAATCTCGAGTTTACGATTATACGCCTCTGGCTGTAATAGTTGAAAACTATTTTAGTACTTCCCGTCTCGGAAGCTCGAACTAATCGGAGATTATAAGCTGGCGTGTTTCGGCCATATTTTATGTTTTGTTTTATAGTAGCAATGTAGGAATGAAAACCTGACGAATGAAATCGGGTTTATACCTTGGGGGGGGGGTCAGGCTTATTATCTGGTGTTTTCGGCCATATTTAATGTTTTGCATTATAGTAGCAATGTAGAAATCGACGAATGAAGTCGGGTTCATGCCTTGGGGGTCAGGCTTGAATGCGTTGAAACCAACTGTTTGTGCAGATTACCTGTTTACTTTTGATGCACCCAAGCAGACGAAAAGTCCCACAGAAAATCCTATCCTTTAGTCCAATTTGCTGCATTTATTGTTATCGTACATCGTACATATTCACAAATAGAAGGAAAATTATATTTTTAATTTGAAGATCTGTCATACCACACCTCTTCGTCCGTTTGCTGATTTCCAAAAAAAACTTTTGAGGAAGATTTTTTTTGCGCGATAAAAACCACTCTTGCAGTGCGAATAAGGTTTAATAAGGTTTTAATTTGTAATAATTAGTATTAGGCTGTTTTTCCAACAACGGTTAATCAGCACGGTCAATTAAATGAGCTGATTTTCTGCATTTAGCAGTAAAAATACGGTTTAATGTGCAATCCCTAATAGGAATTGCAAATACTCTCTATTTGGTAGTTTCGCCACATTCGTTGATGCAAATAAAATCAGCTGATTGTTTACATATAAAACACACACAAACACATACACGTTTATATATTCCACATATACATTCTAAATGTAAAAAATACTGTTTAACACTTACCAGTTTTCTTTAACGTAGATGGCAAAAACTCAATAGGGAGTGTTTTCCACCTACGGTAAACCAATACTGTTAATAAAATCAGCTGTTTTCTTAAATTTAGCACAATGTTAAAAAAATACCGTTTAACGTTTGCCGCATGTGGCAAAAACTCCTTAATACGATAAAAGTCAAAACGCTATTCTTGAACATTATGCTAAATGAAAAAAATCAGCCGTTTTAAACGTTTAACGTTTATCCTGTTGTTTTATCGTAGATTGCAAAACTCCATCCTGTTAAAGTTAATTCACTTAATCTGGTATTGTTTAGCGAACTTATAAATAAACAATACGATGAATTAAGAATATTTTCCCTACTAATTAAAAAAATACCTGGATAAGTGTCAGCGTTAGAGGCGAACAGGACGCACAGGCCGGTCTCGTAGTTGACAGCGTGGCAGGAGTCGTTGCTCTGACAGGCCTCCAGGCAGTCCGTAAGCATGAGAGTGCCTGGCACGCTGTCCAGCAGGTCCTCGGGTGCGGTGAAGACGTAGCCGGTGATCAGTTCGAACCCCACCATCTCGGGGTCGCACTCCTCCAGCGAGACGCCGCCGCTGGTGATGTCCTGCCGCGTCCACGCCGCCAGGCACAGGAGGATGGCTATCCGGTACATCTGCGGAGAGAGAGAGGGGTTAGAGAGCTGTGGATGGGGGAAATACGCCAGGCACAGGAGGATGACTATCCGATACATCTGCGGAGAGAGAGAGGGGTTAGAGAGCTGTGGATGGGGGAAATACGCCAGGCACAGGAGGATGGCTATCCGGTACATCTGCGGAGAGAGAGAGGGGTTAGAGAGCTGTGGATGGGGGAAATACGCCAGGCACAGGAGGATGGCCATCCGGTACATCTGTGGAGAGAGAGAGGGGTTAGAGAGCTGTGGATGGGGCAAATACGCCAGGCACAGGAGGATGGTTATCCAGTACATCTGTGGAGAGAGAGAGAGGGGTTAGAGAGCTGTGGATGGGGCAAATACGCCAGGCACAGGAGGATGACCATCCGGTACATCTGTGGAGAGAAAGAGAGGGATTCGAGAGCTGTGGATGGGGGAAATACGCCAGGCACAGGAGGATGACCATCCGGTACATCTGCGGAGAGAGAGAGGGATTAGAGAGCTATAGCCTATAGGTGGGGAAATACGCCAGGCACAGGAGGATGGCCATCCGGTACATCTGTGGAGAGAGAGAGGGATTCGAGAGCTGTGGATGGGGGAAATACGCCAGGCACAGGAGGATGACCATCCGGTACATCTGCGGAGAGAGAGAGGGGTTAGAGAGCTGTGGATGGGGGAAATACGCCAGGCACAGGAGGATGGCCATCCGGTACATCTGTGGAGAGAGAGAGGGGTTAGAGAGCTGTGGATGGGGCAAATACGCCAGGCACAGGAGGATGGTTATCCGGTACATCTGTGGAGAGAGAGAGGGGTTAGAGAGCTGTGGATGGGGCAAATACGCCAGGCACAGGAGGATGACCATCCGGTACATCTGTGGAGAGAAAGAGAGGGATTCGAGAGCTGTGGATGGGGGAAATACGCCAGGCACAGGAGGATGACCATCCGGTACATCTGCGGAGAGAGAGAGGGGTTAGAGAGCTATAGCCTATAGGTGGGGAAATACGCCAGGCACAGGAGGATGGCCATCCGGTACATCTGTGGAGAGAGAGAGGGGTTAGAGAGCTATAGGTGGGGAAATACGCCAGGCACAGGAGGATGGATATCCGGTACATCTGTGGAGAGAGAGAGGGATTCGAGAGCTGTGGATGGGGGAAATACGCCAGGCACAGGAGGATGACCATCCGGTACATCTGCGGAGAGAGAGAGGGGTTAGAGAGCTATAGCCTATAGGTGGGGAAATACGCCAGGCACAGGAGGATGACCATCCGGTACATCTGTGGAGAGAGAGAGGGGTTAGAGAGCTATAGGTGGGGAAATACGTCAGGCACAGGAGGATGGATATCCGGTACATCTGTGGAGAGAGAGAGGGATTCGAGAGCTGTGGATGGGGGAAATACGCCAGGCACAGGAGGATGACCATCCGGTACATCTGCGGAGAGAGAGAGGGGTTAGAGAGCTATAGCCTATAGGTGGGGAAATACGCCAGGCACAGGAGGATGACCATCCGGTACATCTGTGGAGAGAGAGAGGGGTTAGAGAGCTATAGGTGGGGAAATACGCCAGGCACAGGAGGATGGATATCCGGTACATCTGCGGAGAGAGAGAGGGGTTAGAGAGCTTTGGATGGGGCAAATACGCCAGGCACAGGAGGATGGCTATCCGGTACATCTGCGGAGAGAGAGAGGGGTTAGAGAGTTGTGTTCAAGAAATAATCTTCGACAAGTTTCGAATGAAGTTGATTGTAGATCTTCATCAGTGGCTCGATACGATTCCACCCGTTTGGGTTGTACTTTTGTCAAGGTTGGAACTGCTGGAACCTTGTACTATTTTAGCACAACAGAACTACTTATTAGACTGAAATTTTTTTGGGTCAATAGCCGTTTAAAATGCAGAAACTCCTTGAGGTATTTTAATGTTGGTATTAAAACGGATTAAGGAGGCTTCACCGGTCTTGGTTGTCATTCCTTCCCTCTGGAATATTGTACAGTTTCTGAAAAGAAAATATATGCTAGGTCTATGAAAATGGGGAAAATTAATGTGCAACAAACCTTTAAACCTTAGCTTGTGTAACAAAACACCAAAGGATTATTCACTATTTATCCCAAAGACCTCAAAATCTGACTCAGGTCGCTAAGCCCCTTTCTTCTGTTGGAGAATGTTATTCTAGGACAGCACAAAGCTTCAGGAGTTTACCATATAATGGTGAAGATCAAGATAAGGAGCTAATAGCTGTCCAGAATCAGCGGTAAGTCAAGTCTCCTTCTACCCCAAAAAACACAGTCAAGAAACAACCACAGTTAAACCCGACCCAGAACGAACCGCAAGGTGTTCTGTAAGGTGCTATAATGTGTTATAAAGGTGTGTATAATGTAAGGTGTTAGTTACATTATATTTCTGGCCTTTCCTTCGGAGCTTCTCGAGCTCTGCTGTGAAGGTGCGGAGCCTGCGTGCCCGGGTCGATCAGCGGAGGCGGTCCGGTAGCTGTTAACCGCTGTTTAATCACGGGTCGAGCGTCGGATCCCGTGTCTGCAGTCCCACACCGGTCATTACTGCAGCCGGTAGCTCGGCAATCGCTCACCGCCTAATGCGCATCGCCGACGACATAGTTTTTCTTGTCATTAAATAGCCAGTCATCGAGTGTTATTAATAAATCTGTTTGATAACGACAGACTGTTTGCACCAGTTTACTGTTAGCTGTGTTGTGAGTTCATGTTGTTTTGATTGACTCTTGAGATGGATTTTTATATAGTGACGTAATTAAAGATGACACAATGTGGAAACAGTACCCGCCTGCACCATGAATATGTCTAACGACGATCCTTTCTACAATTAAACGGGGTTTGGTTTTTTCAAATAGAAGTGAGTGTTCATTAACGCAATAATTTTAAACGGCGTGCGAGGCCTCCTTAAATAATTTTACGACATTCTTCCTTAACTAATTTTTAAGACCCACAGAAACGCACATCCGAACCATAGGAAAAAGAACGGATATCCGATCCTTTCACTGTGGTCCGAGCGGAAATGCAATCCGCGCGGAGGCGTCAGAAGCATCAGGTTTTATGGATTAAAATTTAATGCCTGGCAAACTCAATTACGTTTCTTCACCTTGTGGGATCTCTCTCCGCGGCGCATGTGCAACTGCAAGGCCAGACGGGAGTGCAATAAACTCCGCAGGCTAATTACACGACACAGCCACGTCCGGCCGGTGGTATCGCCTCAGTTCGGCGAAGTGATGGCCGATACCGGGCGACACGGGCATCATTCATTAGGCTGCTTAGCATGCGGTAGTGAGGCTGGCTGTCACGCCGACACCCGCACCCACACCCGGAGCTCATGGCACGACACCCACACCCACACCCGGAGCCCGTGGCACGACACCCGCACCCACAACCCGGAGCTCATGGCACGACACCCACACCCACACCCGGAGCCCGTGGCACGACACCCGCACCCACAACCCGGAGCTCATGGCACGACACCCACACCCACACCCGGAGCCCGTGGCACGACACCCGCACCCACAACCCGGAGCTCATGGCACGACACCCACACCCACACCCGGAGCCCGTGGCACGACACCCACACCTACACTCGGAGCTCATGGCACGACACCCGCACCCACACCCGGAGCTCATGGCACGACACCCACACCCACACCCGGAGTCCGTGGCGCGACACCCAAACCCACACCCGGAGACCGTGGCGCAACACCCACACCCACACCCGGAGCCCGTGGTACGACACCCACACCCGGAGCCCGTGGTACGACACCCACACCCGGAGCCCGTGGCCCGACACCCAAACCCACACCCGGAGCCCCGTGGCACGACACCCAAACCCACACTCCTGCAGCCCGTGGCACGACACCCACACCCACACCCGCAGCCCGTGATACGACACCCGCACCCACACCCAGAGTCCCGTGGCACGTACACGGGCGGACTTTGTGGTACTTGAAACCTCCAAGTCGTTTGTAGAATTGAGGACAAATGATAGCTGAGGATGAAAAAAGAGGTCATGTTAAAAATCCTAACAATGAAAATGATTGCCGAAAGCCTAAATATAGCCCAAAATTCAATTTAGCTTCAAAATTCCTAAAGAAAAACAAAAAATGGTATAGTTTTGCAAATTTGCTTAAAATGTGCGTTAAGGCTTCTAGTTTAACATACTAAAAGTCCCCTGATAATATGAGTTTTATTTAAAATAAAAACAGTTGAAATGCTAACTTAAGCATATAAGTGTGTCCCCTAATCAGAGTTATCATAGCTGGACTTTACGTCAACATGGTCTATTCAAATTCGCTTATTTTCTTAAGCGAACGTGAATATCAAGACCCTAAGATTAGTAAAATGTAGAAATATTCTGAAGTAAAAGGAAAGTACTGTATTTCTTACTATTTATGAAAATTAAAAATTTAATGTTTAAAATATAAAACAATATCTACAGACGTTTGAAGTCAACGAGATTTTTTACACTGCTGAAAATATTACCTAAGCTTTTCTCAAAACAACACATGTCCATCGCTCTATACCATCAGCGAGTGACCGACACGTCCGTGGGTAACAACCTCACGTCTCTCCGGTCAGATATCTCTCGTACCCCATAATGTCAAATACTTACGGTGAAGTGGACGTCAATCCCCCCGTAGACGTAGGCGGTGCCTACAACGGCGCGCGGACGAGGAAGTCGCCGGTAACTGGGGTGTTTTTGTCGCAGTATCCCGGAAGGAGGCCGCGGGCCCTCACGTCACTCGGCATTGATTTGCCCGAGTTACGACCTCCTGTGACTTACGGGCGCTCCGCATGATTGCAGGTTTATGGCAGTCGTCGGGTCGATCCCGTTCCAACTGGGGACAATGGCTTCATTAGGCGAGGAATGTCTATGACATACTGACTGGCACACGTTTTCTGCGTTGTTGTGCGAAAGAAATCAATATCTGGTTGGATTCCGATCGATTTGGGCTGTACTCTCACGAATTGCCCAAATATTGGCTGGCAGTACAAAAATCAATTCAGTGTTGAGAAATCCTAAGCCAGTGTTTGTTCCCACTCTCATAAAAAATGCAGATCTCTTTTTAAAAATTGAGTTCGAAAGCAATGTTTGAAACAGCTCATGATTAAATTTAACTTATACAATTGATATGGAAAGTAATTCATACATACATTGATAAATAAATAAAAACACCGAATGAAAATTTAACAACGATAATAGAGGCCTATTGGTATAATATGGTTTTCAATAATAAATCAGCAAAAAACATTCTTTCTCATGAAACTTCAGCTTATAAGTGATCTTGAAGCTTTTACTGTTTTAATTTGTAGCGTTGGTTAGACAAATGACTTGATCTGAATATCGATTTATCGAAATAATGTACCATCGATTTGTAAAATCATTATAACACATTGATTGAACTTGACATGCAACAATAAAATACAAATAATACTATTAATCGATCATCACTCCCTATACAATCGATTGTTCGCGGACGTTCGTTTATAGCGTTTTCGCAACAGTGACGAAAAATAAATTTAACTACAGTGATTTCGAAATTTAATGGGTTTGTAACACATAATCCAGCTTGTTCAGTGAATTTTCAACTAATGTAGTTTTGGGAAATCTAGGCTCCACCAGATTGAGCACTCCTGGTAGCAGACTTTGGATGTGTGCTAATATTTATGCTCAACCTTGATATATCACTCGTTAGTACTTTCGGTTGACTGTCAATGAACCCAACACAATACAGTGTCAGATCGCGTGACGTAGGAGCGGTAGCCGCAGCCCCGGGCTCCGGTCACCGTGAGCAGATCCGTATCTTCCACATTAGCGCATGCGCAGCGCACCGACCCTCCACGTCTGCGCACTAGCGACTCGCGTGACGTAGGAGCGGTAGCCGCAGCCCCGGGCTCCTGTCACCGTGAGCAGATCCGTATCTTCCACATTAGCGCATGCGCAGCGCACCGACCCTCCACGTCTGCGCACTAGCGACTCGCGTGACGTAGGAGCGGTAGCCGCAGCCCCGGGCTCCGGTCACCGTGAGCAGATCCGTATCTTCCACATTAGCGCATGCGCAGCGCACCGCCCCTCCACGTCTGCGCACTAGCGACTCGCGTGACGTAGGAGCGGTAGCCGCAGCCCCGGGCTCCGGTCACAGTGAGCGGATCCGTATCTTCCACATTAGCGCATGCGCAGCGCACCGACCCTCCACGTCTGCGCACTAGCGACTCGCGTGACGTAGGAGCGGTAGCCGCAGCCCCGGGCTCCGGTCACCGTGAGCAGATCCGTATCTTCCACATTAGCGCATGCGCAGCGCACCGACCCTCCACGTCTGCGCACTAGCGACTCGCGTGACGTAGGAGCGGTAGCCGCAGCCCCGGGCTCCTGTCACCGTGAGCAGATCCGTATCTTCCACATTAGCGCATGCGCAGCGCACCGACCCTCCACGTCTGCGCACTAGCGACTCGCGTGACGTAGGAGCGGTAGCCGCAGCCCCGGGCTCCGGTCACCGTGAGCAGATCCGTATCTTCCACATTAGCGCATGCGCAGCGCACCGCCCCTCCACGTCTGCGCACTAGCGACTCGCGTGACGTAGGAGCGGTAGCCGCAGCCCCGGGCTCCGGTCACAGTGAGCGGATCCGTATCTTCCACATTAGCGCATGCGCAGCGCACCGACCCTCCACGTCTGCGCACTAGCGACTCGCGTGACGTAGGAGCGGTAGCCGCAGCCCCGGGCTCCGGTCACCGTGAGCAGATCCGTATCTTCCACATTAGCGCATGCGCAGCGCACCGACCCTCCACGTCTGCGCACTAGCGACTCGCGTGACGTAGGAGCGGTAGCCGCAGCCCCGGGCTCCGGTCACAGTGAGCGGATCCGTATCTTCCACATTAGCGCATGCGCAGCGCACCGACCCTCCACGTGTGCGCACTAGCGACTTGCGTGACGTAGGAGCGGTAGCCGCAGCCCCGGGCTCCGGTCACCGTGAGCAGATCCGTATCTTCCACATTAGCGCATGCGCAGCGCACCGACCCTCCACGTCTGCGCACTAGCGACTTGCGTGACGTAGGAGCGGTAGCCGCAGCCCCGGGCTCCGGTCACCGTGAGCAGATCCGTATCTTCCACATTAGCGCATGCGCAGCGCACCGACCCTCCACGTCTGCGCACTAGCGACTTGCGTGACGTAGGAGCGGTAGCCGCAGCCCCGGGCTCCGGTCACAGTGAGCGGATCCGTATCTTCCACATTAGCGCATGCGCAGCGCACCGACCCTCCACGTCTGCGCACTAGCGACTCGCGCCCCGACCTTCGACCTGACCACCCGGCCGCCATTGTCTAACCTAATTATTAAATGGAACCACCGCCGCGATGTCGGCACCGCCCGCCAACGGCGCACGCTCCCGCTATTGGCCGGTGATCGACCGAGTACCGTACAGTTTATGAAGTCATTATTCTCCCGACAAGGGCGAGATGGATTTTTTAATTGGCACGTATACTTGGTAAATGTAAAGATAATGGGTTTTGTAGAGTTTATAGGGGTTTTAATTAATAGGGGACTCAGTTATCAGGGTAGTAAAAGCGTTTTAGTTCAAAGATATTTAGGTAGTAAATGCTATAGATTTTATGGAGTTTGAGCAGTTACAGTGCCTTTTTGAAAAATATTAATGCAAAACATTTCAAGCGCTTACTTTTTACAACTTGTGGTCTGTTTTTGTCGCTCTTTTATGGAAAGTAGTGAGAGATACAGATACATAAAAAGTAAACTGTTGTGAGCAGTTTTAAACGGGAAAGTCGCGGTATAAATATTGTGTTCCAATAAAAAATCTCTTCTGATTTGTATTGTTTGGCTTGTCATCTATTCTGGGTGCAAGGAATTTAATAAAACTTTTATTGTCTCCTTGTAAGACCCCCTGTTTTAAACAGGTGTTGATACTAAAGTATATAATTATTTTCTTCTCAGATTTATTCCTTACATTATTTACAAATCCAAAGATACCAGGTTTGTACACCATTTGTCTTTCCTGTTTTAGTTGAAGGCCAATAAAACATTTTGTATTCTTTCAGTTTTAATCTCCTCTCTTCCCACTTAATGTATAGGGCTTTGAGGAGTTATTACGTTCCAATCATTTATAGAACTGATTAAAATTACATCCCCAATATTTAAGGCAATTGTTTCAATGGCCCCTTCGGCGCCCACCTAAATTTTATTATTTTTTATAAGGGGAATGTCATTTGCATAGAATGTTTTTTTTCGAATATAATCCTGGTGTCATTAAAACACAAATACATTTACTGTATCTAATTAAATTGGCTTACATTACAACCTGCGTTGAAATTACCTTTATGAGAAGTCAACAGATAGTGTCTATAAAAATGACTTTTCCCCAAGTAAAGTCTACTTTATTTTCCATTCTGTCCATCGCAATCCTACAGTTGACAATTAAAACACAATTGAAAGTCTGAGTTCTCAGTGACTACTGAACCAATTTTCAAGATTTTTATACCAAATTAAAGAGGATAATGCGTAGATTTTGCCGATGTGTCCAAGGAACGTTCCTGCCTTAATCAGTAAAAATACTTCAAGATTGCGCCACAATCATCCTCCTTCGCCCATATTTCGGTTAATGCACGCATCAAGTTCTGCGTTCTGGTCTCAAACAGATGTAAAGGTAAAAGAGACAAACCCGCATGTAAACCGGACCAATAAAAGTTTCACACGTTCTCTCATAAGTTGTTTCACTATGGTTTGAATAATTGTCTTTAAATATAGGGAACTAATATTATGTAGTGGTCATAAACGTAAGTAATCATTCATTATTTTTTCTCTAAACCTGAAGGCATTCATAGTCCAGTCAAAGCAGGATTTGACCTGGAAAAAATTCCGTTAATTTTGAAACTTTGCACACTTATTTAGAAGGACCTAAGGATGAAAATACCAAAAGTCCTGGAAAATATGTGGCGAGCTCTAGTGGCAATTGATGGAAACAGGGTACTTTTATGGTTTTTCGTAAAAATCTCGAGAACCGTTGGTCGTAGATGAGAACTTTAAATATAGAAAATAAAGCTTATTAAATTTTGCTACAAAATGATGTGGTACATTTTCTTTGTACTCCTAACGGTTACCGAGTTATAGCGCGCCAAAAATAAGGATCTTTTTACGATTTTCCGCTAAAAATTAGCAAAATTTTGTTTTTTTAGTTTTTAACGTATGAAAATAAAAATTATCTAATTTTGGTAGGCACCATTAAATTCAGCTTAAGAAACCAAACAATTTAGTATCCTGAATCATTGCTGTATGCCCGTTGGTCACCGAGATAATGGAGGCGGTAAACACCCCTTACATTGTACCTATGATATCCTTATGGGAAATAAAAAAGTTCTATATCTTGCTTATTTCGCAACATATCTCAGTAAAACTTGATTTGTGGCTTGAAATTGTTGAGATTATATCGTACTAGGGCCTATAATCCCCAATTTTCACATTTACGTGTCAGCAAACCTGCATAAGAATAATACGAACAATGGAGTATGCAGGTTTGCTGACACGTAAACGTGAAAATTGAGGGTTTTAGGATCAGCAAATTTAATCAGCTTTATTTTGTACATTTAAAGTTCTCACCTCCTACCAACGGTACTCGAGATTTTTACGAAAAACCAAAAAAGTACCCTGTTTCCATCAATTGCCACTAGAGCTCGCCACATATTTTCCAGGACTTTTGGTAGTTTCATCCTTAGGTACTTCTAAACAAGTGTGCAAAGTTTCAAAATTAACGGAATTTTTTCCAGGTTGGGCCATTTTTTTAAGTTTTTTGACTGGACTATCAGCATTTAATGGATTATTAAAAGTAAAGTGCGGGATGCTGTAAACCCGTGGTTGTTATAGCTGTACATTAAAGTTGTATTGCAGTTTTTTATTGAGTAAATCCTTAAATGGTAATTTGTTTAGTTTTTTAGCGCATCTCACTGAGTAATTTAACATTCAAAGAAAATTTATTAGTTTTCACTATGTACTTACCTTGTTTCGTATATTATGGAAATATGTTGTTAAGTATATTATCCTTCCAGTCTCCGGCACGTTACATTATTACAGGTACATATAATTCATAGATACCTACCCCCCCCCCCCTCCCCGGTAGGGGAGGTAGGTATGCTCGTATACATGCGGATTAGAGTTTTACTTTTTATTCAGTTTAACTTTCCTGGATATAAATAAAAGACGTCTTACAACACTTAAAATATTTTTAGACTTATACTGTACTCATATACAAGACGGTAAATACACATAAAAGATAAAAGCCAATTTCCACCTTTTATGTATATTTACCGTCTTGTATATGAGTACGGTATAAGTGTAAATATATTTTAAGTGTTGTAAGACGTCTTTTATTTATATCCAGTATATAAAACAACACATATCATGCTAATCAAGAAGTTATTTAATTTTCCGACAAACGGTGATGTTTTTGGAATTTACTAGAGGGTAAGCAGAATCTCATCAAAGGTACGTCTTGCATCGTGTGCCGTTAACATTGTAACATATTTGGAATTAGGTATAATTCTCCCGCCGTGAGAACTGGTCTGACCGTTAGAGTCGGGACTGTTTTGGCGAGACCGCTGCCTACGCATCTGCTGTTTGCATAATATTGAATAATGCGATGACAACGGCGGTGACCCGGAATCAAAAGACGTATCTGCATGTCACCAGCGATGTTTATGCGTTGTTCCCCGTGATTTACTCCAATGCAGAGTCAGTGTCGTATATCAGTACTTCCAAGCGATGTGTCTTTACTCTGCTTGAAGTTTTCAAAAATGTTTTTGTACTTTTGTTAATGATTCGACACTGGATTTAGTTGCATTTTGTCATGAGCTACTTATAATTGATCCTAGCTACATAAACTGCTTTTATAGCTACATAAAATAACCTTACCCATCAATCATTCGTTTGTACTCGCCTTAAAATTTTCTAAAGCCGCTATTTTGGGTGGTTTTCAAAGAGTTAACTAAAAAGTCGTCTTGATCTAGGTAATAATTCATTATATTTTTAGTTCATGAAACGTAATTCAGATGTTACAAGGAGTTGGGCCTGCGATTGGATACCCCTGAAACCTATACACTTAATCGTAGAGTGGATGCCTCGAGCGCCGTCAGAGTGCGAAATGCAGTTTCAATACTGTTCTCATTTTGCATAACTATCCCCCAAACAGGCGTGTCGGATCGTCTGCTTGTCGGCGTTGTGTCGTACTGCTGTAGTTTGTTTTGATTTGATCCCCGAGCTATTGAAATTGGCAAAAACCATACTTTAAGAAATTTCCAAGGGATTCTGGATCATTTCACTAACTTGAACCCCCCAAAAGGGACATCTAAACGTGTAAAGGAATTTCAAGCAACGCGTAGATCATCAATAGTTCAGCCACAATTTTCTTATTATTGTGGTCGATAATAAGATCGTCTTATTCTTTTAAAATATGTGTGTTAACCGGAGTTTATAAATTTAATACCCAATCAAATGCGTCTTGTATTGGGTAATTAAAATACGCCAAATAGACAAGAAAAATCTAATTTTAACTGGCCATTATTTAAAAAATCGTCCCTTTCGCAAAAACGCTCAGTCTAGATCCTCACGATTTGTTGCTCGTCAACGATCGAGTCGGCGCGAGCGGTGTTCGGTCGGGGCCAAACGGCAGTGGGATGCGCTCGAACGGGGTTAACAATCGTGAGAAACGCTGATGGTATCGACGCCGTTCCATATAACAGTAATTGTGCTTAGACATGAACACTGGATCTGTGGTCTACTGCCACCGCCGAGCTACTGGGAACAACGTGGAGGAATCCCGACGGTTACCGCAGGAAGCGCCGCCATAGTGGACGCTAATATTTTAAACTATTCCTGGCGATTTACTGGATTGATATTAAAACTGTAACCTAACAGAGGTGCTCCGGTCTCGTATATTTGCCTTATCTCCTTAAACTGACGTTGGTTTCAAAAGGTTGCTCGTTGTAAGCAATAGAACCCATTCATGGGACAGGAAAAATAACTAAATCAAACATAAAACATTTTAAAGAATAAAACTGTATGTATAATGGCGAAACAACTAATACGTGTTAAAACTATTTGTGTTCTTATTGCAAATAATATAACCTATGTTAAATACATCCCTATTTATAAATTAAAATAGTTAAAAAGCAAATGTAAAATTCTTTTAAAGAGTTTTTTATTTGTTAACGTGAGATGTGTTTCTTTAAAATAGTTTTTATAAATCTATCCGTTTTATGACCACCCCATCTCAATTTAATATCTTTAGAAGGGAATCTAGTAATTTCTCCCGCTTGGTGATAAACTTCTTCCAATTTCATTTTAGCATCGTGTCGGTGTAATGAACGTTTATTGCCTCTCCGCACTGTTGGACCGGTATGGACAATGCCACAGAGTCTATCGTCACTATCGTCTATCATTCCCATGAAACGATGAGATGTAACGTGCACCATGAATGGAACCGCCCATATCCAATTTTAGCACAGCGACTACTACCATATCCAGGACCATGACGACTTATGTAGTAGTCGTCCTGTGTGTGCTCTAAAGTCTTCCTCGTGTTCTTATTCATGCCGTATGAGTTTTACTCATACGTAAGTCGCTAACTTCAGAAGGGAAACTTATACAAGATCATCAAATTTGTTTTTATTGGCTAAATCAAGTCTTAATGGATGGACGAATCGTTTACTGCAGAAATGGAATTTCTCCAAAGTCAACAAAGCATTCATAGCAACAGGTGATATTCACCTTTTACCGCATATAGGAAACATGTTATCCAGAGTCTCAATCCAAAAAAGTCCCTTGACATAAACGGGATGTCTGCGTGGATGCTTAAACATTGCTTCAGGCATATTTTAGCTCCCCTGACAAAAATCATCAATTTTTCTTTTGAACGCGGAGTGTTTCCTTCCAAATTAAAGATTGGCAAAGTGGTTCCCATCTTCAAAAAAGATGATCCGCTTATGCCGAACAATTACCGGCCCGTTTCCATCCTTCCAGTTTTCAGCAAAATTGTCGAAAAACGTTTTCTCGAGCAACTGATGGGGTTTTTAGATCGATTCGAAACCATCTCTTCTGAACAATACGGCTTCCGTAAAAACAGGTCAACCGTTGACGCTGTGACAAAATTTATCGAAACCGTCGTCGATGGCCTGGAGAGGCGAGAACATGTGCTCAGCATATTTCTCGACCTTTCCAAAGCCTTTGACTGTATGCATCATGAGACACTGCTGCTCCAGTTAGAGGCATATGGGGTCCGGGGACTGCCGCATAAGTGGCTTTCGTCCTACCTCAAAAATCGGGTTCAGTGCGTCCAAATCGCTGATGTACTGTCTCAGAAAGAGACAGTGCCCCATGGAGTCCCGCAGGGATCCATATTTGGGCCGATTTTATTTCTGATTTACGTAAACCATTTAAGCCAGTCGATCTAGAATGGGGAGACGGTCCAATATGCTGACGACACGACTCTCTGTTTTCGAGCTAGAAGCATTTCCGAATTGGAAATAAAGGCCTTTATAGACCTGATCTCGGGCATTCAAATGTTTTCTGAAATCAATTTGAAATCAAACTGCTCAGAAACAAATTTCATAAATTTTTGTTTACGCAATCAAAACGACGAATTGAGACCGATGGTCCTAATAGATGATGCCCTCTTAGAGGAAGCTGAATCCACAAAGTTCCTAGGGATGATCCTAGATCGAGGACTGACTTGGGACGAGCACATTGAAAGCCTCTGCTCAAAGGTTACTTCAGGCATTTATGTCCTTCGTAACCTTGCAAATTTCTGCTCGCAAGAGGTACTAAAAATGGCGTATTTTGGCCTGATATACCCACACCTAGCCTACGGCATACGGCTCTGGGGTGGCTGCTCAAATCAGAGATTTGAGAGGGTTTTCAGGTTACAAAAGAAAGCCGTGAGAATAATTGCAAAATTAGACTATCGAGAGTCGTGTAGAAATTCCTTTCGGGAGCTCAACTGGCTGACACTGGCCTCTCTGTACATCTTGGAGGTGTCCATATACTGCAGGACCTAGACCACTCTGGTCCGAGGCAGGGACGTCCATGAGTACCAAACAAGAGGCAGAGACAATTTCAGAATTGCTCAACACAGAACTTCAAAATTTGAAAGTCTGCCAGCTCAGATCGGTGTTAAGCTAATCAACGAGCTCCCTGATGCCATCAAACAGTCAGCAAACGAAAAACAATTCAAATCGAATTTAAAATGCTACCTGGCGTCTAGGGCATTCTACTCTGTTGACGAGTTTATGGGGGCTGCTGGGATAGTTCAAAATTAAGTAAACTATGTCATCGGTGTTAGGTATGAATGTGATGAATGTATGGCAACTTGATGTATGTATGTATGCAGGTATGAATTATAAACCTTAGCTTTAGTAATATATATATATTGACGCATGCAATGCAATGTACAACCATTGTTCACGCAATAAAGAAATATTATTATTATTATTATTATTATGTCCTGAAAAACTGGACATTATTATGTATTTATTTAAACGCATATACTTGCATTTTTGCGTGCTGTTTTAAAACTGTTCTGTTCTCCCTAACTTCTCTTATAAGACATGATCTCTCTTAACTTCTCTTATTCCGACATGATTTCTCTTCAATTCATCAACAACCAAACTAACAATCTCTCAACAAAAGCACTCTAGAGTTGCTGCCCGGTTATCTGTCACTGGTCACCCGCCCGCAGAGCTTTACCGGGCGAGTTAATGCAGCTGGCGCTCCCAGGGGCAACGGTACAGGCCACGTTTCCATATTCACGGGATTATTTTACTCGCTCACGATGGAGACGTTAAAGGAAGCTGTGCACAATTAGTCGTTCGTTAGAGTGGGCCAGTGGACTGGTGTATGGTGCTAATGGTGGTGGTCATGGTGGTTACGGTGGCTGTGGGGCGTGCCCCATTACCTGCTACGGGGTCAAGGGTCGGGAGGTGCCCCTGGACATCGCGATCGCACGCAATCGGGTTACGGGGGTCGTGGAACATCTGTTGCTCCAGTGCATAACTCCCGCCGATCGCGTTCGTGCAGGATATTACCGTGTTCCGTTTACGAGAGCTGTTTAATATTTTATGCCCACTTTGGACACACATAATAAACTATCATGCAATACAAATAATGTGGCGTGGGTGGTGTTCGGTATACGAGGACTCGGAACTTATTTCTTCGTGGTTTTTCTTGCCTTCTTCTCCCTGTTTTGTTAAGAATACCATCTCTTCTCAACGAACAATCCAAGAATAGCCGTCGAGAGTCAAGAGTCAAAGACCCTTGTGCTCATAATAATAATTATAGCTACCTGGTTTTAGTGAGCACAATAATGACCATCTCTAGTACTTGAGCTGGCTATGGCACAATTCGTGTTCCAATAACATTAGTCAATAAAATTCCAAATTAGCATCAGCTGGAATCTTTGATTAATATTTTAATGACGGTTCTTCATCGTGTCTGATTATGTCTCGTAAATTTTATTAGCTCTTCAATTAACATATTAACAGTGTAAAAACTGAATATGTATTGGTCCTGAAAAGTCATAAGTTAATGAATTTCATAATTACTGTAATGCATTTTAATGTTCCTTACGAGGTTAAGAGAAAGATTGAACTTTCACATCGACCTTTTGAGAACAGGTCTAAATAAGAATTTCACTTAGCCACAATCGTCTCTTGAATTATAAAAAAATTCAATCGTTTCATCATCCACATCGTCACCACGATAAAATATCGGACGACCGGGTCGCCGGCGACGAACCACAAAGCGAATGTGAATCTGAAATAGTGATTTTGTGAGGAATGCGTGAGGTCGGCGGGTCAGGTGGTGGCTTCCCACGCAATTAGCCAGATCCCGTTACCGCGCGGACCCGTGTCCACCGCGGTGTCCCTGTGTCTACAGTGGGATATGGGCACCTCCGCCGCCGTGCCTCCGAGCACTGCACAGGGACACCGCGCGGACCCGTGTCCACCGCGGTGTCCCTGTGTCTACAGTGGGATATGGGCACCTCCGCCGCCGTGCCTCCGAGCACTGCACAGGGACACCGCGCGGACCCGTGTCCACCGCGGTGTCCCTGTGTCTACAGTGGGATATAGGCACCTCCGCCGCCGTGCCTCCGAGCACTACACAGGGACACCGCGCGGACCCGTGTCCACCGCGGTGTCCCTGTGTCTACAGTGGGATATGGGCACCTCCGCCGCCGTGCCTGCGAGCACTGCACAGGGACACCGCACGGACCCGTGTCCACCGCGGTGTCCCTGTGTCTACAGTGGGATATGGACACCTCCGCCGCCGTGCCTGCGAGCACTGCACAGGGACACCGCACGGACCCGTGTCCACCGCGGTGTCCCTGTGTCTACAGTGGGATATAGGCACCTCCGCCGCCGTGCCTCCGAGCACTACACAGGGACACCGCGCGGACCCGTGTCCACCGCGGTGTCCCTGTGTCTACAGTGGGATATGGGCACCTCCGCCGCCGTGCCCCCGAGCACTGCACAGGGACACCGCGCGGACCCGTGTCCACCGCGGTGTCCCTGTGTCTACAGTGGGATATGGGCACCTCCGCCGCCGTGCCTGCGAGCACTACACAGGGACACCGCGCGGACCCGTGTTCACCGCGGTGTCCCTGTGTCTACAGTGGGATATGGGCACCTCCGCCGCCGTGCCTGCGAGCACTGCACAGGGACACCGCGCGGACCCGTGTCCACCGGTGTCCCTGTGTCTACAGTGGGATATGGACACCTCCGCCGCTGTGCCTCCGAGCACTACACAGGGACACCGCACGGACCCGTGTCCACCGCGGTGTCCCTGTGTCTAGAGTGGGATATGGGCACCTCCGCCGCCGTGCCTCCGAGCACTTCACAGGGACACCGCACGGACCTGTGTCCACCGCGGTGTCCCTGTGTCTACAGTGGGATATGGGCACCTCCGCCGCCGTGCCTCCGAGCACTACACAAGGACAACGCGCGGACCCGTGTCCACCGCGGTGTCCCTGTGTCTACAGTGGGATATGGGCACCTCCGCCGCCGTGCCTCCGAGCACTACACAAGGACATCGCGCGGACCCGTGTCCACCGCGGTGTCCCTGTGTCTACAGTGGGATATGGGCACCTCCGCCGCCGTGCCTCCGAGCACTACACAAGGACAACGCGCGGACCCGTGTCCACCGCGGTGTCCCTGTGTCTACAGTGGGATATGGGCACCTCCGCCGCCGTGCCTCCGAGCACTACACAAGGACAACGCGCGGACCCGTGTCCACCGCGGTGTCCTTGTGTCTACAGTGGGATATGGGCACCTCCGCCGCTGTGCCTCCGAGCACTGCACAGGGACACCGCGCGGACCCGTGTCCACCGCGGTGTCGCTGTGTCTACAGTGGAATATGGGCACCTCCGCCGCCATGATACTAAACATATGAGCATGGTTTGAAATAGTTGTAAAGGTTAACAACAGATTGCACGACTTATTATTCCCCATGCAAAGCCGGGACACCAGCTAGTTGTTATTAACTACTCTGTCACCTTTATTTCTTGAATCACAGTTAATGGTTAACAGTAAAAAAATAAACAAAATTGGGGCGAAAATACTCTAACTAGGCCTACCGTGGCATCAATTCCACAAGTTCAGGTTCTTGCGTTCATGGAAACTCCAATGCATACAAAACAAAGGTCTATAAAAATTCAAGGTGTTCTTATCTCTTGTTTAATTCAAAACTGCATATTATAAATGTTACCGATAGCGACGTCATATTGACTCAGAGCAAAGCTATCCATTCTAACGTAAATAATACCGGGCAATTTTTTTTTAAGATTCAACATGTTATTTTAAAAACCAAGTTGAGTTCATCACTCACGTAAGGTCATTGGAAGTAGATCAGTTGTAAGCCAAACACAATCCTGAAGTAGAAAGCTAGTTGTAATACTGTGCCACAGTGTATTCTCGTCTGCTCACACATAACATTCCATTTTGTTGCCAAATCAAAAAGATGTGGCGATTCTTCAGTGGATTCAATCTTCATGCCTTATAAAAATTCTATCAATATCCCACAACTAAAAAGGTAACCTTATATATTTTATAATCTTAAACAAACGTCAAATCAGCAAAATTGATCATCGGTTTTATTTTGGTGATGGTGCAACAACGTAGCTCCCACATGTAGAAGCGAAACTATGTGCTAAACTTTAAGTTTTAATGTTTTATAATTTAAAATTCAAGGAGCTGGAGATTGGTCAGGAATCAAGATGCTCTCACTCGCGTGATCTGATACGAAAGTGAGCAGCCACTACAGACCCGCGAGGTGCGATAGTGGTGCGTGCCGGCGACGCCATCGGTTCTGGTAGCCGTTAAAGTCTCCATCATTCAAGTCCGGCCCGTTACTGAACTATCTGCACACTTCATCTCCTATCTGCTCTTCATCTCTTTTCCAATCAAAAACTCGCCTCGCCACCGTTATAATGAGTCAGTATCACACCGGTCGGGTCGGAAATGTTATTAATATAAATAAAAGTGCATGTGGACTGTTTATACAGTCCCGAGTCGATGGGTCGAACGTCAGATGGTGCGAAAAAATTCTTGAGAATAATATCCCTGAATCGTGGAATATAGTGTGTCATGACATGCGTTTTGGCGTGACCGCGGTTATTGAGGCCTCACCACGGATCCTGTAACGTATAATAAAAAATAAATAAAACCATTGATATTATTACTGTAAATCAACATTAAAATTATATGTTAACCAAAACTTATTCAGTTGATCTGTATTTACTAAAAAGGAACTTTAGTCCGTTTTACAACATGGGTTTAATCAACATTATTGTGGGAGTACCATTTTCATACCATTACTCTAGAAAGTAGCCAGGTAATGAGAATTATGATAAAATTCATAAAATACATTCAATTCTATTTAATATAATATATCTCAATAAAGTTTTAATATCGTGCGTAGAACGATAAATGACTCTTCACCTATAATGTTTTATTACACATTTACAGGTTCATCGCCATATTTCAACGTGACCATCGACAAGAAGCTACTAATATGAGCCTTGCAATTCAAATTTTAATGACACTCCAAAGTTGGTGTTCGCATGCATGGAACAAGGCCAACATGTTCCTGAGACAGGAATGATAATTAATAGCCAAACAGCCAATGGCAACTACGGTATCTACATTTTAACGTGGGATCCGAAATAAAATTTTGTCTGCTTTACAATTTACAAACTGGCCTAATTATGAGGACGGTCCTATGAACGTAGTACTCAATACTGCGGACGTTAATCCCCACTAGGGGACACCGCGTCCACAAGCCATCGCTCATAACTTCCACAATTCGTGACCTCCAAATAGTCGGATTACAGGACACGCTATAATTACCCGACATAATATGAGTTTGTGTGTGTTGAGAGTTTAGGTATCAGGATAGTCGCCGCCGCCCTCGCCTCGCGGTCGGCGAGCGTTCGTTGGCCGATTTACAGTTTCCTCGATATTTCTGGTCGGATTCTTGTCCAGTTTTTTGCCGGCCGCCTCGAACGTGTGGAACGGCAGAGCCTCTGTCCTTGTTTGCACGTTTCACTTTTTTTAATAGTTGTTCCTATAGCACATTTATGGAATCGCATTACCGTAACGTGTTTTTATAGTCATAACCCGAATGATGCCCGACAAGATCAAGTTCACTGCCTGTATTTAGGAGACATTGTACCACTTAAATATTGGAAGTTCTTTGTAAATAATTTTATAACTTCTGTATAGGAACAGTATTTTAAAATGTTGTTTTACAATATATCTGTATGATTTTGAATTTACCCATCTTCAATATGTTAAATATTGGCGATCTGTGAATAAAACAATATATAGTTCAATATTACGTGTCTTTTTTATATTTAAGATAAATTTTAGATAAACATAAATACAGGGTGTTTTTAACGCAACCCATTTTTAAGATTGAATAATGTACATATAAAGATGAAATGAATATTGTTTTATCAGTTATTACATTATATACAACCTATTACTTGACTTAAGTTTGATCATATTTAGCTCGCATTATCTGTCCAAACAATCCGCCATTATACAAAGTTATGCTCTCTCCATCAAATTCCTAAACACGTTTTGCAAAGTACCCCTTTGAATTAAATTTGTTACGTTTGTTTTGAGGTGCTGAATATCCTGTGAATTATTTTCGTACGCCTTACTTTTTATATATTCACAAAGAAAATAATATAGTGGGGTCAAATCTTGGGATCTTGGGGGAATAATCCTTCACTGATAAAATAAATTTTTGGGTTGCTTTTAAAAAATACCCTGTATAACCAACAGGGAACAGGGTATCATGGGATGATAGTTGGATGACAAAGATACAACCAAAAGATTCCAAACTGTTTAATATTTTTATTTAAAAAAATACGGTTGTTATGGACAAAAGAAGGAATTTAATACATCAACTAACTTATTTTCAATTATTTTTTGAGGTGTTCGCATTAGAGTTCAAGCCTTTTTTCAGAAAACATTGAATTAATTTCGTTCAATATTCTCAACAAAGTACATACTAAATTTTCTTTGGTTTTTTGGATGCATTATGGCACAAAATAGTCCCTTTTTAATTTCAGTCAAACCTAAACTGTTAGTTCTTGACCATTTTACAATAAAAAATTCTGCAAAGCCGCAGAGCATACATATTTAAAAAAAAGCTCGAAAAAGCTGGTGAGCTTAGTTACGTTTGAATATGCGCAAACGCGTACCGCATTATTGAAGCTGACCGTTGAGCCAAGAGCTCTTGAAGTCCTGCACGCGTCAATATTGGCAGATCGCACAACTTGCGGTCATGCTGGTCAATGTAAATACGACGGCGATCCACACACATTGCAGGTCTCGTGCTCGAGTGACGAACCTGTGGCTAGGGACGTTCCAGTACTTCTGATACTAGCATGTATCGATACTTTTATTTTGATATTCACAGTATTGGTATCGTAACGAATGATTCGATATTATAGTGGTATCGAAAGAAAGTTTGTAATATTGGATCAAATTAAACGCGTCAGGATAGAAAAAACTGATGAGACAATCTGTCCAATAATTATAGAAATTTAACTAATCTTTCACGTAATGTTTTCCTTATATTTTTGTATTACTTGCTGCAACTTTTATTACTGCTCCTTATACCGTGCCGTACTCTACGCCTCCTCCGTTGTTTTTAATAATTTGTTTGGTTTCGTCTGCTAGGCCAGTGTCTGGATGATTTGTTTCGTAACTTCAGTATGCAAGTTCGGGTTTTAATGATTGATTAGATATTAAGTTTAGCTTATTAATTGTTATATGACTCTCAGAGCAAGTAAAATTTGGAATCATGTTAAAAAGAAGGACAAGAATGTCGCAACGTGTAACCTGTGTTTTAGAGACGTTAAGCCCACATCAAATTTACTTTTTCAAATTCGGCGAAATAGTATTAAGAGATAATGTAGCAAACGGAGGAAGTCTGGAGGCTGGACCACCTCCGTCCAGGAAATACAACCAACTCATGAAACACATGAAAACAAACCATAACAATCATAACCATAACCATTAACAGTTAAAAGCAACCTAATTTAATATGAACTTATTAATCTTTTAGTTTTGTCCTGGAATATTCAGATCCGATACCGATACCGATACTCACGGTATCGATACTTTGGATCCGATAATATCGGGGTATCGATACTTTTCTTTCAGTACTGATTCAGTACCAAATATCGGATCGAAGTCGGTATCGGAACGTCGGTCCGTGCACACGTGACTCCCGAGTTAACCCACTTCGCCACCCTCCTTATCTGGCGCCATTGTCGCGGATCGCACGCGCCAGTCCTACATACCGCCAGGCGTGCGTTCGCCTCTTAATAGAACAATGCGCCCGGTGACAAATGATTTCTCCCCGTATAGTACGTGATTTTTAGTTTTAGCTGATCGGAGTTGCTCTTAATTGCCATTATCGATGGCAAAACTCGCGTCATTGGTTTTTGGCAGTGTTTCATGTGCTGCCCTGAAGGTCTGTGCGATTGCAGTTGGTGACGCAAAGGTTTGCACGTTTGCACACTTAATGTTGATGACGCAAATATGAAAACAAAAGCGATATATTATTTAAACTGTTTCAACCTTTACAGTATTAACCTATTACTAATGGTGATTTTTCCGGCTAAGTATGGAAGTCAAAATTTGAAGATATATCTAATTCTTAAAATATTGTACTATACACGATAAAATCAACATCGTCTTGACACCCCCAACTCAAGCAGCCCTTACCGTTCTACCGTTTCCACCGTTCTTAACAAGACGTGAGGTTAAAAATAGAACATAAATAATGTAGATAGGTTGATAGCGGTGGATCCAATCTCTTATATCCAGTTAGACATGACACATGAAGCAGTCTGTAGAAGGTGTACATGCAGAATATAAATAAATGCAGAAGTAACCTGTTCATAAGACATTTCCTTGCAGGCAATCAGACATAAAGAAGAAGTACAGGTTTGTAGGCGTGTAAAAGTAGAGCCAACCTGCCAACTTGACGCGAAGCCAGCAGGAGGAGTGTATATGATGTAGGTAGGTGTATAGCGGTAGAACCTCTTCGTGCGGTTCCCACGTTACTCCATTGTCTGCTTCTGCTACTCATTAGTTTGATTCTCGCTGGTTTCCGCATCCCGTCAACTGTCCTCTCATTTCCCTCGCTAACATGAATCTAGATCGCTAGTATCAGTGATGTCGTTTCGGAGATGCGGGTTCTCTGTCAAGATAGGACCAGTAAGACATCCGGTTACGTTTTTTGCTGATTAAAATGTCTTGGTTTCAAAGTCAGTGTTAGTGGTACGCACAAGTCTGTACAATACGTTTACGGTGATATGGAAATAGTGAAAAAACTGCAATTAGGTCTAGTGTGTTATTATTTAGGCGTTTTATTACATGACTTTTAACGGGTTGTCTTTTAATATATACTTGTCTATTTTGCTCTGCTTAATTAGTTTATGTGAGAATTAGTATTTTCAACCTAATTACATTTTTTAACCGTCTTAAAACGGTACATGTGTAAATACGAAAAAAACCTTCTCTCCTCTAATAAAACAATTAAGAAAATCCACTGGCTCCGTCGTAACATTTGCAATAGTTTTCTCTATTTTCTAGTTATTTGTTTTCTTCTTTGTTAAAACAATTCATTTTACGTCGGTTCTTGTCTCTTTATTGAATCATATCGTGATGTATTGTTTTACTTTATAACAAAACGGTAAAATTTGGAGCCGCAAGTTTTAGGCAACGAGCGCATAAAACAACGTTTTCTACGAGCCACGCGAGGTTTGAGTGGCGTCTCGCTGGTGGCAGAACATAACCACGAAGCCCCCGACCCCTGACCCCGCACGGAGGTGGTCCAGCCTCCAGACTGCCTCCGTTTGCTACATTATCTCTTAATGCTATTTCGCCGAATTTGAAAAAGTAAATTTGATGTGGGCTTATTTCTCTTTATAGGGACAATGTCATCAGGAAGAGATCAATTATGTTCGTGAAAAATACATGAATATAACTCCACCTACTCTTTTTATTTCGAATTGCAATTAAAAATGTTAGCCCTGGATAGGTGCCAAAAACTAGATTGTTGAAATAGAACAGGCTGTAAATAGATTTTCATTTGTTTCTGTATCAGGGTTTACTTGAAAATAGACAATATTCAAATGATGTATTTTCATCACTTGCATTTTTAACGATGCACTTTCAGAACATTCTACTCCGAACATTATTTTATTGTTTTTAATAATCAGACAGTTCAACACACTGTATCGACCCTATCGGATCGCCTCGGGTTTTACCACATTGAGACGCATGAGCCAGGATCCTGTTACAACCTAACAGGATCCCAGTTTAATCCTGTTGTCTAACCTTTAATAACCTCCGGGTCCGGTAATCATTGTTGAAATTTCGGCATGGTGAACCCCGTATTATTTCCACGGTCACAGCCGGGTCACAACGCCGCGGTGACCGGGGGGCGGGTCACGTGACCATCCCACCTGCTGACACACTTTGGGTTTAAATACCTCCGACCGGTGTGAGTCATCTGCCTGAGTCGGGTATAACGAGTCCCTAATGTACGTTCATCATGTCCTTCCCGCGTGCTCTCGCGGGCTCTGTAGCTTACGTGCCGAAAACCAGGATAAGCGATATCGGAAAACTTTGAAAATGAGGCAGAGAGGTAATAAATGCATCTCTTCGTAACCGGATTTGACGACCGCCTCAATAACATTCCTCCCGATTTTCACGAGCCAAGATTACACAGTTTTTTGTTTGAAGCCAATTTTTGCAAGTTAGTTGGAAGACTGCCAAAGCAAATATGAGAAATGTATAAATATTCGCAACTGGAAATGTTGTGATTAATCTGTCATCCTTAATAGGTGTATCTCCGAATAAAATAGTTCCAAATTTTGAGAAAGATTCTTTAGCGTGGTTGAAAAATGTAATCTGAAAAGTATTTTATATACGTTACGTTATTTTAGACAGCAACGCAACGAAACCTTTGATGAGGTGTTTCTTAGATTTAAAACATTGAATTCGTAAAAAAGTATCCAGTTGGATACTCAGTCCTTACTCAGTGCAGCCCTGGTTATGAATTTTTAAATTACATTAGACCAGATTGACATCCCTTAACACAAGTAACAATTCCACAAAAAAAAAATTGCTGACAGAAAACTAAAGTGAATTGTACAGTAGTGAGTGACATTAGCAGAGGATTGTCTGTTCCTTGAACCAGTTACCACTTTCAATGGAAATTAACTAAACTATGCTATTTTACCAAATATCAGAGTTTAACTTAGTAAGCATAACTGTTTGTATTATAACCAATACACATTTTTGACATAGTTTCAAGACAAATTTATTTTTTATTGTTTTTGTTATCAATCAATGGTTTTCTTTTTTTTGTGATCTTGCGAGTTTGTTTGAGTTATTGTAGTTTGTCAGCGAGTGCTGTTATGTAATGGACTGATTCCGCGGTATCTGACAATTATAAAAATAGTTCCCTCAATGTTCGAAACGTCAATGAATTCAACATGTTATCAATAAAGTTCAAACGCAATCATGCAAAATGTTAGGCCATGTTAAATTATGGAGACTTTAGAGTTTAGCTGAACCTAACGCTGTACGAAGCAAGCAGCAAACTGAAAATATTTATCCGAGAAATATCATTGTGATTTAAAGGAGAACCCGCTTATTTCTTATTGAGCCTTGAAATAATTCATGACCATGTAATTTATGATTTGATCACGGTTAGGTAGCGTAAATTATTTTACTATAACCTTGTCTAATTCTGCTCTCAGAAAATGTATACGTTAAACATTACCAATATCAAGTTTGATCGGTTATTCCATTTAAAAACCATTATAAAAGCTCATAATGTCGATGCACTTAAAACAAAACAAAATGCTATAACATTTAACATTATTTCATCATTTTTTATGTCCTAAAGGATGTCAATTAACCTTTAGTCCGAAACGATCGGGTCGCATGTTCCAAGCCATTTCGAAAGGATGAATGATAATTGCTTCATGAAAGTCTAGAAATAAACTGTCCGCCCGCACAGTTCAATAATCAATTCTTCACCCGAACGACCTTAACCTCTCTGGCCTGTAGACCTGACTCAAAGAGAAGTGACGTGTGACATTAGTTCATCGCAGAAGAACAGACGCAAGGGCCGTGTTTATGTGTGTGTGTGTGTGTGTGTGTGTGTGTGTGTGTGTGTGTGTGTGTGTGTGTGTGAGTGTCGGGCAGCGGAGACAAGGTCAAGACACCGTACGTTGTCAGTCGCGTGGTCCGGAGTTCATTGGAACACTCGCCTCGCTCAACTGGATCCACTGGAAAGATCGATTACTTTCCTCACTCATTTCCTTCTACGCCAGCGCTGAGCAGGAAACGGTATATCTTTATTGCGAATTACGATCATAATCTGGCCTCGTACAGGTCAGATATTGAGATATTTGTGGGAACATTCCGAGCCCAAGCGCACTCGTGATATTAGATAGGGAAACACGTTTAGCGCAGAAGAACTATGGGGTCGTGAAGGTTATTATGGGGTTCTTGGCGGTATATGGTGTGAACATGACTTTGCAACGTATCCGTCGTTTGTCAGAATGGATATGGAAAACGTGAAGACCACAGAACATGTTGAGCGTTTAGACGCTAATGCGAAAATTATGGGTTTGATCAGTAATATTCAAAAAGTTGTGTACAATACTCGGTTATTGGTCTCCCATAAAATTTGTTTCTCAGTGTTAACATGTTCCTGGTAAAGAGGAAACCATGTGTTATTTGCTTTTGGGTATTTGCTTGGGTTTGTTTTTTTCGGAGGAGAAATGGGAAACCCGATATCGAAATTAAGGAATATGAAGTGAATTTTCGTGTCAAATTAAATTGATTCACCCTGCATACACTGAATGTGAGGAAAAAAGGAAAAACGCCCCAGTGATGATAACTCGATAACCTCAAGGCCACCAGGTTACCACCTCAGGTTTTGGTGGGTTAGTGATACGCTAGAGATTGTTAACGGTGGATTTAATGTTTCGAGGGTTCTCTTGTCGGACAGTGGCTTGCATATTCGTGGTCCGAGGCCCATTACGACGCGGCTCCCCGCGGAGGCGGCGGATGAGGAATGACGTTTCCGAGTGAATTACGACATTGTCCCACCGTTACGTCCCGAGACGCGGCGAGATGGATCGCCACATTGGAATGTGATACGTGAGATGAGTCTCGGAAAATTCAGAAGAAGCGTCTGGTAGTAACGGAATTGTAGGACGAAAAATGTTGTAAAAATAGTCCGGGGTAGTGTCATTATTTGAAAATTACTTGATGGAAAATTTTTATCAGTCATTGTGATTGGTGCTTTAAGTTTGTATTTAAACAATGAAATAAATTTTGTTAAATCACATATAATACTCGTATAGTTTAGGATTATTTGTAGTTTTATTGAATTTTTCGATAGCACTCCTCGAGATTAATTTTTCATTCCATTTTTAGTGAGGAAGGTTCTGAGGGAATGAAGTTTCTTCCGTGTGTGAAACAAAAACTATATTTCTCTTTGCTCGAAAAAGCATTCTCTTTTTTTCTGCCGGCTGACCAGCGGCTTCAGTGGTCTCCACGAGTTCTAATCGATCTTCTCGCTCCTGGGTTCAAGAGCCACTGACGCTGAACCGAGCGCGTCCTACTATAAATTATAATGCTAATTTGCAAATTTAGGTTTTAAGTCACTTGTATATATACATCCAGATGCAGAAAGTAAAAGGTGATCGGATTCTCAACACCGTCTAGATCACTCTCGCATGCGATATTCAAGTATTCGGCCAGCAATGGACGTCGTCGATGTGTGATACAGACCGTTACCACCACCTGGATACTCAACACCGTCTAGATCACTCTCACATGCGATATTCAAGTATTCGGCCAGCAATGGACGTCGTCGATGTGTGATACAGACCGTTACCGCCACTTGGATACTCAACACCGTCTAGACCACTCTCACATGCAATATTCAAGTATTCGGCCAGCAATGGACGTCTTCGATGTGTGATACAGACCGTTACCGCCACTTGGATACTCAACACCGTCTAGATCACTCTCACATGCAATATTCAAGTATTCGGCCAGCAATGGACGTCTTCGATGTGTGATGCAGACCGTTACCGCCACTTGGATACTCAACACCGTCTAGATCACTCTCACATGCAATATTCAAGTATTCGGCCAGCAATGGACGTCGTCGATGTGTAATACAGACCGTTACCGCCACTTGGATACTCAACACCGTCTAGATCACTCTACATGCAATATTCAAGTATTCGGCCAGCAATGGACGTCGTCGATGTGTGATGCAGACCGTTACCGTCACTTGCCCGGCAGGACCCGCAAACATATTGAATTACGTCCAATATCCGCTGGACTGGACCGCTATACTCGCCTCACCGGCCGGCGAGGAAACTTGAGCGCCTGTGGTCACCAAACCGTCCATCCACAGTTTTAATTCGTAAGTTTCGGATTGCTATAATTGTAGTTTTACCACCGGATTCGGGTAGTTTCAGAAGTTGTTTGTGGTTTCTGATCCGTTAAGGCGGGATTCAGATGAACTAACGATTGGCTACTGAAATCGTGTTTTCACCATCGTTAGCCATGGCTATCTAAGAAAGAAGTGTATAAACAACAAATGATACCCTAGATCATCTAAGTTATTCAATAGAACAAAACTTCTTCATGATCCAGAGTAAGCAGAAAGGAAGAACAATAGTAGTTCATTAATTTCGCTGTTGTGGCGATAAACCTCGGCGGCCGGTTGCGATGCAAAGCTCATCAGGCCAGTGTGTTTACAGTGCATTGTTCCTGCCGGCGTAACAGCGTGTTAATGACACGATAAGTCATTACGTACACGCAATGACCGCCACTGACCGCGCAACGTGTCATATACCCGACTGTGGCTCGTTATGGCGGCTAATCCTTCGTTATTGGAGGACGTGTTATGTAACTAATGAGAGTGCGCAGTTAATCTAAACAATGACTGGGTATAAACCGATGCTATATAGTGTAGAAGGTGGTTAACTGCAAAGAAGTGTGGTATTTCAAAGAGTATCTAGACTTTTTGGGAATTGTTTTCCACACTGATTTGTACGGATATCTAAATTTCTCGTGAATCACTTTGAAGTGTCGACTCCTTAATAGTGATGCATCCATTTAAAGACACCATAATAATTCAAAATAGCAGCGAAAGTACCTCTGCTTGTTAATGTTAAAACGCAAGACCTAGTATATTGTCTTTGAGAACGCTGCATGAGAAAAACAATATTCCCAGTGCTACAGAAAACTCAGTAGCCGCATCAAAGCTGAAAGCAGAACAGCCTACCAGTTAATCTGAAAATGACTTGATATAAAACCGTTGGTCGAAAGATAGAAGGCATGGTTCCAAAAACTGACTGCCTTGTTCCCTGGCAGAATTCCAAGAAACAACTTTGGAACTGAATTTTAGGGAGTCTTAATCAGTTGAGTGTATTTCTGTGGGTAAAGGAAAAGAGGATGCCATAGCATCTTGGTAGTATATGCTATAATACCTAGTAAAGGTTCGCTTCTCCATTTTTCCTCCTCCTCAGTGGCGTCGAATTTTGCCTTTTTCTCTTTCTTTCCATTGGCCTGAAAATCTGCAAAGAATTCTTGTCCTCATAAAAATCCGAATGCTTTCTTGTAAAACTTCGGTACACAATCATTGTGAGACATCTTAGGATTATGATAGGCCAAAGAAGAGGCAAGGAAGAACATCTATTTCTCTCAGCAAAACAGCAAAAACATCATAGTAATTAAACCTAGCTACTCAAATACTAAATTATGAAATATCCTGCGAGTTGACCTGTTAACGAGATTGCATAGCTTAGTCAGGAACATAACTGTAGCTAAATTATTCCCCTGATTAGAGAACATTTATGAGGCTGATATAATTTGAATCTAATGCTAATTCGACTTTCTTCGACAATTTTGACGAATTTATAGCTTGCAAGAATTCGGCAATATCCTTATTCTTTTTACTTACTTTGTAAATGTTTTAAGTTCATTTTAAATAATCAAGTGAACGATAGGTTACATTACAATAAAGGCAGACTTACTCTATGGACTATGTTGTAAGGTGAGAAGAAGCACCGCCAGAGAGCGTCGGAGGTGCTGAGGACGCAATATCAGCACCACATGTACTCTGCAACAAAACAATATGGTTGTTGTTCAGTACACCATTCGTTTACGTGAGACAACAAGACATAACAACTACTCCTAACCTAGTAATAGGAAACTAGAAACACAAAATATACAATCTTGGATAAAGTCGCACGCTTATGCACCTAAATTCAAGGGATCGGTAATGTTCCTCCTTCCTCCTGTTGGTCACCTGCTCCATTTGGTAGCAGTAAGGCCTGGGCGGTGTATCAGGTAGCAGTAAGGCCTGGGCGGTGTATCAGGTAGCAGTAAGGCCTGGGCGGTGTATCAGGTAGCAGTAAGGCCTGGGCGGTGTATCAGGTAGCAGTAAGGCCTGGGCGGTGTATCAGGTAGCAGTAAGGCCTGGGCGGTGTAGTAGATGGCAGTAAGGCCTGGGCGGTGTAGTAGGTGGCAGTAAGGCCTGGGCGGTGTAGTAGGTGGCAATAAGGCCTGGGCGGTGTAGCAGGTGGCAGTAAGGCCTGGGCGGTGTAGCAGGTAGCAGGAAGGCCAGGGCGGTGTAGCAGGTAGCAGTAAGGCCTGGGCGGTGTAGTAGGTGGCAGTAAGGCCTGGGCGGTGTAGTAGGTGGCGAGGCCTAGGCGGTGTAGTAGGTAGCAGTAAGGGCCTGGGCGGTGTAGCAGGTAGCAGTAAGGCCTGGGCGGTGTAGCAGGTGGCGGTAAGGCCTGGGCGGTGTAGCAGGTAGCAGTAAGGCCTGGGCGGTGTAGCAGGTAGCAGTAAGGCCTGGGCGGTGTAGTAGGTGGCAGTAAGGCCTGGGCGGTGTAGTAGGTGGCAGTAAGGCCTGGGCGGTGTAGTAGGTGGCAATAAGGCCTGGGCGGTGTAGCAGGTGGCAGTAAGGCCTGGGCGGTGTAGCAGGTAGCAGGAAGGCCAGGGCGGTGTAGCAGGTAGCAGTAAGGCCTGGGCGGTGTAGTAGGTGGCAGTAAGGCCTGGGCGGTGTAGTAGGTGGCGAGGCCTAGGCGGTGTAGTAGGTGGCAGTAAGGCCTGGGCGGTGTAGTAGGTGACAGTAAGGCCTGGGCGGTGTAGTAGGTGGCAGTAAGGCCTGGGCGATGTAGCAGGTAGCAGTAAGGCCTGGGCGGTGTAGCAGGTAGCAGTAAGGCCTGGGCGGTGTAGCAGGTAGCAGTAAGGCCTGGGCGGTGTAGCAGGTAGCAGTAAGGGCCTGGGCGGTGTAGCAGGTAGCAGTAAGGCCTGGGCGGTGTAGCAGGTGGCGGTAAGGCCTGGGCGGTGTAGCAGGTAGCAGTAAGGCCTGGGCGGTGTAGCAGGTAGCAGTAAGGGCCTGGGCGGTGTAGCAGGTAGCAGTAAGGCCTGGGCGGTGTAGCAGGTAGCAGTAAGGCCTGGGCGGTGTAGCAGGTAGCAGTAAGGCCTGGGCGGTGTAGTAGGTAGCAGTAAGGCCTGGGCGGTGTAGCAGGTAGCAGTAAGGGCCTGGGCGGTGTAGCAGGTAGCAGTAAGGCCTGGGCGGTGTAGTAGGTGGCAGTAAGGCCTGGGCGGTGTAGCAGGTAGCAGTAAGGCCTGGGCGGTGTAGCAGGTAGCAGTAAGGCCTGGGCGGTGTAGCAGGTGGCGGTCGGTCACGTGCGGGACGCCGTTAGGTCGTCACTGTCACCAGGCCCAGTCCTGGCCACAGTGTCCGTCTGTGGCTCACAAACCCGGCGAGTATGTGAGGCGGGAAGTGGGACACCACCTAGCCGCGTGCCGACCTTCCTACGTATCCAGATCAGTGGGAGGGACGAGAATTGGTTCCTTGAAATTTAATTCAGATTTCGAGCGGGATATTAAAGAAATAGGCACCTCATTTTGCAGGACTAATTTCACTCTAAATAATTCATAAACATATTGATTATATTTTGTAGAATATTATGAATCGTTATGTTTTTATTTATATTTACAAAAAAACAGTCAAACTTATCGACTTTGATGGTAGGAGATGGTTCAGAGACACTAGTGTCACAATCGTGAAACAAACATAAAAGCCTTTGCCGGAATAATCACACGACCTTTTTTACTTGTGGAGATAAAAGAGCGCATATGGACTTGAAAGTGTTTCCCAATTTCATGATTTTCTTCTTTTGATTGTAAGTTGCGCAAGTATTTCTTTGAAAAATAATCGTTGTTTACGCCAACTTTCATTCAAGTGTTATATAGCTTGGCTACTATCGTCATTTTAGTCCCCTGTAGTGACGTGTCATCTGTGGCAGTGGTGGTCGCTGTGCGGTGGTTGGTGGCCTAGCAGTCGGTAATGAGTCGTTCTGGGCAGCCGAGTGCGGTGGTTAGCGAAGCGTACTGCGGTCAGTCGCCACAGCTTCCCACTACTTCACACGGTATCCCGGAAACGTCCCGGAAACATGTTGATCTTTCCGGGTAACGTTTACACCTGTGGGATTTGAAAACCTTTTGGGGTTTTTAAGTTATACAGTAGGTGTTCGGAAACTATTCAACATTTTTTCTGTCCGTGCCGGCGTAATCTTTTAAGATATGAACAACCTTGCACCTTTGATTCGGTATGCAATTTGAATAAACGGATTAGATGCATTACATACATTTTCTTATTTGGAATAGAACCTTTTGAACAGAATTAGACTGACTTGATCAGATTAATTTGTTGTGTCGAGTTAAGCTTTTAAGTTCTGTAATATAGTTACTGTTCATGTTAGATTGCGGGGTAAAACTAATATATATAAATAGTCGTGTTATAATAGTAGGTAAGAACCAGGCGCTAGAGACCAGAGGTGGTGCCGGCTGTCCCGTTGCCGACCACCAGAGCGGGACTGCGGCCGCGGGCCGCGCGGAGCAGCACTGGTCACTCCTTCTACGGCGGCGACTCACTCCGGGCGACGTCTTCCGCCGCGGCATCCACTAACCGGTTAATAAATCCTCCATCAGTGGGAACAATTCGGCAAAACAATGGAGGTCGTTGCGCCTCCTCTCGTTAGCCAAAGCCAATTATGCGGCGTCGCGGTGTAATGGATTCCCCTCGGTGGAACGTACGGGGAAAAACCTCCCCGGTCAGTTAATTGGGCTGGGGAATTTAAGTTTTTCCGAGAACCCGCGTCTTCATGGTGGACTTTAAGTGGGAAAGGAGAAAGGAGAAAGGGTAGTTGGAGGAGGTTAGCGTTGGCCTTAATTCGAGAGGTAACCTACTGTATTCTTAAACGGTTGGATGTAACCGCCCGCACTGGAAGATTTTGGATATCACATTCCAGTTTGATTATTAGTGCCGATGCTAAACTCATTGTCTCAAATCAGCTAAACCCAACAGCGGCGTCGTTCAGATCAATCGCCTTCCCATACAAGCTCTTATATTTTGATTTAATTCAATGTTTAATTCCTCTGAAGAAACGATAATTTGGAATATTAAATACTTGTGAATCTTTGAAAGACACGATAAAATATACCACTTGAACACAATTTAAAATTATAACACAAAATTGGGGGCGTTCATTCCTTGCTTCTGTGTCCAGTTAAGGGTAAACGCGCACTAGACCGACCACGACAATTAACCCGACAGGTCGTGGTCGTTGCACCTTGCGGCCAAAGTACGACCCGACGACGACAACGAGAAGGGATGAATGCCAAGCACTACTCAGTACAAGACGGTCGTTTAAGAATTAGCTGTTGTTGTGCATTTGTATCGTAGGTACGTTAAGCGAAGGAGAAAGCTATACTGGGTGCTTCTGATGTTGTCAGGTCTACTAAAGGGCAGTTTGCATCGTCATGATTATGTTGCATTGTCATAATCATCTGATGACAGATTCCATAAAGAGGGCATTTCTTTAATGGCCACAATAAAACCCTCAGTATCTAAATTCGGCTGTGATAGCATAAGAGTATCAACAAATCTAACGAAAACGAAAAACGTGTTCACTGTACGCTTGTCTACGCATTACTGGTCGGGTCGGAGTGCAAGTCGGAGACAGTGCGCGCGCCATTAAAGTGTTGTTATTTTTGGCTGCAAATATCGGTGAGTCGGGTCCGACCAAAACACAGAGACTCTGGTCGTCCGACCAGAATCCGACCACCGCACGCGTGTAGCCTAGTGCGCGCTGTCCCACTTACTTCCATTATAAAACTGGCCGCATGCGACAGGTCGTGGTCGTGGTCGGTCTAGTGCGCGTTTAACCTAATACCAGCAACCGAACTCAGTATTGGTTGCACCGTTGAGTATTAGGACAACCCGTTGCGGATGCCCACTCACATTCCAACCTGATGAGTCCCAACACAAGTTGAGTAGCGGTTGTCACAAGTTTACGGCCGAGCTTCCAACCGTTGTTGGCAAACTCGTTTGATGGGGTCGCCACCGCTCGGGCACAACCGCTGCCGAACCCGGCCCTTGCCAATGGGACGACTCTCAGACTGGTCTATACCAGTTGTGTGGTCTACTTAGGGTGTAGCAAAGGAAGACGGCACAGCATGTGGATGTTGTTAATATTATTATTTTCTACTGTTACGATTTCCTTTTCCCGAGTTTCTAATTTTGTAGAGAGAGCAGTTACCTTTACGGGTCATACAGTAGTACCTTTTTTTGAATATCATTAATGTGTTTGTTGATAAGCCACTACTTAGATTAAAGATAAATTTGATCTGTAACACAGCGATATTGGGATCGCTTTGAAATGTAAATATCATTTAAAATACGAGAAAAGTTCATAAACATGCTTCAAAGTCGGATTCGTGCCGGCAATCGTTATCTGTCACTGTTCCAGCAATTATAAATTACTGAAAATGAAAAACACGTTTGATATTGACAAGACCCGGATCTGGACAGTGACTTAAAAATATAAAAAATGTCACTGGTTTTGGCAGAAACAAAATATTTACCTTCTTAAAACACGCCACTGAATTATTTCTACAGTAGTAGTTCCGTCCCTCTCTTTCGGTGGCCTGTGTTTACAATTCCAAAGTGTGGACGCGAAACCCGACACCACTTGATAAAATCAGGAGTATAATTCATCGTCACTCGATCGGGCTGCTGACCAGATTGGATCGAGTACTGCCTGAAATTTGAACCATTTTCAGCACATCCACCGCAGGTATGAGGACAACCGTCACGGCGCGGAGGCCAGGAGCTGTTCCGCATTATTTGACGCGTGTCGCGATGTCAGGACGTGTTAGGAGTGGTCCACACCTACCGTTACAGGATTTGCATTCAGCGATGCCAACGGTGGCGGAGGCTGCACCGCGGCCCGGCTCCGTTATCACGCCTGTTATCCTAGCTATTGCTGCAGCACTCTGTGAATCTCAAACGGTCTCCGGTTTTGCTTTCGTTTGAAATACGGGTCATGCGTTATTTTTCTCCCTCTGTTAATATAGGAGGTTTATCTTGACCGAGTGAGTTAATAAGTTAAGTTTCAAATTTGTCAATAATTTTAGCTTCAGGATTCTTTGCGAAAATTTGTGATCAATTTATGATTGTAAGGTGATTTGCGGTTGAGTTATAAGCATATGAATCATGTGGCCATGAGTTAGGAGCATGTTGCTGCTCTACGAATGCAGGTGCTAACAGCTGATAAGAGACATTGCTCCGGAACCAGAAGAGAACGACGAGCTTTTGAGAAGTTTTGATGGTTATGTTAATCAATACATTACAATCAATTTGAGCTTAAAATCACGTTTTTTGTGTGGGGAATGTATGAGGTAAAAAATTGAAATTGTCAGTTTAAAACTCAACATCATTAGTATATCAAATTATCCAAAACAAATTTTTGCTCAGTCTCATTAAAAGTAACGGAATTTAAAATACGATTTCAATAGTTTTGCTATTTTAAACTTAATGTTTTGAAATTTAATAACTAAAGATAACATAATTAGCAATATTAACAATCATTCTTATGTTTGGTTAACTTAAATCGTGAAGTACGTTGACTTATGATTTTAATAGACAGTATCTAAAGTGTTTTTTTAACTATATTGCCATAACAAGTGGTTATCTAAGTTTAATTTAACCATTGAAACACAGGTTTGAAAATCGCAACTATATACAAGGGAGTCGCCTATTACTGTTTCTAAGTTAAGCGTGTTTGTGTCACCCTTTAGCGTATACCACGACGCGGGCATCAGTGCCCGTATGGCTCCACTACAAAAGACGCAGCCGAGATGTTACTCTAGCGGGTGTAATGCGATTTTCATGTTCAACTACTTCTGTGCTTTGTGTGCCAGTTAAGTGAAGTTCAGTGTCTGCGAGCAGCGGCTTCTGTTGTCGTTTGAGATCAACTTTTAGTGAATTCCAGCGAGCTATGAGATTTATGGTGTTCAAAGTATCAACGTTTGAAAATGCTATATTTACCAATGTTTGAGTTTACTAAAAAATATAGATTACTTTATGAGAACCTCATAGGCACATGTTGGGCTGGAAAACCGAGTTTTAAGACCAAACACACTAAGCACATTAATCCTAACGGCAATAATAAGTTCTCTTTCGAATTTGCCAAATGGCTTTAATAATGTGTTAGTTAAATATTGAAACAAATAACAGGAGACCGAAAACTATTATCAGTTGATAATATTGCCCAAACAGAACGTACTTGTGAGTAAACCAAATCAAGACAGTTTAGAGTATGTCATATACCTAGCTCTTGGTCTTCTTGTCTTGTCCCTTTATAAACCAAGCAGAGTTGCCAAGACAACTTATACAAATTACACGTTGTTCTCCAACGTTCAGAAGACGTTCCATTTCTCCGTGAAACCCGTGAGGTGTAAAGTTTTCAACCAGTTTTTTTTTAGTTAACGTCTACGTGTTCATGTTTACTAAAAAAGGGAGAACTAAAACGACTCAGAAATGGCGGCTGGGAAATATAGACTTTAGTTCGACGACACGTTCCAAACTTCTGGATTGATCAAGAAGAAAACATCTTTTCCCCAACTGCTATAATTAGTCAATTTCAACTCCTTGTAAAGAGCGAGTTAAATAATAATAAGCCTCTCAGTGGGAGTGAAGTGATCACTTTCTCTCCCAGCGGGAGACAAAGTATACCCGCGAGAATAACATTGAAATCATTGATTAAAAAAATGTAGCGCCTTCAGATTGCCATGCAGACATGCAAACATATTGCTGCTTTGCGAATGCAGGCGCTAACAGCTGTTAAGAGCCAATTCTTGGAGCGGAAACAGAAGAGAACGATGATCTTAAGGTTTGATGGTTATGTCAATCAGAACAATACAATCAACTTGTGCTTAAAATCACGTTTTTTTGTGTCAATGCAATAAATGTTGTTATGTTGTGTATTTATTTATCTTACAGGTAGTAGAAAATTTTGGTTGTATTTCGGGAATAAAGTACAATGTCTCCCTCGTGAGGAAATGATGTATTTTAATCCATAAACATACGAAGAACCATTAAAAACACCCGTGTAACGTAATCTTTCTATCCTTCTTGATTAGTTTTAACAGTAAATAAATTACGTGTTTGCCACCTTAGGACACTCCTTTTTAATAACGAAGATCTAAAGTACAATTAAAATAAAATACAGTAGTCATACCGGCTGAAATAGCTTTTCCCAATGCTGTTTGCCCATTATACAACAATAGCTGCTCAGAGACCGTTGTCTAGGTGTTACGCCGGCGTGGCGGGCGGACCGGTGTGTTATTGATGGCGGTCAGATCGATGCGTGTGTGAGTCTGCGGCGAGTAGGTCACTGCAGCCCGGGCCTGCCTCAACACCGGCCGGTCAGCCACCACCCGCGTCTCATTTACGTAACCAGGCTGCGCGCAGGCGCGTGCCCGGAGTGATTGATCGACCGGGCGGGTCCTACTTAGACGTTTTTGTCCCTTCATCGGTCCATGACGGAATGTCGGCTTATTTAGGGAATGTGTGAGTGGTTTTGAATCACATCTAGATTGGGTGTTATGTACTTCACTTTTTAAATAACGATTTAGTAGCCGATTTGTTGATTTTTATAAAGAAATACAGGTAATGTTGAAAAAGCGTCTACGGTTAAAGCATTCACACCATTGCAGTACTGCAAATAGTACAGTATGGGCCATATCTAATGAAACCATGGACGACTTCAGTAAATACCGGCGTTAATGTCTCCAACAAAGCAACTTTTCATCACTGTGTAAACGAAAATTGCCCGTTACCGTTCAGCTGAGACCCCCGATTTCCTTACATCAACACAAATAATGATCAGCTGATTTTTCGGTACGCAAACATTTCATTTCTGTACCCAAACAAACGAAGTTCCTATTTTGACAGTTCAACCAGATGACTTTAAACTGAAATAGACAGTTAAGCCGTATTGTGTTATAGAAAAATGACTAAATCATGAAATGCTGGATGATTTTTTATAAGTTTGGTTACTTATTTGCATCGATATGAAGAGTATTGTTGACAACGACGTACAATCCACCGGCTTACGCCTCGCAAGTAAAACAGTATCTTGCCCGGAAATGGGCTACTTTCGTGACTAGTAGTAAAATATACTATTTATGGCCATCACCAACCAGCTAGAAAGAAGTGTTTTGATTCGCTTGGATGAATTTAGTTATAACTTAAAATGACTGCCTTCTTCACTAAGCATTTATGGTATGGAATTTTAATCATACCATAAACTTCTTCAAACTTCAACTTCAACTTTCAACTTCTTCAATGCGGTAGCGCGTTTTTGGCAATACTTACAATAGTTTTTTCGTAGTGTTAACACAAGTACACACTTTATAAAAGTATATTCTTTAAGAGGGAATTAGTTCTCCACGTTCGCTTGCGATTACGTCTTTTTGTGTCGTTTATGTACGGTACTAATTGGATCTGTGACTTTTATTCATTCCACCAGCTCATACCGTATCGGAACATTTGTTAACCCACCACATCATTCTTACACGAGTTACGCCCACCTCGATTCATCCCGTTCACTCCGACTAGTGCCGCGTCATCCTCGTATATGAATAATGAACCGCAACAACAGTACGGTTTAATCTCTCACGACCACTGGCGGCCTGCGGCCACTCGCATCGGTAATTGCGAATGTGGATCATCGAGTCAGTGTCAGTGGGGTAATGTAGGGAAGTGGGCAAGCGAGTCACTTCTTGTCTCATCATGCCTGGCAGCACTGGCCCGTAGTACTCGCGCAGTTTTTGCCACCGTCATCACGGATTGTAAGTGAGAATTTCCCTACAAATTAATTCTCCGACCCGCGCGATCGCATGTACCGTTCCAATTTGAATGAGTCCAGTTCTGTAGGTTGAGGTTCTGCAGTTGTAATTACTCGGTGGAACCGGTCGAGGTCTAATGGTATGCGAGATATGGAACGAATTTTTTATTAGCTCGAGAGGAACAAATAGACCTAGTGTAAGGACACGTTGTGCATCTGCGTAAAAGGTAGAACAAGTAGAGTTGTACAGTATTAAGTACTGGTGGTAAGAGTATTAACTTTGGCGGATTGTCAGTCGATCTTAAAATTATGTGTTTTCCTTTCTTGCTTTATATTAAAGTCCTCCTATTCGGATTGTTGTGAATATATGTGTCTAAGGTCTGTAAATGTCGAACGTTCAATTTCCGTGTGCATTTTCCGTTTGAATTGCAGTGTATCCTGCGAAAAATGAAGGTATTAATAATAAGAAAACGTAATTGAAAAATATTAACATCTTTTGTTGTCAAATATATTCCTTAAACATTTTTCTTGCCACTTAAGTTTCATTGTACCATTAAATGTAACATATTTTGTCTCCAAAAGTCACTTTTAAATTGTCAGCATTTTCGCCAGAATTTTTATATTCGTCAATATTCTTATATTTTATCAAATATATATATATATATATATATACTTTTTAATATACAATTTTAACATTAACAGCCAAAGAGGAAAGTGGTTAACGAAAGCCGAACTGCATCTAATGCCTGCCATAGTTTATAAATACACGTCATAACCCATCGTCAATATTTTTCGGGCTTTACCGACTATATTTTTACTGAATTTTCACCGATAACTTGGAGGATGCGGCGCTCGGCGGCGCGGCGGCGGTCGGAGAGTGTCTCAGCGACTGCAGTGACCGCTATCCGAGGTTCATTGGTCAGGTCACGTGACCGGCTGATAACTGTGCGGCGATTCATACCTCGGTCGCTCCAAAGCTGCGAAGACTCGAGAGCCAAATTATAATTATAGTTTAGTGTATGGTTTCTTGTTTCAAGTATTAGAGTTTGAGATTTAAGCACGAGGAATTTCATGCTGCAACTCTTTTCAAATAAAGTCAAGAAGAATGTTCTTTTGGGGATTAAAGGTTGCGTAAAGTTTTCATTAGGGTGTACTTTTATATTCTTTCACTAATCGTCACAATACTTGTCATAAATTCATGTTCAATGATCAGTTTGTTTTCAGAAATAACACACAGAAATTTCCAAATTTTTTCAGAATACGGATTTAAACGAAAACAAATATTGGTGAAGTGTATTTTAGTTGTTCCATCTTAACTGCTTTTACTTAAACTAGTTTAGCACTCTGCTAACCATTTTACAGGCTGGTTCAACCTTGTAACCGGAAAGGTTACAAATAAAAATAATAAACACGTTATTATTTTTTAAACTATTATTTTTTAAACATCTCTTTAGTTTTTTGTTCGTTTGTCAATAAGAATGTCTGTCTGTTGTTGCAGGTAAGTGCCGGACCGCAGCGGGAGGATGCGCCTAGCGGGTCAGCCCGCGGAAACGGTGAGTTGAAAAACACTGTCAAACGGGTCTGCCTATTCGCATCGAGATATTGTGAAAACCAACAGCCGTGGGCGTCCGAACCAGTTTACGGTGGCTATTTATAGAGGGAGCCGCGAGCTGTGTGTATGTGTGTGCGAGTGTATGAGTGTATGTGTATAGACGCTCTGTGGCTGCGCAACGGTCCCGGGATTCCTCGCCACGCCCACCTGATAACACGCATGCGCTGATAACGCCTCGAACCGGTTGTAATTATCACGGGGGAGGTTCGCTAAGTGATCTTTACTCTCTGACCCGCGCCTCTGACCCTGCCTGCAGTTTGTTTAAGCGCTACCATCACATGTTGAATGGCCGGTTACGACGCTTTATCATTACGCGCCGACCAGACGCGCCGCCGCCGGAGGGGCGGGGACTGGGCTTTAGTTAATTAAAGTGCCTTTGAATAAACGGGCGTTTGATTGGATTTGTATCCAGTCACTGAGGAGGTGTGATTTATTTAGGTACCTGCGTCAGGCCCACCGGGAGTGGAAAGTTAAATATTCAGCTGGCGTGTGGACTGCGTTTTAGCATCTCCTAAATTATCCGTTAATAAGAAGATACCGTCCATTCCGGGAAAAATGTTAACCAAACATCTGTTTAACAGCAAGAGAGAATGGTTAAATTATTCTTATTAATGCATTTACTTTGTGGAACTAATTTCTCGTAATATTACTCAAACCGTGTTTGGAATAATGTTTTGAAAGATCTCATATTTTGTTAATAATGGTTCTATTGCCTACACAATTAAGTATACCATGCACATAAAGATTATGTTGAAACTGTTCGGTGATTACTCCTCCACAACCAAAGTAAAAACCAGTTTTTTTCGTTATTGATAAAATAATTAACATAAATTGTTCAACTTGCGAAACACCAATGCAGTATTGATATCCAACGAACAACCCCATGTTACCTTCATGGGAATAGACCATCTAGATCGTATCCACTTACATCGCTGTACATTGTTACCAGTAGCGAGCCTCCGGCTACATCCGTGCAGAGCTTTACGGCTGAACTGTTTAAATTACGATGGCGCGGTTTAACACGTATTAACACCGGTGGCGGCGGTGGCGGTCGCGGCGGAGGCGGCGTGGCGGGGGCGGGGGCGTGGCGGGGGCGGGGGCGGGGCGCGGTCACGTCGCGACGGCTAACGGATCAGTTAACGCCGCGGACCGTCGCAGCGGCTTCCGGTTATGTTTTTGGTAGGAACCTCCAGCAGCTGTACATGGCGTTTGGTACCTGCCGAAAATACCGCGCCGCTGTGGTTACGCATGGGCGAGTGAGTCGTGATCTCGTACACGTCAATTCACTCGGCAACACTGAAGATGACTTGTGGAACATTTTAATGTTTGTTGGAGTTGGGTATGCTAATTTGGTTTGATATTGGCCGTACAAAAAGCCCTACCACAACAGAAGTCATGATTCGATCATCTCTCTTAGTAGTCAGGTTTTTAAACTTAACTATTGAAACTCTAACTTTAAACTTAACTTTAGCCGATGCATGGTTAATAAACAAACATCCATAGTCTTTTCCCAAAACTGCAGCGCAAATCTCGGCTTTTATTCACCGGGTGAGACCGCGAACATGGTCAGATAGTGATTTATTAAAGAGTCACTGTGGAAAACTAAATGCCCTCAGGGAATACTGTGTAGAATTGAATGTTCCCTAATCTCGGCAGGCTGTTGCGTGGCGGCGGCAAAGTGAAGACAAGTTGTCGTTTTCAGCGTAACTATGCACAACAGCAGCCAAATTATCCGCTCCTTCGTCACGAACGCGACTCCGCTGATTGTTCTGGCTGAAACAAAACGGTCTCCTCCAGGAATCAACCGGGCACCGGCACCGGCGTGCAGCTGAATTGAACACCGGGCTGAGAGTGATTTGCGTCACAATGCAAGGAACACGTTTGAGCGTTTATAGTTTGGACTTCGTGCTAGAAACAGCCTTAAAACATAGCTGTGCACTTCCAGGGAGAACGAACATAATGGGCCGTGCTTTACGATCCGAGATTGAAAACGTAATTGGAAAACGCACGTAGAGTTTTTCAAGTATTAACGCGTTGTTTGGAATCAAAACTACTTGTACTTTTCCGTCGCAGGCAATTTCGAACGTCTGAAAAGTAACTAAATAGGCCTATCATGTTAAATGGAGAACAAGTAAAACGCTATATTATAATCAAAAGAGAATTTGAATAATTTTTCAAGTTTTTAAGACGAAACAAACAAACTAAAATCCTGTACATGTTATTGACGCTGTGAAGTAAATATATCTTATCTTCCCCATGTGCAGTTTTAGATCAACAACTTAAATGTAGCTTGTATGCCGAACCTTTCGAGACGTTAACACGTTACTAAAAGTTTCGCTGTGGTCAACCCCTTTAATTCCTTATTTATTTTACAAATATATTGCATACATTACAATACTGTACTGTGTTACAATACTGATTTCAAGACAGTTGTCTCAAGAAAAAGGCTAAGTGACTGAGGAAAAGTTGATTACTCTTTACTTCATAGAGTGTACTGCAAGGGAGCACATCCGGCTGTATTTTCATTGAAATCACCTAAATCAATATATGAATCAATATCAGTATAGAGTTGTGTGTTGGTATATTTCTACAGCCAAAACTAAATGTCGCAGACACTTTATCTGTCAAATTAAAGAGAACCTCATGATGCGCAATATGGTGGTTTGGTTTTGATACCTTTGAGGGCTTAGGCTCAGGATCGTCCTAAAGGGACCTATGTCAAGGATTTTGGGAGTACTTTGAATAGTTGTAATGGTTACCATTAGAAATAGCTACCAGAGTTACTAACATAATGCAGCTCTACGAAACACCTGGAATACGAGAAGAAAAATTAACTCCCGGGCAAATGCAGCTCTACGAAACACCTGGAATACGAGAAGAAAAATTATCTCCCGGGCAAAGCCGGGGTTATCAACAAATGGCTTATATAGTATTGAGATCTAGGGAAATTTGATCTTACTGACGCGATGTCGTTGTTGTTGTTTAAACGAAAGAAGTTCTAACCGGGCTTAGGCCAAACTTGCAGCATTAAGATATGTCTCTCAGGTGACGAATTTACCTCTTGTTACCGCGCCTGATCCCCCGTCGGCGCCGCGGTGCAGCGACCACAGCGGCAGCGGGCGCGTCGTGCGCGGCTGGCGGGTCGTGCGGCGAGAGTCCCCGCCAGATGTAACGGTCAAATGACAATGTATTTGTGTTGCTTATCTGCTGTGTCGCCCGTGTATATACGGGTCCCGGCCTACTGCGGTGGCGATGCTTTCTACGACCCCGTCGCCTCCGATACAGTTGCAGATTCGACCTGCTACGATGTGATGTTTCCTTGGGAGTTTGCACTGATTTATCAGGGAGGCATCGGGAAGCAAATAGGATGCGAACTTCCCTTTTAGAGAATAAGCTGTTTTAAGATTTTGTACGTTAAAAGTAATCAAAGTTACACTAGCAGCTGTAAAAATGACGTGTTTATCATATTAATAACCATTTCGCTAATATTTGGTCAAACAAAATGAATTGAACATATAATTTTAAGTTATTATTTAATAACAAATAATTTCAACATAAACAAAGTTTCTGATTCCTAGTATGTATATGGTTTTTAAACTCCAATAGTGAATTTTATGGAACTTTATTTTTTATCAGTTTGCCGTGCAAAAAATGTACGTGTCAGGAGGAAATGTAAATCAGAGAAAATTACCTATAACGGTGGTTTAAACCAAGGCAATAAACACGCCTTATTGCTTGTTTTTTTATCAATCGATCGTTATTAGATAACTGTACTATTTCATTCATCTTGAATTATTTACCATTACCGTAGAGTAAATGGTAATTAAAAATCGAATGTCTGCAACGTTAATTGCTCATCGAACGACCGACCATCAATCTTCTTGGTATTTGCAGTTTAATATACTTCTTTTATTGAAATTCATAGTGAGTTTATGATTTGATTTTAGTTTAAAATAAAAAAAGTATACTTAAGGTCCTAACAATAAATTCTATTTTATGCATCACTATAAAAACGCAGGTCAACAATATAATAAAACATAATAACCGATCGCATTTTTACATCCGCATTACGAGCGAATCCGTCGCCGTCGTGTTTACAGCTGATTACACAAGGGCTCGCCGGATAAGGGCACATTGTCGTGGCCGCCGCACATAACGGGCGGGGGATGTATGATTAGCCCGACTGCCACTATACTTATCGGTAACACCGCGGAGAATGCAGAGTTGCCACGATCGCAGCGCATCCTCTTTAACCCGCCATTACGTCCCGTTAACAAACAGCAATTACACCGGCAGATGGTACTCCATTGACCGACATTCGGCGCCTCGTCGTCCTCGGCGGCGATTCGTTCGATCGTGTTTGTCAATCACAGCTGATGTGTTCACACCCCGGGGTCTAGTGTCACGCGTGTCATGTGCTGTTTAGCGGCGATTGGCGGCGGACGAGGCTGATTGCTGGCGACTGCGTTCGTTTCCCACGCAACGATCGCGGCGGTTTTTCGCCTATACTGATTGATCGTGTCTTAATTATGATTAATAAATTAATTAGCATGATTATATATTTTTATGAAGAATAAAAAACAACCACCAATAAAAATTACATTAAAAAATAATAAGAACCAAAGGAAGTACGAGGAAGTTAAACGGCTAAAATACCTTTACTATTGCTCCGAGAGAAAAAAAATTGAATCGAATCAACTTTTAATGTACAATTGTGCTCTGTGACTGTATGATATACTGCTGGCGTAGAAAAAAAATTGACAAGAAACAAACAATTAATTAATTAATTAGAATAACATTATTGAAGTTCATTACTATGTGAATTAGCTTACATAAATAGATTGCTCATTTTAAACACAAAAGAAAGCGTCGTGAAGAGTGTTACTAAGTTTATATGAGTTTCATATTGTGTTTACTATTAATACTAATTTTCGTTACTTTTATTCGCATAAGTAACCGATGAGTGATAAGCAAACTACTTAAGAAATGATTTTATAAAGTTAAACTGTCAAGGGGTCGACTGGTGACCTACTATTCTGGCGGACAAGGGAAAAAGCATGTATCACCGGCGGCGTGGCGTACCGAGTACGTTCAACACGAGCCACTAATGTAGACTCTGCCACCGCCGCCGCCACCGTCTTTATTACCATATGTAAACACCGGGTTCCGTTACACTAATAGCGCATTGTGTCTCCTTTGTTTTTTGTGCAACTGTCGCATTCCAACGATACCCGGCGTTGAGTGACGGCTGACCCAATGACCCCTCTGATCATTGCAGAATGTCCTGCTTAAGGGGTGACGCCGACGCAGGGAGGGAATGAGAATGTGAAACGGAAGTCTTGAAGGGAGCATCTAGTTGACGTTTTGGCTGAGTGTATTTGAGGGTTTTGGTTTTGGATTTGAGGAGTTAATTACGCTGGCAGACGTTTTTAGTACTTGATGTGAAGTGGCTTAGCGGAGCAGGGGGAGATACACGTATAGGATGCTGTTAAAGGATTTGACACCGGCCTGAATGCCTATGATTGTGGAAGAGGCCAAATACAGTGGAAAAATTCTCTCAGCAACCTAGAGAAGAAGACGATAAAGCAGCATTAATATCACCGCTTGTTTTTGCGGTGTGCATGGTGATAGTTTTTTAAGTAAATATACCAGTTCATGTGCTTAAGGTGAGTTAAAAGTTTTGTTTTCTTGTGACGGTCAACTATGATCAAAGTTTGACAAGTTTTACTTCGGCGCAGGTTTTCCTTAACTGAATGGTACATTATTAACGAGTTTTTACCTGGCTAGAAAAAAACGTGTAGGTACCTCCCAAAACTCGCTCCTTCCAATACCACTTTCCGTCGGTGCCCCATTTTTCAACCCCACAATCACCGGTATAACCTTCTTCCAGGAGGCAGACCCTCTCCGACCCGCGAAATTGCGACCCATCCTCGTCCGGTAGTTATATGTTGCAGCGGAAATATTAGCATTGGTAGACTAATTCGAGGTTAGAGCACGAGTATTACCATACAATACGCAACGAGCTGCGGTCTCGCTCGTTGTGGCCACCCTTAGCCCCCGTGACTTGCCGCTTCCTGGCCTCTGTGGCTATTGTCGCTGCCAGGTGATGAGAATGCCCGCGACCGCCGCGTATGGACCGTGGAAGTGACTTCAGTTAGGGTCATGTTTACTTTTTATCACCTGACAATGATTTACATGAGTTCGGTTTATTTTAATTGATATTTAAAAATTGGGCTGTAATTGTGTTTAAATTTTGATTGCTCACACGCATGTTATACTGTAGCTGGTTCAAATTAAGACCTTGGTTCTGTTTAACGTCGGTTTACTTTTAGTAAGCATAGTGGAATTCAAAGCCCTTTTAGTAATTGAGACTTGGGCCAAATACACATACTTCACAGACGCTTTTTCGGGTCTGAATTCTGGCTTAATAGGTCCAGATAAATAAAAACTTAACGACGGCATGTTGCCACGGTGCTCTACATGAAATTTCTCACATCCTTAGGGCCTATAAGTTAATAATGGTATTATAAAACTAAACCAAATCATAACTTATCGCCTTAATCTTAATTATTTAGGAACTTGTGGCTTGGAGGGCCTAAACTCCCCTAATCATAAAAAATGGGACTTTAAAATAAAAAACCCTTCCTTATTTTGGTACGAAATACCTTCAAAGTAAACTGGCTTTCGATCCACCATACATTAATATCTAGCACGTGGTTTTGAATCAAGCATCAGCGCCACATGTTTTAATGTAATTAAAACAGACGTTTTTCGATCCCAACAATGCTTTTTAAATGACAGATGTTTTACGTTATTTTTCGTTTTCTGATGAATTTAAAGAAATTTCAGTATGTTTCCTGAGTCACTGGCATCAAGACCTTCAATTTGAGCTCTCTCCCATTATATTACAACGTGCCAATCGTCTACAATTTCTGCGCATTAAGTTCCCCTACGTAATTATAAACGTCAGGCCTAATATATATATTAGGCCTGACTGTGCGGGTGCATATTGTGCTAAAAACTATTCATAAAAAGTATGTTGATGACTTATTACATAAACAGGCACGTCATCCTTCAGATGAATAAATATTGTAGTTGTACCTTGACAAATAAAAATTAGATTGTAAGGCATAAATGTTCATCACGGAAAGTTGCTGATACTATATTTCAGTTTTGTTCCTTAAGACCAACGTTAAATTTGATCCTGAGGTAGGTCTGCCCTTCTCATAAAATTGCCATACAATGGTTCTCAAACCCTCCCACTTGGTATTTATCTTTCAAGTAACTTAATAATAATGTTGAGACGAGGTTATTATAAGTTTAATTTGATTCGTTAAGTCTTCAGTCTTCCATTAACATTCTCCCTGAATATAAAGACTCTCAGGAAGGATTGTCTACAGTTTTATGTGACTAAACCTCTTACAGCAAAATTTAAAAGAAGCGTAAAAGCAAGTTCTGTAAATAAGAAAGTGGTACTATTACCTTCCGTGTCGAGTTATATAATTAACTGCCCCTGCCCTCCGACAGAAGATAATTGTATCAGATTAAGTGAGGAGAACACATTTATGCAATTACTTTACGACCCCTGAGCTGTAAACTCGCACTGAAGCATCAGAACATTGTATACGTTTCCTGATATGTTAATAAAAAAATTTAAATTATGTATTAACATATTCGATCTTATGTATTAAATTAATGATCTTATTGTACGTTACTGTACTCGGCGGCATATCATTGCTAGCTTCGACATTTAAACAGCTGGTCCCTCCCGTAATATTTTTCACATCAATGTTGCTGTTATTAGCTATCAAGTGCTCCTCAAATGTAAATGTTACATTAGCCAGGATTCTCAACACTTTGGTCAACCCCACACTCAGAAAAATCGCATTGCAGAAAAACAGAGTTTTTGCCCCAAGTACAGAATACGTACTCGCCGTACGTAAATAAGGACTTGGCTCACGTACACTTCTGTTGTGACTGGACCTGGCTCACTGTCTGAGCAGAGTAATGGCCATTAGTACAGACGCATGCAGGATTCGCAGTCCTTCTTTCCGATATTTTACTCTGCAATTACGCTTAAACTGACTGACGTATTTGCACATAATCAGAGGGTTTACAATTATTTTAAGGAAAATGTCAATAATATGACGTCATTATTGTTAGTACACGTCACAAAACTCGTCACAAGTTTATCCATGATAACTTTCTGCCTGAAGCCCCTGCATTTACGAAAGGCGTATGGATGAGAACTTCAAATTATTTCCATGTGATTTCGGTAAAAGCAGTCAGTCTTTACCTTGTTTTAGTTCACACTAAGATGAAACCTTGTATTTTAATCGAATAATTTTTTTGCCAATTCTTGAATGATTTTTTAAAGTCCGTTGTGTTAGATTTATAAATTTGGAATAAACAAAAAAAAACACGTATGTATTTACAAACGTGATACAAGTTTCAATAATAACTTATAGTTTCTATAATACATATTTTAATAATGTTTGTTATCTATTTAGGCTACTTACTGCAGTACCATTGACAGTAAATACATATAAAGTCAATGGTAGTAAAACATCTACGTCTAATAGAATATAAAATTCCAATTTTTCAAAGTAGAATAAGCTTAGATTTTTGAAGAAAATCAAATCGTTTTATTTGTCACCAGCCATAAATCTATATTGTAAGTTTTGCTAATCCAAAATCTTTTATGTTAACGTATTCTGAAGATACATTCCGTTGAAGTTGACCAAATTTAATACCACGTATCTTTTTAATGAGTGAGCATAAACGATTTTGGAGAAGCAATAAACACTCTGCAACTCGTTATCTTTACAGTGCTATTTCCGAATCACTTTTATTTTAAGAATTGGAGACGCTAAATGACGCCGCGTTTACCCCTGCACAGGCTTGCACGGCGAAAAGTGCACAAATTTAACATAGGCTCTTATGGAGCCGCAGTTCCAAAAGGCGCCGGGAGCCGCTAGTGTCGCAGAAAAACGAAAACTGCCGTTGGTAGGGAACTAAGTCTTTCCACAGAGGAGAATCAAACAGAGGTAGCTTCTAATGTTGCGCTCAGGTTGTGTCGAGCGCTGGTGTCGAGGACTTATAAAAAAATAGTTTACCATTATCGCCACGAGAAAGCAGCACCGTCGCTGCCCTCTCCTAATTTAACTTAACTGTTGCTAGTAACTGGATGTAACTAGTAACTAGTAACTTAACTGTAGCTGGATTTAACTGGAACTAGCAAGCACTTGGGCGCAACAGAAGACCCATTTAAAAGCGACCTCTGTTAGATTCTTCTCTGTGGTCTTTCTCAGTGCAAGCTTGCAAAGATATGACGCCGACTGTAATTCAGTCGTTTAATCAGTTTGTTTAGCTATTGCCAATCCTAGCAAATATAATACGTATTGTTCGCCCTGAATCGTTGCCAGGGATAAAACAACGATTGACCCCGCGGGGAGACCTGATCGAAACAACTCGGAAAGCGTACAAAGTGCGGTCCCGGGGGCGGGTGCAGCCTCCGCCAGTAACGGGGTAACTTGGGCCGTTGTCGCCGATAATCGAAGTGCGCCAATCGCTGTTTGGCCGGGGTAACCTACACATTAGGAGCGGTTTGCGGGGCAAAAACTGTTGACTCTGAGACCAGCGTAATGGGCGGAACCAAAGGGAAGCGGTACCCGGGCATGTGTCGAAGCGATGGCGACACTGCCTCTGCCGCCGCCGCTGCGACTCGGGGAGAGGACAGGGCAGTGGCTCCCGGGCTTGGGAGCGAATGGATCGCTGCCGTCAGCTGGCTAAACTATTCGTAATAATTGGTATGTTTTCCAGCAAAGAATAGCTGTCATTCAATTGATTACTCCTCGTTACAATAATAAGCCACAAAATTATGTTTTCCCCGCAGAAATATGAGTTGTCCATTGCACTACCGGCGATGAAAGGGACATAACTAATTATTTGTTTGCGCTTGATAGTTAAATACTTACTCTTACTCCCAGGGACATTTATATAGGAGAACATATTTTAGCCGCACCAACAAAACTCTGCCACATTGTCCAGTCTTCTGAGTCTTCCTTGGTTGCACCAATCCTTCCCCAGATTCACACTCACTTGTTGCTTGATAGTTAAATAGACTACAACAACCGATTACTTATCCGGAACCAAAATGTAAGTTTTAAACACTCGCACTCCCGTAATAAACACAACGTCCTTCCTGTGTTTTCCGGGTTAAAATTAATTATTTTCCTTAGGAAAACTGCCTCCCGAGGTTTATTTACCTCGGAAGATAATTCTGCACTGTCTACTGGCCTGCCAATAGACATCATCGCTAGAGACAGAGACGGAGGTGTAGGTGCGAGGTCGGCCACTGGTCTGCCAATAGACATCATCGCTAGAGACAGAGACGGAGGTGTAGGTGCGAGGTCGGCCACTGGTCTGCCAATAGACATCATCGCTAGAGACAGAGACGGAGGTGTAGGTGCGAGGTCGGCCACTGGTCTGCCAATAGACACCATCGCTAGAGACAGAGACGGAGGTGTAGGTGCGAGGTCGGCCACTGGTCTGCCAATAGACACCATCGCTAGAGGCAGAGACGGAGGTGTAGGTGCGAGGTCGGCCACTGGTCTGCCAATAGACACCATCGCTAGAGACAGAGACGGAGGTGTAGGTGCGAGGTCGGCCACTGGTCTGCCAATAGACACCATCGCTAGAGACAGAGACGGAGGTGTAGGTGCGAGGTCGGCCACTGGTCTGCCAATAGACACCATCGCTAGAGACAGAGACGGAGGTGTAGGTGCGAGGTCGGCCACTGGTCTGCCAATAGACATCATCGCTAGAGACAGAGACGGAGGTGTAGGTGCTAGGTCGGCCACTGGTCTGCCAATAGACACCATCGCTAGAGACAGAGACGGAGGGATAGGTGCGAGGTCGGCCACTGGTCTGCCAATAGACACCATCGCTAGAGACAGAGACGGAGGGATAGGTGCGAGGTCGGCCACTGGCCTGCCAATAGACACCATCGCTAGAGGCAGAGACGGAGGGATAGGTGCGAGGTCGGCCACTGGTCTGCCAATAGACACCATCGCTAGAGACAGAGACGGAGGGATAGGTGCGAGGTCGGCCACTGGTCTGCCAATAGACACCATCGCTAGAGACAGAGACGGAGGGATAGGTGCGAGGTCGGCCACTGGCCTGCCAATAGACACCATCGCTAGAGGCAGAGACGGAGGGATAGGTGCGAGGTCGGCAACTGGTCTGCCAATAGACATCATCGCTAGAGACAGAGACGGAGGGATAGGTGCGAGGTCGGCCACTGGTCTGCCAATAGACATCATCGCTAGAGACAGAGACGGAGGGATAGGTGCGAGGTCGGCCTCTGGCCTGCCAATAGACACCATCGCTAGAGACAGAGACGGAGGGATAGGTGCGAGGTCGGCCACTGGTCTGCCAATAGACACCATCGCTAGAGACAGAGACGGAGGGATAGGTGCGAGGTCGGCCACTGGCCTGCCAATAGACATCATCGCTAGAGACAGAGACGGAGGGATAGGTGCGAGGTCGGCCACTGGTCTGCCAATAGACATCATCGCTAGAGACAGAGACGGAGGGATAGGTGCGAGGTCGGCCACTGGTCTGCCAATAGACACCATCGCTAGAGACAGAGACGGAGGTGTAGGTGCGAGGTCGGCCACTGGCCTGCCAATCATCTTGTCTAATTGGCCAAATAGTAACGGCGCCCCCCCTCCCACGTTTCGGCGCTGTGCTACATTCGGCGACAAATTAATATTTCGTATCAGCCCGCTTTGCATGGTGGTAACGCGACGTGTGACGCGGGCCCGCTAGGTCGCGCGACGTGACGCTGGACGCTGTGTCCATTGTCGCTTTCTCCCTGCCGGCATTCCGTCTTGTGCCGGGTAAATTGCCTTCCTAATGTGTCATGCTGGGTGAAAGTCTGCCCTCTTGTTTTGGGCAAAAACGACGAAAACGCCAAGTGACAGACGTCTGTTGGATGAGTATAATGAAGCCGGTCGCCAACTTCATCGGTGCCTCGATGCAGTTTGGAAAGATTCGCAAGAACTCATTATAGTCATTAAGTACAGTAGTATGTATGTTATTTCAGAATCTAAAGTCGGTTTTGTCCACTAAAATGTGTACCCTTTAAAACGTCGCATCCAATTAGTTTGTAAAATAGTACCAAAGAGCGAAAGACAAGAATAGTAAACTGGTGTATGCAATGTTATGAACCGCTTAATAATTTTAGTATACGAATGCAGTAGGTAAGTAAGATACGAGTTGATGGAGTATTTTTACAAATTAAAATAATTGTACTTATTAGAATGGTTACATGCACTGGCAGCTTAAAACTTTGAAATTTTATGAGTAAGGTTGAAAAAAACCTGTTAGTATCGAATGATGATGGGCACAACAAATGTCAACGCATTTTTTACTGGTAAATGTAAATGTTGTTTAAGGTTATTTCTTAGTCCACCTGTGCCTCTGGTACCAGTTTCACATATAGAATGTCTTGACATGCTATACAATGAGTAATTGACAAAACTAGTTTTTAATTCGAAAATCTAGAGGTGAAACAGTTGGCTAAATTTCATTTTCTGTATTGTGGCTATTCGGAAGAACGGATTCCAAAAGAATTTACCTTGAAAACGATGCATGTTTTTGAAATTAACTCTGTTTATGCAAATCTTAAATCATTTTAAGAATCGTTGCTGTAACGGTGGAATTAGATAATTTCATCTACAGGAAAAAGTTAGATTAAAGTCGGAAATCTAACTGGAAATCCATCAATCGGCCCGACTTGGCGAGGTTGACGGCCCAGTCTGCGGTCAGCTGTTACCGGCGCGCCAATATGCAGTAAACCCCGCGATCTCCCGCGGAAATGACAGAGCGCGCCGGCGCAGGTGTCGTTGTGTCGCGGCGCTTGCGACTCCACTTGACAATGCCGCATTTATTTTACCATTGGACCGGTTTTATTTCGAAAATTATCTTCCCGTTAGGTCGTTAGGCGTGGTGGTAAACGTAAGGAGGTACGCGCTACCGAGAGTGTCATGAAGAATTCCAATATTCTCTACCTGAATTCGTACCATCTGCCTTAACAAATTTTAACTCAGTCTAAACTGACGTCAAATTTTTAACACATCTCAATTGTTTTGTGTGTATTTTAAAATTTCCAAGCAACGTCCTATACCCCTCTTCCGGCTTTGTCGAGAAACCCAAGAAACAACCATCCCATAACGTTTTAACCAACATTACCTAGGTATTAGGGGCGCGCAACTATACTTTCTTAGATCTTAAGATTACAAATTTTAGACGACATTCACTTTTTATTCAAACAGGTAATGGTTATAAAAAATCAAAGAAATGTAAAATTTTTTAATATAACAGGCCTACTACTGTCTATATCAACTGTAAAAATTACCAAAAACCACCCCCTAAAGCGGAAGGATCTCAACCCACCGAAGTGGTGTCCATAACATCGTAACATGTGTGACATGTGAGGTACCGGTGTGAGTTGGCGCCACCACGGACCGAGTCCCACTTCATGCACAATTTGAAGCCGTTTCCTCTCATGATTCATGCACCCGTCTGTGTACTTTCCACTGCCTTGTAGAGCGTCCGCTCCACGGGTGAACGCGCAAATCTACATTAATGGGCTGCAAACCCTTCAACCCCGTAGAAATATTGTGGGCATTACGTTGTGAATGGCCTGATGTCGCATTAGGCCGGCTATACCGTTAATCCGTCGGGTGTTTTATGTATCTTGTCAATTTAATTAGGATCTTGATAGTGAGATCTGGTTGTACCCACAGTTTAGCATATTTATAACAGAGCATTAGGTTGCTCTCCGTTGGGAATAATTGAATTAAATTAATTATGTATTTGTTAAGGCATCGCGTAAACTTTTATGGCTTTGAGCACAGGGAGACAATCACTTAGGTGACAGTTCTTGATGTCTGCTGAAGACTTTACTTTTTATGCAAGTGGACCAACCCTAACTGAGATTTCTCTGATCCCCTGACCATTGGAGCGACAACGGGACGTTCTCTACAAAACCTATAAACCGAACCCGCTAGGTGGCTAGGTGATAACCGAGAGGTTTATGACTAAGCCGTGGCGCTGCCTGCGATAATTCTCTTAGAGCTAGACCTTTGATATTCTCGAAAAATATTGATCTGAAGGGAGAATCAAATACAATTCTCACGACACAAGCATGGTAGTGGTAATAAGGTATAGCAATTTAAAAGCAATAAAAAATTCTTTCCCCTGTTTATGAAGTAAATAAAAAATGTTTCTTGCTTTTATATTTGGAATATTGTAATTTTGATCGCAGTTCAACGTAACCGGGTTTGGTTTTGTGAAATTTAATATGATGCGAATCAAAATGGTTTCTCTGTTGCATTGGTAAACAACGCTTTCGCCATTTAATACGTATAGTGATTAGAAAGTAAAAATAAATTGATATATAATGGGGAATATTGGTTTTTACTTTAATAATCATGTTTGCTGTTTTCTCCCGAGTACTTACGAAGGGACCGGTGACGTGGCGCAAGTTCAAGCACCTCTCGGCTACCCGACACCGCGACACCGGTCGGTTGCGTCACCTTGCGGTGCGGCGGTGATCCGACACTAAGCGGGATGTGAATGTCCTGCACTAATTAATTATTACACGTAAACGAGTTATTGACCTTCACCTTTCGTTTCGTTACGGTCCCGCACTACATGCATCCCACTATCGCGCCACGTCAACAGCCAGCCACGTGGGGATTATGGTGATGGGAACTATCCGATAGAAACAAACGATTCATCCGGTTGTTGCGCGCCAACCGATTCAGCCGATGGTTACTTTAATTTTCATCAGGATGAACCATCCATTCATTCGCATGCGAATCATCTAAACGGCACTATCCAATATCTGAAAACCACCCGTTCCATGTTTTCATTCATTTGTAGAACAATTCGTCCCATGTTTTAATTCGTTTCAAAACTACGAATTAATTACTGAAACTGATCTTTAAAGGAATGTGAGAAAATCTTGATATTTCCAACAATCAGTTAACCTTTTGTCTTATTTAATTACCTCTACCTAATACCAAATGTTTAGGGTACTAAAAATGTTAATTTTATTCATCCATTTGCAGGGGAATCATTTGCTCAGCGGCTCGATAGTATCTATTTTTATCCAAATAGGTACGCCACACTACCAATGAAAACTGTCCACCTGAACACCGAATGAGGCTCGCGAACAAATGGTTTATCCATCCATCCGCTAGTCGGATAGTTCCTCCCATCCCCGCACGGGCTCTCCCCACCCCACTATAAAACTATAGGATGAATCATCCATCTGAAAACTTTTGGATAAAAGGAAACCCATCGGATGAACCATTGGATGGTTGAAATCGGTCTTTTGTCCCATCACTAGATGGTGGGGTCTACTTGCTGATCGTACGCCGGCGCCGCACACCGGCGTCATCTCGCCGCCTCCCAGCGTGCGTGCCGGGCCGGACACGCGTGTCGCCGTCACAGACCGTCCGCTCGCCCGTCACCGGGGGCGGTGGAAGGGGGCGGTTTTTGCCGGACGTAAAGCGGACGTAATTGATGTCCATTTACAAACGTAACGTCGCGAGAATGCCGGCCGACTCGCCGACGCGACGCTTTCCTAGAACCTCGACCTCTCGTAAATCCTGTCTCCACTGTCCGCGGTTCGCCGGGACCGTGGGATTGACGGGGCGAACTAATACGGATTTATGCCAGTTTCTGTCACTGTTAAATCACTCGCAAATTAGCCTACGGTGATATAATATTATTATAGATTCGCCGTTGCAGTATTCTGTGCTTGTACACATGTAATTTAACTTGGCCATAAATCCGATTTCCGATTAAATTGTGGAATGTATATCATGATGCTGCATTTCAATTGTTGTACGGTATAGCTGTAAAAATAAAAATACTGGAAATTAAAAGTAGGTCTATATTTATTTGTTAGTGATTGAGTAATTTGTAGTATTTGAACCTCTTTCAAATAACAAGAGTGTGGACTCATATGAGTGTGGAACTGAGAATTGTAGGTGCTAGTCTATATCCCCCCGAATACTAGCCATACCATTGATATTTTTTGTAAAAACTGGAACACATTGATATACTTTTTAGTAAAGATTAGAGGCTATTTAGGCGGTATAGTTTAGAAGGAGATATTTAACACTACACGTATCTTGAAATCTGTTTTGCAATTGTTTCACTATAACTACTTAATCCTATAACTAATCACTATAACTACTTAATAACTACGTAATCCTACTTAAGACAATGTTCATTTAGCGGATAATAATAGGTGATGTACACAAAACTCATTTGATTGTCAGTTAAATACTATTTTAATATAAAAGTACTTAAATCAAGTATTTAAATCAAACTTTTTAGGGCCCTTGTGCTGAGTTTACTTCATACTAGTAAGGCCAATATAGCTTTTGTAGTAAGTATATATAGTTTTTTATTACTACTCATTGATTGAATGAAAAACAGGATCCAACCTGCAGGCTTAAATTTAGGCAATTACGCAATTTGTTATCATTATTTTACAATCTAATTACACTAAAACCGTACTTAAACTTTAAAAACAAAATATAATTTAATAGATGTATCACAACTGATACTTTTCTAGATGAAATTAATGGAACAGTCAACCGTAAACTTGTAATTAAAGCCGATTTCTCTGCCTTTCGAGATTGCATTTAGATTAACTTCATTTAAGATTAGCCAAGCCAACAGGAACGCGTGAGAACGGGCGCTGCGATGAATGAGTTATCTGGGATTTAATTTGCGGAAACGAGGGGCAGGAGATCCACCGGCGGAAACGGGCGGACTGAAGTGAATCCGGACGGAATACAAGATACCCGGAACTCGATCCGCCCCAGAGCGAAGAGAGGAGAGGGCGGACTGAAGTGAATCCGGACAGAATACAAGATACCCGGAACTCGATCCGCCCCAGAGCGAAGAGAGGAGAGGGCGGACTGAAGTGAATCCGGACAGAATACAAGATACCCGGAACTCGATCCGCCCCAGAGCGAAGAGAGGAGAGGGCGGACTGAAGTGAATCCGGACGGAATACAAGATACCCGTAACTCGATCCGCCCCAGAGCGAAGAGGGCGAGGAACGGACGGGTGGCGGGGTCGTAAAACAGAGCGGTCATTCGAAAGCTATTTTAATCGTAGTTAGAGTTGAATCTGAGCGGATATCAGTACCCAACTATTTCTTTCAGGTTCAATAAAACATGGTCTTGTTATATGTGACCATTACAAAAGCAATAACCTACGCTTTAAATGCCGCTTTAATACCTTTTGAAGGAATGATGGTTGCATGGTTTTTAGATTTCTAATCTTGATCATTTCAAAGAATTTCTTATAATAATCTTCAAAGCCCTTAATATTTTCATTGAAAATAAAAACTAATTGATTAAATTATTTTGTGTTTTTCGTAAAAAATTGCTTTTGACTGTTATTGATATATCAAGCATTTAGTTTTCATTTTTTATGCTACTTAAAAGTGTTTGTCGAAGTATGAATGAAATCAAAATAATTTAGGGTGAACTGAAAGGCGAATGAAAATGTAAACATCGGATTTTAATGGCTGTGATCATGTTACAGGTCAAGCTTCATTGTTATTGATAATTTTCGGTACTAGATTTCTTTACTTAACTACTAGATTTCTATGATGAAGCTTTGCTTTCAGTCACATTAAAATTGGTTTAAACCTGTGAAATTGCTTGAAACTCAACCTTGACAAAACCAAATTGCTATGTATTCAAACACATCAAAAAAGTTATCAGGCACTCAAGTTGGTGGACTGCTCATCGGTGGTGACTCAGAGGTACATGTTGGAGAATCAGCAAATTTGTCAGGGGTGACATTGAACGATGGTTTGAACTGGAACAGACAGTTGGGTAACGTGAAAAGCAAGCTGGTAAAGGCCATTTTTGTAATTCGTCGCCTCGGCACATTAAAATATCAGGCTTTCCTGAAAAAAATCGTCTACCACTGTCTTTTCGAGACTCACGTCTACTCAGTTGCACTGTGGTGGAGCATGGAAGGGAATTTGGGGACAGAGTTGAAGTGGCAAAAGATGACAATTACAGACATGCTAAACTTGCCACCTCAAGCCTACTTCAGGGAACATTCTAGGCTGTTAGACGTGGTGAACAGCACCAAGTATTTTCATCCTTGAAATATCTGCCTGCATAAAATGTACATTCCACCATACCAAAACGCAACTCACAATTATTACACCAGGCACAATTTTTGTTTGTTTAATTCCATGGACTGTCTTTTTACAATAGAAAACCACTTTTCATTGTTCGCATTTTTTTCCAAATTTATCAATCACATTAAAACAACAGACATTTACATAATTTCAAAGCTGAATTAAAATCCTTTCTTCTTAACCAAACCTAGTATTCTCAGCAGGAATTCCTTTCGCAAACTCATCTTTCGCCCGGACTTCATCTTTTATCCCGTGAAGAAGCTACAGACTACTTATGACTCGCCCAAAGCAATTTTTTTGCCAACTGGACTGAAGATAAAAGTAAGTAAATGGTAGGATAAAGACATACATTGAGTGATTCGCAGAGAATGTGGCAACTTAGTTATTTGTTTAAAGTAGTATGTCATGTAGAAACTTATTACTTTCTTTCATTCCACCTTTTGAGCTATTACCATCGCATTCTCTTATTCCTTCTTCTCACTCAGTGTCAGTAACAGTTACTTAATCACAATCTAATCCGTTGATAATCACAAACATAATCACGTCACGAATGATAGTCATTATTTAGATTCGGAGAAGTAATGGCAGCGAGCTAAATTATAATCACCAATAAATCTTTTGATACTCACAAGCATAGCCGCGTCATATGTGATAGTCATTGCAGGTATTTCAATTTAGAGGAGTAATTGCTGCAGTTAGCTAAAGTGTTACCACCAATAAATCTGAGACGGAAAGTACGCCATCACTGATACTGTGCGCACCGACCGACGCGACGGCGAGAGTCGATGTGCTGGGATGCGGCGGTTACTGCCAACATCCTCCGACGATTACGACACCAGCTGGAATCCGCTGAGGATTTTATAACCGCTTCCTTCCCGCGGGAATAGTTTTGAAGTATTTATTTTCGACTGCACGCTAATAATACGGTGGAGTTATTTTAGAAGAAACATTAAAGTGAAATTGCGATGAACGCCCAGGCTAAACCGTTGCTCCTGGAGCACGGAAATTGACATGTCTTGTAGCGTAGGCTCCACTTAGGAGGGATTTTCGAAACTCCCTTTGTGAAGTTTGTGTTTGTAGATTATGCTTTTTTGTTTTGGCAGTTAGCTGTCATTTAAATCAACAGCAGTTATTTTGTTAATCTTCATAGTTAAAAAACATTATGAATTTTAAACTTAAATGTCCCTCTCAATCCTAATTCGTTGAAGCTACTCTACCAAAGCCTTTTCATCACTTTAATCTTTACTTTAAAAAAGGATAAGCTATTTATAAATCGTGAGATATGCTTCATACCATCGCCACTTGTAGTTTTTGCTGAAATACTTGGTAATGTGGCCGTACCGTCGTGGTCGAACATTAGCTACAGGCAGGTTGTGTAGGTCCGCACTGCCCTCGCTATACGCTCGCTGCAGAGGGCGATGTGTTCGCTCCAGCCACACTCCGACATGTACTGTTTAATTGACATGTGTCCATTGGGTTCTCGGAACCGCCGCCAGCAGCTTTCCTCTCGCCACAAATCTGGTTTTTACACGTGTTTTTGTCCGTGACACCCGGTGTATTCACCTTGGGAAAGTTTTTATTACGTTCCTGCACTTACAAGGATGAAAGGTAAATCTAGGTTTAATTAAGTTTGAAACAGTTTCATACAATACTAGAAGCTAATGGGAATCACGCTTGAATTATGGGACGTAATTTCAATACACCACACGACTTGTAAATGTAGTTTTACTTTTACAGCACTTATTTTTACGTTTGGTATGGAAATCTCACTACTGTGAACGTCAAGAAGGACATAATTAGGTTGGGTCATCGATTGTGTTAAATAAGTTATTAATTGATATTAAAATTTAACTGTATTTCTTATCACAATAATTAACTGTTGTAACCTTTTTTTTTTAAAAAAAGTAAAAATATGTTATTTAAAACAGTACGTTTAGTAACAGGCGAATAAGATGTAAACATTCATTTTTTACAGTAGCAGCTGCAAAATAATTGCCTCTGAATGTACAGTGACTAAAATTATTATCTTTCTTAGTTGAAACCAAGCAACCACTGACCATTTGAAGTTATTGTTGGAAGTGAACTATGGAATTTTTAGACTGCAATATACACTGCTATTATAAAACTGAATGTAGATTATAATTGAAATTAAAATGTAGAACCCGCAAAAAACCATATTTGCAGGTAAAAAACTGATCTAGCCACTTCCAATGTTTCTTGTCGGTTGGGGGAGTTGTAAGTAATCAGCTCAACCAACCGTTAAAGTCCCTTCGTAGCTCTTAGTTGAGATGATTTGCAAGTAAAATCGTGCCTTTTGAGCAGCAGACATTTTCGTCGCTTAATTGACCGTCGAAAGTCATATTTCTTGGTTTTATTTTATGTACGTAACAATGATATATATTTATTACATTGTGGTACGGCATTTTAGGAAATAATTGCACAATGACGTTAGGAAAATTGCATTTATGGTTAGTTGTAAGTCCTATAAAATTTAAATCTTTTGTAAATGTATAGATTATCCGTTAAAATCTGGAAGGCTACAAAATATTGTCATCATACCATAATTTAATTTTATTAGTTACAAATATAGCTTTCATAACACGTCTAAACGGGATTAGCTATCAAAACAAGTTGCGGAGGAAAAAATCTGATTAGGCAAGGTATTATTCATGTATCTAAATGTAGAGATGTGAAATTTGCTTAAAACTGGTATATTCTCGTGAAGTTAAAGAAAGCACTGGTAGGTAACGCATTATCATGTTTTAATGTTGGTAAAAATTATATGCAGATAGGAAAGGGCTGGTAATGAGCGTCTTTGGAAAGTGCTTTTAAGGCACGTAGAGCGCTCTTGCACCTTAGAGTTTGTATTCCAGTACCAAAAAATGATTTTTTCAGAAATTAAGCTTGTGGCAAAAAATCAAATAAATATGACATTTACCGTGGTATTCTATTACAAAAATACTCTAACTCCATAATCATTAAACCCTTTTCAGGGACACTGTGAGATAATTTTACTACCGCTTGCGATTACAGCAGCTTCAAACCCGCGTTTTGTCGATAGGCGTGTCCGCGTTAATTAACAACGCCGTGTTTAACGCGTGTCGCGTCGCCGTTTCGCGGGGTTTCCGTCTTGGCCCATTACGCGATCCGTTTCCGCAGGCCAGGTTCGTTCACCCGCCCGTGGTCAAGCGGCCGTCTGCGAGCGGTTTTCCGACAAACACTCAGGCGCTAAAGTAAACGTTCGACAGTCGGTTATGTTAATGTTTACTCGAGATGACCGTAATGAGGACAGGCGACCGGCTCGACCGGTGCGACGTGGAGGTGTGAGGTGTGTGTGTGATGCATGTGGAGGTTCACGGCCGTCCAAGGTCTCGCGGCGACCTGTCTCTGTTTTGGTACCCAGCTTGTTTTTGTGAAAACAGAATTGGGATTTTCAAAATAGGAAGGATTTGATTTTTTTATTGTTGTGTGGTGAAGTCGTTTATACTGGAAAACAGTTTTTAGTTTTTGATTGGCTATTTTACTGTCATCAAACTGCGTTAATTACCAAAAGTATTCTCCGCTTTTTTATCCATTAATTCCCTATATTACACTTTTTTGTCATAAAATAACTACATTAACTTTTGCAAACTTAAGTTGAGGCCTACAGCTATCATACTATACATAATTCTTTACTTTTATTAAGTGGTAATTATAGTTCACTTGTACTTTATTTAACTACCTACAAATCTACATATTTCAAAAGTATTTTTTTTAGGAATATAAATTATTATTTAAATTTTAAAATTTAACTTCTGACTTTACTGGTACTGATTTACCGCAGACTTCTTGATACGTTTCGTAATCCTAACAGATGGTTTCTTAGTATTATATCATAATAATATAAAATATTTTTGTAAATTATTGTATACCTTTAATTGAAACTAATTTATAAACTGCTAATTTTAAGTATTGAAAAAAGAAAGTTTCAAAGGCAAAAATAAATAACATTTTAAATTAACTTTGAACTTTAAAAGAGGTACAGTACAAATAGGAGTTTAGCTAAAATATTTTAGTACTTTAAACCAATTTTCGTGTAAAATTCTGTTTGGTATTTTTTCAACGATAGGAAATAATGATCATATTATTTTATGAAATATTTGATGAGTTTTGTTCCTAATAAAAAAATTCATCACTCCATAGTTTGAAAATCATGAGGTCAAATAACTCAGAAACTTAACTTAATTTTTGAATGAACTGACTCCTAACAATATTTGGCAACATCAGTGCCAAAGTTCCATCTCTTTCCGTCTAGGACTAGCAAGGAGAGCTTCGATGAAAAAAAACATGTAGAGTGAAATACTAATTGACGCCAGTGCTTCAGGCCTTTTTGTTTTATCATTCACAGTAATTAAGTACAAATAATTAACTATCAATTAAATACAAAAATAAAAATTTTGCCTATGTATAAGTTTTTGAATTATGTATGCTTTCAAAATATTTTTATCAACAACCAGTATTTGAAATCAAAATTAACGAGAGACAGGTAGGACAGGAGAATTGTCGCTCTAATAAGTGCAGTTAGGCCTTACATCAGGCTTACATTCATTAATTTTTCCCAGAAAAACAAGCAATATGTAATTTTTTTTATCTGTAAACAAGGTTTTGCATCGTATCGATTAAATGATTGGATTAAGTAAAAACTCATAGAAGATAAAACTCAAAACACTAGAAATCTAAAAAAATAGGAAAAATTAGGAAACTCGAAAAATTAGGAATTTAATTGTCTGTCGCCTAAGAATTAAAAGTATTCGGAACTAAATTTAAAATTACCGGAAACATTTAGTTTTTGTGGTAAAATATTTGACACTTAATATACCTTCCAGTTATTTTATTAATATTATTTTTCAGTTTAGAAATAATTACTTTCAATTTTTTTATCAGTAACACTTTAGCCGGACTTTATCTAGACCTGTGGAATCATAAGGAAAACAGTGTAAGAACCACCGCGATCGAGAGTGAGTGCAGACTCACCAGGAGGTATCCACACAGGAACGTCGCTCCGCGGGGAGGTGCACGGCACAACTGGCGGTCGGGCCCGCGGTCGACCGTTCGCCGCGTCCCCACCACGCGGCCACCACCACCGCCGGCCACCACAAGTAATGCCGGCTGTCCTTAAAATATTCATCGGGTTTTAATTACATATATCTCTCTAAATGTTTGTCGCACGACACTGTGACTCACTTGTGGTTAAAGCGATTTTTTCTAAGTTTTATAAGCATACTAACAGTTAGTTGCCCGCGGCTTCGCTCACGATAGATAGCTTGAAACAGCTGATCTTGCCACTGCTCTTATAACTATCAAATTAGTACCCAAAGCTGTTTACATTTCTGTGTTCGAATGTTTACATCCCTATAAAATGTCTCAGCGTATCCTTATAAAATGTAAACATTGAAACTGAGGACGTTCACGGGCGTAGCACGAGGGGACTTTAAGACAGTGAATTGGCCTATGAATTTCCCAGGTTGAAGATCTACCTGTGTGTGAAATTTCAACCCAGTCGTTTCAGTATTTTTCGCGTTCACTTGCCACATATAAACATCGTACATAGAGAAACCACCTCCTCTTTATAATAGCATAGATATATGTTCATTGTTCATTGTTACCTTTTTTATTTACTTTCACTATTTGTTTTTAAAATGCCTACAATCAAAGAAAAATCCTTGATTGTCTTAAGGTATGGTGAAAGTTTTACTCTTATAACTGTCCAGCGTGAGTTCTTCAGACACTTCGGAAGATCTGCACCAACCCAACAGAGCATTTTGCGATGGTATCGACAGTTCAAAAACACAGGGAGCGTGCTGAAACGTAAGAATCCCGGTCGACCAGGTGTATCTATCGATACAATAAATAGAGATTCCCTAAAAGTTGGATTGGCCGCTGTGCTGAGGATGACGTAGCTCTTCTAAGGTGGCCATCCCGTTCCCCAGACCTTATTTTATGAGATTTATTTTTCTGGGGCTATGTGAAGGATAGAATATATACATCCCACCGTTAGTTCAAACCCTGCCAGAGCTCCGAGAAAGGATTCGCGTTGCAGTGACAACAGTAAGCCAGGATATGCTGACCAACGTTTGGGCAGAGTTGCAGCATAGACCGGAAACATGTTTTGCTGCAAACTGGCAGCATGTAGAGCAGCTTTAGTGATATCAAACAAAATTAGAGAACTTTCTCTTTCAATCATGCAATTTTTAACAGCATTTATGTATCTGTAAGTTCAATAAATGATTTTAAAACCCAATAAATGTTTTATGAAAACCCGGTATATTCTTCGTATATTATATTTCGTTGGACACAGTGGAAAGGAAGCGGTCGTGGTGTTGGTAAGTCTTTGATACGGCTTCGGCTTCCTTAATTAATTGGGCTAGGAATTGCTTAATTCCTCTTTGCTCCTTAAGGTTGGGAATGTCATCGGTTTGACTGGTCCCTACTTTTAGAGGGGTTATGTTTCATGCCTTTGTGGGTTTATTGGACTACGAACTTGACACCGGGTCAAATACATTCGCTGGGGGTTGCATGCATTTTGATTTAGAAATCACCCTCGAGAGAGGAGCGAACTGACCTTTTCTACCTCTTTCAGTTATTTTAAATACCAGCTAACTAATAACATAATTGTAGCAGTAGTATGCTAAAAAGTCTCAATTCGCATCTGACATGCAACCTTTGTCATCGAAGTGCCACGAAATAATTGAGAAGTGCTTTATCGGACACGTGCTTCAATATGATAGAAAAGTGGTCAACTACCACCATGGTTGTCATAGGTGTTACGCGCTTAAGTCTGGACACCTTGACAAAAACCTTGTAGGAATATTGAACAACCTCTCGATAAAGAACAGGTATATTTGCAAGGTCGGGAAATGTGTAAATTTTGAATAGTCAGCTGCAATCAGTTAGGTAAGACAATCAAGAAGATTCACATCCACCTTATAATACGGAAACCTGAATTCTAGGATTCGCCCTTCTAGCCCTTGGCCTTTATTGTCGATACAGTTGAAGATTATTTTCAGTGATTTTTAGAAAAAGGAAACATTATTAAGGTTTGCTATCCAAAACAGTTAAGATCCTTCCCTTACAGCCAGTTTAGGAATACTACATTCTCCCGGGTCTCACAGAACTATTCACGTTTATAGTTCTGTGTCGGGTCTCGGATATTCAAGCTGGAACCGCAAAACACAGACGTTCTGTGAGTCATGAGGAGGATTCATAGTGAAGGGAAGTTGGTTTTATTAATCACAGCTAGACCATGTCCCACATACTATGTCATGTACGTTTTGTAATGTCCACTTCATATGTTATAGACCAGAAAGAGAGCTATCAGGATACAGATATCAGGATAATCAAAACGCCAGGTAACCTCCACTCGATTTGGAAACGACTTTTCATGCTTTCATCGTTAACAAATGTGTTTCTAGCAGATCAAATTGTAAAACGCAGGTGAGTGCGAGATTGTCATGCACGTCCAGTAAAACATACGCACGATACTGGAATCACGTACTTTTTCTGTGGAATCATATACCACAGAAAAATGGCATATTTTTAAATTATCCTTTTTCATCTACTGCCGCGTTTTAAATTTTTAAAACCTAGCCTAGTACAGTAAAAAATACCCCCGTTGCAGCAGACCTGCATACTCAGCGAATTTCAAATGCAAAACAACGTATTTCAATCCAACATAGCAAGATTTGAAATGTTTTTGTAAGCTCCATAAGAGTAACATGGGGAATGAGTATGCAGGTCTGCTGCTACAGGTATATTAAAACTGGATGGTTTTAATTCAATATTTAGTAGATCTGAACTAAAAGAAGCTATTTACCAAGTTTTATCAAGATATGTTAAGAAATAACCGAGATATAGAATTTTACTTATTTCCCATAAGGTTAACATTGGGACAACGTACTGTGTTTACCACTTTCAATATCTCGGTAACCAATGGACATAGAGCAGTGATTCAAGATACCAAATTGTTTGTTTTTTTTAGCTGAATTCAATGGTGCCAACAAATATTCGATAAATTTTATTTTTCTATGTAAACAACTCAAAAACCCCATTTTTGGGGGGGTTTAACCCCCTTTACCCCCCCTTCCAATTGTCCGATCGGGCTGGTTCACGAACTCGTCCGAATAATTACTACTTTACACGCCTGTGCCAAATTTCATTCCGATCGGACCATTTTTGCGAGCGCTATCGTGCTTACAGACACACACATATATATATATATATATATATATATATATATATATAGAAATTTGAACGAATGGTGTTTTTTGCTTCTGGGGGCCCCAAAACAAAAAGTTATCATGGTCTCGGGCTTAGGTCTTACCATGAGACCTACGGTAATAGCTTCTTTCCTATAGGGGAAATTCGCTAAAAGTTGCAATCGTTGTATTGTTGATATTGTTACACGTAAATTTCCCTAGCAGTTATCAGTAAAAACTAACTCTCCTGCCAATCATAAGACACAGAAAACAACTGTTTCTGTCAAGTGTGATGTAAAAGCATCAACGATTATTTATCTGTTGGTGGTATTGAATGATATGGTATGCATGATTAGAAACGCTGAAGAATAAAGCACTAAATTATTGATTAAATCGACGGTGTATCCAAGGTGTATTTTAAAAAGAGGAAGAACTAAGTGAAGTGCAAGTGTTTGCAAGTTCCAAGTGTGTAAGGTACCTGTTACTAGCTACCTTGACCACATCATAGTCAGTGGTGGTTAATTTTCATCTCCGATCGCAAACCTTTCCATAAGTATAAATAAAACTATTTGTTTTCCAATAATAATGGCTTTTCATCCTTTATGTCAAGTAAAACAATAACCTTATCCACAAAAAGTGGAATTCTAAATGAAATTTTATAATCTAATGTGATTGAAGGTGATCACACGACAGGCAGGGGCCGACTGCGCGTGGCCTGCGGCCGGCCGGTGCAGCGGGTGCACTGCTCTGTAGATAGTGTTCCCAAGGCCGGCCCGGCCGTCCAAGGCTGTCCGACGACCTTCATGTTCTCCGCGCTATCACAACTATCGTTGGCCAATGAACTTCATCTGCCGTTACTTCTGTTTATATGTCGTTTCGTTTTATATTCTTGGTCGTTAATCTTTTAGTAGTTTTTTAAAATTTGTGAGTAGTATTCATGTGAGCTGTTTTAACCTGTGCTTTGCATCTGAAGTTTAACTCTATCCTTATTGACGCAAAACGTGTATTGCTACAGACAATGAATTTCAACACACTAAGGCTACCGTTAAAATTTTAAATACTTGTAAACCAAAGTCATATGTGTCGCAGATTTTATCTCGGAGTTAAGTAAACATTTAGGGCAAAAGTCATTTCGATCCTTTGCTGCAATCAAAAGATTTTATATCAGAAGTGGTCTTAAAAATACTAGAATTACTGCTTGAAATATTAATCATATTACTTTAAATGAGCAATGAATGTAAATGCTATCTCGAAAACGGCTCTAACGATTTTTATAAAATTTTGCATGTAGGTGTAGTTTTTATTTTCAAGTTCACCTACGTGGTTGAATTTGCTGTAGAAACGCTAATTTTTTGAAAAATTAAATTTAAAGCTGATAATTTTTAACATGTGGTCATATGAGTTGCCAATAACAACGAAAAAGTAAACAAAAGAATCATCCAGCTGTTCATGACAAAGCCTCTTAAAACTTTTATAGCACGTTGCCAGTACAGTAGAATAGGACACAGATAATACAATTGAGTACAGATTGCTCATGGAGTATTATCCCCATCTAAAAATCCCAATAGGTAAACAGCTGTGTTTTAGGTTAATTAGAAATAAATAATATCAAAGCAACAACATGTAATTGTTTACATAAAGGTGATTTGATGATTTAGATTTACTAAATTTAAATCATCAGTTTAACATTTCTTAAAGTTCGCCAATACAATTTATGAAATAGAGATAAGCAAATTCTCAAAGATCTACAAAGAACAAGTTTATTTCATGAGGACAAGGTCCATTTCAGAAAAAACGTAATATAATTCAACTCAATCCAACTCAAACTTCAGTTTGTACTTCAAAATTTAGATGCTCGGAAAATTAATCATAATTTGTGAAATTTATTATTACTAGAGGCTTGAAGGGGCCAATAGCCCCTAAGCATAATTGTTCTTTACTATAGTACAAAATACCTTCTTAGAAAAGAGGCTTTTGGATCCAAAAAATTATGATTATATCTAACATTTGGTTTTAAGTAAACAAAGCAGACCTTTTTACATCCCAATACAGCTATTTTACGTTACTTCTCATTTTATATAGTAAGCTTAAAGCAATTTCAGTATTTTTTCCGAGTCCCTGGGATGGACACCTTCAATTTCAGCCACCTCCCATCATCCTGCGACCTTCCAAACGCCCACAATTTCGGCACAAAGATTTCCCTGGCGTAATTTTAAATATATATACCGATTATTTGGTATTAAATCTGCATCATTATAACATAAACTAAACAAACGTACTTAACTTTTAATAATTTTAAATCATGAAAAAACTCAACCCCTTGATTATTATAAAATCAGAAAATCTAAAATTTAAAATATATGTTTTGTCGTAGTACATTGAACGTGCATAGTGAGCTGCATTTTGAAAAAAAATTCCACATGTCAACATCTACCATATGGATTTGAATCAAGCATTAGCACCACATGTTTAATGTAAACAAAGCAGACGATACAACATTCGTCACAGCGCTTGGCCACTGAAACGAGCAATGAGAGCATCGAAAACAAAGACCGAATAAATTCAATGAACAAAACTTAAACTTCAGTAAATCAAATTACAAAGCTAATTGTCATTGTGGGAGCAAAATGAACATGTATATTTGAAAATGTCACTGCATTCCCCCTAGCGAAGCTCGGTCTCCAGATATTATATTATTACAAAAAAACTACGAGTAACTACTGCCATGGTAAGTTAAAGAAAGAGTCTAAAAAATAATCAGGAAATTTTTTTATCCAACTTCCGCCAAGAGAAGGTGTGCAAGTTACAAGGCCGGTTTGGCAGGACGGGTTGGAGAAAGGAACAATCGGGCGATTAGCGCGAATCAATTCGCCAATAGCAGAAGAGAACGGTGCCAATTGTCGGCCGCGGACCCTCACATAGCTTCTGGCTCTCGACCAACAAATAATAAATAACAATACCGCGCACAGACAGGTGGACCTTTTGTTTGTATACTGTTGTGTTTTATTTATAATTAACTAACCGAATTAATGGTAAACAGCTAATCTTAACTGTGTGTTAATTACTTTACCCAGACCATTGGGAAGTCGTAAAATATGAGTGTTGTTTTGTGAAAGGCAGGTGAAATCCTATTACGGACGGAGTGTCAGTGTAGTGTAGTATCCGTGTAGCATCCTATTACGGAAATCATATTAATAAACCACCACCTCGTTCGGGGCGAGTCTCCCCTCGGGACTGTTAAGTAGATTACTTAAGGGGAAAGCCGCATGCTGCACACCGCGGTAAATTTGGAGAGGGGAGAACTGCTTCCCTCTTATTAGTTTTCGGTCTTTTTGGCATTTTCAGGGTGTCTGGGACGCGACATGTCCCGGAACCAGCTATGTGGTCGCACTGTGCTTACGGCTGCAATCTCACTGCACAGGAAGCAGTAAGGAGCCTTGTTGTATGCCCCATGTAGGTGGCCCATCTGTGCATTTGAAGCAGTGAGCGAACTGATCATCCCCTTTGCACTCCCTTTGACGGCGTCCATAGCCTAGGCACGTGAAGCACTTTACTTAAGATTACAGTATGCAGGCGCACCACTTAGCTGAATGCATTTTCTACTCGGTTGTAGATTGCACCCTACAGTAGCGACTAGGCCCGCTTGGAGTCTACCTGCTGCCTACTTCTACTTGCTTTCCACTCGGTTGAGCCGGAAGACTCTCCTGCTACCAGCTAGGTTGTAGTTTGCACTCTACAGTAGCGACCAGGTCCGCGGGAAGACTGGCCGGTGACACGGTCCAGTCAGAGACTACCTGCTACCAGCTAGGTTGTAGTTGGCACTCTGCAGTAGCGGCCAGGTCCGCGGGAAGACTGGCCGGTGACACGGTCCAGCCAGAGACTACCTGCTACCAGCTAGGTTGTAGTTTGCACTCTACAGTAGCGACCAGGTCCGCGGGAAGACTGGCCGGTGACACGGTCCAGCCAGAGACTGCCTGCTACCAGCTAGGTTGTAGTTGGCACTCTGCAGTAGCGACCAGGTCCGCGAGAAGACACGGTCCAGCCAGAGACTACCTGCTACCAGCTAGGTTGTAGTTGGCACTCGACAGTAGCGACCAGGTCCGCGGGAAGACTGGCCGGTGACACGGTCCAGCCAGAGACTACCTGCTACCAGCTAGGTTGTAGTTGGCACTCTACAGTAGCGACCAGGTCCGCGGGAAGACTGGCCGGTGACACGGTCCAGCCAGAGACTGCCTGCTACCAGCTAGGTTGTAGTTGGCACTCTACAGTAGCGACCAGGTCCGCGGGAAGACTGGCCGATGACACGGTCCAGCCAGAGACTACCTGCTACCAGCTAGGTTGTAGTTGGCACTCTACAGTAGCGACCAGGTCCGCGGGAAGACTGGCCGGTGACACGGTCCAGCCAGAGACTGCCTGCTACCAGCTAGGTTGTAGTTGGCACTCTACAGTAGCGACCAGGTCCGCGGGAAGACTGGCCGATGACACGGTCCAGCCAGAGACTACCTGCTACCAGCTAGGTTGTAGTTGGCACTCTACAGTAGCGACCAGGTCCGCGGGAAGACTGGCCGGTGACACGGTCCAGCCAGAGACTACCTGCTACCAGCTAGGTTGTAGTTGGCACTCTGCAGTAGCGACCAGGTCCGCGGGAAGACTGGCCGGTGACACGGTCCAGCCAGAGACTACCTGCTACCAGCTAGGTTGTAGTTGGCACTCTGCAGTAGCGACCAGGTCCGCGGGAAGACTGGCCGGTGACACGGTCCAGCCAGAGACTACCTGCTACCAGCTAGGTTGTAGTTGGCACTCTACAGTAGCGACCAGGTCCGCGGGAAGACTGGCCGGTGACACGGTCCAGCCAGAGACTACCTGCTACCAGCTAGGTTGTAGTTGGCACTCTACAGTAGCGACCAGGTCCGCGGGAAGACTGGCCGGTGACACGGTCCAGCCAGAGACTACCTGCTACCAGCTAGGTTGTAGTTGGCACTCTACAGTAGCGACCAGGTCCGCGGGAAGACTGGCCGGTGACACGGTCCAGCCAGAGACTACCTGCTACCAGCTAGGTTGTAGTTGGCACTCTACAGTAGCGACCAGGTCCGCGGGAAGACTGGCCGGTGACACGGTCCAGCCAGAGACTACCTGCTACCAGCTAGGTTGTAGTTGGCACTCTACAGTAGCGACCAGGTCCGCGGGAAGACTGGCCGGTGACACGGTCCAGCCAGAGACTACCTGCTACCAGCTAGGTTGTAGTTGGCACTCTACAGTAGCGACCAGGTCCGCGGGAAGACACGGTCCAGCCAGAGACTACCTGCTACCAGCTAGGTTGTAGTTGGCACTCTACAGTAGCGACCAGGTCCGCGGGAAGACTGGCCGGTGACAAGGCAGAGACTACCTGCTACCAGCTAGGTTGTAGTTGGCACTCTACAGTAGCGACCAGGTCCGCGGGAAGACTGGCCGGTGTCACGGTCCAGCCGCTAATGTGTCTGGTCACTAATGTAGCCGCTTAGCAACGGCCCACTGGGTCTAACTGTACCCGTCCCCCGCCGGCCGCAGCCTCAACCGAAACTCTTACTTTTATATCATGCACCGCTTTGTCTCCGGACGGGACGAGGTTCTGTCTTCAGTTTGTGACTTGTTAATTTGTTTTAAACGTTTCTTTTCAAAGATAAAACGTAAATATGGGACTCAACTTACACATCTAAGGGGGCCTTTCACAGTGTCCATTTTAAAATCACTGATTTCGGAGTGCTAAATACTTAGAATCTATGAAAATTTAAGTGATAGGCCTAGTTTGAAAACTTTAATGGCTTATTAAATTGCTAGGCGGGAATAAAACGTACCATTAGGACTGAGGTGAGCGTTTTAACGTAATCCGTCTTGTTGCAGACTGATTCATCAATTAAGGATTCATTCTTTTAGTTGTCTTATTCTGCAGTGCAGGAAGTCCAATAACAACTATTCTGCCCATTTAAATAAAAATTATTAATATAAAATATTATCGAAACTAAACTGAAAAAATACTCATGTCTTAAAATAACTATCTATATAATTAATAGGCAAGGATGATTTTTGTGATCCCTTTTTCTCAGCCTATGGTCAAAGTCGGAAAAATTGAAGCACTCTGTTAGAAGAGTTCTTTCCTGTCGGTGTGCACAATCCCATTATAATTTACTAAATGAAAAAAATGTAGGTGTGCACAATCCCATAATTTACTATAGTTTTGAGTCCAGTCCAAGAAACATGTTGGCCTCAGTCAGGAACAAGGCTACAAGATCGCGCCACAATCATCCTACTCTCATTCTTCAATCATATATTCGCCTTAAAATATCCCACTGATGGTCGGCGTTTTAATGGCAGTGTAATGTAATGACTAGAAAGCGATCCTTAGTACAGTAACGAGAAAACCCGTGGACGCAGCAATTTTCTTTGGAGTCTTCAAAATCTTTGACATTCGACTCCGACTCTGGTTATTTTTACTATGACATTTTCCCAATGTTAAATTTTAACATCCTCCAATCGTCTCTTGTTAACATATGCCTACTTTTATCTGAATGAAGTTATTATGGTCTTATGATGGAATGAGGGTTTAAATGTTAGTTCTCTCTACATTTATATTAATTTATGCATTCATCAGACGTTTTGTAACTTACAGTTTCATATTATTAAAGGTTTTTCTCGTTACTTGTAAAATATATTCTACATAAAAACCGCTGATCCCCAGTCAATCATGAACGTCAAACGAATTAATTTTGGCTTTAGTCGGTATTATGTAAACTTTGTGTCTGCAACGATGATGTTTTAGTTTTTTACCACTCAACACCGAGAGATGGCGTTGCAGTCGGACTGCTCGCCGCCAGCCCCGTCATCGCCCCCCCCCCCCGTACCGCTGTCCCGCTGTCCCCCAATTCACGTACTCTCCATTGTGTCCATTGCTCCAATCATTCTTTCACTCACATTGTCTACTTCTCACTTCGCTCATACCCGAGTCGCTGATTTCACCAGCCATTATTTTTCTTTGATTTTTCCTCGTCCGTCCTTCATCCTTCTTCCAATTTGTCAGGAAATCCTTCGGCTCCTGCGTTTTTTACATCCAGTACTGAAATGAGACCTCGGTTGACATCTGGAGTAAGGAAGTGTTGAATTGACAAAGACTTATAGTTTTTACATAATGAGTACAGACTATCGTTATAGGCCTATATAAGTTTTTAATTTGCTTTCATGTTTGATTTTTGAAGATCACCACCTATGGCATTTTCAGTCGAAAGATTAAATTGTTAAACAATGTCATATATTTTGAAGACAAACACCGTCTTTAACGAATCTCTTCGCCCCTGTAGTAGGTGGACATTAAAAATAAGCACTATTAAGTTAATCGATTGGAGGGAAACGTAGTTTTTCTTAGAAGTTCACAATGTCGTCTATAAGAATTATGTTAAACGCGAAACGTATCATACAAAACGATACGTCCTCATGACCTCATGGTTAGGTCATGGTGAGGTCCTAGAAAAGTGAGGTGTGTTTATATGATTTTGAGCTTCGAGTAAAACAAATCCACACCCATATTTCATTTTGAAATTTAAATATAAGTGTGAATAATTTATTTATTTTAAATAATAATTTTAAGTATTTAATTATTACCTCTAACTGATGGGGGATTTCAATAATAGCTCGCTTGTACGAACAAAAAAAGAATTTCTTTTATCGGTAGCCAGTAGCCGTACAATATTAAACGTACATAACCCACACAACGTACATGAGATCAAACCCATATTATGTGAAAGCAACTGGACGACAAAATGAGATTATATAGTTTTTTTACAAGTATTGAAAAAACTCTCTCAACTGCCGTGCCAGTATAAACAGTAGAGGGCTCCATGTTTTACAGTACAGGGCTCTGGCGAGGAAGCCAGTCACTGGGAGCGCCTTCAATGCGGCCGCCGCAATATAGAGGCAGGCGCCGTGCAAGCCTGGGTAGGCAGACGCAGCTGAAATATAATAAGCCGAACGTTCTTCAAAAATAATATTCCTAATATATTAACACGCAATTAATTGAAGGTCTTGAGGTATCAGTGACAACCGAATCAATCTTCACGATTTTTTTGTGTCAAATTAAAGGGGACAATGCGCAGGTTTGCCGAATTCACTCAGGATTTACGTTTTTTAATGTCTCCTTCCTACAGCCACCCACAGGTCCAGTCAACAATTTTTTTGGAAAAATAAACGGTATTAGCAAACTGACACATACTTTCTCCCTTAAACTTATTTAAAAAAGATAACATATAATAAAATAATACAAATATGCAATGATCTTGCAAATACATACCACATTTTATGAACATCGGTCAGTAATTTGCAGGGATATAGGTTTTTACATAATTGCCATATGAATAACATTAGTCATCGTACTGTGTTGAACGCCTAACGAAAATATTAATTATCTCCGCAACCAGTTGACGTAGACTAATGATTCAAAATACTTAATTTTTAAAGTCAAATTTAATATTTGCAATTATATTTTAAATAACTATTATACTTTTAAGTAAATTGAAAAATTTGTATTTTTTACACTTAAACTCCCATTACTTCTGAACCTGAATTTTTACAGGCATACGGGTGGTATCATTTTGTTTGGCCCCTTAAGCACCACAAAATACATATTTTTATCAAAATTTTTAGAGCCAATTTTGTGAAATTTGAATTTTTATCTTTTTATGGGTTTTTACGTAGTAGGTACCTTAGAAATAAAAAAAATGAAAAAATGAAAAAAACGGCTGGGAGATATCATGGTTTAATACCTACATGCCAAATTTCATGAAAATAGGACCATGAAAAACCATCCATGTTTAACCATGAAACATCCTGAGTCACAGAGGATCCCCCACAAACTGGGGGATCACAGATCAAGTCAATTATATGAGCATTGACACGTCTGTCAATTGTGGGATCCATAATGGACCATGTATTCTTTTTAACAGAAGATGGAAAAATATGCTCAGGCTGTTATGCCGTCACCATTTTCTTGAGATTATGTTAGAAGCTGTTGTTAAATCAATAGAACTTTCATCGGAACCTGAGGTAAAAAATAATGTTCAAATTATTTAATGGGTTTTGGAATTCTATTGACCACATTAATTTTAAAACTGCTCTATCTGATGACTTAGTTCACAAAAGTGTAACTCAGGCGGCGCCTAATGTTATCGAGTTTGCCAAGAAACAACTGGAGAAGTATCAACCACGGAATGATTTTAAAGGAACTCTTAGAGCCTATAATAATATATGTTGTTTAAGTACCAGAAAGGGGTATCCATTTTAGAATTCCAGGGGGATTACATCGAGCCCGATGTATGGCAAAGGCTTTAAAAGTTACCCGCTCAAGATATATACTTATTTAGAGAGCAGTTTGCCCTACCAAAACGAGAAGAGGTTGATGTCGGAGATATTTGTTCTACTGTTAAGGTTTATATTGACACATGGTTTCAAGCACCATCAACATAAAAAAAACCCGCGTAATATAAGTCCGGGAAGCCGCTCCGTCCGCTGCTGTCGCTCTGTCGCCCAGTCCGTGTCGCGGGAAGTCGCTCCGTCCGCCGCTGTCGCTCTGTCGCCCAGTCCGTGTCGCGGGAAGCTGCTCCGTCCGCCGCTGTCGCTCTGTCGCCTAGACTGTGTCGCGGGAAGCCGCTCCGTCCGCCGCTGTCGCTCTGTCTCCCAGGCCGTGTCGCGGGAAGCCGCTCCGTCCGCCGCTGTCGCTCTGTCGCCCAATTCGTGTCGCGGGAAGCCGCTCCGTCCGCCGCTGTCGCTCTGTCGCCCAGTCCGTGTCGCGGGAAGCCGCTCCGTCCGCCGCTGTCGCTCTGTCGCCCAGTCCGTGTCGCGGGAAGCCGCTCCGTCCGCCGCTGTCGCTCTGTCGCCTAGACTGTGTCGCGGGAAGCCGCTCCGTCCGCCGCTGTCGCTCTGTCTCCCAGGCCGTGTCGCGGGAAGCCGCTCCGTCCGCCGCTGTCGCTCTGTCGCCTAGTTCGTGTCGCGGGAAGCCGCTCCGTCCGCCGCTGTCGCTCTGTCGCCCAGTCCGTGTTGCGGGAAGCCGCTCCATCCGCCGCTGTCGCTCTGTCGCCTAGACTGTGTCGCGGGAAGCCGCTCCGTCCGCCGCTGTCGCTCTGTCTCCCAGTCCGTGTCGCGGGAAGCCGCTCCGTCCGCCCCTGTTGCTCTGTTGCCCAGTCCGTGTCGCGGGAAGCCGCTCCGTCCGCCCCTGTTGCTCTGTTGCCCAGTCCGTGTCGCGGGAAGCCGCTCCGTCCGCCCCTGTTGCTCTGTTGCCCAGTCCGTGTCGCGGAAAGCCGCTCCGTCCGCCCCTGTTGCTCTGTTGCCCAGTCCGTGTTGCGGGAAGCCGCTCCATCCGCCCCTGTTGCTCTGTCGCCCAGTCCGTGTCGCGGGAAGCCGCTCCGTCCGCCGCTGTCGCTCTGTCGCCCTGTCCGTGTCGCGGGAAGCCGCTCCGTCCGCCCCTGTTGCTCTGTTGCCCAGTCCGTGTCGCGGAAAGCCGCTCCGTCCGCCCCTGTTGCTCTGTTGCCCAGTCCGTGTTGCGGGAAGCCGCTCCATCCGCCCCTGTTGCTCTGTCGCCCAGTCCGTGTCGCGGGAAGCCGCTCCGTCCGCCGCTGTCGCTCTGTCGCCCAGTCCGTGTCGCGGGAAGCCGCTCCGTCCGCCGCTGTCGCTCTGTTGCCCAGTCCGTGTCGCGGGAAGCCGCTCCGTCCGCCGCTGTCGCTCTGTCGCCCAGTCCGTGTCGCGGGAAGCCGCTCCGTCCGCCCCTGTTGCTCTGTCGCCCAGTCCGTGTCGCGGGAAGCCGCTCCGTCCGCCCCTGTTGCTCTGTCGCCCAGTCCGTGTCGCGGGAAGCCGCTCCGTCCGCCGCTGTCGCTCTGTCGCCCAGTCCGTGTCGCGATCAGCCGCTCCGTTCGCCGCGGTCGCTCTGTCGCCGCAATTAAGAGTCGTCGTGGGTCCACATCTCACAATGCGCGGAATGGGACCGCCTCTCGCCCTCCTTCCGGACCTTTCGGTTTCATCTTCGATTCGTGCCGCGCACGCTAAAGGCACGTTTCACCTCAAGTGGGCGCTAAAAGCGCTGGCCCCTGCACGACATCGAATCATTGTCACATTTCAATGGCCGGCCCCGGGACACCGCGGCGGCGAGTGTTTATAGGAAGTCTTCGCCAGTCATCGCTGTGCGTTGTGCGTGCGTTCAGTAAATATTGATCGAAGCTTGATGTTTTACGGTGTTTGGATTAAAAAACAAGCGCAACCATAACTTTTTTCGAATTTCCTTCCGTAGGGAAGTATTTATTACCTTAGAGGGCGTGGGAGACTTAAGCCAGGGTTTGTATTATTTTTTCGCTTTGAAGTCCCTTGACCTCAAAAACACTGTTCGTTAATTTTCATATATTTATGTGTATACAAGATTTATTTTATTTTTATAGCAGTAAGTGATCAAAATGAGTTTCAGTTTATTACTTCCGATGTACTATAATTTTTAGTTTCGGCATGGTGAAGGTCTAGGTTTATTTCGTAGCATTAATGCATACATTCCCTCTTCTGCAGACACATGTCAAGTTAACTAATACTTAGCATGCCCTGGTTGGTAATGTATTATGTACATATCAGTCAAATGTTCTTTAGAACTTGTTGACAGGATATCCTTAAAAATCTGCAAAATGTGATAGTCCTCAAGTTTTAGTAGAGAATTATATATTTTACATACAGTGAGAATTATACGGGGAAAAACACTGTGAAAGTCTAAATAGTGCAAGTGTAAATATAGCTGTAAAAAAACAAAACAAAAAACTAAGATTAGTTCCCCTGAAGATCCCGCACTAGCGGCGAAATACGTATTGGGAAACTACAACATATCGAGATCATTGGCTTAACCTACACAAGGTAATTTATAATATTTTGTTCCTTAAACTGGGCTTACAAACAACTAGAGAGAAATTATTCTTTCATCAAATAGAATACTATTAAAATAGTTATCCAGTACGACCAAATTTAAGTTCGTAGTTTGACTTTCATAACTTTGGCCATCCTCATTCCATTTTGATTTGGAGCTGTAAAATAAAATTGACTTTTAACGAAAACTCACACAAAATTTTATACAATGCTAATTAGGTAAGTTAAATAAAGCAATCAAAAAGATTGCCTACTATTAAATAGTATCAATGGTATTAAATAGTATATTATAGTGCCTAGTATTAGTATTAGTATCAAATCAGTGCCTGTATTATTGGTCTATAAAAGAAACGAACATTGTATTAAATAGACGCTACGAAATAGACGCAAACAAAACACTAATGAATTAACAATGGGTACTTTAACTTGGCCGCGAATGAGATACCTTTGTATTGTTGAGCGTGTAATTATCCCATATCTGATGCAAGGTTGAGACGGTTATATTCAGGAGTAATAGCCAACTGACGTTGATAGCCTCCCTTCCCCATTCAAACATTGCTTCCGGAGTGTGTGTTTTCTCGAAGGCCCATTTTGACGGCTTTTTGCGTCCCCAGCTCCAAAGCTCGTCACGGTTGTTTCCTCTTGATGGTTAGATTACTACGGGTTACCTCGCTTTAGATATTTTATTTTGCATGCTAAACACTTAATCACTTAATCACTTAATCACTTTAATAAACTAAAGGAATTCAGTTGAAGAGACGGAATTTCAAAATTAGAAGTTGCCTTTTAATAGAAACAGTAAGACAAGGGACTTAAAGCTTAGGCAAGGGACATAAGATTCTCGTAGGGTTTATATAAATTAAAACATAACTTTTGACTAATCCAAAATCAATAGGTTACAGCTTATTTTACTGGACAAATGGGCATTATATGGCATTATATCAGTTAACATATTTCATTATGTAAAAAATCGGTAGTAGAACCATATAAAATCGATGAATATGAGCAATAAAGCAGTTTTTGTATTTATAATTGAACGCACGTCTTGGGGGTTCTGCTTAACATATTTTATGGCCTATTTGAAGGTTTATAGTGTTTTAGCTGGCCATTTATTGTGATTACCCACTTAGTCCAGGAATTTAAGGAAAATCAATCTCGGGGATTCAGTTATAGCTTAAATTCCTTAATTTAGCTTATTAGCTTATTTGCTAAGGGGTGCGTACTACATTTCCACCACTTTCTAAGAACATAATAATTTTACACATTTTAGTTCTAATGACTTATCTTCACTCATGCCAATGCTTGTAAACGTTTTACGGCAATAAAGGAATAATGATTGATAAAAGTGATTGGGATTGTATTTTAAAGAACATTTTAGACGTAATCATAACATGAGGTGTCTTGAAATTAAAACATTCTTAACTGCTGAAGCCCGGCCAGGATCTTACGAGATCTATACGATGAGGTAACATTTTAATTAGTGAGGTTTAGTTATCATCAAAGCGAAGGTTTCACTTGGTCCGAATGTCTGTGGAAATTTCAGCTGCTGACCAGCGTAAGTCTGGTTTTTAAATAATTCCGTTCTAATATGTAATATAAATGAAAACTACTAACGATTTTATTAGTAATGTTCATTTTGCATTATATGTGTTCATGCCATTATTTCTCGACATTTCAAAGTCAACCTTGTGTGTCAGTATCAATATCCTACTGGATCTCTCGAGTACTTCCGGATTTTTGTATAATTCCTTCAAGTATTTCTTTCGTCGATCGTGGATGTTGTTTACCTCTAAACGAAGAGTTTATTGGTCAATGATCCTTGGCAGGGAGACTGTTAGACGCGCCTAGTCAACCGGGCGGCGACTAATTGAAATTACAGTTGGAGTCACATGATTGCGCTTCCGCGGCAAAAACCAACAGTCGGAGGTGTTTCAGCCACATCACGCCGGAGTTGACAACCTCGAAGCCTGAGACTGCGGCTGGGGGCGCGACCTAGCGACTCGACCGTCAGATACCAAGGGAGTAGACAACCTCGGCGTCTGGGGCTGCGGCTGGGGGCGCGACCTAGCGACTCGACCGTCAGGTACCAAGGGAGTTGACAACCTCGGCGCCTGGGACTGCGGTTGGGGGCGCGACCTAGCGACTGGACCGTCAGGTACCAAGGGAGTAGACAACCTCGGCGCCTGGGTCTGCGGCTGGGGGCGCGACCTAGCGACTCGACCGTCAGGTACCAAGGGAGTAGACAACCTCGGCGCCTGGGACTGTGGCTGGGGGCGCGACCTAGCGACTCGACCGTCAGATACCAAGGGAGTAGACAACCTCGGCGTCTGGGGCTGCGGCTGGGGGCGCGACCTAGCGACTCGACCGTCAGGTACCAAGGGAGTTGACAACCTCGGCGCCTGGGTTTGCGGTTGGGGGCGCGACCTAGCGACTCGACCGTCAGGTACCAAGGGAGTTGACAACCTCGGCGCCTGGGACTGCGGCTGGGGGCGCGACCTAGCGACTCGACCGTCAGGTACCAAGGGAGTTGACAACCTCGGCGCCTGGGACTGCGGCTGGGGGCGCGACCTAGCGACTCGACCGTCAGGTACCAAGGGAGTAGACAACCTCGGCGCCTGGGACTGCGGCTGGGGGCGCGACCTAGCGACTCGACCGTCAGGTACCAAGGGAGTTGACAACCTCGGCGCCTGGGACTGCGGTTGGGGGCGCGACCTAGCGACTCGACCGTCAGATACCAAGGGAGTTGACAACCTCGGCGCCTGGGACTGCGGCTGGGGGCGCGACCTAGCGACTCGACCGTCAGATACCAAGGGAGTTGACAACCTCGGCGCCTGGGACTGCGGCTGGGGGCGCGACCTAGCGACTCGACCGTCAGATACCAAGGGAGTAGACAACCTCGGCGCCTGGGACTGCGGCTGGGGGCGCGACCTAGCGACTCGACCGTCAGATATCAAGGGAGTTGACAACCTCGGCGCCTGGGACTGCGGCTGGGGGCGCGACCTAGCGACTCGACCGTCAGGTACCAAGGGAGTAGACAACCTCGGCGTCTGGGACTGCGGCTGGGGGCGCGACCTAGCGACTCGACCGTCAGATACCAAGGGAGTTGACAACCTCGGCGCCTGGGACTGCGGCTGGGGGCGCGACCTAGCGACTCGACCGTCAGGTACCAAGGGAGTAGACAACCTCGGCGCCTGGGACTGCGGCTGGGGGCGCGACCTAGCGACTCGACCGTCAGGTACCAAGGGAGTTGACAACCTCGGCGCCTGGGACTGCGGTTGGGGGCGCGACCTAGCGACTCGACCGTCAGATACCAAGGGAGTTGACAACCTCGGCGCCTGGGACTGCGGCTGGGGGCGCGACCTAGCGACTCGACCGTCAGATACCAAGGGAGTTGACAACCTCGGCGCCTGGGACTGCGGCTGGGGGCGCGACCTAGCGACTCGACCGTCAGGTACCAAGGGAGTAGACAACCTCGGCGCCTGGGACTGCGGCTGGGGGCGCGACCTAGCGACTCGACCGTCAGGTACCTAGGGAGTAGACAACCTCGGCGCCTGGGACTGCGGCTGGGGGCGCGACCTAGCGACTCGACCGTCAGGTACCAAGGGAGTTGACAACCTCGGCGCCTGGGACTGCGGCTGGGGGCGCGACCTAGCGACTCGACCGTCAGATACCAAGGGAGTTGACAACCTCGGCACCTGGGACTGCGGCTGGGGGCGCGACCTAGCGACTCGACCGTCAGGTACCAAGGGAGTTGACAACCTCGGCGCCTGGGACTGCGGCTGGGGGCGCGACCTAGCGACTCGACCGTCAGATACCAAGGGAGTTGACAACCTCGGCACCTGGGACTGCGGCTGGGGGCGCGACCTTGCGACTCGACCGTCAGATACCTTTAATACTTTTTTTTTACTTTTTTTAATACTTTTTCTTGAAATGGCGACCTACCCATGTAGGTATTTTAAGCCAAGTATGAATGACAGATGAGTGAAGAATGACTGTGGCGCGATCTTGAAGTCTTATCGAGTTGACAATATTTACAAGGGGGATTTTTCGATATTTACAATTGCTAATATGTTAACCAAAACAACGTTTCGATATTATCATCGGAACGATAATTAATCAAAGGCATAGATGATTATCTGCATGATAGTGTAGTAAATATACAATAGTTCTACGAGGTTTAATTGAAATAAAACAATCAAGATCACAAAACAATATGTTAAATGTATAAGCACATAAACTTTAACTCCACCTTCTAAACGTTGAGAAAATATTCTTTGCACGACACTTCGGAACTACCGACGCATAACATTTCCTAGGTACGAGTCGAACATGTCCTCCCTTCTGTTGTAGAAAAATTAAAAACAGGAATTTTTGAATCAGGTAACGTATTTTGCTGATGAAGTGCTAGATTCGTGATTTACCAACAATTGAGTAAACTTATGGCTTCACATGAAAAGTTATCTTCAATGTTACTCGACGGAATATTTGAATTTTTCGAACCATCTATCCACATTCACGTTGTTGCACCATACACTGCCAAATACATCTATCACTTCTAAATATCACGTTTAATTCCTAGAATCATTGTAATACCACATGAATCTGAATTAACTACCAAAGCAGATTTCTGCAATGATCGACCGCCTGAGTCTAGGTTCATCAGTTTCTCTAATAGTAATAGGATAGTAAAAGATATAACCTTGACTATCAATACCTCCCATTCTTATGGCCCAGCTGTAGCTAATTTTGGGTGACCCAAAATTTAAAGTTGACATAGTTTAATTGATTACCATCAGAGGGTGCTTCTATCAACCCCTTATTTTAGCTATTTATTTAAACAATTTGTATTCCTTCTTGCTTAAATAAATAATTAATTGACTATTGCTTGCTTTATGTGTCACTAAATGATCAATTACCTGCTCCTGATACTTAAATTAAAAGGTGACATCAGTACATTCTGTTGGGGATTCACTATAACTGGGAGCTCTTTCAATCCTGGGTCACTAAAAACCTGGTACACATTTGATAATGCGATGGAATGTCTGCTTCAACTTAAACCATTGACTTTATACTTCTTTATAATCAATGCTTAAACCGACATTTTAATAAACGGGTAAAACCACGGTAAAACAATAATCTAAATTGTTTATTTCAAAGAAGTTTTACATTAACAACAATAAAACATATGTTTTTTTACAGAAAATCGATTATTTACATAAAATCGAAAAATATCAATTTTTAACTTCGATTTTAACGGTGGAGACGGATTCTAAAGTTAGCCCGAACCTGCGACTCGACCGTTATATACCTATATTAGGCCTAATAATTATAATTAAATCTTATTTTTCAGGTCATAAGATATTTTACGGGGACTGAAAAGAATATCCCATAAAAAAATGCTGTCTTTAAAATTGTCGATAAAGCTGTGAATAAAGTGATAACAAGTTTGACAGTGGATAAGTTTTGTTTTTATATGTGTTGATTTCCGTAAGGAGACTTTCGGAGAGTTTTTCAGATTTGCAAATAAATCCTTGTCAGGTAATCAGTTAGAAGGCTATTATACAAAGATCTGGACAAATGTTCACTAATATTTAATTTATAAAAATAAAATGATAAATAATGAAAGAAGAACTATGTCCTATGAGAGAAGAAACCCCTCATTTAATTCACAGGTTATTTTGTGTACAAGTACATTCATCTTTATCTTAAAGGTGGCTAAGAATATGTACATGTGTGAAATAAACGTAAAATGTGGATACAATAATATTCTTCACGATTTTTATTTTGATAGATACTAAAAACAGGTTTAAAAACGAGTTTGTAGCATGCACTAGTGATGTGATCAGTCACTTTGCTATCGCAGATAAACATACTCCACACGAGGTTATCGTCCAGAACCGAGCGCATTTGGATTTTTATCTAGTGATTTCTATTTATTTTTTATTTAGAGTTTCAAAAATAGCATATTACGTTTCTAGGCCGGGAAGTACTCTTTTGCCGGACGAGCATGATAGTTCCCGCGCGTGCGAAAGCGAGTGCGGGATTTTCATGCGAGTACGGCAAAACTTCCCGGTCGTGTAACGTATGATATTTTTCATCACACTACGCAGATAAAAACATACTTTCAATCATAACGTAGTGCTTGCATCAACATACTTCTCAAACTTCAAACCTAACCTACAACAAACAGAACAAACATTTGCTACGGATGCAGTGCTGCCACTACATTCCTTTAAAAAGAAATCAATAAACTACCAATCAACAAGCATTAAACGTCGGTTTGCTGCAAATCAGCTGATTGTTTAATTCCGTTTTATCCAGCCTAGGCCGGCAATGGGTAACTTTCGAGCCAACAAAAAGGAACTAAAAACAGATGTTTCTATATTAGTATGATGAAAAGGAATTTTACATGAAGTTAATAGACAAGACCAAGATTGGCTGCTTTTCTCAAGGCCGGAGGAAAATCTGGAAGTCTGCAGAGCTTTGTATGCAAATATGCTCCATGATGGAAGACTTTTGGCGGTGAGTGACCGTTTTGAAGCAGGTTGAGTAAAAGCCCAGTCAAACAGGTTTTAATAAGGAAAAAAGTGAAATAAAAAAATAAATGTTTTTCCGTGGAAAATGTGCACCAAGACGTCCCGAGTCAAAAACGACGTTTTCTTCTTCGGGTCAGGTGTGCTAACTCCGCCATCTTGGAAAATGGCGGGTATGTTTTACATTTTTCAATATAAAACCCACATAAGTTGTCAGATTTTGATATTTGGCGATAGTATGTATTTTTGAATCCTCTTTGTGGTTCCAAAGACAAAAATGACTTTTTCTGTCTTTTTATTGTTAATTATAATTTTTGTGTAAAACGAAGGTTTTTTAAGGGTTTATATTGACAGTAGGATTAAACCAAAAACCCATTCATATGATTTAAAATTGAATAAAATTACAAATAATTTGAAAGATTCATCCCTTACTGTATTTATTCCTAGTAATTTTTGAGTAGTACAAAAAATATAACATTCTTAGGTAATTTTTTAGGTCTTCATCTTTGAAAACGGTGTGTATTACAAGTACTTTCCAGGACCTTTACATTAGGTCCACCTAAATAAATTAAAAGTAAATATTGTACATTTTGTAATTTTAAGCAACTCTTATGTTTAATTCTTCTTTGTAAAATCCATAACTAAGAAGTTATCCTTTATGTTAGTAAATTCCTGTTTTTTTACATGAAAAAACAGGATTCCTCGCATGAACTCCTCGCATGAAAATCATGCTCGTTCGGCAAAACAGTACTTCCCGGCCTAGTAACGTAATCTACTATTGTTACTGCTCATTTGGGAGGGGGGGATTAACCGACCTCATAAATTAAACTGCATAACGATGTTATGTTGCGGTTTTAAATTTTATTATAGCACATAAAGTACTAGAGGTGGTTTGAAGGGCATGGTGTCTAATACCTGTAAAATCAGGAATTAACCTCTTTACCTCTTTACCCCTTTTACTTCTGGCGCTTCCTCACTATTCAGTAATAAATAAAGGTTAATTGAAACAAATTTTTTATAAAAGAGGAAGTCCAACTTAACATCTTTGTGTTATGGAAATGCGTTTCCGTTTACTCTGCCATGGAATAATGTCTTCACTGCACAAGTAATCGAGATCCTCGCATGTTTTTCATTTGATTTATTATATTTTTTCAACCCCTTCTGATGTAAATTTAATTATATTTAAGTATGAAATGTAATATTTTGCATTCTTCATGATATATTTTATCAATGGTTTTCAAGACAGTTTTTTTTATTTAGAATGGTACAAACATTCTGGATACAAATTGAAACGGCATTTTAGGCAATGCATTAAAACTTACGTCAAATGAATATATTAGTTTATAGATTTATTTTGAAGCATAACAGATTTGGCTGCAGCTTTGACTGTTATCGGGTTTGTCGGGGTATGTCGGGGAAATTTTACATTCCTTTGAATCAATAATCAGTTCAGTCTTAAAAAATAAACGTGGGATTTTAACATAATACTAATTACTAAAAACCACGCCATAAGTATACGCCAGAGGTGAGGTCAAACAGTTATTCAAAGATTGAGCCTTTTACTTTTGGTTCCCATTTGGTTATATTTTGTGTTTTCATGGGAAATATGTAGGCTACTATATGAAATGTATTTAGAAATGCATTGGTGTAAGATCATTTTCAAAATTACCTATCCTTATTTTTCGATTTAAAAATTGGTCGAATTTTCGACCACTGGCGATCTCTAGTAATTTCTTAAATGGCTTGGGATACGTTCTACCTACGGATAATGCAAGCCCTAGCTGGATTTAATTTACTATATCACATCTTTCATCTCATCCATTCCACACTTTTCCTTCAGTCTAATCCGGTTGAAATATGCAGCCAGTGTTGCGTCCCGGTCTTATCCAGGAGTAGATTGCAAAGTTAACGAAGTAGATGTTTAAAGAGTGAGTATTTATTATTGCAGTTTCGGGAGAAATGTTTTGCGTATTTCGAGAGTAAAGCACGTTGACTCCCTCGTGAAAATCGTTGCCCTCCCAAAGTCAGGCTCATTTTCACTCGTGAGACAATGTTGTACTATAATCACTCGTCACACAAATAACTAATAAAAATTAATATGTTGCGTGTCAAACTATTGACGATTTGGATCTTTCCGGCTGCAGTAAATCTTACAAGGTTTAGCTAAGTGTAGGTCCACATTCATTAATTTAACTGATTAATGTTCTCAAAAATATTATAATCAAAAAGAGTTAGCATATCATTTTACAATTTCAAATAAATTTCATTACCTTACATGCTACCATTAATTATTATTGAGGGCGGCCATAAACTGGAACGTGACGAGGGCTAAAACCAATGAATGACTAGGGGGAACTTTTACGGTAATTCATTGGAGCAAGATTGGTCATTAGCTATGAAATACTCTTAGATGTTTTATCCAGATTTATTTTCAGCTGTTTTTTTACTTTTTTGGTTTTGTAATAAATTATTCAGAAAAAAAGGGGGCAGGTTATTCACTGATGCAATAGTCATTCACTGGTGCAATCCAGGCAGTCCAGGTAATTTACTGGAGCATTTATAGTTGTCTTTTAATTGTTATTACACTTTTCATTAGGAAACCAATTATTAATACCTTATACAAAAAACGAGCTCTGTAAAGTATCACGTAAAGCAGCACGCTCCCTTACTTCCCGTCTACTTGACGGGAAGTAAAGGAGTAATGCTGAAGTAACATCAGACATCAACCATAAACGCAACGGCCATTCTCTGGTGCATTCACCCCATAAACCTCTGTAATTATACAGACTCTTGCGTTGTTCTAAACACCGCCTTCTTAAGGAAGTTTTATGATTTTTGTAATAAAACTTATTTTATGAAATCGCCTTGTTGGCTGTTTGCGCTTTACAACCCTTGTCGTGTATTCTTCTCAATTAAAAATTATGGCTGGCAAAATTGTTCTCGCGTGTTCGCGGACACGCCTGTTTTCAACACCGGAATCTGCCAATCACGCTTGCATTTGAACACGCCGTAACGACTATCAGTGCTATTAGACTGGTTGAACCCACGAGGCGCGGACGGCGGACAGGCTTAACCTATATAGTTAGAGAGGGGCGTGCGGCCGCACAATGGTCCCGGCCGCCATATACGGCGCCCATGCATGATTAAAAACAGATTCGGGTCCGCTGACCGCTACGCGGCCGACAAAGCTGGGTACGATTGGATTATTGAGGAAGCGATGTCGCTCTTTGTCTAGCGGCGATCGTTCCGCGATTTCGGCGATGAGTGGTTGATGTTTGGCGCGGCGGTGGAATTCAGGCTATCACGCCTTGTGTTTCGGAAAGTTTGGAGGGCGTGTTTGGTCTGTGAGGTTGAGGTAGAGGACGTGTCGGTGTCGGACGGAATTGTCAGATTAAAAATCGCCCAGAGGCTCGTCAGCTATAGAATTCTCCAACTCGAGACAATATTATTTAGTCCAACCAAGATCCTGTTTTAACTATTTAATTACATCAACGTAGTCCATTTCATAAACGCTGACCCCATTTAAGAACGACCTTTTTAGGTCTAAGGTTTTAAAAAGGACTGCTAGCATTGCCAGTTATAATTTAAAAGATGAGGTATTTCCTCTTCAATATTTATCGTACAAAGTTTGCGTGTTTCAACTCTTTCACACAGCAAAAAAAATATCTAAGTAAGAGTATTATTTTGACTTATAATTACAAGTTTAGTCAACACCAATTGATTAAAATTGCTGATTTACTTGAAGTGCTATAAAGAAAATGTAGATATTGACGATAGCGACTGCTTAATCTATTGTATGAGGCATTATGAAGGCAAATTAATATTGGGTTTGCAGGAATAGATGGAAGCGTGGATTCGTTCATAGCTGGCAGCTGTCTCCAATTTTTTTATATAAATTTATGAGTATTGTTAAGCCCTTAACTTGCGGAATCAATTTAAGGAAATCTATATATTATGTGGAAGTTTACTACGAACGTGTACACAGTACAGATATTCAAATCCTCGGCAAAGCGGTAAAGCGCGGGTTTACGTATAACAGGTAAATTTTGGGAATTTGGGCTTATGGTGGAGAGTACAGACAGTCACATAAATCGGGTTGTGGCCAAAGGTGTCCAAGTTCGTCGATGCGCAAAGCGACAAACCACGGTTTCATTTCTGTACAGAAACGACAAAATCGGACGTCCACGAACCCGTTGGATATGACATGTGTCCAAGTTTGTTTGCCTTCGTCCGACTTAAATGCGTTTCCGAATCGTTTGTCAGGTTGTTAAAACTAATTGATCTAAAAAATAAATATTTACAGTCGACTCTCGCTAACACGAACCTTGATATCACGAAATCCTCTATATCACGAATTATTTTTTATCCCCTTGGAAAAACCTGTCTAACACGAAGAAATTACTATACATAACACGAACTGATTTTCCGGTTATATTTTACCTCTATAACTCGAAGGGACACAAAACATTACCTCTATATCACAAAGTTCAGTAGATAAGACGAATTCGATTCGCGCTTTACCTCTATAACTCGAAGTCTACCTCCATACCGCGAAGTTTTCAGAATGGACCTCTGCAATACGAAATCCCGGCGTTCATGATGCAACCTGTCGGTGAATCATATCCAGGGTCAAGCGCATGTTTTAATGAAAATTACAATCGATTTGTTTTTACAAAAGGAGGATTACGGACTTTTTAATCAGTGGAATTAATAAAAGTTGAAAGTTTATTTTTGTAGCTGTAGGGATACAGTAAAGTTTCTTTATGTTATTGTTTTAATAAAAATTATGATCGATACTTTAATTGTTTTTACATGTTTGAGCAGAGGAAGATTACGGACTTTTTGATCAGAATTAATATGATCTTATCTGTTTTTGTTTCACAGGTGATTATATTATAAATACTGCATTTTTCATTGATATATAATACTATATTAAATAAGTTAAGAGCTTAGATTTGTCGAATATGTAGGGAATAAATTACATTTTTCTTTACCTCTGTATCACGAATTTTCATTTGGTTTACCTCTAGCTATAACTCGAACTATGCCTACGACGAACTATACGTAACACGAAGAAAAATCGCAGTCCCATGGAATTTCGAGTTAGCGAGAGTTGACTGTATAAATTTGACCTTTGATTCGGAAAATATATAAGCAGTTTACTTTTAAATTGTTTTCTGATCGATTTACAACTTTTTAATAGGCAAGAATTTCTAAAAATATATTCGCTTTTAGAATAGTAAAACCCTCTGTTGGAAATATAAATTATTATGATAATAAACATATTTGGTATCGTTTATAAATAATACTTTCAATTCACAACCCTGGGAAGAGGCATGAATATCTAAAAAAATGTTCACTCTTAGAATAAAAAAGTCATAAATTAATATTCACATACATTAATATAATTAAATCTTTTTACCATCATATACGATAAATCTTGTCGACAAGCTGGTAAATAAGCTCGCTTATAAATGTAGCCAACTCGCACAGGAACGCAGCAGACCGAGGAGAGAGTAGGAGGCGACAGCGGCGTCCTGCGGAGCGGAGGACAGATAAACAGTGGTACAGCCACTGTGCTAACGAGCCGTCTCGTCCTGGCCTACAAAGTACCTTCGGGCCCACGATGTTTCTAAAAAAATATTTTTTCTTTCGAACTCTTTCATGCTATGCTTCATTTTGTAAATTAAAGGCCCCTTTTAAGGATTGTGTTTCTATATTTTTTATAGCGGCACCAAATAACTAGTTTGGGAAAGTAGTTGAACAATATATTTTTGTAATGAATGCTATACTAAATAGAAAAGAAAGGCGATAAGATGTTATCATTTGTTAAGTGAGATGACGAGAAGTTCTAAGAAACATGCCGTCCCTAGAATTGATGATTGTTCATGAATTTATTTTTTCCTGTGATTCTTTGCATGCTCTGAGTCATAATGAGCTGTACAGTTACAATAATACGAAGAACACAACGGCTCAACGGCTCTTCAGGTGTCTCGACTTAAGTTTATTACAAAAACGTCATGTAAGATGTCACGTGTAGGAAGATGAATAAGAAGTTCACTTGAAGACTGCGTTTATGTTCCAAATAAAAAAATATACCTCTACCCTTTTATTTATTGAATACAATCGCTCTCCATGATTCGACTCGATAACCCAATCAAACGGTGCCGAGTGTTCCGTGTTCCGGGAAGAGGGGCCTCTCTGTGCGACTACTCACGACAATGCCAGAGTCTGGCCGACTGATGGACATATTTTCCGCATAATGTAATGTGACGATTCGAGACGATACAGGATCGGTCGGCACGGCGCGGGTCAGGTGGGTCGTGACCACTGTACAAAGACGCCGACGTCCGTACAGTGACGGCGACGGGCGTATGTATCGTCCGCACAATGACGGACGCATGTAGCGGGTCCTCGCCGAGTCATGCGGAGGAGTTCAATCTTTTAATAATATGTTGACATTAAATGTATGCCGGCCTTAGTCAGTAACAAGACTGCAAGATCGCGCCACAATCATCTTTCACTCATCTGTCATTCATACTTGGCTTAAAATACCTACCTGGGTAGGTTGCAATTTCAAGCAATGAAATGCAATATAATGTAATGTAATGTAATGATAAAGTATGTGTGCAGTACGTAAGTCCTGTCGATCGCATTAATAAGATTACATCATGTTTCAGACCACTATTGAAGGATATTGTAAGGCGAATATAAGTGAAAGTTAAGAGCAGGATGGTTGTGGGTATACGCGGAGCTATTGTGGTATACGCGTTACTCGTATACTACAATAATATCTTGTAGTCTTATTACTGACCAAGGCCACATGTTCTTTAGACAGGACTGTAAATTAATAGCCCAACAGCCAATGTGAACTAAGGCTATCCACAAGCAATCAGTTTCACGATTGAAGAAGAAATTTAGGGGAGAGTAACTTAACTTAGAGCATAAATTGTAATTATGATATGTTTTCCTGTTTTCTAATTTGAATGTTTTTTTGCAGGTGAGTCATCGTTGCTTTTCATGGAGGTAGTAAGTACATCCATACATGATTTTAATACACAAAATTTAATTTTCCCTCTTTATAATTAGCACTAAAAGGAATGAGAGAGCGAATGTTGTTAGAATATGTGTGAACATTGAAATAAAATGTCAACTTACGAATGAAAGCTTAAGTAACAGTATAATTATTTTTCTGTGCTCGCAAGTAGAATCGTAATAGTAGAAAGTTCTTTTTGTTTTGTCAGTTCAGGATTGTACTTAATGTTTTATACTCTCACAAAAACATATCATATGACATAAATTATTGTGCATATTTGATGTTATGTTTTCATGTAATTTCTTAATTGAATTTTTGATGCAATTATTACATGATTATTTCAATAAAGAGTGTATATGTATAACCATTAATTTTAATTGAAATATCAAAGGAGGGACTGATTGGGCTAGTGATGTTTTAATTTATTTTGCTGAACTACGCTTGATCTGTATGCTCAGACTTTGAAATCAGAGAGGTTTCAGTTTGACTGCCCGAGAAAGGTTATCGAATATTTCTTTACTCAATTCATTCATTAATTTAAAGTTTGTATGTTGAAGTGCACCAGAATTGTGTATTTTTGTTTGTAATTTAACCATAAAGGTTTGTTCTAAAACGTTTAAATTTTATAATATTCCCTGGTAAAAACATATTTATTCATTTACAATTTGCATTCATGACATTCTGAAAACATTAGTACCTCATAAGTATGTGTGCGTTTCAAACTCACACTTTCCTGGTCACGCGTTACTCGTATACTGTACTAATTTACGCCCTCCCCAATGACATGAGGTTTAGTGACCTCATTTCTGAAGTTGTTTTTAAAATTACCTCTATATACTAAACTTCCTGAGATAAAATTTATAGTTTAAGTCTGAAATCTAATGAGGACAACACTTTAGTGGATGAAGTCATCACAGCCTAGAAAGCCAGTGTTTTACCTCGTCATAAAGAATGTTCATTTTCTCCAGAAATTACTTTCGTTGCAGTCACTGAAAGTAATAAAACCGAATTACACTCTCAGCCTCCTCCCTTCATAGCCTCCTCTCCTGAGTGAGATCAAAGGCCCAACGTCTGCGCCGGAGATGCAGAAGTCAGACAGCGAGCGCAGCGCATGGTCATGGCACGTGTCACATCAGATGTACGCATGCGCCGCGCCGCTGTGCTTGAGTTATTGGCCACTAGAGCGCATGCGGCGCGACACAGAGGTGGTGCGTGCTTACGCGCAGGATCGTTTCCACGTCTGTACCAGTGTAGAGAGTGTAGAGTGTCTTGTCGTCACTAAGGACCTCGGAGAAAAAAGATCTAACGGCGCTTCCCTGTTGAGGTCTTATTAAAGATGATGGTTCAACTGAACTTGCGTTACAGAAGGTGGTTGTTTGCTCTAACGACAGAACAACTTACTGTGTAATGCCAAGCACTTTTAGTTTTTGTCAGCATAATATGCAATAATATTTTCCCACTAATTAAAGACTACAGCACAGTTCTCAATATAGCCCAGTTAGCGGTCTTACTTTCAATTGTAATAGGCCTAAAAAATCTAAAGTTTGGAGATAATAATAGTAAATCGTGTGGGACTTAAGTTATTTTTGTTTGGGTGAATTTCTTTAATATAAACTCGTTTGTTAAACCACATTGGGCACTCCTTTTTGGCGAAGTTAAATTTCTAATTTCCGTATGTTCCATAACAAAAAGAAATACATTCCAGCGAATTTGTTAAACGTCGTCGTTTATTTAATAGGGTTTAGCCATTTGTTTCGTAGTCTACGCGCTTTAGCACAAAAAAGAACAACGTTAAGGTGGTGCAGTCGCAAATTTTTATGATACGTTCTCTTCTATTTTTATGTTAAGATAGTTTCGAGGAATGGATGTAAAATTTGTGAGCTATAGAGTCATAAGTCCAATATGGGGCGAAAATTCCCATCTTTCTTGCATCATTCACGAAGACACAGTTTATAGGGCCTATATTTGGGAATTATTTACGATGATTAATGAATTTCATACCTGCCATCAAGGAAATTAAAACAATTTCGTTGTCGGAAGATAATTTTTTTCTTTCCGTACTACAAGTGTCAAATCTTTAAAAAATATGTCACTTTGTAGGCCAAATGATTCCTTACAATATCCCAAAAAATACAATTTAAACTTTCTCCTGGAACGATGCACGAACAAACTGAACTTAACACGTGCATAATTTGATTAGGCAACCCGCATTCAACAAAAGAATGCTACTGGAACATTCTTATGACACATCCCAATCACATGCACTCATAAAAAGTTGAGAAAAATAAATTCAAAAACCATTAGACCGTCATGCTGCCTGGCGGAATAGTTTGTCCCTAACGCATCGCCCGCACAACCTTAATCTCCAGACCTACACATTCTGTGCTGCAGCTGATCCGTCGGCCGCATCACCGCCGAGATCAGTCGGGCCAGTCCTCGCTTGTTTACTGATCGGTCAATGCTATCGATCAGTCCATTGGCTATTGGGCTGTCCGCGTCTGTGGCAAATAGTGACACAGCGCGGCCGCCCGATCAGATACAGATGAGGCACGGGGTGTCCGCCACCCTGATCGTTTCACCGGCCGGCCATTATATATCTGGTTATGTACTCGCGACAGTTGACAGCGGCTCCTAGTTAAGGAGGAATAACCCGCTTATCAGACATATGCATTGGCTGGAAATAATCTTTACATATACAGGATTTTCCATAGGGGGGATAAGCTATTGCCCCATGTGGTTTCTCTATTGCGGCAGTCGACCTTGTATAAGCTTAAAGCAAACGAACCTTTTCGTTATGAAGTCATCTGATTAAAAAATCACCATTCGATAGGACTTGTTTTTTTTGGAGGCACGATAACTCTTGTAATGTTATTTCGTCATTGGTTTATGCGAAGCTAGATGGAACTTTATATGAAGAATACTTCATAGAGTTTAATTTAAAGACTGAATTTAGTGATGAGTATAAAACTTAACTGTTGCAAACTAACCTTTTTTGTAAAGTTTAATCTCTAATTTTTATCAAGAAAATAATATGTTAAATTGACTACATCAACATAATACATTAAATTCACGTTCATGTTTGATAGAGAAATGCATGTTTAAACATTTGAAATCTGCTTACTACGTAGGTTTTCTGCGGAGGGGTGTCGAAACCTCTTTCCCTAACGATTGTTTGAAGTTAATAACGTGTGACATTAACCCGTTAGGGGTCTTAGTCAATTACTGTACTGTTCGTTCGTACCAGTGTACCCGTAAAAGTACATTATAACGAAATATTATTATTATTATATTATATTAATATTATTATAACGAAAAACCTTTTTCGTTATACTGCTTAAAAAACAGATGTTTTTAATGCATGTTTTCCGGACCTAAATACACTCTTTTTATTCCTAGGAATTAAAAGCTGATGTACTCGATACCAGCTGACTCTTTATAGTCCTAGGACTATAAAAGTCAAAAGGTGCCGATTACGTCGTAATAATCGAACAATATTCATTCGATTACAAATAATCGAAACATTCATCGTTATTATCGAAACATTCATTGTTGTCAGTTTAATCAATTTGTGAAACTCGCTCATTTCACCAATCGATTATTACATGCGTTCGATACGTCGATAGTTGTTCATTGTTGTCAGTCTACCCTAACACAAATGAAACAGACAATCAGCTGATTGCTTCAAATAGCAAGAACAAGACGGTGGCATCTTTTGAAGGCATCTTTAAAGGTAAACAAGCAATAACATTTTGGTTTTCTTAAGTAGTTTACGTATTGTATTGAGCAATATAACGAAAAATATAGTTCATCACACGGACCTAAAGCTGCTTTTCGTTACTCGGTCATTTTTCAACCTCGGCTTACAGCCTCGGTTGTAAAACTTGACCTTGTACGAAAAGCGTCACGTTAGGTCCTTGTAATGAAATATACTATAACTTCACGTTTTTCAATCATTCTGTAACACATTTTTTAATGGCTGCCATTTTAAAATTGTACAAAGTTGAAACGCGATATACTCCGCACCAAAATAGGTTCATATTTGTACCATGTTCAAAAATGATATCTTAATCTGTTTGAAAATTATGATTAATTATGTGGAAATACCCACCGACTGGACATTCGCGGCACATTCGTGGAAAACGTAGCCAGTAGATGAACCATATGTTTGAAGACATTTTTTGTTTATTTGAACTGGTGATAAACCTGAAAATGTTTGAACTGTAAAAGATGGACTCACATTTTTGAAGGGTTTTGTAGTGTCACTCCTTTATCTCTGCATTCAGTTTCACTGCTAAATCAATGGTTTTTCTAGTTCATACCGGCCACATAGTTAAAGGTTTTCACTCAGTTTCATTTCATCCTAGATGACCACATTGAAGTCTGTGAACGGCGTATATAAATCACCGTTTAATAATAAACCCAGTTTGAACCACTCTCCCGGACCTCGCACGATCGTTTAGCCTTCAATATTATTGACGTTATTGACCAAACGGCCCGCTATGCGGAGATGGAAAGCTCAAATTACATGTATATGTGTGCGGCTACACACACACCGTCTACACACGCACACACTCGCACACACATGCGTCTACACACGGGCCAGACTACACTTGATGGATCGAGCCCTTGGGCTAAAGCCGACCTATCCGCCAATAATGTGCTGTGGCCCCTCATGGGAATATCTTAACAACGATTATACTCTGAAGGATTACGGTGGATATCCGTATATTAATGATTATAATTATATGTACATAATACTTAGAGTAACGGGTCACACTTCGAGTATTCTTATTGTCAATTTGAACGTTGGATGTATTGTTTAAACATGCTAGTTGGATGTTTTGTTGCTGAGACACCAGGAAATGTTATGTGTTATTCTACTTTGGTACGAAATTAGTTCATTAAGAAAACCCCACCATAGTTTAATGGAAAATTTATCAGTTGCACCTCTAGTTGTAATGTACCCACAGGAAAATTCGAGCATTCCCGAATTTCACGTTAAATTGACTAACAACGCTGATTGTTGATAACAATGTATCAGTATTGATTACACACCCCATTAAATAACGGGTGTTCCTTAAGTCCTGGAAACATTTAATAGCTTTTTCCAGCTTGGGAGTGGCTTGGATTGACATGTGCTATATACTCCATTTTGAAGCTTATTTTACAAAATGTTATCTAGAAAAGTCGCAAACCAATGTTTTTGTTGGTGTTTGCTGCGATGCCACAGTAGAATTCAAGGTTTTCAGTGTCGAAATAAGGTAGAATCTTGTGGTTTTTATGGTTTCATGAACTGAATACACCAATGACGGCTGTATATAAAGAAAATCCAATCATGAAATGGTAAAAGGGATACAGCAGAATTTCTCGCCTTCCGCAGCCTTTCACCCATCCTCCGATAGTGATGACTTTATTTTTATTTTTGGTGGCGCAACGAATCCAGTTAAGCTACTCCATGTTCAGTGACCCTTTATGTTTTATGAATTTCGCGAATTTCTTCTGGAATAAGCTCTCAGCGTCGTTTTAACTGAATGTACAAAAATATCAGTTCAGGGTAACCTTAGCAATTATATTAATATTTATATTGATTAATAGCTTTTTATATGTACATTCTGGATACGAAGTGAGTGTATTGCGGAAACGCATTTTTACCTGCACAAATCACGATTTGCTTCAGTCTTTATCATGGGATTATTTGGGGTATAGAATTTTTAACTGTCTGTCAGCAAAATAACTCTCGTAAAAATTGCCCGATCGTAACAAAATTAAATACAGACTTGTAAAACTGGGTTCTCTTGGGCGAGTTCGTAAACCAGCCCGATTGACATATCCAAAGTGGGGTAAAGGCTCCCTCTTGCCAAAACAAGTTTTTTTTAGTTATTCAAATAGAAAAATAAAAGTAATCAAATTACTGAAGTGCTTTCATCATTGGATCCAGCTCGGAAAAACAAACATTTTTGTATTTTGGATCTTTACTCTAAGTCCATCGGTCTCCTTTTTATCCCCCAAAAAATTATTTAATAGAGAATAAAAAATAAACTTATCGAATTACCGTTTTCACAATTGGATCCAGCTAAAAAAACAAAAAAAAAAACAATTTAGTAGAGAGCTATTTACCAATTTCTTTTACAGAGACTATGTAAAAGAAACATTTTATATAATTATTTTTAATACATAAATATATCACTTGTTTAAATTTCTGTTTTTAGTAATTATTGAATAATCATTGGATTTTTTGTATTTGGAAATTCGCTGAGTACGCAGGTTTGCTGCGACGGATGTATTTTAATCTTTCATGGCCACTCTAAAAAAAATAAATAAAAAATTAAATGCTACTTTGATTGGACAGTATGCATTGGCCTTGAACAAATTTATTTTAATAATTCCTACAGCCTATCTAATTAAATGAACCAGTGGCCTACTAAAATCGTTTCGTTCATTTAACGGTTGCGGCAAATCGAACGATATGCGAGCCAGGTGGTCAGAGACGCGGCCGATCGCGACCGTCGGGGATCATCACAGCTAATATGACAGTGACAAAATAAACGTTTGCTCACCGCAGATTTACTGCTGTCGGTGCCTTTGTTTGGGAGGTTTATTAAATCATAAGCGGAGAAGAGCGGACGGACTGCGGGGCCCGTTACCCCGCGTCGTGAGAGCGGCGGACTGGCGGACTGCCCCCGGCCGGCGGGCACCCACGCCGCGGCCGCTACCATGTTGCAGGCGAGATATGGGACTACGCGGTTCAAATTTTGTTTGAGAGCGATCGATAGAAAATAAATTAATAATTGTTTTAATAAAAGTACTTAAAAATTATTCATTAGTGAATTTTAGTATGGTTTTAGGTTAATCCGCTGTACATTTCACGAATACTTCAGTTCCTCTTTGCACTGGGCAAAACAGATTTCGCCTGCAATATTGCTGTAGTGTCATAATATGACCCATACATACAGCCCGCGTCATCTCCCGCCCGTCGCGGGTCGGCTCTGCTCACCTTCACTGGGGAACGCGGAAGAGCATCGGTTATTGATTTTTGGTTAAACTAGAATGTGAAATAATAATAATAATTATTATTATTTGCTTTGACAAAATTTTGTATCATTATTATTTCCGCCGCGCTTATCGTTAAATCATGGAATGCTGATGCAAATTTGCTGACTTTGTTCTCATATTTAAATAAATAAATAATAAATAAATAATGTCTTTATTTTCAAGCGTTCTTCAAAGTTTACACTCTGCTTTACAAGACAACTTACGTCTAATATTCATATAATACAAAAGAACACTAAATAAACAGTAAAATAACAACTTAAAAAGATAGGTCTTTTATTTTTTTCTTAAATTGAATGTAGCTGCTGCCCTTGATGGTCGGAGGCAGCGCATTATACACTTCAGGCCCAAAAAATGAAAAAGATTTTTTCCCCTTTTCCAATCTAACTCGCGGGAGCTGCAATTGGCAGTTCTGCCTGGTGCTTCGGAGGCTCACATCGCTTCGGTAAACCAACTTCCTCCCCAGATAAACAGGCCTTCCTGACAGAAGAACCCTGTGAACAAGTTTTGCGGTTTGATTTTTCCAACATTGGACAATGCCCTGTACTTCAGCTCTTTCTCTGTAATCACTGATAAGATCGAATTTTTTGACGTTGAATACAAATCTCAGTGAGGCATTTTGAAGCCTTGTGAGGAGTGTGATGTTTTCACAGGAGAGACTATTTCCAAAGACTGGGATTGCATAATTGATATTTGGAAATATTGTGGAGCGGGTGATGTCTAGTCTAGCTGATTCAGGTAGGATGAATTTCAATCTGTACAAGGTTTTTAACTTGCAAGTAACAGTTCTACGAATGTGACTAACATGATCTGAAAAACTGAGGTTTGAGTCCAATAGAACTCCGAGAACTTTCAAAGAGCCACACTCAGGTAAGATCTTTCCATCCAAGACCACACCAATCCTTCCATTGCCTGAGCCCACGCCATCCCGTGAAACCATATGACCAAAGCGCATTAAGGAGCATTTCTGAGGATTTAGCTGAAGGGCATGATCTTCAGACCATTCTTTGATTTTGCACAAATCATAAGTGATTTTAGATACTGCTTCTGACTGCTGGGAGGGAGGGTATGAAAGAAGTAACTGTGCGTCATCGGCATAAGAGTGGAGAGAACAAAACCTTAGCTGGTCCCCAATGTCTGCCGTGTATATCACAAAAAGGATCGGTCCCAAGCAAGATCCCTGGGGCACTCCCGAAGTTCTGGGCAAAACAGAAGAACACATACCATCAACCTTAGTCATCTGACTTCTATCGTGAAGAAATGATGAAAACCATTTGATTGAAGAGTGATCAAACCCAAAAAACTTAAGCTTAGCTAATAACATTTTGAAATTTACAGAATCGAAAGCAGAAGAATAGTCAAGTGCAGTTAAGAGACTGCCTGAACCTTTGTCTCTCGTATAATTGTATACGTATTATGTATAATTCGTCAACCAGATTGAGAAGTAAAGTAGTAGTACCATATCCTGCCCTAAAACCGGACTGCGTATCTGGAAGGATACCATTTGTCTCTAAAAAAGAAACCACCTGTTCCGAGACAACCTTCTCAATTATTTTTGACATCACAGGCAGGATGGAAATGGGGCGAAACTGAGAGACATCAGCAGAGTTAGCTGTTTTTGGGACTGGTATCACAACACTTCGCTTCCAACGTGTTGGAAAATGGCCAGAAAGCAAAGCTACATTAATCAAATGTGTTAAAGCTCCTAAACAGAACGAACTTAAGCTCCTGATCATAGTGATGGATATTCCATCAGTACCAAAGGCAGATGTGGTGATACTGATGAACTCATGAACTCTTCATTCCTGTTCCATTCCATTCATGAACTGAGTTCCATTCATGAACTCTTTTATCCTGTTCTCTGAAACGGGACTGAAAGTGAAAGACTCCTTCGATTTCACAGATCGGTTTGTTTCGTAGAAGCCTAACCTTTCAGGACTGATATCTAATCCACCTCCAAGTGAAGAAAAATACAGATTCAAATCATCTGGATGAATAGTACACTTCCTATCCGTGTTGGAGCCAATTACTCCACCACTGCGCAAGGTAGACCAGAACTTTTTGGAGTCCCTCACATTTAGGTTGGACTTGAAGAAGACCCACTTTGCTCGCCGTATAGCTACGTTCAGCTGATTTCTGGCCCCACAGTATTCAGTGCGAATTGAAGGACTTTTAGAATTAAGGAACTGATTCTTGAGCTTGTTTTTGATTTTGGTCAAATTTTTGATGTTGTCATCCCTCCAAGGAGCCTTCCTCCTCGTGATACGTTTTTTGACCAAGGGGGCACAGGCATCGAAAATAGATATAATGCGAGAGTTCAGGGAATCAACAATATTTTAGAATGAAGATAAAAAATTACACCATTAATCATTAAATTTATTTTATGTTTTTGTATTTTATTTTCATTTGTCAAAGGCCCGTCTACACAAGGCTGTTTGCCAGCAAGGTCTGTAAAGAAGGCGAGAAGAGAAGAGAAGAATAAGTATTCAGGGTGTCTCGGTCATAAATGTAAGAAAATCATGGTGTCTTTTGTAGACCGTGCGTCAACATATAACCTCCAGCTGGGATGCAAATTAAGCATGACCAATCAGTGGAAGCATGTTACTGGCACCTACTTTGAGGCTTTTTACCCGATAGGCTAATAGAGCTGGCTTAGAACCGGATATGGGTCAGCGATTAATGTCAAAAGCTTTTGTTCTACAGGCCATGTGGAGGTTAGGCAACCTGACAGTAGAGTGATATCACAGCCATCTCTAGTAACAAGAGATGGCTATGGTGATAGTGGAAGCTGCCACCGTCAGCTTGGCCGCTGACATAGATGGTAATGCGAGTTCAGGTGTTTCTGCCAGCAGCGGCTGAAGAGCTGATCGTCACAACGAGCCTTGTATCAAAGACTTAAATGCAATTTTCGCCTTTTAAGTTTTTCTATGTAATGATTAAAAAAAGAACTGTTTTTATAAAAATATATTTTAAAATTGGTTGATTTTTTCTTAGGGTCCTAAGACTTGCTGTTGTCACGCTGATTACGGACTAACAACTAAAGAGCAAAGAAAATAATTTGTGTAACAAGCTATTAAATCTTATTGCAAACTTGCTAGAAAAAGCATTAAAAGATAAAAAGTGCAATTTATAATTTCAGAGGAAAATTTTTAAACTGAGTTAGGTTGATACTAAAAAAAAATCAATCAATATATATATAGATAAAGAGTTGTGTGTTCGTATATTTCTGGCTACAGCCAAAACTACATGTCGTAGATACTTGATCTTGGTGTCAAATTAAAGCTTGGAATCTCATGATGTGCACTATGGTAGTTTGGTTTTGATATCTTTAAGGGCTTAGGCCCAGGATCGTCCTACAGGGACCTATGTCAAGGATTTTGGTTTGAATAGTTGTTATGGTTACCATTAGAAATAGTTATTATGGCTACTAACAGAGTTTAAGAAACAACAAGAATACGATAAGAAAAAATAATCTCTCGGGCAAAGCTGGGGTTACCAGCTAGTTCTAAATAAAAAATGAAAAAATGTATACAAGAATACCTATAGAGCTTGAATTTGTCATGCATGCTCTCGTTGGGTCAAAGTTAAACATTTAGGAACGGTTGTAAAGTCCCTTTTGGCTATTCCCTAACGCACTTTTAATTATCAATGTCAAACTGAAAAGGAACCTTATATGAAGTTATTAAGTCATTTTCATATGTAATAATTATTTAAATATAAATCCCAAGTCTTGGCAAGCTTTGCCACAGGTCAAACCAGGTTGACCTGCTATTATTATTTAGAATTGGTAGCTGATTTAGTAACCATAAAAAATAATATTCTCTGAGTAATTAGGCTTCATTCGGAGTGAAGGAAGGGGTATCCACCAATCTCAGTGAAGTCGAATCCTGTTGAAGATATGTAGTTTTTTACCCCCAGTAACAACCGCGGTTTTGTTGACCGCATTCGCGGTTGCGCTGCGCGTCAAACGTGAAAATATGAGGACTGAGAGCTTTTCATTAGCGGTCTGCAGCTCTTCGCTCGACCGGGTCGCCGGCTGTGAAGAACTAAACGGCTCTTTCAACGAGATTTGTGTGGTCAGTACAGGTGTTTAGTCCACCGAGCAGCACAGTAAAGACCTTGACTGTTGTTCCGTTATACCTCCTTATACCTGCTTTGTCTGTTACGGATTTAGCCACACAACTTTGCCTCTTGTTTTTCCCTTCATATCACAACAGAGAGCTTTGAAATCAGTTGAATTCCTCCTTTTAAATAATATATGTGGTGTATTACCAATAAAACGACTAAAGAACATGATTTGAAACAATTATTTTTATGTCGCTATAGTCAATTAGTTTGATTTTATATGGAAAGCTATTTAGCTAGCTACACCTGTTTATATTTTTTAATAATTTGCATAAGTTAATCAAGTAATAAGTAAATGTGTGAAAAATATATGGTGCGAGAACGAGGCACCGGATACCCATGTTGATAAAACAAAGGATATTTGTCTAGATGCAAGGATCAGATCTTCAAAATCTTTTCAGTGAGTTTTGAAATCCCATTTATATATTCACTGAAAGCTGAGTTTATGTCGCTTCAGACACTTAGAAAGGAGAATAAATAGCTCAAATATTTTATAAAATCAGTTAATTTATCATTATTTTTCAATGTTTTATTTATATTATATCGTAGAAACCAGAAAATGATAATGCTTTTGGTAAGACTTTGTGAAGGCTTTTCTCAGTACCTACGACTTTTTAGCAGAATATATATAATTACCATGTACGGTACGGTTTGATGATACATTCACCCCTTTTGTGTATGTGGCGTTCCCAAACCTTCTCATGGATTTCTTAAATATGATGAATTAAAACCATTTTCGCAACACTACACTAGTAAGTAGCCGATTTCCGCTTCCGTTTCAGTGTGGGAAGTCGCCGTTTACAAAAGAGTACGGCAAATATCAGCTGTAGTGAGGTAACAAATCAGCTGGAGTGCGGTAAAGAGATTGCATTGAGCATTTACCGCACGAGTGCGGTAAATGCTCAATGTTGCCAACTTAAAAAAAAGTATATCACACAATTTACATACATTATACATAAACACAACATACACATTTTAACTATGGCGACCATATCTCAATTGTAAATAAACTGGTTTCCCATCAGGTTGCGACTAGTTACAGTTAATAGCGATAGGTTAATAAAGAGCAGTATTATTTAATCAATTGTTGCCGTCTGTGTGACGATAAGTATTCCTAGAAAGGCTTACTCAGTCGCTGAACAGCAGAGATAACGCTTTTTGTTAACTCCCCCGCACAGATAAATATAGTTTGGTTCATATTTTCTCTCTACAGTTTAATTAATATTTTTTAAATCTTTTAACTTTCATAGAAGTGTTGTTTTTTACTTACCCTGTATATTTGTTGCTGGTAGTGTTGCGAAAACTATCGTACGCAACTCATCCAGGAAGGTATTTACGTTGCTCGCATGAAATTCCCGCGCTCCGCAAGCGCTTGCCGCGCGCGACGCGTCGCGCGTGAACTATCATGCTCGCACGTAAACACCTACTTCCCGCACTAGTTGCGTAATATACTATTACGTGGATGAAATAATGGGGCGACCAATTATTTAATCTCGCCTGAAGAAGCATAGGCATTCTACTTGGACAAATGGCATAACAATATCAAATAGAAAAATAATAAAAGCAAAACCCTTAGTTCAAAATAAGGCTACCTTTGAGCCCTTGAAGAATATTCTGAGTGCATGGTAGATCATGGGACTGCAAGGGTCAGGTCTCGTAGGCGAACGTCCAGTGGCCGCCCGACTCTCCTACATGCACGCCGCGATCCTCTCTGGTACAGACAGCCGATGAGTTGACCATTGTTACTTCATCTCCCCGTTATCTTTTGTCATCAGATCACTCATTATTTGAATGAATACTTAACAGTATCGATGTTAAACGGTTCAGCAGGCGTCTCTCTGGCCGATAGTATTGATTCGAGTATGCAGGATGCCTTGGTACACCCCGGGGTTTCAGTGGAGGGTCGTCATTTGCCGAGAACGGACGTTTAATTTCTTATGAGCAAAAAGGAGGTATAATAAAGAATGGTGCTAGGCTTAATTAAAAGTACCTGCTTGGAAAAGTTTGCATGCAAATATTACAATAGCATTTTATATAAAATGGATGATAAAATCCGCCTTGCTCCAATCTTTAAGTTTCGTGACACACAAAAAGCTGCACTCTATTGTAAAGCTCTTTTGAATATCACACTAGGCTATTAGTTTACATAAAGTTGTACTCAAATTTCTTAGGGGTGTGCGAGTACTCGAGAATCGAGCTTTTTTTCGAGCCGAGTATACACTACTCGGCTCGACTCGACTTATTGCAAATTACTCGAAAGTTCGAGTCGAGTAGTTACTCCCGCCGTTTACCCGAAATCGGCACGTGCGAAAGAATATTACGGCCATTTTTCACAATGTCAATCCATCTTTAACGAATATAACTGAAACCTCGTTTGTTATAAACTTGAAGTAAAAAGTTCTTTTTAGTTATTAAAGACACATAAATTTTTATATCACTCTACCTTTTTTAGTTTGAGGCTATTTATTATTACATCTCGTAAAAATTTATTTTTGTTATATTTTAGAAACCATTCAAATAAATAAAAACTTAGTTTTTTTGTTGACAGTTACATCAATAAAAATGTACCTGTGTGAATAACTCAAAGGAAATATTTTAATCATGAATTGAGACATGTAATTGGTCATGGCTTATAATTAGTGTTTTCATTTCATTTCAAACCCCAGGTAAGCCTTAAACACAAGTTAGACTTGAAAATTATATCAAATCAATACAAGAATTTTTGTGAGTTTAAGTAAAAGGTTTTCTTTCTTTTGTTTTGGTATAATTTATTTGCATATCTGCTCTTAGTTCAATAACTCTTTTGAGTTTAATTACCTCGAAATTGCAATTTGTATTTGAGTAATGATAATAATGTTTTACCATTATATAGAAACATGATGACTATTATATTATAAACTTAAAAAAAACTCGACTCGAAAAAAGCTTGAAACTCGTAAGTATTTTTCAAAACTCGGCTCAACTCGACTCGACTTCAAAAATCACTACTCGCACACCCCTAAATTTCATTTTAGCCAGAGGTTAAATAGAAGGGAAAAGTTTCACAATATAAATTTGGTAGCACTATCTTTGACTATGAATTATTTTAACGCTTTTAGCATTCTTTTTTTCACAAAAAATGCAAACATATAAAAAATTCAACCAAAAATCCAACTTATAAAATTAGCAAAATGACCGAACCAATAAGTTTTAGTTCAATGCTAAAAAAGCTGGAGGTCATGAACTCAACTATATTTCGGTAACAGTTATTTAGAATGTGTAGTGTTAACTAACGGCACATTTAGTTGTTCATTACAGCAGGTGTTAACTCATTTCATCCAATTTTAGGGTTGTAATGAAAACGTCCGAAGTATAGTTTCTAGAGCGCTTCCCAGTTTATTAGATATATGAATTTAACGATTTCCGGTTGGATTGAGCCCGAAACAATTAAACTCACAAACTTTCACACTTTTTTCAGTTATAGGATTACTGGATCAGTGGATAGGATATTGGAACTAGTTGCAGTACCAGTTTTTTGCATGCACGGTTAAAGTGGAAAATAACAATGGTTCCCATAGGAACTAAACGAATACTAGCAAAATCCAAAAAGATTAGTACACAAAAAGCCTTTGTAGCAAAGTCCGATTTTAAGGAAGTAAATAAGCCTAAGAGTTGCATCGGTGTATAAGATCTACCATTTTAAGCAAAATCCCAGCCCGGTCGGTTTATTCGTTTTTGTGTTTACAGCAAACAAGCAGTAACCAAATCCTTCACATTATTATCAGCTGTTGTACCCCGGTTAAAAACCCAGTAATAACGGAAAATAACAAAAATTCCTGAAAAACCATTTACAACATACTTGGAAAGCCCCTTGAAAATCCCCAGGGACGAATCCCGAGGTGGCTTGAAGAACATATAAATCGGGCTACGTATTGCATCGGCAATCTATCTTAATCTATCTTCTTTCAAAATATCAGCCAGCTCGGATCGCGTTCACCCTGTACAACAAACACACAATATCCCCGTTGCGGCAGACTTGCAAACTCAGCGAGTTTCTAATCATATCTCAACCCATCATATTTCAACCCATCATAAGCGATACATTTGAAAGTTGGGGTAAATACCCAAAACCAATAAATACCCTGGTATTTTGGGAATTACAAAAACTCACAAGATTTATTGATCGACTTTTTCCTAAAAACGTTATTTTTAATTTTATGAAATTCTAGAAAAGCTTACTATTGTTTATTTACCATTTTTTTCAATGGACATTTTTAATTACCTAAAATTAGGTATAAATAAATATGAATCGAATGAACTAAATGGTAATATGATAGCCCAGACCACAGTCATTTCAAAGTCAGGATAGTTATAATTTTATGAATAACTCAATAAAATATGTTTTAAGTAATACTCGAAATGTGTAAATAGGAATTTTTATTATTTATAAAATCGGGTAGTATATGAGTGCAGTTTAATTTACCCTCGATAATTATATTCCTACTTCATTGTCATCGCCACTGAGTGTAACATTTTGGGATACTCTAATTTTGATGCAACTCTGGTACGCCCAAAACTAAAAATTCCCTAGGAATTAAAAAAAAGTTAAATGAATATAACCAATTATGAAAATCATAAATAACTGGAACCTGGCCATTTAGGTCGATCATGCTTGGAAGCAAAATGTTCATGGAAGCCATATAAAAAAAACTTTAAAAGACTTTTTATCTTCATTTAACGTTCTTTAGCATGGTAATTGCAAAAGACAAGTCACTCTCCTCCATTATAATTTTATCGCGCCATGCGGTTGGTCCACTTTTTGTCCATGCGGTTTTATGGCAAACCGATATTTTCCCATTCACCCATTACTGCGCATAGTAATTTATATTTGCTTGTTATGTAATTGACTGATAAATTAACTGTTTAATTTTAAATTTTCATGCATTTATCAAATACATTTATAATTTACTTAATCTATTTATAGAATGTAATATTCCCCTCACCTTTATTAACTCATCCCCAGTACTTACCTTATTTAACCCTCCAACCTCCCTCCCTTCTTATAGGGTAACATTTTCCACTCATAACCTTTTGACACTTCCCTGTCTGTATATTTATGATCGCCTCTCTTTCTTGGTGAAGAACAAACATTTTTTCAAATCTGTAACACCACCCGTTACAACTCTAGACACAACTCTAAATTAGTTGTACCTAAACATAATACAACATTTTTTGAAAAACACACCTTTTTTCAGCTATAAAACTATTTAACAGATAACCCATTCACATAAAATCAAGGTTAGCCCATTTACAATCAGGAAGAAGTTAAAATACTTTTTAATTTCTAAAGAATATTACAGTGTCAGAGATTACAAGTCTGGTTTTGCTCCTTAGTTCAGGGATTTTATACTTTTTTGTTATTATTGTATTAATTTACATTTGTTTCAATATGTTATGTAGTTTAAAGACGATTTGTCCATGCTATTGTACATAGTCCATGACAATAAAGCATTCTTATTCTTGTTCCTACCCGTCACCCCTCATTCCCCCAACTTACATTTTATAATTATACTTTGATAATTATAAAATTAGTTATAATTATCAGCTTAAACACGGCACAGCTTCTTCCCTACAGGGGAATTTCACAAAAACTGCCTGACAGCCGAAGCCATCTGAATGATTTAATTATGCATTTTGACAAAAACGATTCCAAAATAGAAAATATTTGATACAGTTTCTTGCAAAACAAAGAGACGATGATTTGAAACCCTCACTCCCAGCTTATATGAGGGATTCGCAAGAAACTTGTATATTAAGATCCCTGTATGGAAATACCTGCAAAAGGTTATCAAACTGTAGGATGACATAACAAAATTAAAATAAAGCTTCATAGTGCTGGCCGAGAAAAAGTCTGTATTTATTTGAAAAAAAAACAGGGACCCCGTCATTTTTGGCGTATGATTAAATGATTACCGTATTAGCATAGCTAGGTGCAAGGCAGGAAATCGAATCCAATACTGCATCACGGCATTCCGCCGGTGTCTGTATCGCACTATCGCTCGTTATGCGCTCTCGTGCACTCGTTTGTTTCAGCAGTAACGATCGGGTTTCCATTGGAACGGGTCGTTTCTAACACGCTCGACTAGGCGTTATTTCAATTTACCGGTTCGTTTTGAAAAGCTGCACCATCGGCGTGCACTATCAGATGTCTGCTATGTTGTAAAAATGAAGAATATGGCCTATAATATAATTTTAGAATCTATTATATTACACAGGAGAGAGCTCTGAAACTAGTGAAATTGGACGTATCCAATAAAATATGTACTGTATAAACTATGTATTGGATATAAAAAGTTTGTTAAAAAAATATTTATGTGAATAGATATTAGTCAACCAGCTGATTTCTTTCAGGGGCAAAGCTACTTGGCTGTACGCACAATATATTACATAACCAAAATTATAACAACAACTTGTTCAAATCCGTTCTAAATACACGCTTATTTTTACATTGTTCTTGTGACAAGTTTCATTCTGGTTCACTTACATTGTATTATTGTGGAAATCCTTAACTTATCCTTATTAAAATAAGTCAAATTTACAACAGCCAGCTGATTAAAATAAATACTTGACGTAATGAAAAATGTAATAAAAAAGATAAACTGTTTTAACACTGACTGGTTTTGCAATGGTCGCATGTTTTGCACTATTTATGCAAAACATATACTGAGTGTTCATTACGAAAAAAATGTTCATAAAAATAAAATTCGTTCGAATAAAATTCGGATAATTCGAATAAAATTCGAATAAATTCGAATAAAATTCGAATAAATGTTCGAATAAAATTCGTTCCCGCCGGATTCATTTACTGAGTGTGTAAAGTGAAGCCCCTCCTTTAAAAACGCATGACACTGGTAAGAACCAATAAAAATATAGAAAGTCATGAAAACATGAAGCCTGGTTTACACGACGACCAGGACAGTGGACAGTAAGTAACACCTTTAAACAATATAAAGAACAAAAGAATTTTTGTCTACTGTCCTACTGTCTGGTCGTCATGTAAACAGGCCTTAAGGCTTCCTCTTTTCTAATTGGTTCTTCCCAGAAACATATGTTTTTAAAGGGGCTTCACTTTACTCACTGAACAAAGTAATAGTAATTAAAAGTAATCAATAGTTCTGTTATTAATTGAATTTCCAAGGTTTAATGGTCCACTCATTATCCAATAACCAGGCTTTTCAGACTGAAAAAAAGAATTAAAATGACAAAACAAAGCATTTGTCATCCAATGCTTAATTTTTCATGGATTGAGTTGTAAATTTAGTAAATTTAATGAATATTCGGAAACATAGGAGCAATATTTTTAATACGCATGAAATCCGTTGGTTCGTCAGTACTCCTTCAATTTGATCACTTACGTGATGGGAACTTGGGACGGTCGTATTTTTTCACTCAACTAGTTTTGTAGATGTTGCTCAAAATGTCCCCGTTTTGGCAACACTTGATTACTCCTACTTCCTCGAAAAGTTTGGTTCTTTTAACTCAGGAATGCTATTATCGTGGAAACTAAAATTCAAATTCAGTTTTGCATTTAGCTTCGTCTCGAACCTCTGTTTACATCCCCGGCGCGCTCAACCTGCTAATGACGGTAATCGCCCTCGCGGCCCGGATGTAGTACGTAAGTAATACGCCGTTTGCGCACATAAAACTAAGCACAATGCCGGTTATCCCAGCTTGTAATGAGGCGCGGTTGGCTGGGAACGCCGCGGTTATCGGCGCATCGCGGGATCGCGCTCCCAAGTGACAGCGGGGCGAGTTGTTAAGCCGCCGTGCCGACAATTAAAAGCGGAAAGTGCACCAAACCGAGACTTTGTTTAGTTTCCGGTGTCCGCCGAGGGTTCTGCTCAGGCGAGGCGTCGGCAAAAACTGAGGTATGCGGGAAACTTCGCACGCCGACCTGACTTCGCTGAGCCCCAAAATTTTAATATGTGATTATGTCTAAGTCTAAGGATGTAATGTACTTAACTGTTAAGTGTATTCACCCTTAACGTAATAGGATGTTAAGGTGCTGGATTATGTTACCTCAGGACCACCCCTCCCCCCCCCAATTGGTCATGTCTTTCTGTACTGGATATAGAGATACAAATCACTTCTATATTATGTTAAGAGAATAACACTGTAGCAATGGCAAATGTCGAGAGTGTAGCGGGTGAAGTGGAACATAAACCCACCGTGCCTTCTCTCAAAAAATTCTCCCAAGTTTTAAATACTCCCGTTGCAGCAGACCTGCATACTCAGCGAATTTCAAATGCAAAACAACATATTTCGATCCAACGTAGCGAGATTTGACATTTTTTTAAGCCCCATAAGAATAACATGGGGAATGAGTATGCAGGTTTGCTGCTACGGGTACATTAAAACTGGGTGGTTTTAATTAATTCAATATTTAGTATATCTGACCTATAAGAAGCCATTTATCAAGTTTTACCAAGATATGTTGAGAAATAAGCAAGATATAGAATTTTACTGATTTCCCATAAGGTTAACATTGGGACAACGTACTGTGTTTACCACTTTCAATATCCCGGTAACCAATGGACATAGAGCAGTGATTCAAAGTACTAAATTGTTTGTTTTTTGAGCTGAATTCAATGGTGCTAACAAAAATTTGATAATTTTTATTTTTATATGTAAAGAACTCAAAAAAAACCCATTTTTGGGGGTTTATCCCCCTTTATCCCCCCTTCCGGTAGTCCGATCGGGCTGGTTTACGAACTCGTCCGAATAATTACTACTTTACACGTCCATGCCAAATTTCATTTAGATCGGACCATTTTTACGCGAGTTATCGTGCTTAAAGACACACACACACACACACACACACACACACACACACACACACACACACACACACACACACACACACACACACACACACACACACACACACACACACACACACACACACACACACACACACACACACACACACACACACACACACACACACACACACACACACACACACACACACACACACACACACACACACACACACACACACACACACACACACACACACACACACACACACACACACACACACACACACACACACACACACACACACACACACACACACACACACACACACACACACACACACACACACACACACACACACACACACACACACACACACACACACACACACACACACACACACACACACACACACACACACACACACACACACACACACACACACACACACACACACACACACACACACACACACACACACACACACACACACACACACACACACACACACACACACACACACACACACACACACACACACACACACACACACACACACACACACACACACACACACACACACACACACACACACACACACACACACACACACACACACACACACACACACACACACACACACACACACACACACACACACACACACACACACACACACACACACACACACACACACACACACACACACACACACACACACACACACACACACACACACACACACACACACACACACACACACACACACACACACACACACACACACACACACACACACACACACACACACACACACACACACACACACACACACACACACACACACACACACACACACACACACACACACACACACACACACACACACACACACACACACACACACACACACACACACACACACACACACACACACACACACACACACACACACACACACACACACACACACACACACACACACACACACACACACACACACACACACACACACACACACACACACACACACACACACACACACACACACACACACACACACACACACACACACACACACACACACACACACACACACACACACACACACACACACACACACACACACACACACACACACACACACACACACACACACACACACACACACACACACACACACACACACACACACACACACACACACACACACACACACACACACACACACACACACACACACACACACACACACACACACACACACACACACACACACACACACACACACACACACACACACACACACACACACACACACACACACACACACACACACACACACACACACACACACACACACACACACACACACACACACACACACACACACACACACACACACACACACACACACACACACACACACACACACACACACACACACACACACACACACACACACACACACACACACACACACACACACACACACACACACACACACACACACACACACACACACACACACACACACACACACACACACACACACACACACACACACACACACACACACACACACACACACACACACACACACACACACACACACACACACACACACACACACACACACACACACACACACACACACACACACACACACACACACACACACACACACACACACACACACACACACACACACACACACACACACACACACACACACACACACACACACACACACACACACACACACACACACACACACACACACACACACACACACACACACACACACACACACACACACACACACACACACACACACACACACACACACACACACACACACACACACACACACACACACACACACACACACACACACACACACACACACACACACACACACACACACACACACACACACACACACACACACACACACACACACACACACACACACACACACACACACACACACACACACACACACACACACACACACACACACACACACACACACACACACACACACACACACACACACACACACACACACACACACACACACACACACACACACACACACACACACACACACACACACACACACACACACACACACACACACACACACACACACACACACACACACACACACACACACACACACACACACACACACACACACACACACACACACACACACACACACACACACACACACACACACACACACACACACACACACACACACACACACACACCTATGAAAATGGACGAATAGTGTTTTTGGCATCTGGGGACCTCAAAAAGAAAAGTTATGATGGTCTCGGGCTTAGGTCTTACCATGAGACCTACGGTAACAGCTTCTTCCCTATAGGGGAAATTCGCTAAAACTCGGCCTAAAGTTTCATTGATAAAACAACAAATTTTCACCCAACGGGCGGAGAACGATGTAAGGAAACGTTCATGTTCATGTTTGGGACTTCCCTATGGAAAAGTGAGCTGTGAGCATCCTCTGCACGGTGGCTCTGAGGCGTGGTATTATGATGACTTTGCGTTTTGAGGCTCAGGTGCAAAAACATTCAAATAAAATTCGTTTTTATCATCACCCGTTATTAACGTTAACGTCATTATCCGTTAAAAACCTATAAAATGTGTGTAGACACTATAGCGGAAGCGATTTTCCTGATGTTCAGATTCGGTAGAAACACTTATTTTTATCAAATCTAAGTCAAGTTCGTTCGCCAAGAAAATCGAAACACTTTAAACTCACTTTTGGGGAATAAATGCAGCATATTAAAATTTTATGTATTTGTTACGAAGGCAAATTTCAACAAATGTAAGTACCGAATGTAAGTATAATATTACTCTATTACAATATTGTACTCAAGCGCTCGCAATTATTCGATTTTCTTTAAATTTGATAGATATATTATTTTCTCTTATCTGATTAGTCTGTTAGTTGGAGGAATGAATCTAAAGCCTCGGTCCCCATTTAAGAGGGGCATATAGCCCAAATTAATGGTGTTTGGGTTTAGACTAGGACATCGAGCTTTACAATATCTTTACCCTCGTGCTGCGCGAGTCCTCGTTTATTATCGCGGTAGGACCACACAAGGGCGAAGTCCCCTTTGATCCACGACGCTCCCTAATAAATATGATACCGACCGAAACACATCACCACGCCCAGCAGTGTGAAAACTTAGAAACTTTTAATAACACAGAATCCGGGCACGATTGACACGATAGTGTCTTTGCGGAGTTTCGGGTGCCTCGGACCGGAACAGATGGTGATTAGCGAAAACACACACTGGCTGAGGCGGGGGCGAGGGAGGGTCGGCACGCGGCAGTAACTCGCGGTATCGCGGGGATCGCCTCCCACCACCGCAGTGCCATATGGCGGCGGCGTGGGCGGCAACATGGGTCAGCTTGTGCCCCCTGTCCTAGGGGCCTCCTCGGGGCAGATTAAGAGACTTGCAAGCAAGTTTTTTGGAGCCTAGGGGATCGTTGTTTTTTACTGTTTTACAGCAAACTTGTATAAAGAAAAGGCTCGTATAACTCTACTCTCCTTGAGAGAGGGTCTCATTGAGAGGCCCCGTTTCTCGAAACTTAGAGGTCCTCTTTCTCGAAACTTAGAGGTCCCCTTTCTCGAAACTTATCTTGAGAGAGGCCCCCCTTCCTCGAAACGTATCTTGAGAGAGGCCCCCCTTCCTTGGAACATTTTGGGAGAGGTCCCCATTTCCCAAAACTTATCTTGAGAGAGGTCCCCTTTCTCGAAATTTATCTTGAGAGAGGTCCCAATTTCTTGAAATTTATACAACTTTAACCTTTCCGACAAGCCCAAGGCTTAAGTGGGACGTCTTGAGGATTCAGCAGTACCTCTTTCGGGCAATAGAGCACGGAACCTAGACGAGAGTGGACATGCCCTAAAGAAATAAATGAATTATCCAGGTGCGGGAAGTAGTATATACTGGGCACCCAAAGAAGTTACTGATATTGTGACAACTTAAACAAGAAAGTATTCCAGTCTTACATACGCTGCTGGCCAAGAGAATGTAGCTAATTCTGGTCGCCAATACCTAGAGCGTTGTTTGTCTAACAAATATAACAGTTCATATTGTGTAAACAAGTTTAATCAAAGACACTAACCATGACTTTGTTTACTATTTGATATCACATCTTTTTAGGATGGCGACCCTGCCACTCTTGTGTTTTTGGGTGTGATATAATTAATAAGTCAGAAAACCGTCTATGGTAAACTTTTGGGGTCGGAAAGTACCTGTAAACTGTGGACGGGAAAGATAAAATCCGAATTGTTAATTTTCGCTAAGGTATATTAATTTGTATTGTAATTAATAAATCAAATTAGTTGTAGGATTTCAACTCTATTCTTTTTGTCAAAATGAAGGATTTGCCACCCAGCAACTGTCGGCGGCGGTTTAAAATCAATGTCGTGGGAACATTTGTTCGGATACTATAAAAACATTTTTTAAATATCTGATCCTCTATTTTCGGCCCTTTGTACTTTGATCTTCGATATTCAAAATTGCCCAAGGATGCCAGTCTGGCATCCTTAATTATAGACGCCTTATGGCTATAATTTTCTTTATGGAGAAAATTATAGCCAGTCTTATGGCTTTTTGGTTATAGCATTCACTATAAAATACTTTTTTTAATATAAGAAAGAAATTCCATAGAATGCATAACGTTTACAGGCAGATCGTGACCAACATAAATACGACTCTAGTCTAACTAGATCCATCATATCCCCATAAAGCTAGCTGCACACTTCACAGCTGTGGGATGCTTTTTAGTCCTGTCCTCATGCATTGTGGACCAGATTGTATAAAAACTGTACCGTGAATGCCCTCTGGAGTTGTGTTGAATAGCGACTTTGACTGCAGGGCTTTATTATTTATATATTTATTTCTGGCTTTAGCCTTCACTTATAAGTTTCTTTATTGCCGATTTATCAGGATTTTCCAAAAACATAAACTAACGTTAAGCGTTTAAACATTTTTTTGCTTCCATTTCTTTGCCACACTGTGGCGACTTGTGAAAACCTATAAAAGAACAATAAAAATGACATCGACATCGACATCGACAACGACAACGACAACAACGGAATTTTTAACACACAAAATGTTCAAACTCTTAACCTTGAAGTTACATTTATTTTCTTCTCCCTTAAGTGTTCTTGCTTTCGGTAAATTACCCTTTAACTTATTCGGGAGCTTAGTTTTTTTATTTATTATTAAGTCATATAATATCCAAATTTAATGAACTGCGACTAAACATACTTCTTAGGGATCTTTCACACAGATGACATGGACGGTGGCGTGTCCTGTAAACCAACTACTTAAAGGTCACGAATTATGGATAGCTGTGAGCGATGGCTTGGGGACACGGTGTTCCCTAGTGGGGATTAACGTCTGCAATATTGAATACTACGTTCATATGACCGTCCTCGTAATTAGACCAGTTCGTAATTTGTAAACCAGGCAAAATTGTGGTTCGGACCTCACGTTAAAATGTAGGTCCCTTATTGCAATTGGCTGTTGAGCTATTAATTAACAGTCCTGTCTAAGGAAAATGTCGGCCTTAGTCAGTAATAAGACTACAATATCGCGCCACAATCATTCTCCACTCATTTATCTTTTATTTGGCTTAAAATACCTACCTGGGTTGTTCGCCATTTCAAGAAAAGTATGAAGTATTATGTTGTAAAGTGACAGTGGCCACCGAGTTCCCAGACGGTGGTGGAATGTGTGCGTGCGCGCATCACGGTGGCATCGACACTGCAGCGTTGCCCTTTAACCCGGCGATAGTGACTCACACGTGTGGGAAATTCGCGCATTTCACCCCGATATATCGCTGTACGGAAATTAGAAACATTTCAAGACCGTTATGCGCGTCGCCTACACGCGCGGCGCCGGCGATGGTGTTTAGATATGCCGCACGCCGCCGCGCGATATTTGGGTGGCTAGATTCACATTAGACTCCCACCCGGATAATTATGCGATGAAAGTTGCGGTCGTAAAAATTCCTAGATTTAAACTATACTATTCCGAGTCGTGAGTTTGATGTGCAATTTAAATAAGGGGGGAGGGAATGTCTTTGGGGGAGGAGAAAAATCTATTTTGTCGGTTCATGAATATTTTCAGTTTTGGATGTAGCGGGACAGAGATATCGAGAAATGAAGAAATATTGCATGGTAGATATTTTTAGTTTTATTCTAATGAAACTATTTATTACTTTTGAGGCCGTAGACACGTGATGAGTCATATATCCTGTGGTTTTTGTAAATGCCTGTGGAGTTCTAGTGAAAATGAGTTTTCAGTATAGAGTAGCCTAATTATGCGTTATTCTCCGTCAATTAATATTAGAATTTTTTACCAATATTGTTATGATTGGTATTTTTACTACTCAAATTAACCACTATAGTGTCTTTATAAAAATAATTCAAATGTGTTGTAAAAGAAATGAGATTAGTTTAGGCCTTTTCACTACTTAACTCGACCATGGTGGTAAAAGAAATTATTTATGTACGGTGATAACATAAAAGTAACTGATTAATTGAGTTGAATTCATTATTTCTTATGTTTAATCGCCTTAATTAAAACCTGGTTATAAGTCGACTCGCGGTCATTATTTTGACATTAAAACGAACATCCTCGTAAATCGGGCGAGGATTGTCAGGAAAAAAACGTACACGTTGATTTTTTTAGTGTTATTCGACAAAACCTTCCTGGCGCACCACAACTACGATTCCAAAGTGGTAATTATAAATTTAACTCGGAATTCCTCTAGTTGTGGCACGAGAGGACGCGGGATGATGATCACTTTTCCACACGACCAAAGCGATGTGGGTCGACTGCCTGCACGTAGCTCACGTCCACGGCAGCTGTGGCCGCAGCCTTGCATAACGACTGACAGTCCAGGTCGGCAGGCTGTAGTGTATGCAGACTCAGTTTGTAGTGTGATGACCAGGTTGGCTGCGTAGGCAGGAGGAGGTCGAGAGGGCGAGAGTAATTGAGGTAGTCTCTGAGTTTGTTGTCTGTTATGTCCAGGTTGGCTGAGTAGGCAGGAGGAGGTCGAGAGGGCGGGAGTATTGGAGGTCGACTCTGACTTTGTCGTGTGTGATGTCCAGGTTGGCTGAGTAGGCAGGAGGAGGTCGAGAGGGCGAGAGTAATGGAGGTAGATTCTGAGTTTGTAGTGTGAGATGTCTAGGTTGGCTGAGTAGGCAGGAGGAGGTCGAGAGGGCGAGAGTAGTGGAGGTAGATTCTGAGTTTGTTGTTTGTGATGTCCAAGTTGGCTGAGTAGGCAGGAGAAGGTCGAGAGGGCGAGAGTAATGGAGGTAGACTCTGAGTTTGTTGTCTGTTATGTCCAGGTTGGCTGAGTAGGCAGGAGGAGGTCGAGAGGGCGAGAGTAATGGAGGTAGATTCTGAGTTTGTTGTCTGTGATGTCTAGGTTGGCTGAGTAGGCAGGAGGAGGTCGAGAGAGCGAGAGTAATGGAGGTAGATTCTGAGTTTGTTATCTGCTATGTCCAGGTTGGCTGAGTAGGCAGGAGGAGGTCGAGAGGGCGAGAGTAATGGAGGTAGACTCTGAGTTTGTTGTCTGTTATGTCCAGGTTGGCTGAGTAGGCAGGAGGAGGTCGAGAGGGCGAGAGTAATGGAGGTAGATTCTGAGTTTGTTATCTGCTATGTCCAGGTTGGCTGAGTAGGCAGGAGGAGGTTGAGAGGGCGAGAGTAATGGAGGTAGACTCTGAGTTTGTTGTCTGTTATGTCCAGGTTGGCTGAGTAGGCAGGAGGAGGTCGAGAGGGCGAGAGTAATGGAGGTAGACTCTGAGTTTGTTGTCTGTTATGTCCAGGTTGGCTGAGTAGGCAGGAGGAGGTCGAGAGGGCGAGAGTAATGGAGGTAGACTCTGAGTTTGTTGTCTGTTATGTCCAGGTTGGCTGAGTAGGCAGGAGGAGGTCGAGAGGGCGAGAGTAATGGAGGTAGACTCTGAGTTTGTTGTCTGTTATGTCCAGGTTGGCTGAGTAGGCAGGAGGAGGTCGAGAGGGCGAGAGTAATGGAGGTAGATTCTGAGTTTGTTATCTGCTATGTCCAGGTTGGCTGAGTAGGCAGGAGGAGGTCGAGAGGGCGAGAGTTGTGGAGGTAGATTCTGAGTTTGTTGTTTGTGATGTCCAGGTTGGCTGAGTAGGCAGGAGGAGGTCGAGAGTAATGGAGGTAGATTTTTTCTCGTGTGTGATTTTCAGGCTGGCTGGGCATGCAGGAGGAGGTCAGGAGGGTGAGATTCGTGGAGGTAAACTCTGAATTTGACGATGTGATGTCCAGGTTGGCTAGGCAGGCAAGAGGAGGTCGAAAGGGCGAGAGTAGTAAACGTAAACTCTGAATTTGTCGTATGTGACATGTCAAGGTATGGGCGGGAGGGCGAGAATAATGGAAATAGATTCTGTTTCTCGTGTCTGGTGTCCAGGTTGGCGGGTAGGCAGGAGGAGGTCGAGAAGGCGAGAGTAGTGGAGGCAGACTGGGATGTGTTCTTTTAGATGTCCAGGATGGCAGGTATGCTGTAGGGGAGGACGAGAGGGAGAGAGTATTTGAAGGAGTTTCTTTGCTTGGTCAAGAGGCTTTTGATACGTCCATAGTGACGATTTGTAATCTTGAGTAGGGATGTCGCGTATATGTAGTTTTTTGATGTACTAAGCACAGTATTGAAAATGTAATATCACAAATAAAATCTGATAAATAGAGACATGGAAACTTGGAACGTCCCATGGGTAGGAGCATTAGATGATCTAAAGGAAACTCAAGAGTTAAGAGAACCATACAGTGGCAGTGTGTAACCGTAGGGAACCTACCGAGAAAATGTCATGTTTTACGTCCATGTATAAAGCTGTAACGGTGATGCACACACACACACACACACACACACAAACACGCTCATAACATAAATACCAATGCACCCATTCTCAACTTTATTGTGTAGATAATTCAATAAATTAGCGAGGACATCCGTCACTTATTATTATGACTCATTTATGTTGAAGTTGGATAATTTTAGCCATAAAAAATCCTTATCTTTATGTGAAAATGGAGCTGTAACAGTTTAGCGACATTTATGTATCATTTAAATACAGTTACAGGCTATTGTACTCATTCACGGAGGGCTTGGGGGTACAATAAAGCTGTTGAGGGCAGAGGCGGACGGGGTCAGGGGTACAGCACTCTTGTGTGCTGAATGCATTTGACCCAGGCCAACGGGACCCTTTCTTCTTGGAAATGCAAGTGCAGCTAGTTGGACTAAATATTCTTGTTGGAGGAAGGTTCTTTATCCGTTTCCCCTTTCATTGTGGGTGAAAAGAACGCAAGTCCATGAACAGTTTTGTAGATGTACCTAATTTAGTTTCCGAAATTAATCTTAAATTTTCCTAAAAATAAAATATCAGTGGATTATGATTTTGGAGCGCCTAATATAGTCCTTAATGAAGGTAATTGGTAAAAAAAAATAGAACTCTCTATATTTTCCTTGCCGTTTTTTTCTAGAGAGAAGCAGACCTTTTTAGAGTTCTAAGCACGTAAACTACTATGCTACTGAAACTAATTATAATGCACTAGTGTGCGGACGTATGGAGCATGGCGTTGAGTATAAGGTCAGATAACGAGGACAAATAGTTATAAAAGCCTAGTTCAACCCGTACTGTATAGACTCCTTCTTAAAGTATACCAAAATTAAATGTAATATTCCAACCTACTCTTACACTCCGTTTTATTCGTATTAAATTCATCATAGTGACGGTGGAAAAATTCTGAACAGTTATTTAGTGATAAGCCTAAATGGATCTCCGAATCCAAATCAGTGAGGTTTAACAGGTCATATTTAACAGGTCACATTACATGGTAATCTTTACCATGTAATGTGTTTTGAGTCTATCGTCATATCCCCCAGCTTTTGCCCCAGCTGAAATGCATTTTCAGTAAAGATATGTAGTTATTTGTTGCTATAGTGAGATTAATCGCCTTTTATGTCTGACTGACGGATGCACCAGAAGTTAAGAAAAAACTTCTGAAAATACATCTTGCAAATTTAAAGTAATTATTTTATTGAATGCAAAGAAGAACCAAAGGTACCGAGAAATAGCTGTGAATTCGCTGAAATAAAAATAGATAGCTTTCTCAATATTTACTGCAGACAAATGTTGTTTGCTTTAAAAGGATACACACTCTTACATGCAAAAACACTTGTATACGGGTAGATAAAACCCGCATATTTGTGGTTTTCGGTCATAAAAATTACGTTAAACAATTAGTATGGACTATGCCTTTCCCCTGAAACTTAGAGTTACTGTGGAATTGAGTACACTAAAATCTAGCAATTTTGTCATTTATTTGCGTTTTGTTTACCATTATTAAATTTAATGTAGGCCTACGTACAATTTGGTGGTGAAAGTGATTTTCTCGATAATCATGTAGAGGCTCACGCTTCTGATATATTCGTTATATATTTGTTATGGAAATACTTTTCATTAATTTAACAATCTACCTTATTGTTCTTACGTGTTCTGTGCTACGGGTTTGGATGATCGATTGAGTCCGTATAGAATTTGAAATATGAAAATGGCCTAAAAACAGAAATAAGCATAAACGCTGTACTTTTCTGAATTAAATCTTCTCTTTGTACGCTCAGCGACAGACGACACCTTGGTAATGACAACATGGCTGCAGCAGTGTCTCGCGGCCCGGGGCACACCGCGCCGTGAGCCCACGGTAATGCGGGGAATGTAGCTGTAACGCCCGCTGTCCGGTGTACTTGTTACCTGTACACTCAGCGACAGACGACACCTTGGTAATGACAACGTGGCTGCAGCAGTGCCTCGCGGCCCGGGGCACACCGCGCCGTGAGCCCATGGTAATGCGAGGAATGTAGCTGTAACGCCCGCTGTCCGCTGTACTTGTTACCTGTACACTCAGCGACAGACGACACCTTGGTAATGACAACATGGCTGCAGCAGTGTCTCGCGGCCCGGGGCACACCGCGCCGTGAGCCCATGGTAATGCGGGGAATGTAGCTGTAACGCCCGCTGTCCGCTGTACTTGTTACCTGTACACTCAGCGACAGACGACACCTTGGTAATGACAACGTGGCTGCAGCAGTGTCTCGCGGCCCGGGGCCCACCGCGCCGTGAGCCCATGGTAATGCGGGGAATGTGGCGATGTAACGCCCGCTGTCCGCTGTACTTGTTACCTGTACACTCAGCGACAGACGACACCTTGGTAATGACAACGTGGCTGCAGCAGTGCCTCGCGGCCCGGGGCACACCGCGCCGTGAGCCCATGGTAATGCGGGGAATGTAGCTGTAACGCCCGCTGTCCGCTGTACTTGTTACCTGTACACTCAGCGACAGACGACACCTTGGTATTGACAACGTGGCTGCAGCAGTGTCTCGCGGCCCGGGGCACACCGCGCCGTGAGCCCATGGTAATGCGGGGAATGTGGCGATGTAACGCCCGCTGTCCGCTGTACCTGTTACCTGCTCAGCGACAGACGACACCTTGGTAATGACAACGTGGCTGCAGCAGTGTCTCGCGGCCCGGGGCACACCGCGCCGTGAGCCCATGGTAATGCGGGGAATGTAGCGATGTAACGCCCGCTGTCCGCTGTACCTGTTACCTGTACACTCAGCGACAGACGACACCTTGGTAATGACAACGTGGCTGCAGCAGTGTCTCGCGGCCCGGGGCACACCGCGCCGTGAGCCCATGGTAATGCGGGGAATGTGGCGATGTAACGCCCGCTGTCCGCTGTACTTGTTACCTGTACACTCAGCGACAGACGACACCTTGGTAATGACAACATGGCTGCAGCAGTGCCTCGCGGCCCGGGGCACACCGCGCCGTGAGCCCATGGTAATGCGGGGAATGTAGCTGTAACGCCCGCTGTCCGCTGTACTTGTTACCTGTACACTCAGCGACAGACGACACCTTGGTAATGACAACATGGCTGCAGCAGTGTCTCGCGGCCCGGAGCACACCGCGCCGTGAGCCCATGGTAATGCGGGGAATGTGGCGATGTAACGCCCGCTGTCCGCTGTACTTGTTACCTGCTCAGCGACAGACGACACCTTGGTAATGACAACGTGGCTGCAGCAGTGCCTCGCGGCCCGGGGCACACCGCGCCGTGAGCCCATGGTAATGCGGGGAATGTAGCTGTAACGCCCGCTGTCCGCTGTACTTGTTACCTGTACACTCAGCGACAGACGACACCTTGGTAATGACAACATGGCTGCAGCAGTGTCTCGCGGCCCGGAGCACACCGCGCCGTGAGCCCATGGTAATGCGGGGAATGTGGCGATGTAACGCCCGCTGTCCGCTGTACCTGTTACCTGTACCCGCAGCGCCGTATTAGGAAGCGCCGCTGTTGCGCTATCTGGAGCGGAACACTTCGTGCTGAATATTTCACTTATATTGGCTTGTGCCGATCCATCAAACTACCTGTGAAATCCCATCCCTCGCCTGGCTGTTCAGCGGCGGTTGCTCCCGACCGGCCGCTAACCTTCGCCGTTAAACCGAAGAAGGGTTTAAAACGTGATTTATCTTTCTATTTCCTTTTATAACTTTTATAGCTTTCATATCGGTAGGTAAAACAGTTTCCAGGGACTTTATTGATGCATTTAACGATGTTGAGGTCTGGATGTCGAGAATAATTTTTTTTTTCTGCGCACTAGACCGACCATGACCACGACCACGTCAATTACCCCGACAGGTCGTGGTCGTTGCAGGCCAAAGTACGTTGGCCTTGCGGCCAGAGTACGACCCTAGTCTTTAACGAGTTAGCTGTCGTTGTGCATACGACACGACAGATACAATATCGGAGGTACGTTAAGCGAAGGAGAATGCGATACTGGGTGCATCCGATGTTGATTGTCAGGTCTACTAAAGGGCAGTTTGCATCGTTTTAAGGAGAAATGCGTCCCGCATTGAAAAGTTAAGATAATTTTTCAACTACACAAGAATGTTGGTCAAAAGCTTTGATGAGTTACATGAAAAAGTTGCAGATGTGGTAAAGACACTTTAATGAGACAGTGTATAAGAACTGAAGAAAAAGTTAAGTTTTAATAACAAAAATCTCGCTTCCGCCAAAGATCAGTTGAATTTCTTCCCAAGCTGCCGTTTTCATATCTCTGTTGGTATAATACTCTGATGACAGATTCCATGAACAGGGAACAGGGAATCTTTACTTGCCATAATAAAACCCTCAATATCTAAATTCGACTGTGACATCATAAGAGCATCAGCAAATCACACGAAAAAGAAAAACGTGTTCACTGTTCGCTTGTCTACTCATTATTGGTCGGGTCGGAATGCAAGCCGGACACAGTGCGCGACGCGCCATTAAATTGTTTGTTATTTTTGGCTGTAAATATCGGTGAGTCGGGCCCGTCGGGCCCGATCAAAACAGAGACTCTGGTCGTCCGACCAGAGTCCGACCACCGCACGCATGTCGCCTAGTGCCCGCGCGCTGTCCAACTTACTTCCATTATAAAACTGGCCGCATGCGACAGGTCGTGGTCGGTCTGGTGCGCGTTTACCCTAAGCCTGACATGAGGCGGAATTTACATAAACCGTACTTTTAACCTAATTTAAAATTGCAGTTCTCAGTTACAACTTATGAGTTCAAATCAAAATGGCTTAATAAACCTTTTTGTTTGTTAGTCGGTAAATTTCATTTCACCAGATTTCCAATATTTGCGTATTGGGATGTTTGGTATCAGTGAGTTACGTACAACACGTAAGTAAGTGGGAGTAAGTATTTTCAATGAATTGTGGATTCTTCATAATTGTTCCTCATGCAGTCATTATCGAGACCATTGATCAGGTCGAGCTGCACCCCCTCCCAACTCATACCAATACTGTTTGTTTTAAGACCTGATAGTACAGAGCCGTTTGATAGACAGATGCCCTGGTTGTGCGATACTGTGACCCCCGGCTAGAAGACTGCACGAGCCAGATGACCCGTGGGCAGTTTGACCGGTGCGCATGTCGCATACATCCGACATTCCGCCCGTTCCTTCGCCGTAAAGCACGGACATGAAAGCAGCCATCTCGCCCCTCTACGCTAATTAGTCTGGAATTGCGGCAGTAGTAATGTAATGTGTGTCAATGGGTTCACTTTGTGTTGCTTAACGGTTAATGTTGCAGACAATGAGGAAACGTTTGGGCTATTTTGGGAATTTGGATGAGTTTATTGAGAGTAGGTTTACCATAAGGGCGGGCTCCAGACCATGTCTGTGACTGCTCTGGAGGTAGAAGAACTGTGAGTTGTCAAAAAGGGCTCACGAGGTTACCTTCTTGATACCGTTCAGAAAAAAATATCGAATACCGTCGGTTTCTTTAAAGAGGCATCAACAGTTGGTCCATTCTAGTGAAAAAGATAGATTGATTTGGTTTCTAGAGAAAGTGGATTGGTGTTAATCAAATTTCTCTCATCCAATGACATTCGATAAATCAATAATTCCTATACATTATTAGACCACTAGAAATGTCAAAAGTATGATAAAATATCTTGTTAAAGTATAAACTCGCAAACATGTAATACTATATAACTTTCAACATAGAACATTATCAGGCAGTATTCTTTCTTCACATGTTCCCAGCTTTTTAACCACCACTATGACCATGACTATGGCTATGACTATGTGTGGTATTTTTAATTCACTATGAAATATCGAAAACCACAAGTCAACGTTCTAATCTGTTAAAATTAACGCAATGTACGAGTCAATTTTTTATATGCCTGAGACAAAACCTTAGCCTGTGATACGGATATAGGGGCTAACCCCTCCATCCGTGGATTCACTGTCCCAGGGTCCACATTTTCTTCAAAAAGGTTATATATTATATATAGTATGTATGTATGTATATATGTACTAGAATGTATCTTGAATATTAAGGCCCGCATCACACTATCAAATATTTTATAAAAGATTTATTTGACCAGTCAAAATTTAAGTTTTTGTTTTGAGAATCAGCTGGTTTGAATTTTGATTGGTCTAATAAAACTGATATAAAAGATCTTTTATAAAATATTTCCCTAATGCTGCAGTTAAGAAGTTCGCCATTTTACTTTCATCAACTGACTCAGAATTATCTATTTTCTGTTCCTTTTTGGTAGCTCGAAAGGTACCCATTGTACTACTCCAGAAAATACTTTCCGACCTAGGCCTGGATGTTTTTCCGGACTGCGATATACGTAACGGAATTAAACAATCAGCTGATTTGCAGCAAACCGACGTTTTTATTGGATACTTTTTATATGAGTGTAGTGGCAGCATTGGCAGTAGTAACAAATAAATGTTTGTTTGGTTTATTATAGGCTAGGTTTGAAGGATTGAGAATCGTATTGGTTTACGTAAGGAATATGCTTTGATTGAAAGTATGTTTTTTTCTGAGTAGTATGATGAAACGTATCTTAAGTTACACGGCCGGTAAATTTTACCGTGCTCGCATGAAAATCCCACACTCACTTCCGCTCGCGCGGGAACTATCATATTCGTCCGTTAAAACAGCACTTTACGGCCTAGTAAAGAAATTTACTATTTTTGTGATATTCAGCCCTGTTTTGTATTCATATCTCTTCCACCCGATTATGTCTGCCAGTTCCAGAACCACCAATTTAGAGTGTAACACAAAATTACAGGAAGTAAAACCGAGCATAATAATTATGGCGTCTAACCTGGATTATTCGATGTGATTGAGTGATTTTCTTAATAAAACAGCATAGCTGTATTTAACAGCAATACGCATACCATGCAGTTTTGTTTCAGGCTGGTTCCACATTGACGTTAGACGTTTATGCTATTATTTTTTGTTTCATGTTACAATCAACACTTTGAAATTAGGCATTTGTCTAAAACTAATGCACTGTTTCATTTTATGAGTAAAATTTATTTAAATAAATGTAACTTTACAGTTTATATACCTTCTAAATGAATGTTCTCTCAATCAAATACTGACTGTTATTTTATGTCAATCAGTGTATTTTGTGCAGTTCCTCATAAATAATGCAATTTAGTGTTTGACACCCTTTTGTCAAGATCTATTAACAATCAATCGCAGTTTCAACTCACAGTATCACTACCACGTACTCTATCCTGTACCTTGATAAATACCGGCTATATTTATATGTTAAATAACTGATTTCACCGATTAGATTATAGCTCTAAACAGTAATCAACAAGCAGTTACAAACTGCGAGATTCTCCCTTGAAGTGCAATTAATTTGTCTGGCTTTGCTGTAATTGCGAATTCTTCTTGGATCGCAGGTTCCAAGTACTTATTTATCGCAACGGCAGTGCTGATGTCTAAAATATCATCACGAAAAAAGGAAATACATAACATACCACAAGTAATCACATGAACTAGGTAGGCTGTAAATTGGTATGGCTCGAGAGGAATACTCACAATTAGGTATTAGTTTTATTAGGTGCAAGTTGTGTTCAGATGTGGCTGAAAGAATTATTTTTGTTTGAAAGATTTTTATTCGATATTTTTTACAGGACAACACTAAAAGGTAGATGTAAATTAATGACTATTAGTATATTGTTTTTGTTTCGAAAAATTGCATAACACGTCATTAAAATGAATCGGTTATTAATGTACCTGCTAGCAAATATGCAATGAGCCTGATAATAGCATTAAATTGTAATCTCATCTAAATTTAATCTTATCATGAAAGGTTAATGTTGATTCGAGTATTCTGTTGTAACTTTATTCATGTATCATGAAATAATTTCATATTCACTGGTAAAAATAGTTTTGTTTAAATAATTTTACATCATTGGTCATCGGTATGCTAAAGGTGCGACAACCAATTTAAAACGCAGGAAACATCGTGTAGTTTTAAATAACCTTGCGTAATTTATGCAACAATTATATATTCGAGCGATGACCCAGAATACAAATTACACCACGGATGCTCCCATTAAAGAGTGTTGTGATTTAGAGTGGCAGTGGCAGGATCCACCTTTCATTCACCTAACCTGTACAACAAGTTCATTAGAGCTGGATAACGTTTAAACAAGGTACCTGAGTTACAAGCCCGGTGTCCGTAGCCTCGTGGTATTGATGTAAATCCTGATAAGCTTTGTATAACAAGTTAATCGTAGACGCATAAACGTAGCAACAAACCTCAAACGTCATTAGGTTTCAATCAATTTTGAAAACATTTTAAATATTTTCACCGCCGTTAGAAACAGCTTAGAAATCCGTCCCGAATTTCTCCATTTATGAAAAAATGTACAATGACTAATTACATTTCGCTTCATTGCATAACAAAGTAAAACATTTCGATGGGTTCGTTGATTGCCGTTAGACATGGATTCGTAAGAATTGTACCGTTCATCTGTTTTACTGCCACACGGAGAAAAATTACACTAGACTTTTTGCAAAACCGTTTCCCTAACATTTTTATCGCTAGTTTAGCTGGTGTAAAATTAAAACGCAAGTGTTACTTTATAGTATACTAGCTGTTGGTAACCCGATTCGCTGGGTTGAAAAATCATATGAAGGCCTAAATAGTCGATCCAAAAGACGTTCTATAATTTGGAAGCTAGCATTATAACTCCCAAAGTTAGAATTCAATATATTTTGATGTTTCTACATACATATCATATTTAAGAAAATCGGGGGTGCCATATTTGGATGTAGCAGCCTTATTTTCCCTTTCAAACAGCACATATTTTTCATTTCTATTTTGAATTTCTTTGCAATGCAATAAGTACAAATGTTGTCCATATTGTAAACTACTACGTTCGGGTGTTCAATATAATCATTTTATCCTATACTCTTATACGAGCAGTGTTATCTTGTATGTATGTATGCTTGCTCGCTTGCTTGCTTGCACAACGATCTCAAAAACGGCTCCGAGGATTTTCTTCAAAGTCTGGAAATAAGTAATTTATGACTCAAAAACGTCTTTTATGCAGATTACTTGGCCAGAGAAAATCTAATATCGTAATAAATCGAATTTTAAAGTTGTAAAATTTTAACATTGGTCTTATGGGTTGCCGTGATAGCAACGGAAATAAACAAGGAAAGTGTAAACAAATGAAGTAATCATAACAGCTGTTTGGAATCTACAGCCATTAAGGGAAAATACAGCAAGTGGGATGAAGAGTCCATGGAGCAATAAAAAAGGTTTCTATTTATCAATTTTATGACATTGAAATATTTTATAGTAACTGGATGAACTGGTAAACATGAAATAACACCGAGCAAGGCTCGGTCCACCAGGTACTTGGAATAATGTATCCTTCATGGTCCAAATCATAGTTCCCTGTCCTTTTGCAAACAGCTTGTAATATTGTTTAATTTATATAAGCTTCTGGTGTTTGGTCCCTTTTTCAAAAATTCTACATTATCTCTTTTTCATCACCTTGTGCGTCTGTCCCCCTCATCGATGTATAGTTTGTTTACACATCGATGGTCTCCCTTTCGTTTCTTGACGTCGCTGTGAATTTCCCCGTGATGCCCTTGGATGTGTTCTTTTTCTTCGTTTTCATTTTTCCTGCAATCTTTCATCTATGTGATAAGATACGGAATTGCAGACATTTCCTCGTAGGCCTACGTTTTGGCATTTCCTCATTTTATTTTTACCACTAACTTTGAATTAAAAATTAAAAAAAACATGTAACTTTATATTTTAGTTTGCTTTATGTAACATAACCAAACAGTACAAATTTACTAAATAATTGAAAATTTAAATAAAAAAAATTCTAAATAAGACTGTATTTACCTGTTTTACAAAAACAACTGTAGGTGCTGCATTCTGTTGGAAACCACTGTAACCACGGTAACCATTTCAAATTAAACCATGCGTTTTGATATAAACAATTAAAACCTAAAGTACTCACAAAATCCTTGATATACACTGAGAAAAATTTTGTCCTGAAATACGTGGAAAATACACGTAAATAAGGGTGTGCGGGTTACCCACTGCAATCTGGACCCGGCTCAATGCTCCGGCAGTGAGGCCGCCACACGGAAAATCAGGACTTAGTTTGTCTACATAGTTATGACGTCACTGGCTATGACGTCATTACTGTCGGTTGTAAGTCCTGCCGATCAGAGTTGGCTCTCGTAATTGCAGAGACTTTTCTCAGAATATCCTGCGATTCATTTTGCCTTTACCACAGTTTATCACAGAATGTACATTCCTGTTCACGTAAAATACAACCGATATCTATGCACTGACTTGCCTAGTCTCTGCATTTACCGGTATTTTTTATTTAAAATCAGTAAAAAATGTTTGGGTCCTTCTAGCGGTCACCCATCCAAGTCCTAACCACGCTCGTTGTTTCTTGACTCGTATGTTCAGGTGAAGGCTGCTACATCCATTGCGTTACGGCTCCCTGTTGACAGGTGTAGTTGTTGAATAGTATCTGAAGAAGTGATAAGTGTAGTTTTAAGCCTAATGGTACTTCTCTACAGTGACAATTTATTGCGTGATAGAGTCTAGAGTAGCCCTCCGTACGTGTCGTGCGTGTTTCCCGGTACCGGAATTTTTATAAAAAGTTATGTTTGTTCGTTGTGTGCGCCTGTCCGTTTGTGTTACGTGGGTATGTGTCATGATGGTTTTTAATGCTTCTTGACGACTTCCACTGGAATGAAATTTGATTTCTATCGCCTGAGGAAGATCTCTCTAAGATTGAAACTGGCATGAGACTACAAATGGTCACTTTGACAGTACAAGGTATTTACACCATTAATAGTTACAATTTATTGCCCTGACATATTTATTTGATACATTTAAAAGTGGCAGCAAATCAATGCAAGGTTATACTCGACCTGTATTCTATTTCTTACAATTCATCTTATTAAAATCGAAGCATGATTTAAACAGTGCAATTACTTTTTTTGGTAACTTTTTTTGCAGATAAAATTAATCTTAGGTCTAAAACTAATCCATGTGTCCTTGCAACTATTTAAAAATAAAATAATATTTAACATAAGTAACTGTTGACAAATAAAACGATTTGATTTTCTTCAATAATCTAAGCTTTTTCTCTAAAATTTTTTTTTGTGAATATGTGGAAATTTGATATTCTTTTTGACGTTTCACTACCATTTACTTTATATGTATTTACTATCAATGGTAATACAGTAAGTAAATCTATAAAAACATTAATAAAATATGTACTATAGAAACCAAATGTTATCATTCAAACTTGTATCACATTTGTAAATTTTCAATCCCAAATATAAAACTAACACAACGGACTTAAAATCAATCCAGATTTGGTTAAAAAATATTTATTCAAATAAAATATTTGATGATAGTGCGAACTAAAACAAGGTAAAGACTAACTGCTTTTACCAAATCACATGGAAATAATTTGTAGTTCTCATGCATACGCCTACCGTAAATGCAGTGGGCTGCATGCAGAAAGTAATCATGGATAAACTTATGACGTGTTTAGTGACGTATACAAACCATCCATGACGTCACTTTAATGTTTTTTCCTTAAAATCACGGTAAATTCCCTGATTATTTGCAAATACGGCAGTTCGAGCGTAATTGCAGAGAAATTGTTCTTAAAGAAGGACTGCGAGTCCTGCGTCTGTACTAATGCCCAAAACTCTGCCGAGTCATTGAGCTGGGTCCAGACACATCACTCCTGTACGTGAGCCAAGTCCTTATTTACGTATTGCGAGTACAGATTCTAGACTTGGGGCAAAAACTCTGCTTTTCCGCTAAGATATTTTTCTCAGTGTAGGTACCCTTTCGGGCGATCCTGTGCCTAAACTGTATAAGTTATCGAAAACCACCAAAGTATACATCACGAGATACCAAACTTTAATTTGATACCAAGATCAAGGGTCTACGACTTTTAGTTTTGGCTGTAGTACAAAATACACCAACACACAACTCTATATATATATACAATATATTGATTACATTATTAGGACGGAAAGTACTGTTTTGTCGGGCGAGCAAGTTCCAGCGCGAGCGAAAGCGAGTGCTGGATTTTCATGCGAGTACGGAAATCTAGCTATATTTTTTCTAATATATAACTAACCAATAAAAAGCTGTTATAAACAATAGTCATTTTAATTATCTGTAGTCAGTGATTGATTTAATGTTCTTTTACTGGCAGGGGGTTTGACATTGTACCAGTCCGACATCATCGATGTAAATAAGTAACTCAGGCCCCGCAACGCGAGCCGCCGGCAGTTGTTGCGTTTAAGATTCTGCAGGGGCGAAGGGGGGACGGATCTGTTGCCGGCCAACTTTTCCTGACCGTCTAGTTAAATATTAATTGTAATTTCTTAATAGTTATGGCAATACATATATTATAGCAAGCTTTACCCGTAAAACTGCTCCCAAAATCGAGTGGTTTCAATACGGTTAACAATACAGTTTCGCACATTTTCCCTCAACGCCCCTTCAATTCGGCCCGGCTGTTACCCCAACGCACAGCTGTATTAGCTTGAGAATCACTACTGTCCACCGATGACTTGATGGCTAGCGGGATAAATTTGAGGGGAGGGGATAGCAGGTCGGTTACCATAACAACGACGCTACTACCCGTCTACATTTTACCTTGTTAAAAATAACAAACACAAGAAATTCATAGATAAATCAATTGATCATATGTTATTGTTTCATTTTCCACGTTTGAAAATCCAAATTGATCCAGTTGTGTTTGTAAACATCCAAGCTTCTTCTATTCACGCCATTATGCTCGATTCGTGCGAATGAAAGTTTTAAAATTAGTTTTTTTGTGGTAAAGGTATTTATTTTCCTGTTTCGTGATGGCATCCGTACGTAAAAATGGACAAACCATTCGGGCGCGCAACTAAACGCCCGGCGCACTGCAGGTGAGTATACGTCACCGCGGGGAGTACGCAGCGGCATCGGCATCAGTATAGTACAGACTACATTTTCAGGTCGGCTACTAGTGTCGCGTTTGCGGCGAGAGGGGAACGGCTCAGCCAATAGCAAGCGCACTCCTCCCCTCCCCCTGCACTTATCCCGCTAGCCATCAAGCTATCGGCGGACAGTACACGAGCCTTAAGGGGAGCGCGCTATCCAGTTGTATTTATTTACATAGAGATGGCCGACACCCATCAACCCCCCCCCCTCCTTAGGTCATAATATTGCCCTAAGGGCATACCTTTAAAAAAGTGCTGAATAGCTGTTTTCTTTTTTATTTAGTTTTTATTTGTTTACTTTTCTCCAGCGAAGCGGTACATCATCAGCTGGTTAGAATCAACACCTTTGCACGCTGAGAATGTGATGTATAGAGAGAAAGGAAGAGAGAGACGAAGTAGTGGGAGAGACCAGAGTGACAGATGAGAGAGATGGCAGAGAGACGAGATGCAGATAGAACTGAGCCATCGTCGTCAGTCAACCAGTGGTTGGCCTTAATCCACGAGCAAGTTCGGGCCGTTAACATGTGAGCCTGTCCGCCCCGCAGGACTGTGTACCCGGTCCTAGTCCGCAGGTCCACAACAGTCTCGGTGTGAAAGGAACGGCGGAACTCGCGCGGGTTTAATGGAGCAGGGCCGATGGAAATAGAATTTTCAATATAATTTTCGGAATGGACATCGAAACAAATTTTTGATTTTAGTAATTATTGTGTGGTTATGGACTTATGGAGAAATGCTTTCAACTACTTTCTGATGGTTTGAGCTGGGAATGTCTTATATAAACAATGGGCAAGTATAGGAAGATATGGAGGGTAAACGGCTAACGCCGTTCACATTATCCAAAATAACGAATTATTTTTCGCTGATATAAAACGGCAAAAAGTTATATACTGAAAAACTTACTCATCTATTTATTTTGGATTGTTAAACTCAGGGTGACAGAAGGATCCAAATGTAAAATGTACACCGTTGGATGGAATAGGATGGTTGGGAGTTGTCACCGATTTGCAATGTTCTTGGAATCGTAATTTTGGAGATGTGTGTTATCTTTAGTTGTTGTTCTTGTAATGCTCGCTTGCAAGTAATTATGCTTTCAGGCCATGCATTCGTACGATATATTATGTAAATAGTCATGCAGATTTGAGGGAGTGAATGTGTGGTTGTTCAGTGTTCGAGACTTTTTTGATTTTGTTTAATTCTTGTTCGTTTTGGGGGAGAGTGTAATTTTTCTCCAGTTGGGGTTATGTTATTTGCCATTTACCAATTTTCTGTAATGCTGAGTTGTTTCCCCCTACTCCCGTGACACAGTGTGTCAGTTTGTGTTTCAGCCAAAGACAGGAACAGGCCCCAGAAGTACTGTTACCCCACGCCAAATATATGTTTAAAATTCGACTTAGATACATTAGATACATTAGTTGAAATGGCGACCTACCCAGGTAGGTATTTTAAGCCAAGTATGAATGACAGATGAGTGAAGGATGATTGTGGCGCGATCTTGTAGTCTTGTTACTGACTAAGGCCGACATATTCCTTAGACAGGACTGTCAATTAATAGCCCAACAGCCAATGGCAACTAAGGGACCTACTTATAGGTGTGTACGGTTTTGCCGGGTCACGATTGTTATGTGAACATTTGCTAGCTGCCAAAAAGTTAGAAAGATGCCTGTTTAGAAAGATCCTGAAATGAACTGCTCAGCCTGAAATGGACCAAGCCGTTTTCAAGCAACCAACCACAGCAACAGTTCAGCATTGCTTCGTATCAGAGACAATTTACTTTATCCTATACTCTTATATGAGTAATGTTATCGTGCTTGTATGTATGCTTGTGTGCTTGCTTGCTTGCTTGCGTGCTTGCACAATTATCTCTAAAACGGCTCCGAGGATTTCCTTAGAATTTTGAAAATAAGTTATTTTTGGCTCAAAAACGTTTTTTATGCAGATTACTTGGCCAGAGAAAATCTATTAACGTAATAAATCGAATTTAAAAGTTGTAAAATTTTAATATTGGTCTTATGGATTGCCGTAATGGCAACGAAAATAAACATGGAAAGTGTAAACAAATAAAGTAATCATAACAGCTGTTTGGAATCTACAGCCATCAAGGAAAACTACAGCAAGTGGGATGAAGAGAACATAGAGCAATACAAAATTATCAATTTTATGACATTGAAATATTTTATAGTAACTGGATGAACTGGTAAACATGAAATAACACCGAGCAAGGCTCGGTCCACCAGGTACTTAGTTTATATTATTTAGGAATAGAGCCACTATACCAGAAAAGGACATAGGCCTATAAGAGAACGTCGTTAGCTTCAATGTCTAATTATAAGGATGTAAACACTCAAATGACTCAAATACTGAATTATAAACAGCTGTAAATACCAACATTTGACAGTTCAAAGAGCAGAAGTAAGATCAGCTGTAATTTTTATCATGAGCGAAGCCACGGACAACTGCTAGTGTGATATATAATTCTGTTTTTAAAGTAGATCAAATGTGTTTTGTCAAGATATACATTAAATATAAATAATATTAATTGATTAAAAAATATTATCATTATCATCAACTTATGTTTGCCTGTCTACAATTGTATTTGTACAGGGTGTTTTTTTTTAAACGCAACCCATTTTTAAGATTGAATAATTCACATATAAAACGAAATAAGTATTATTTTATGGTTCTTTACGTTTTATACACTCTATTATTTAAATTTGATAACATTTAATTCACCTTATATGCTCAAAAAATCCGCCAGTGGCATTTGTATGAAGTTATGCTGTCTCTATCAAATCCCGAACACGTGTTGCTAGATACCTCTTTGCTTTACATTTATTTGTTTGATTTGTTTCGAGGTACTGAATATGCTGTGACTTGTTTTTTTAGGCCTTACTTTGTATGTATCCCCAAAGAACATAATAATATAGTGGGCTCAAATCCAGGGATATTGGGGGGAAATAATCATTCATCGATAAAATCAAGTTTTGGGTTGCGTTTTTCATGTGTGTGTCTTTAAGCACGATAACTCGCGTAAAAATGGTCCGATCTGAATGAAATTTGCTCAGACATTTAAAGTAGTATTATTCTACGAAAGCAATTCACAAGATATTCAGCACATCAAAACAAACATAACAAATGTAATGCAAGAAATTCAAAGAGGTACCTTGCAACACATGTTCGGGAATTTGATGGAGAGAGCTTAACTTTATACGCCAATGACGGACTGTTTGAGCACATAATGTAAATTAAATGTGATCAAACTTAAATAATAGGTTGTATAAAATGTAAAGATCAATAAAAAAAAATCTCATTACACAATCATATGTGCATTATTCAATCTTAAAAATGGGTTGCGTTAAAAAAAAACATCCTTGTTGTTCTCTCCTCTTGCTTTTATGCTTTTGTTGGTGGAAAAACAAAAGTAACCAAGTAACCAATGGCAGTGGCAGCGACTTGAAGACGATTTCCTAGAAGGCTCACAAAGGAGGCAATCGCTGAGTGATTCCCTGTCCGCTGTCCACTCGTCTCGCGACATTCGCGATCCTGATCGCAGGATTCCCTTTGAGTGGATTCAAGGAATAAAAAACCTAAACGTTTACCGATAACAACTGAGTTACAACCGTTCCTTTAGACCATTCCTTTGCTGGTCACCGCATGCCGCTTTGATAGTTATTTTAGACGTATAATGTCGGTTTGCCGTCCAGGACCTCACAATACCAATAAAATTACAATAGTTTTTTTCATAAATACGAGAAGAAAAAATAGTGTTAATAATTTTAAATAGTGGTTTGAAGGGGTCGAAAGCCCCTAATAAGGGAAAATTCAAAACAGTCCCTATTTATTGTAGCACAAAATATCTTCATTCCAAACTGGCCTTCAGATCCTACCATATGTTAATATCCAACCCATGGTTTTCAATCAAGTATCAACAACACATATTTCATGTAAACAAAACCAGTGCCGGACTGGCCAGGTCGGCAGGTCGGCAAATGCCGAGGGCCCACGGCCCTTAGGAGCCCACGGGCCTAAAAAATACAAAATTATTTAAATACCGTTTTTTCAATCTTAAAAATTAAATCCACAGTATTTTTATTTGAAAATAAGATTTTTGATTTTATTCATCAATAAGATAGCTGATAAATTTGAATAATGAACATTATAAGATTACTGTACAGCACACATTTGTCCATGTTTAGCACAGGCAACACATTTTGTCTTTGTTTATTCGTTATCACCACGTGAGCTGTCTGCTTAGACGCCACTGCCACCAGGATCAGCTGTGAGGCGTTGTCGTCCCGTTCGCGAACAGTGGGCGCGTGGTTGTCGTCTGCGTGGAGTTCATTAGAAGTTTACTATTGCCGATACTTTCTTTACTTAACGATCAAGAGTTTATAGGTTAATATTGCTTAGTGCTTAGTGAAATAGTGACAATATACAGTAGTGAAATAGTATGCTGTGTGTGATTGCTTACAATAAATAAACAGTCTAGGCCAAGTGGGTGCTTTTAAGCGAAATTTGAAAATATATTTACATCATTCGTCATCTTGGATCTCTTCAAAGTAACTTCTCCAGTTTCAATTTTTTTACAAAATAAAAATATGGATTATTCTGTTGCGTGGAGATTGGTCAAAAGCTTACTTCAACAAATCCGGGAAATGAGAGAAGACAGCCATTTTGATGATATACTAAGAAAGTGTAAAATGTATACTTCATGTATTAGTGAAAACATGGAAGATATAGAAATGGAAGTGGATTTTCCAGAAAAAAGAATGAGGAAAAAAAGAAAATGTCAGGATAACTTGCTGAAGATGAATCTGATTCCACCTACCCAAAAGTTTAAAACTCTGTACTTCAATGTTTTAGATTGTGCTACAAACAGCATTGAAGAACGCTTTGTAAAGAATGAGAATTATTACAGGATTGTGCTGTTTTGGATCCTAAAAACTTCAAACAATCGTGAAACATCAATCAATAAATGGCTGAGTCTGAGTCTGATGCATTAACTACTGTAGCATGCGTGACAAAAGTTGACAAGTCCAAACTTATTACGGAACTACAACAGTTTGCTGCAAACTATGTTGTATTTAAGCTTTCTTTAGATAAAAATAGTACCAGTAATTTTGATGATCAATTGCTTAGTAATGATGACGAGAAACATCAATGTAAGACCGAAGAGAAGTTACGGTGTGCCCAATGTTTATCGTGTCAGGAGAATTTGCTATATTGTACAATCTGTCATCTCAATCAGGCCTGTTTAACAATTTGTACTCTGTTTACAAATACCTGCTTACAATACCATGCACTCAGGTTTCACGCGAAAGAGTTTTTTCAAAACTTAAAATAGTAAAAAATAAGTTGTAAAAAAAATAAGGGACTTGTTTAAGAACGTAAATTGAGAGGCTATAATCAACGAAATAGCTTGCTCAAGTGAAGAGCTTAAGAAAATGTTAATAGTGTGATTTAGTTAGTTATGACCATGGTTTCAGACTCTTTATGTTGCCGTTAGATAGCCTACATTCAACCAAGGAGGTTATATTTTTATACTGGAGGTAGCACTGCCTTCAAAAACAGCATTGGAAAGCGTGCCGCAGTTGGTACTAACTGATGTACCGTTCTTTGAGTCGATTCAACTGATTCAAAAACTGATGTAATCATTTCGGAGAGTTGAATCATGTTGATCTGATTCTCATTATGATTGAACGGTTTCTTTGCCTTGGAACAGGTAAGGCCACATACGATATTATATAAATAATAGAATAGAAAATGTTATTTTTTAAAACCTATGAATAAAGAAAAATTAATTTAAAGTTCAATATATAAGTGTTAGTATCCGGCCAGTAAATGACAACTTCACTCCTTATGTACAATTTTGCCATCAGCCATGTTATTATACAAACATTACTGTCGCTCAGCAATATTGTACCACTAAAAGAAAATTGTCCTACTATTTATGTTGCTTACCTGCCAAGTTTCTACCATAATTCTCATATTTGCATAGTGACTGATTATATCAATTACTTTTAGCCCAGGTATCTGTTTTGCTATTTTTACTTTATTTTACCATTAAAGATATACCCAAAAATAAATTAGGTGAAGTTATTTTCAAACAAAAATCACCTAATAAGTACTCGTTAGCAGTTTATTATGAGTGTTTAATTCGTTGTTTAAAATATTATTGATTTCCGGTTCCGGAATGAACCAAGCTCAAAATTGAGTCGTGACTTGACTGAATCACTCGATTGATTCGTTCATTTTGGGAAGTCGGTGAAATTGAGGTGTTTTGCAAAGGTTGGTACTAACTGATGTACCATTTTTGTGATATTTTGTTCTAAACAGCCGGCACGCTGTTTTACTATGGAGTGCTACCTCCAGTATAGTAATATAACCTCATTGCATTCAACAATCAACATATTGATAATGTAATCATATTGTTATGTTATGCACTTAAAAATAATCGTAAACAGGTTTTTTTGAAAATATTCATGTTTTTGAAGAAACTAGTTGTGTACAATGTACATGCATCATAATTATGGTCTTTAAGATATAGTATAATATGTGATTCCAAGAAATTGACACACATTAACATTTTATCTATTAATATATTAACATACACTTATTGTTTTTGAATAGCCTTTAATAAATCTAATTCAATGCAATTTTACACGTATTACCATTTATAACCTAATTTCTTAGTGTCAACGGGTACTTATTTTCTTTATTTCGTTGGCCTTATGTTAATGTTAATAAATGCATGCTAAATGTATAGAGAATAATGAGTTTCAAAAAAGTTTTTATATTACATTGGGTGTAAAACATTCGCAAGTGGGGGGGCCCACGACAAATTTTTGCCGAGGGCCCACAGAGCAGCCAGTCCGGCACTGAACAAAACAGTAGTTTTAGGCAGTTTTAGATCTCTTTAAAGATACCTTTTACAGCAATTATTAATATCCCGCTCCTCCAGGGGGACGGCCCACAGGGAGTAAGAGGAAAATCTTTAATGTAAGCTTGGGTTTACTTGTACATCAAATAGAAGGCTTAGCATAATATAACGCTGCCAACTGGACCTCTAAAGCTTTACCCTGACCGGAATGGCAGCCATTTTAAGTTTCCATTTTTGTACTAATTCAAAGTCCCGGAATGGTTTATTATGTTTTCCATCAATAAAGACAGGTTGACTTTGAAGTGTTCAGTAAATTTACCGTGCACTAGGAAACGGAATTAACGGAAGTCATCAGTCAAAACAATCATATTATCAATGTCGATTTTATAGGATATGCCACAAATTAACCATTCTATGCACACTTTTGAGATCATAGACTATAACAAATTTCGATTCTTAACAACAAAACGATTCTTAAAACTCGTTATATATTGTGATACAGTTTCAATATTATAGGTTATAACCTCATTTGCCTGTGGTTATAACACTCTATTCATATTTTCATTATATGATATAACACAGTTTGTTTTTTATAGATTATGACACAATTGCATATTATGGGCTATAATACAATAAGTTATTAGAAATTATACTACAATTTAACGATTATAGTTATATGTTATGCATCAAAATTGACTTCTAGGCTATGCCACAAATTATCGATTATATACAATGAGATGTTAGACTATGAGACGGAGACGCCATGGCTGATTGCAGTAAACCGACGTTTAATGCTTGTTTATTGGTTACTTCAGAGAATGTAGTGGCAGGACTGTTGGCAGTAGCAAATGTTTATTTATTATAGGCTAGATTTGAAGAATTGATAAACGTAATAGTTTATGCAAGGAATACGTTATGATAACATTTTTTTCTGAGTTAAAGTATTGTGCGTCACACGCCCGGTAAGTTTTACCACAGACAAATGAGTAGACCCGCCTGGCGACTCGCGCGGGATTTAAGCGCAAAGTTCCTATGTTGCGTATCTGTATTATTAAAAGAATTTCTGGAATTTTGTGCAGAGCAAATTGACCCCTAGAAATTAATTTTCCTACACATATTTAGTATCAAATTAAAGCTATTATTCTCTATATGTTCCTTTTGCGGATTTGGAAAATATCCCATGAATACCCTTCACACGAGGCTTTTGAAATTCCAGCGAAAGTGCTACTATCCGTGTTAGAACCTGTGAACTTTTTCTAATTCACATTTGTTTGAAACAAAACAGATTATCAAGATTTGAAAAGTTCCAGAGATATACCACAGAATTCAGGCTAACAAAAGTCAGTTAACATTCATCCACCACAATGATTTTGATTTCTTAAAATACTGTAAGACAAGAGAGAATAAGGCAGAGTAGGCTATATGCCCTATTGAAACTAAGACCAAAAGTCTGTAATCATTTAAATATACTGTACTTCTTTTCCTAAAAAGGAAACTTAAAAAGAAACTTGAGTAACTCAGGAGGTGCTCTGGAGATGGGATTTTCTAAAAAACTATATTGACAGTGAATACTTATTGATACATGTTTCAACACATCGATGCATGTTTAAACGCTTAGAGTTTGAAAACAGCAATAATAGTTTAATATTAACTTAAAACATTCAAGATTTAAAACACATATATATTTAAAACCTATATTTTCTAAATGTTCTTGGATTGCGGAGGATATTAAAAGTGTTAACGTTAGCCTGCCCATTTTACTCGATTTTGAAATGTACCAATAACAGTATGGCTATTTAATGAAGGCATTTCCTAGAAAGTTATGTTATTTGCTTGAGTACAAATTTGACAAACATTTATAGGTATGTGAAGCTGGCAGCGCCCATATTGAAAAAAAATTGAAAACAACCTAAATCGATTGTTTATCGTTTGTTTAGGTTTGTTTAGCTATTTGCGACGTTTGTTTGGCCTTAGTTGTTTTAAAAAACGGAAAATAAAGTGGGCGCTGCTAGCTTCACACCAGCAGCGCCCATTCGTCATTTTGAGCTAAAAACCAGTGGAATCGTTTGTTTATCGTTTGTTTAGGTTTGTTTAGCTATTTTCATCGTTTGTTTGGCCTTAATAGCTACAGAACTTGAAACATTAGGTGGGCGCTGCTAGCTTCACACCAGCAGCGCCCATTCGTTGTTTTGAACTAAAAACCAATGGAATCGTTTGTTTATCGTTTGTTTAGGTTTGTTTAGCTATTTACGACGTTTGTTTGGCCATAGTTGCTTTAGAATTTGAAACATAAGGTGGGCGCTGCTAGCTTCACAGTAAAGCTGGCAGCGCCCATATTGACAAAAAAATATATAAACAACCTAAATCGTTTGTTTAGGTTTGTTTAGCTATTTTCGGCGTTAGTTTGGCCTTAGTTGCTGTTTGAAACGACAAATAAAGTTAGCGCTATTAGTGCATTATGGGCGCTGCTAGCTTCACACCAACAGCGCCCATTCGTTGGTTTGAACTAAAAACCAATGGAATCGTTTGTTTATCGTTTGTTTAGGTTTGTTTAGCTATTTCCGACGTTTGTTTGGCCATAGTTGCTTTAGAATTTGAAAACTAAGGTGGGCGCTGCTAGCTTCACAGTGAAGCTGGCAGCGCCCATATTGAAAAAAAATTATTAACAACCTAAATAGTTTGTTTAGGTTTGTTTAGCTATTTTCGACGTTTGTTTGGTCTTAGTTGCATTAAAAACGTATAATTAACTGTATCAGAAATATGTCACATACTTTCAAACTGTTTAGACCACCCACGCTAATATAATATGTAAACAACTTGATTATGTTATCATACCAAGCCGAAGTTGAAAAGGTTTAGATTAGTAAAACAAAATAAATTATTTACAATTATTTATAATTGTTTACATATTACTTTAAAGAAATTTAAAGCTGCAGAGCAGCGTGGTTGGTCTAAATAGTTTGAAAGTATGTGTCATATTTCTGATACAGTTAATTTTACGTTTTTAAAAGCAATTAAGGCCAAACAAACGTCGAAAATAGCCAAACAAACATGAACAAACAATAAACAAACTATTTAGGTTGTTTATAATTTTTTTTCAAAATGGGCGCTGCCAGCTTCACTGTGAAAGCTAGTAGCGCCCACCTTATTTTTCAAATTCTAAGGCAACTACGGCCAAACAAACGTCGGAAATAGCTAAACAAACCTAAACAAACGATAAACAAACGATTTCAATTGTATTCAGCTCAAAATCAATAGTGGGCGCTGCTGGTGTGAAACTAGCAGCGCCCACTAATAGCGCTAACTTTATTTTTCGTTTTAAACAGCAACTAAGGCCAAACAAACGCCGAAAATAGCTAAACAAACCTAAACAAACGATAAACAAACGATTTAGGTTGTTAATATATTTTTTTCAATATGGGCGCTGCCAGCTTCACTGTGAAGCTAGCAGCGCCCACCTTATTTTTCAATTTCTAAGGCAACTATGGCCAAACAAACGTCGGAAATAACTAAACAAACCTAAACAAACGATAAACAAACGATTCCATTGGTTTTTAGTTCAAACCAACGAATGGGCGCTGCTGGTGTGAAGCTAGCAGCGCCCACCTAATGTTTCAAGTTCTGTAGCTATTAAGGCCAAACAAACGATGAAAATAGCTAAACAAACCTAAACAAACGATAAACAAACGATTCCACTGGTTTTTAGCTCAAAATGACGAATGGGCGCTGCTGGTGTGAAGCTAGCAGCGCCCACTTTATTTTCCGTTTTTTTAAACAACTAAGGCCAAACAAACGTCGCAAATAGCTAAACAAACCTAAACAAACAATAAACAATCGATTTAGGTTGTTTTCAATTTTTTTTTCAATATGGGCGCTGCCAGCTTCCCATACCTAATATTTATTTAAGATGCGAAGCAAAAAGCGGGTCAGTTTGAAAATCTAATTCCTTGGCGGTTATGAGCGTTGAATAAGTTGTTTTTTACGGCGAATGGCTATTTTATAAATATTATTTAGATATTACTTCATCAGTAGATCAGTGGTTTGTCCATCTTCTTACCGTTTGTTGTTAAGACCTAACAAAGATGTAAGCAAGAAACTGACGTGTAGATTTTGTGTAGAATTAACATAAAGATTCAATACTTTTGAAAAGGAAACTCTAAAAGTGAATGAGACATGAAGGTGCACCAAGCAATTTAATGCATGTAAACTATTCCCCATTCAGGGACGTAGCCAGGATTTTGGGAAGGGTGGGGTCCAGGCGACGTGACCCCGGCCCCAATTGTTTGACGAGAGGGTCGTAAGTTTGAGGGCACAAGATTATGCGTAGCAGATAGTAGATACTGCTTGGTAGACTTTATTAGGCATCATTAACTTAACTTGACACTTAAACCCATACAATTTAAGAATAAACAAATAATATTAAACTCTGATATTAAAATATGAAAGAATTGATCAGTAAATAACAGGATAATATTACAACTCAAGTTACAAGTATACAATTATAGTGAAATTCGTCCCGTGTAACAGCACCGAGACTTACATAGGCCTAGTTATCAAATACCACAATTAGCTACTTTAGCACCTTAAATATAATAAATTCATTTTCAAAAATGTATCATTATATTTTTATATTAACTAATAATTTTAAATGTTTACATAAAAAATCTGAAATTATTATTTTTTGTTTATATTTGATCTCCTTGTGAAACTTAAAAAGCACCGATTATATTGCATTTCAATTTCAAAGAACATATGTTACGAAGTAAAGAGTAAGTTCGGGCCGGGGATAGTTATAAGTCAATCACAGGCGGGTAATCATCTGTAATTGGAATTTTTATTTGTAGAAGTGATCAATTTAAAAGTTGTGTGAATGAAATACCTCATAATCAGGTTCGGTGACTTAAAAACTGTCGTCAATAATGCGTTTCGGTGTTATTTGCATTATCAGATATCAATAATTCTTCCCTTTCATTCAAAACTTGTTATTGTTTAGCGCGCACAGTGATGGGTTGTTTTCAATTGTGACCGATCCCTAATCATGAGGTTTGTAGTGTGTTATGTTAAGCACCGGACCAGTAGGATACTGCGTTGTGAGTACGCGAAGCGACAGCCATGGACGAGTGAATAAAGATAGGATTGGCTCTTGCGTATCTCGCCGAGCTCTCGGTCAATATTATTTATTATGCCTTCATTACGGTAACTCTTGATTATAAAACTCTTTTCTGCTTTAGAAACGCAGGTTTTGAATTTATTTTTACTAAATCATTATTATATAGCGTGCAAATGGCATTCAACACTATTCATTCGTTTGACTGCAATTTTTAAAGTTTATATTTCTCATAAAGTGTATTCAGTCATTAATAGTCAGTTAAGGTTTAAGACCTTCATTGATCCGCCAGATAGTCGGGTTAGTCGGGGTCCTACTTTGCAAGAATGTAATCTTGTAATAATTATAATTTAAATTATTAGTAATTTTTTTTACTTCTTACCTCTTTCACATTACTGGATGTAGCCTACTTTTTTCTGCTATATCATAAAAGCATCCATTTTTCTTTCTAAACATTACACGTTACATGCCACACAATAAAACGCACGTTGTTACTCTGGTGAAGGGTCGATTATAAAATGACTCTCCCAAAGTGGACTTCATCAGTGGTTGTAAATGTGCTCGCTGGTTGTAAATAATCTCATCTAATGTAAAAAAGGTAGGCAAGAAATGCGAAAGTAAGATAAGAATCATTTTAATCGTCTGCTTCTAAGAACTGGCTTGGGAACGCAGCTGGAAAGATAGCAGGCGTCAGCTTCAATTGCGATAAGACATTTTTGTAGGAATTGAGGAGTTTCTATTTTTGGCATGAAAATCGGACCGTTGAATTTCGTTTCTATGGACTAATATTCTTGATGAGTTACCTGTCACCCTAATTCTTTACACTTTTGCCTTTGTATTGCTTATATTATTTTTGCAACATGCACTTAAAAAATAGGAAGTGTAATTCGTAACTGGATTGAATATATCATAATTAATAAAATAATTAGCGGGAAGGGGGGGGGTCCAGACCCTACGGACCCCCCCCTTGGCTACGTCCCTGCCCCATTTCATGAAAAATGAATAATGTTGTATTGTCAAAATTTCAAAGTGTAGAACGTTTACACAAACACTTTTAAATCGGATTAAATAAATGAACTTTATTGAAGTTTCAAGTCTAAATTAATAAGTTATTTTTAAAAGTTTGCCCCGATGAGAAGTTCAAGTACTGGTAATTTTATTCAAGTGCTATGACACAAAGAAAATTAGTCTAGAAAATTAAAAATCACAAAAATTCACACGTTTCCTCATTGAATGATATTTTACACTTCAAAAATCCATAAATAATCTACATGAAACCTGAGGCCTATTTTGCCAATTAGTTTTTAAGTCACGAAGTGATGCGGGCTGCTAGTTTATAATAAAAAATAATGATTATTTGAATTATCCATCTATTTATCTATATTATCAAAGGAATTTCTTGGATTTTGTACAAAGCATTTCGACTTCTAGAAATTAATTTTTCTATACATATTTGGTATCAAATCAAAGCTTTTATTCTCTAGATGTTCCTTTTGCGGGAAAATAACCCAGAAAAAGCCTCCTCACTGGAGGCTTTTGAAATTCCAGCGGAGGTGCTCCTATCTATTTTAGAACCTATGAATTTTTTCCAATTAATATTTGTTTGTAACAAAACAGATGATCAAGATTTGAAATAGTTCCAGAGATATACCACAGAATGCAGGGCTAGCAAAAGTCAGATATCATTCAGTGGCCGCATGACACTATCAATTATTTTATAAAAGATCTTTTATAAAAGATTTTATTTGACCAATCAAAATTTAAGCTAGCTGATTTTTAAAACAAAATCTTTAATCCTGATTGGGCAAATAAATCTTTTATAAAAGAATCTTTTATAAAATATTTGATAATATAATGCGGGCCAGACACATTATGATTTTCATTTCTTAAAATATTGAGTTTTTCAAGACATCGGAAAATAAGGAAGAGTATTTTCCCCATCGAAACTAAGACCAACAGTTTGTAATTATCTTAATTAACTGTATTTCTTTTCTTAAAAAGGAACATAAGTAACTCAGAAAGTGCTTTGGAGCTGGGAATTTATAACAAACTATTGACAGTGAATGCACATTGATACACTTTTCAACACATTGATGCATGTTTCAACGTTTAGACTTTTAAAATATCAATATTAGTATAAAAAATTCAAGTTTTAAAACGCGTTATGGATTCAAAACCTGTATTTTGTAGATGTACTTGACATGCGGAAGATATTGAAGTGTTAACGGTTAACCTGCTTATTTTACTCGATTTTGAAATGTACCAATAAGCCTGCTATAGAAGGTATTTCATAGAAAGTTTGCTTGGGTGAAAATTTGCCAAACATTTATTCAAGATGCGAACCAAAAAGCCGGACAATTTGAAAATGTAATTTCTTGGCCGTTATGAGAGTTGAATTATATGTTTTTCGGCGAATGGCTTTTTAGTAAATGTTATTTAGAGATTAGTTCATCAGTAGATCAGTGGTTTGTCCATCTTCTTACCGTTTGTTGTTCAGACCTATCAAAGATGAATGCAAGAAACTGACGCGTAGGTTTTGTGGAATTAACATAAAGATTCAATACTTTTGAAAAGAAAACTCTAAAACAGACATGAGGATGCGCCAAGCAATGAAGATCGATGTAAACTAACCCCCTTTTTAGGCAAAATGGATGTTGCACTGTCGAAATTTCCAAGTGTAGAAAGTATACATAGAGACTTTGAAAGCAGATTTAATAAATAAACTTCTCAAATTCTGTGAGGAGTCTCTTACCCATATTCAAGTTTCAAGTCTTAAGTTATGTTATTTTTAAAAGTTTATGCCTCATGAGAGGTTCAATTATTGGCAATTTTATAGCGGTACTACGATGCAAAGAATTAGTTTAGAAATTTTAAAAATCACAAAAATTCACACAATTCCTCATTGATAGGTACTTTACGCTGCAAAATTGCTTACATAGTCAACATGAAACTAAAGCCTATTTTACCAAGTTGTTTTTAAGTCACGAAGTGACGCGGGCTGCTAGTAATGATTATTAGTATTTTCAAACATTATCCAAACCAAGCTGAGCTTTTTGAGTGAATTCGCTTAATTTATCGCCCTAATGGCACGTAATTGGTATCATTCTTCTCGCAATTACACAGAGATTACAGGTATGATATCATATAAGGGCTAAACTGCAGTTTAACTCAGTTTAACTCGTGCTCGGTGCACGAGTCATCAACCTGCCGGGTGAGGCGGGGCGCGACCGACGGGAGGGGGGGGGGGTAAGCTGCCTTTATGTGTCTCTATAGTATGTAAGGGTCTCCTAATCCGTTAGGTGCCATGGCCGATGGAAAACCGTATAGTAAACGTATCTTTCCGTTTAGTGCCGTGAGGTCGAAACGGTGCGATTTGCTGTCACATACGGTTCGATTACTCGGCGAAGGATTCTCCGGGGATAGAGCGGCGAGCAACAGTCTCGACATGGCCGTAAACCTGTCACGTGGGGCCCGGGGACGTCACTCGTGACTTCCCGGTCAGGCTGCAGCGAGGGCGCCGCGCCCGTCGCCGTCAGATCGATCACGTCATCTTTGTGTGGGTGATTTTGAATTTCTAACCAAGACTTTGCATCAATTTATAGCCGTATCGGATTTTGTTTCATATGAACCTAAATAATTGTTAACTGAAAGATTAAAAGATTTTGTACAAGTCGACGACAAGTAACATTTGATGGGAACGCGCCAAAGTCGGACAGTGCCAAAGTCGGACAGCGCCAAATCGAGACTGTACTCTCCGCCATATTAGCCACACCCATCGCTGTATTTAAACCACACCCCCAAATTCTATTGGTTGTTTTATGAGAATCCCGCTCCTCCGTCGAGGGACATTTGAAACAGAAGAGCTGGATACGTTTACACGATATTTTCTTAACTGTGGTGAACGTCCTCGTGATTTTTCTTGTTTATGAAGTGGCAGTTTTTTAATCGAGTTCGTGCAATGAGTCATTTAATATAGGCCTATTTTTAGATCCGCCAGAAATCCGGTTTACCAAGACCAAGTTAGATAACATGTTTTTGTAATATATTCCTGGGTAATATTTAGGGCATTTTATTATGTCAAACAATTGACTGTCCCTGTTAAAAAAAAATCCCTGCAACATTTTTGTTAACTCTTGAGTTTAGTAAATGTTTTATGCGGCATGTCTTAAGAATAAGGAGGTGACTTACGGGAAAGTCTGAAAATTCTGAAACCATTTTATATTTTTACTACGAATTAACCAGAATTTACAATAATTGTTTTTCCCTAACCACCCCTTTTTAGAAAGGAATTAAGACTTTTTGAGTTGAATGGCAGGTAATAACTCAAATATTTCCCGCCAACCTGGAAATACATCGGTAACTACGCCGGGATGACCTGATAGTTCTAAGGAATGTTGCAGTCGGAATGTGTTTTGGCCGTTCCAAGTGATAGAATTAATTTGTGCTTGTTGATTGTCGTGTCCGTTCTCAGTACCTGTGAATGACCTTTCTAATAACCTTTCTAAACTTCACGTCAAGTCCATTTTCTTAGTTACACGGCCGAATTGGCCGAATGGGGACGCGACGTGACGTGACGTGTAGCCTATAGCCTCTATCAATACCATTCGCCCAAGCGGCTGTTATGAAAGCAAATTTTATACTAAAACTGTACAAAGTGCTGTTTTGGCGTTCATTATTTATATTAATTATATTGATGCTTATCGCTTATAATATCTTATAAATGTCAGTAAGATGTATCCCCTTTAAAATAAAAGGGTTACGAATATATAAAAGTGTCAATATCAAACGTTAGAGTAACGAGTAACAGCAAACCTTAAGTTTATACCTTGTGTTTTATTAAGCATGTAACAAAAAAAATTTATATTTATCATATTTATCTGTATTCCATATATACTTAATTCTCACGCCAGGGGTACTTATTTAATCCGCTTTTCACCGCGACTTTGGATGTCGCATCCTCATGTGCGCATGCGATCGAGGACGTTACGTACCGTGCGAATGTGAATATGTATAGAACCCTCTCCGGAATCGCCGTATTGGCCGTATGTGGACGTCGGCGTCGGGGCCATAGCAGTTATGGGACCGTATATGCCTTCTATGGCCCCGTGTGGACGCACGTGACGTGTATGTATAGCAGCACCTTTAAATTCGCAATATAAATATGTTGCAGAACTTACTATTACTAACTAAAATTTCAAACTTAGTTATATTTTAAAAATTAAGCAGCCACTCCAAGTTCCGTATTTTGCAGTCAACTAATAAACAGTATACACCTAGTTAATTCACTTCAAGAAATTAAATTGGATTTAGAGAATAAAATATTACTTAACGTGTATGCCGAGTATGTGTTATACGCTTTGAAACTTTTGAAAAAAATAAATTTTCCAATCCTTTTTAGCTTTGTTTCCAAACCTAGGTTTTAAGCTGAGTAAGCACAAAAATCTATTTAATTAAAATCTAACTAATAAAATTAAAACCCTTTTGCTATTAAATTAGTTGTAAATCCGTATAAGGAATATGGAAGGGTTCTATTTCTCACCATAGTACTGTACTATCCATACTATACTATACCATACTACGGTATACCGTACTATACCATAGCGCTGTAATAGAAATTAAAGAAATATTTAAGAGTAGTTTTGAGTTTTGAAACAATGTAGTAGTTCAATACATAAATTGAATTGGAAAATAAAACCCAATATTCAAATGTTGAATTGTAATTAATAGCCTTCGTTTGAAGAAAATGTACGCTTTGTAGAGAAACTAGAACTCCAATTTTGTTTCTTTCATTGTAAATCCAGAAATATCAATTCAAATGTGCAATTGGACAAGTAAATTAAATCGGACATGTTTTAGGCGTGTTATAAAATTCCAACTAACATTCATTATTTCAAAGATTTTTCTTTGGTTAAAGACCTATATCTTTAGTTCTTATCAAGCTATACAGTAAAATTGGGTCTAACAACTTTCTCTGAAAGAACCCTCGCTGTAATCTGAATCTGACTCACCTAATTTACTGAAATTAGATGAGTTTCAAGCGATCACGCTGTGGACTACCAACATAAATTTGATTTTTTCCAAGGATTTTCTCTAAATAAAGATCGATGGCTTTATTATTATAAATATTAGAGATCGCCTACGGGTCGAAAGGTCGAAATTCAATCAGATAATATTTTACTACAGTTTTTACTCATTGCTTCAATAAATAATGTGACATTTTGTTGTTATACTTTTGATACTATTTCAATATTTTTCCTTTAAATGGTGACCTAAAAGGTATTTTAAGCCAATTTATGAATGAGAGATAAGCGTAGAATGATTGTGGCACGATCTTGTAATATTGTTACTATAATATTATTGGCCGACGGATGGGTCGCCGGAATTTTACCCCCCGGTTTTTTACACCCACAGAAAAAACGCCTACGTCATTTTGACGTCACAGATCGGGGGGTACGATTCTGGGCGCGAACTTTTAGGACGGATAAATTACTATGAATTTTAATAAACTGACGTTTCACGGTTGTCTGAACAGTTGTATAATTGGTATAAATCCAATTAAACCTGGCTTCTTAAGTCCGACCCCAGAATTGTACACCAGGATTTGTACCCACGTTTTTAAAATAAAACTAACATTTTTAACAAATTAATTGAAAAAGAGATTCAACCTTATTAGGTGTTCAACGATCAATCTGGAATGTAATAGAACTCTACGTAGAAGGGCGGAAGTACATAACAGTTTTCTTGCTGCGTTGGGGTTTCCCGAGAGGCAGGTGTTCAAAAAATATTTTCAAATGCCCTTAGAATTCTTGAGTGGACCTGATGGAATGTACCGTTCCTCCCTCTGTAGGTGTATTTAATGGGCTTTTGGCGTTTTCATTGGCAGGGGTACCGATTTTATTAGTCGTCAGTTATTTCCGGAACATCGTCTGGAGGAAGAAGACAAGTGTAGCCTTTTACCGTTCTTGAGCCTTGGCCCGAAAACTCGAGGCATTTCGTCTTATCACAAATACTAAAATACGTAAACGAGGACATTAGGTAGCTACCTACAAAAAGACAATATTTCCTTCTATCATAAGCTTCACTTCAACCTTTCACTAAACCACTGTCCCAATACACGACTGACGCTCTCATTTGTACTACAAGGCCATGATCTAACCCTTAATCATAAACACCCATCACATGTAGGCCTATACAGCAGGCAACTTGACAACATGTCAACATAGCAACACCCACAACAACTGACCCTACCACTATCCACTATCCCAAGTTTTTCCAACTTACAAAAAGCACTAAAATTCTGAATTTTTGTGAGTTCATTCCACATTACGTATCTGGTCGATAATTTAGTGGAATAAATTAAGAATGATTTCATCCTTTTGTTGGCGAAAATATGTCATTCTGTCATGAAGCTGTTGCTGTTATTTCTGCATTTTGAAATTGAAGTTTTAAAATGTTTACAATCCCCTGCTCCTAAATATTTAAAAACGTTTTAACACCCTCTTCGCTCCTAGAAATAATCTTTAAAACGTCAACGCGATATTAGGGGGAACAATTAGTTTTGCTAATGGATGACCGATTAAAATTTTGCTTTATCACCATTTTTACTTTTCCCCCCTAAAATGTGATAGTTCTTTTCAAAGTCCCCCTCTAGAAATAACCTGTGAAACGTCAAGGGGAAGGGGGGATAATTCGTTTTGCTATTAGTTGACTGATTGAAGTTTTAGTTTTATTGCCATTTTTTAATTTCCTTCATAAAAAGGACCTGTTCATTTAAACACACCCATCCCCCCCCAAAAATAATCTTTATAACGTCAAAGCTATATTGAGGGGGAATCATTAATGTTTACTATTAGGTGACCAATTGAAGACTTTGTTGTGTTACCAGTTTACAATTTCCCCGCTAAAAAGTAACTGTCCATTTCGACGCAACCTTCCCCCCCCCTAAAAATAATCCTTAAAACGTCAATGCTGCATTGGGGGGAATCGTTCATTTTGCTATTATAGATGACTGAATGAAGATTTTGTTGTGTTGCCACTTTTACATTTCCCCGGTAAAAATTATTTACAGTATACATTTCAATGCACCCTCCCTCCTCAAAATAAGTTTTAAATCGTCAAGGCTATATTGGGGGGAATTATTAATTTTACTTTTTCAAGTGTACCAAAGCAAATTTGCATTTCCCCCCTAGAAGTAGTTGAGTAATTTATCGATAGGAAATAGGACAGGTTGAAAGAATTAATTTGTTTGTGTTTGTTTGGAGGAGTCTCGTGGATTGAGCCAGTTCGGCTGCTTGCGTGCCGCGGCCGCCACGGAAGAAACAAAAGTGCGTACAGGAACGCTGACGGTATACACTGGACAGTCGTGCCGTGCGGGCATGTCCATGTTGTGTATTCCTATTTCGTACATTGAAAATAATAATTTTAATTTATATGCAAATTTAAATAGTGTAGCAATTAATTTATTTTTGACGATTTATTGGTAAAAATTAGCAGTAGTACGTTTTACCTGTACGGTAAACAAAAAAAATCCCCTTCTAAAATTTCTATGACGCCATTGGCGTCATAATCCCCCCCTGTAGGCACCCCTGTTCATTGGATATAGTTTTCTTTATTTGATTGAACATGTTCTTCGTATTATTTCCTGTCGTTAGCCACCGAATCACTTTTTTAGTTATTTTAAAACTGCAGTAGCAAACGACTACTGCAGTTAGACTACGACTTTTTTAGTTGGATTGAAACTGCAGTAGCCAAACGACTACTCTAGGATCACTTGACGTTAGAAGGTATCTAAACCATTTTTGTATTATTGAATAACTTTACCACAATTTGTTCCTTGTTTCATTTTTTTGTTGTACATCTTCCTAGTTTCACTATCTTAATGTTATTTCAATATTTTCTTTAAAAAATCTTCAACATTATAAAATATTCCTTCCATGAGAATCATTTTCAATTTTTTCTTAAAATTTTTAATTTCTTTTTCTTTTTTTAGATGTGATGGTAATTTATTATATAATTTGATTCCATTTATTTTGAAAATTCTATGTTCAATGTGTTGTTTTGAAATTGTGTATTTTGTGTTTTGTCATGTTGCTATGTATTTCGTTTCTCGATATTAATTGAAAATTCATTTTTTTAAACCATTGCAAAATGTTATGTGAATTTATATAACTTTTAATTTCAAGGTTAGATTTATCATGGTCTTTTATAATTATTGTTGTGTCATCAGCAAAAAAAGATAAATTTGAGTTTGACACGGATTCATTGATATTATTGACTTATATTATAAAAAGGACTGGACCTAAACCCGATCCTTGTGGTACTCCAGCAGTTATTTCCAATTCATTTATATAATAACTAGAAGAACCCGTGGCTTCGCTCACGATAAAAATTAAACATACACTACCACCCATCAATTATATCGTTTTGCTTTCCCATTTATTTTTCTTATTGTAAAATCTACTTCTTTAAACATATCAAATGTACTTCCATAAAACAAAAAAAGTTTTTAGAAATTTGTTCTTAGTACGCATTTGCTACGACGGGGGTATTCTATTCCTGCCTAAAGTGCCTGATGTCTATATGAAAAAAGCGCCCCACCGACAAAGCCCCAAATGGTGTTGCTGCCCTGGGTAGGCTCATGACCAATATCGGCGGTCCTTCCTCTTGCAAAGTGCTGTTTGCTTGTATCGGCTGTCCAGTCGATCTTGCTATCAGGTGAAGAGGATTGCGCTCGCACACTCAAGAAGCAAATTTACAGAGACTGGCTCACCCAAGACAAACGCCAAGAAGAATTTATGGTCGTTTCTGCTTAACGCACGGTATCTGATCTTGCACTGATGATGATCATGGGGCACGATATAAGGAATGGCACCCTTGGCTTTTTCGGCAGCTTTGAATCTGCTCGCATATGTAGCATAGCAAGGCCACACTGTGGGGCCTTGAGCATAGTTACCCTTAATTTGACATTTATTGCACCCCTATCGCAGCAGTCCTGCGTATTAGAAATCCTATTTCTTTCCTTCATGAAGGCATACATGTTAGAGGAACCATAGAACATGACTTGAAATTTTATTCACTGTAAAAGATCATTTTCTTAAGGTTTTACCTTGAACAAAAAATTACAATTCCACTCCAGAAATTATTGTAAAGTGCTGTCTTACGTTTTTGGACTCTATATTGAACAAAAAGATTGAATGAGCTGTCCCGGCAATTTTTTCAAAGTGCTGTAGATAAAATTAATACTTTACAGTAGCACACTCTTCCTCTTTAAACAGCAGTTTGTTGTCATAAAAAAGAAGTCCTTCAAGTATAAGTGATCAGTGATCACAGAAGACCTTCAGTAATATCAACTATTTATTTTATTTTATACTACATACCAGCATTTTATACAGTGTATTGCACTTAAAATATATTAAAAAGTCTTAATTCATTAACCATCTGGCACCAAGTAACAAATCTTCATGTAAACAAATACAATTAAATAGCAGAAAGAAATACCATTAATTTACATCACCTGTTTTAAATTTTACTTTCACATGTTTTGTTAGTAAACAAATCTAACTCAAATTCGATCAAAATTCCTGACATGGGTACCTTTAAGACGGTCCCAGGGCTAAGCCCTGAAAGTTAACATGAAATTGAAGGTGTATAAACCTACTCCATGAAATTCTACATGTATCTACCAAGTTTCGTGGCCATCGGTCCAGCAGTGTCTGAGTTTATCAATGCTATATATATATATATATATATATACCAACATCCTCTTTTATACTTAAAGAATAAAGTTGCTGTGTAAGTTTTGTTGTTATTTAAAATACCTTAGTACTTTGGTAAATCACATTGGATGCAAATATTTGAATGGGCACCTACTTATTTTATAGACTATGCTATTATAGATATATTTTATAAATATATTTTACGTTTTCCTTTTTGAGTTTTCTAAATTGCCAAACATACATTCTAGAACCTATACATTTAACAGACAATACCTGACCGTTAACAAAAAGGCTTTAAATATTTACATAAAATCCGAAAAATAAATTTGGAACTTATATGGTCCAAAAAGGACTAATGTGTTTATATAATGAGTCCCTTGTGGTCCGAGCCTTGGTAGGTATCATTTCATGTTTACCACTTCATCAAATTACTATAAAACATGTTAGTGTCACAATTTTTATAAATGCACATTTTTTATTGCTCCATGCGAACTTTATCCCACATGCCGTATTTGTCCTACATGGCTGTATAGTTTGTATACAGCTGTACGGTGCAGTAAAGTTGTTTGTTTATTTTTTTGTTTATTTGGTTGCTATCATGGCAACTTCAAATGTAAAGTGTTTCGACTTTAAAATGAAATTCATTAACTTATTAGAATTTCTTTAGCTAAGTAACCTACATGAGACTTTTTTTAAGTCAGAAATTAGATATTTCAAGACTTTTAAGGTAATCCTGGTAGCCGTTTTTAAGATAATTGAGCAAGCAAGAGTATTCTCATATATTTATTGCTCATAATTTAAGTACGGGTATAGGATTTATTCATTTTTTTGTATGAAGAAATGAATTTACCAAATAGGATATTTTTCATTTATTGTCGAAAATGGGTTGTATTTAACTTTTATCAATTTAAATTAATACAATCTAAATTCAATCACAATTAAAAATCCAATTAAATTCAATTAAATTAAAAATCACATTATTGGCCCATTAATGGCTAATATTAAAATTCTGCCTACCTCATATTTAATTACAGAGGGTAAAAAATGAAACACAATTAAAATTCTTGAGATTGTAAAATTAATGTTTAATAAATTACGTAGCATATTTAGTTCAAAAGGAAATTAATTACATTATTCAACAATGAGTGCAGAAAAACCAATTATGATCGAGAAAAGGGTTGGATTAAACGTAAAATTATTCTTAAATTATATACAATCTGATAATTTAAAATCGCAATACTAGCCCATTGTCATCGTCCCCTTTACAGCGAGCCAATGAGAACAAAGGGGAGGAGCCCGGTATAGTAAGGTTCAAAAACAAAACCGTCCGGGTTTGACGCTGTCCGACTTTGGCGTTTCTGTGCAAAAATGAAACAGTCTGGGTTTGGCACCTGACGCTCCCGCCAAATCGGGACTGTTTCAAAACAGTCCTGAGTTGGCGCCGTCCGACTTTGACGTTTCTGTGCAAAAATGAAACAGTCCCGGTTTGGCACCTGAGGCTCCCGCCAAATCGAGACTGTTTCAAAACAGTCCGGGTTTGGCGCTGTCTGACTTTGGCACTGTCCGACTTTGGTGTTTTGGGAATTTTAAACAGTCCCGATTTGGCGCTGTCCGACTTTGGTAGCGTCCCCATTTGATCAGGGGAAATTCGCCTAAATATCTATATCCTATATGAGCAATGTTTGCGTTATTTAGTAGGTCGGCTTGCTTGATATATTGCACAATTTACCCGAAAACGGCTCCGAGAATTTCATTTAAAGTCTGGAAATAACAAATATCTTATTCAAAAACATGTTCTATGCAGGTTATAATTGGCCAGAGAAGATCTAATAACGTAATAAAATGAATTTTAAAGTCGAAAGATTATGCATTTGGCATAAAGGTTGTCATGCTCTTGTTGCGAAATAAACAACGAAAATATAAGCAGAAAAGTAATCGTTACAACTGTCTGCAAAGAGAGTAATTACAGCCGTCCATAGAAAATTACACTGTGTGCGATAAGATCTCATGGAGTAATAAATCGTGTATTTAAAAATATTATGCCAATGAGGGCGCACCGGAATTGCGCACTAAAATTCAGGTAGTCACCGGAATAGCGCACTTGGTCGAGAGACAGCCCCTGGACACACACCGGTATTGCGCACTTATTCTTCCGAGAAAACCCTCGGTTAATTAAGCAAGTGTGAAAATTAATAACAAGTTCATCAACAAGCATTTACTAAACCTAAATAGTGGGTGAATTTTTATATCCAACACATTTTTTTAAAATTTAGAAGGTCAATTTCATTTTGATTCAGCTGATGAATTTTGTTTATAAGAGAGGCTCTTCTCTCACATGTTTTTCTTTTTGCTCTTAGGGGCATCGCAGGTGTTGAGCCGGGTATAAGTGTCTGTCTGCATACATTTAAGTTTGTTTGTAATATGTATATATTTGGATGGGGCGAAGGGCACTCCTTGTTGAATCGAGAGTGAAAACTCTCACACGAATTTGTTCGCCACAATTCCCCGGGTACTGGTCGAAGAGGTTGGGTGGTATGGAAGGGTGCAAGGTACAAATTTTTGAAGCCCCTGATCATTGCCACATACAAGAGTGACATGAGTCACACAATCCAGAGCTATTACGGTGGGCACTGAGGACTCAGGTACCTGTCGGGCCAAGTGCGCAATTCCGGCGCATAGATGGAGAGCCCTTTTAGGGATTATAACTTGGTGCGCAATTCCGGTGCACCGGCCACTGAAATGTTTTATTAGTTGTTGGACGAACAGGTCAACATGAAATAATACCAAGCAAAGCCCGGTCTTAAGGTACTATATAGAGTTAGTTGTTTGCTGATATGTAGCTCGTGCTAAAGCCATAACTGCATCTACTAAACCCTTGATTTTGGTCTCAGATTAAAGCTTGGAATCTAATGAATCTCACGCCCTGTGGTTGTAGGATTTCGATAAGTTTTAAGTTTTCGCCGTAAGACCATTTTCAGGTACCCAACAGAATGCAGCATTTCCCAAACCAAGGAGAGGATAAGAAGGATATCCCGAGGAAAGCCGGGGTTAGGCCTATCAGTTGGTTTTAAATAAAACATGATACCATTTAACACTTATCAATTCACCGACTACAAACAGTTCTGTATTTCTATATGTATCACCGTTATCCCATATCGTATCCAGAAATGTAATCGTATTCCAATTAAACGTCCGGGCGCAGCAGGCGCATGCGCGGAGGTGTCGGCAGCGCGCCGCGGATTATCATAGGCGAACGGTATCACGAGCCTGATATGGTAGTTAGCCACTGCAAACAAAGCGATATGCTAAACCCCCATGGCCACATTTCCATCCAATGTGTTGCTGACATTAATAGCGAGCCGAGCCCGCGGTACCGTAGCTGTTACCGACTTTACACAGCTCCCCCTCCTCCCTTGGACGTAGCTGTTATTACCTCTACACAGCCTCCCCCTCCTCCCTTGGACTTGGACAGCCGTAGATGTGGTGGGGGTTAGACATTTTAGTAAGGAAGATTGAGTTTTAATGATTCATTAGGAGCGTTTATAAGTAAGTGAAAAGTTGAAAGGGTACAAAGGTCAAGCATTACTGGTTATATGTTGTGGAATTTGGAATGCTGTCTGGAACACCAGACTACTTATTCGAGGCCTGTGATGAAGGGTAACTATACGTTCGGGACTGTCAAGAGTTTTCGCCTGAATGTCCCGGTGTCCTAAAAACGGCTCTGGGAACGCACAATTGTCCCGAATTTCTGCCGGCCGTTCTTAACGTTTATATTATACATAAAACATCAATACTCTAAGCTTAGTAATAGGTTTTAAGATCGCTTAATAATGTTACACAGTTTTATTTCTATATGGTTTATTACAATCAAAATGAAAAATGGTAGGCGCAATTTTTTGGGGGGTTTGTAGCACCCGGGCCCCCTGGCTTCAAAGCCGGCTTGACCCCCTGGCTTCTCCTGGCTTTGGTTGCCACTAGCGAAAATTGCGACACAGTCGTTGTAGATAATAATAATTTAGTCATATAAAAAACGTAACTATTTACTGAACGCATTTTGACTTTTGACTCTCTGAATAAAAGAGGACTACTTCCATTACTTTTGAAGAGTAAAACTAAAAATGGCTCGGATAAGTACGGAAGTGATGCGCCAATCCACTGTAATTTACCTTCAAACAGACATTTGTTTCAAAACTCTAGATATCTGTTATCACGAGTGCACCAACACGTAATTTGAAACCAGAAATTTTTTCATAAAAAGAAAACAGAGCAGAAATTTTATTCATAAAACAATAACTTCACAATTGCTTTTATGTGGCGATTCTAGATCTATGCCAATGTAGAGCCTCGTACTTTGTGCTATGAATCGTATATAACGAATGGTATAATGGAGACAGGTTGTGTGCGGTTTCGTATCTCAATCGCATCTTCATCGGAAGTGTTTACCTCCGTGTTGACATTTATGGATGGAGATAGTTAGGAAATACAAATGATCCCCGAGCAAGATGAAGATAGAAGCAAACATACGGCCGAGGCGTCGCGGCAAACTGGTGCCCATACAGTCAGTCTGTCAGGTGGCGAATGATCATGAACGCTGTAATCAGTAAGAAGACACGAAGTAGAAGGGGTGTGAAGGGATTGAAGTTAATTTATAAACGAGTTTTTTAGAAATATTTCTTTGTTTACAGGTTTAGGAACGCATTAAGTAAGCACGATCTGAGCGATCATTGGATAAATGTCATGGTATAATTTTTTCATGAGCACTTAGTACTTCACAAAAAATAGTGTTTATTATACCTTTTTTCATTCGAAATAAGTAATGGGGTGATCATTGGATAAATGTCATGGTATAATTTTTTCATGAGCACTTAGTACTTCACAAAAAATAGTGTTTATTATACCTTTTTTCATTCGAAATAAGTAATGGGGTGGGCCTAAATAAAAATAAACCAGTTGTTTGAAATGAGCAGTCATTCTTACTTATCAGCCACATTGTCTGGCGAGGCTTTTACCCGTTCTTCACATTAGGCAATTTCCCTTTGAAACCAAATAAAAACTTCAAAATTGGCAATTTCCCTTTGAAACCAAATAAAAACTTCAAAATCCAAAAAAAGTGAATACAAAATATATACATATACAATACAAGATTTTATTGTATATGTATATATTTTGTATTTTATAGGAAGTGCATAGGCCTATACGTTGCTTCAGTTCAAGATTTAACGTTGTTTAGCATTTCAGCCCATCCGGTTTAGTAGTTTTTGCGTTTACCCCGTTCAAGAAAGAAACAAATAATCAAGAAAACAGACAGAGACCACCTCTTCTTTATCTTTATAATATATAAAGACTTACTTCGTTGTTAATGTGGCATTCCATATGGCCTCATTTTAAAATTTCACAACTTTTAAGTTACAACTTTGCTGTAATTAGATTTTTACTGGGGATTACTACCTTGAATCTTGTTTCGAGCCATAAAAATTGATTACACGAAAGTTTACCGTAAATGAGATATTTCAGACTTTGAAGGGAATCCTCGCAGTCGTTTTTGAGATAATTTACGCAAGTAGCTAATGTAGCTTAAATTTGAAGGAAAGCCTTGAACCCGTTTTAGAGACAACTGTGCTAGCAATTAAGTACAAACAAAAATATAAAATTATTGCTCTTATAAGAGTGGATCAATCTCTAATGTTTACTTTAGAGGTAGACGCCCCCAGCCGTAGATAGACTTTGCCAAGTATGTATTAATGAGGCTATATAAGCCCGGCCAGTGACCTCCGTGAAGACATGGGTTGGCTGTATATTATGTGACGACATCTTGTTTGTTTGAAGTGCATTAATTTTAACTGTCACTTAATTGGCCATTACTTTTTAAAATGGGATCATTATGGGCTATCAAGTCCGCTTATTGAAGATCCCACCCACGAAGAACCGGTATGCACCCGTCTCAGATAATTCGCTCAGTTAACTCTAATGTTGGATTACCGTTAATTTATTGTATGGTTAGTCGAACAGACTTTTGGCCTGATGGCTAATATGCTAAATCTTAATTCCCCCAAACCCCTCACTGTTGGAAAAACTCAATCAGTCGCCTCTGTTAACAAATTAGTTAGTTGCATTACTCTTGAGAGCATAAACTTTGGTCGCGCCAAACCTGGTAAATAACAGTGTTGAAGTGTTGTTTATTTCGAAAGTGACCTCGTAGTTTGCGACGGAAAAAGTAAAGTGGATGGAGAACGGAACTTTAGTTTCCCTAAAACTTTTTTTAACAGTAAAAATAATCGGTTGATCACAAAACAGTTAGGGGTTTTTTACGAAATATTAGTTTACCTTATTAAAGGTGAGGGAGCGTAATACATCAATGGATCAAACAATTTTACAATCACATGACATAAAAACGTTTTAATTAGAATAAGTTTGTGGAAAAATAGTGGAGTATTTTAAAAAACATTTTAAATGAATTTTACCATGGTTACCGTTGAACCATACGGAATTCCTCTTTCTTTTTAACAGCAGATAAAAATCTCTGAAAAGTGCGGCTCAAGGTTTTTACGGGCACATTTTGTAATATAAAAAGCGGGAAATCCTACGAAAGTTCCACCAGCTATAGGCCAAGTGTAGATAGATGTTCTGAAGATAGCTTGACCCACATGTGTGAATATGAGACTGTCACATCCCGCGTGTAACGATCTTGTTCTCCAGGCGTGATTCAACGCGGAACACACAGGCGCCGGGCCGCGCAACGGGGCTGGGACTATACGTGCGATAATGGTTTGTTGATTAATTTAACTAACAAATTATGTTATATGGAAAATGCACTCGTCGCAGCAAACCTGCGTACTCGACGAATTTCTAAAGAATTATTTTTTATATAGGAGCTTATTTAATTTATGTAAGGGAGAATATACAAAACAGTTATATAAAAATGAAAAAGTATATTGCATGGTAATTCAAAGGCTTTAGATGTATAGGGGATATAAATGATCATGGGAATCACATCGATATCCATCACAGTAATACGCTTTTAGTTATTCTAATAATTAATAGTCTAATAATTTTTGTATTCTTTTTATAGTATATAACTGTAAGCAAACATACAATCAACTATCTCAAATCAGTCAAAATAAAAACAAACAAAATAATGATATGAAAAAATTAAATCCATACATATGATCAATCTTATAATTTAAATACACTTGTTGCAGCACACCTGCATACTCAGTTAATTTCTGAAGGATTTATTTTTTATGTTTGGGCATATTCTACATATGTTAGGGAAGTGTTGTGAATATTTTGTGTAAACATTAATCTAAAATTAAGTAAATTTTATCGTTCATGATCTTATCTCTTAATAATTATTCATATTTTAATAATTTTAATGAAAATGTGTACTTGTTATAGTACATATTATCAATCTACTCAGATCCAAGTAATAAAAACAAATCAAAACATCACATGAACAAATTTAATGTGATCATATGCTTTGTATTATGATAAAAAATCCCATTTTAAGGAAATGTAATGAACAATTATGGTATTTATCCAAGAATTTTGATAGTTTATCCTATCCTATACTCTTTTACGAGCAATGTTATCTTGTATGCTTTTATGTTTGCTGGTTTATATATAAACATCATATTGCTTGCTTTGCTTGTTTATACATAAACAACATATATATAACGATCTCAACCAAGGATTTCGTTCAAAGTCTGGAAATAAGTAATTTATGACTAAAAAAACGTGTTTTATACACATTAATTGGCCAGAAAAAATCTTATAAAGTAATAAAATCAATTTCAAAGTTGTAAAATTTAAAAATTTCAACATTGGCCTTATGAGTTGCCATGATAGCAACGAAATGAATAAGGAAAACGTAAACAGATAATCATAACAGCTGTTTGCAAACTACAGCCACCAAATATGAACTTTATGACCCAGGCATGTTTTATAGTGATTGGATGAACTGGTTGACATGGAAAATACCGAGCAAGGCTGTTAAAGTAATGTCGAAGCTTGTAATAATGACACCGAGCCCATCAAGACCATGGATATAAAACCATAGATGGTATCAAGAGCATGTTTTGTGTGTATACTCTTCCAAGGCTCTTACCTTAAAAATGTCAATGATGTGGAAATATAAAAAGTTTTATATTGAAACTAGACAACTCAAGTAGTACGATTAATTAGAGTTGTATTTATACTATTCTAACAAATCGTTCGGTAGAGCAGCACAGTAAATATAACTGGGCTAGCTAATCCATCTCCTCTATCGCTAGCCGCTCTAGCCGGATTTTTAATAACCCACGTATTGAGCAATTCGGCGGCCACGATAAATCCATATCAAGCTGTATGATCAAAACCACCAGCGCAGCGCGCCCGCCGCTAATTTGGAATATTTGTGAATGATGAAGGGGCTCCTGACGGCGAGATTTCGAGTGCTTCAGTCGCCCGAGGGTATCACGAGTTGGACTCATTCGAGAGATAAATTCTACTGGGATAAACTCAAATTTTTGAACTGTCTTCTTAAACTAATATAACTGGTATTTATACCAAATAACGTACATAGCAAGTCGAAATTAAGACTGAGACGAACCGCATTGTCACGAGAAATGGTTGTTTCAGGAAGCCCTGTAACGAACGAAATGATGTGCGTTTGTAAAAGATTAGTATAACAGAATAATAATTTGCTGTGTTGGGTATATTGTTAGGTGAAATAGATTTTACGCTATTCTGAAGTTAATGTCATTGACGGAAATTTTTGTTTATACTGTGATTAAAGGAATGCAGAAAATGCGGATCAGCCACCTTTGAAAACGTGTTCAATTGCCTTACCCGTTGAGTACATCCCGTCGAGAAATTATATCTCGCCAGAGGTGTCGTGGACATTTTTCGTAAAAATAATGGTTGCAATAAATGGTCGCTAAAGATATCATACACAATGCTCACCACCTGTTCATCACAAGATTTTTTCTAAGCAAAATCTTGAGCAAACTTATCAAGCTACTTGCAATTTGTCTGTTTGATCAATGGTGTTTCAAAAGAACCAATCAACGCTCAGCGGTAAAAGAAAAATTACGAACAGAATTTTGGCCATTCTCTTAAAATCGTCCAACATGGTTGTAGTGTAGAGCTAAAAAAAGTTAATTAGTTGTATTCTATGAGGCAGGGTGTTTTTTTCGCACTGCGCCGTTCCCTCGCCGAGGTGTTATGAGCCGTCCCTGACCCACATACTCGAGTCGTCACGATGGCTCTCTAATTAGAGACGCAGATGTATATTAAACGTAGCGAGTCCCGTTACGGCCGACCTGCCGGCCGCTACCGCGCTTGTCAAATTACGCAGTGATAAGACATGCGCGGCGGTGTCCGGCGCGGTGATCCGGGCACCGTTATGCGCCTACTCCTACTCCGAGCCGGCAAGTGTGCGCTAGTGGTGGGACAAACGGCTGATTTCAATCATCCGGTGGATCATTCGATGGGTTTTCTTTCATCCGATAGATTCATCCTATGTTTTTCCTGTGTGTTGGAGTGGGGAGCGGATTAGCCAACGCTGCGTGCGGATTAGCCAACGCTGCGTGCGGAGCTGGGAGGAACTACCCGACTAGTGGATGGATGAATAAACCATCTGTTCGCGAGCCTGATTCAGATGGATAGTTTTCATTCGTTTTGTGGCGTATCTATTCAGATGAAAATAGATACAGCCGCTGAACAGATGATTCACCTGCAAATGGATGAATAAATGTTTTTTCTTTCATATTTAGGTTGAGGTAATTAAACGAAGTAAAAGATTAACCTGTTGGTCTAAACATATATAAAAACATATTTTTTATCTATGGCGCAAATAATCGGAGTTTTTCACCATTTATTTAAAGGACAGTTTCAGTAACTAAATAAATAACTCGAAGTTTTCAAACGAATGAAAGTACGGGACAAATTAATTGTTTTACAATTGAATGAAACATGGAACGAGTGGTTTTCAGATAGGAATTTCTGTATATATTTCCGATTACATTGAATAAATAAATTCCACCCTTATACCCGTAAAATCGTAAATAAATATCAACCTGTTGGACTCAACAGCTCTCGTGGGAATGTGAGAGTTGGCGATATACTGACGTTTTAAAATGAAATAAATCGGGAGATATCTGCAGCGTAATGCATTGCGTGTTAAAAATACGGCTGAAATTTACATAGAAATTGCTTTATGAGAAAGATTTTACGAGCGTGTGAGTATGCGGAGACGCAATAAATATAGTTAGCCGACCGCAGCCGGGGACAGGGAGCAAGTTGTATCCACTCACACACACACACGTCGGACAAGTAACGAGTAGCAAGTCCAGTTGTCTGTTGCTCTCTGCAATACCAGCCCTCCCTCCCGACCTCCTTGGCAAGGTAATTTACTTCATACCTTCGTTCAATTAATTTAGTATAGATTGAATTCTTCATTACTATGCTTAGCTCGTATAACTACCGGTAACGCTCAGCGGTAAAAATCCCACATAATGGATTACTTAACTGTGAAATTGAGCTAGTTAATAACGTTACGACTATCTCTTCAAATGCGTTCTTGTTGCTGATAGGAAATATCGTGGCTGCTTTCGGTTAAGGAAGATCGGTTACTGGTTTTTGCAGCCCTGCAGCTCTGATCCTTTTATGTAGTAGCTTGATAGTAAATTCTATGCTGGCTATTAAGTATGGCTTAGTTAGTATTTTAATAACACTTACTCAAGCTTTGTCTCGTAAACCTATACATACCACATAATTTCTTACGATACATCTGCGATACGATTCAAATGTACGAATGTCCAATCGAACATATAGAATCTTCTAAACATTATGATGCTGAGGGAAAGTAAAGATTTCCATTTAGTTTTTTATTAAACTTTTGAAAAAAATGTTTGTTAACCTATGATAGTCACAGTGAAGATAGTTCACTGCCTTAAGCCTATATTTATTGGTCGATGGGAACAACGAGCCGGAAGATCTGTTGGATCTTCGGGAAATATTTGAGTACAAAAATTTGCTCAGGTTTATTCCAGGCATCACGAAATTGCGACCCACACAACCTAAAAAGATGGTCATTTTTCCAAATGGTTGTATTGGAAAAGCTAGCGGTTTTGAACTTCGCAATTAGTTCGCCTATTCTTATTTTTTTAACGGGGCCCTGGGCAGAAATGTGCAGAAATTTCTGCGCATGTAGGGGAGGTGAAATCCCTCCTCCCATCATTCCCCTTTCCCGTTCAAACTAAGGAACAGAATAGAGGAACTATTCCTTTTTCGTTTGCAACCGCTACTAAGATGACGTGTTGTGTTTATAATGTTTCCTATTAATTTACCGGTTTCAGTTTGGAACAGTTTCTTTCCACTATTATTTATGCATAAGTCAGCTGTGCAGCATTGTCTTCGTTTGTTTATACATCGATGGTTGTTCAGGTCAGCGGCAAGATGAATACTCATCTTGGGTCAGCGGATAAAAGTTGCGAATATAAATCTCTAGCGATTTTGGTTGTGATACTATGATACTTTTTTACAGTAGTTTTTCGAATTCTACCAGCATACCCTTCACGTTCAAATTGATTGTTGAGTGTTCGTTTGTTTTTATAGTTTTTCGTTTCTTGTAATTTTTTATTTTTTATAATATGTGTTAGAGATAATGTTTTAATATTTTTATAATAATATTACCATTTGAATTCAACCATTTGATTATACTTCATTCAGTGAGTGTGTAAAGTAAAGCCCCTCCCCTCGATAACATTTGTATAGAAAATAACCAATCAGAGAAGAGACAGTCCATATGTTCCCAGAGATGGTTCACAGTCATTTTCCTTAGTGATTTCAATTGAATGAACTATATGATATGAATAATAAATAAAGCATGTGTGGATGCATTAATTTGTCATGAACAATTTATTTACTTATTGTGAAGCTTATGTGTATTTTGCATTCATTGCAAACAAAAACAAACATAACCATAATTGGCTCAGTCAACAGACATCCAGTTTCAGCTCCAGAATTTACTAAAGCTTTTTGGACTTCTGAGCAATAACATCAGGTACTCATGTGACACAGTCTACCAACATTACAGCTGATGCAGGAAGCGTGGCTTCACTTTAAACTCTCATTGAATAAAGTACAACAATAGAAAAATGTAAAAGTTACCAGCCTCTGAATTTACATAACAGACTGGGTTGAAAAATGAAAGGTAGATCAACACAAAGGTAACCCAGCCAATGCGTAGGCCTGATCTTGTTCTTAAAATCTTCTCAGACATCGTCCGATGGACTTTTTATGTACATCTATAAATGAGTCTTTAAGTATGTTTATTCTGGTAAAAGTATAGCTTGATATTTAAGAAATTTAGTCAGTAAATGTTGTAACGATTATTCGGACAAGTTCGCAAACCAGTCCGATCGGCCCAACCAAGAGGAGGGTTGGGAGGTTCTTTCTGGAAAAAATTTAGTTATTGAATTTCTTATACAGAAAAATAAAAAAATCAGAGTTTTTGCTCTATAGAATTCAGCCAGTAGAACAAAAAAAGAAAGTATTTTAGTCATCGCTTTAGGTCTATTGGTCAACGAGATATATGAGAGTGGTGAAAACTTGCTGTGCAGTTTCATTTAAGTTGTTATGGCCTAAAATTCTCCATTTTATTGATTCCCGAGGCAGTAATCCTGTTTATTTTCTTTCTTAATGGTATCATTATGGGAAATAAATTAAATTTTATAGTTTGCTTGTTTTTCAAAGTATTTTAATAAATCTTGGTCTAGTCGAAGTTTATTGGATTATATAAAAAAAATCCCCTATTTTTTCACTTCCAAGGCAGCAAACTTGCATACTCACTTCCCATATTTCTTACAGAGCTTATTTTTGCCTGCTCACTTGACGGACGTACAAGTGGTGTAAAATATAAAATATTCGTTCTTGATTTTACTTGATGAGGCTTTTTTATTGTTTCAAATTCATGTTTCAACGTAGTATATTTTATAATGGGATTTTGCACATCTTCAGGAAAGTACATTTCAAATGGTATGCTCAGATTTTTTTCTACGTTGTAAGAAGTTTGAGAATTAAAGATTGTAAAATAGTAGTTTATGCAACGATTGTATAATGAATGCCTCTAAGCCACGAATGAGATGTAAAATGTCTCACGAGTGGCTTTGAGGTTAGGCACATAAGTAGACAAGCAGACTTAACCATGAAACGTCGTTGAACAATCAGCTGATGGGATAAGTCAACTCAAACATGAATCGTAATGCAACAATCAGCTGATGTGCGAATTGCGTAATTGTCATTATGATTCTACTTTCGTCAAATGCCGAGCTCTCATTGGTCTAGAACCAGTACTCTAAAGTGACTCCAGTATCATAAAGTCGTCATTATGCAACTGCTTGGTTTTTGGTGTTTTAATGTATATCATTATAATGTTTATTGCAATACTATAATTGGTGCTTAGTGCAATGGTCGTAGATAAATCATGATTGCCTACTGATATATAGACTTGCTTTTGAAATTCGCTGAGTTGGAGGTCTGCTGGAAAGGGCGTGTTTAAAAATGTATTGTTTTATATTACATTTTTTAAATTTAGTTTTTTTTCAACTTGAAATGATTTTCTTTTTAAACCAAAGTTTAATGAAAGGGGATTTCTTCCAGTTCGAAACCAATGTCACGGGAATCCAGTTTGAGAGATTATCCAGCTTTACAATTATAGAGTGTACACCTAAAACGTAACAGTTATGTGATTTAATTTGTATAATGTAGCTTAAAATATCATGTACCGAGAAAAGTAGGAGATACATGGGAGCGAAAATGTGGAACACCTCGCCAGAAGACCTGAAAAGAACCGATAAACTACAGTTTGCCCAACAACTGAAACCTTGGCTTCAAGATCGGCCTTTCTACACAGTAGCAGAATTCTTCCACTGGAGAGAACAACACACCTAGACGGAAAGAAGAAAAAACAGAATTGTATTCAGTGCCGGCCGTAGCGAGTTCGAGGCCCTGGGCAAGAAAACGTTTGTGAGGTCCTAAACGCCAATCCCATCAATGTACTAAATTCTTAATTTTTAGACACATTCTTTTCTTAATCACAAGTAAATTATGTGTAAGGGCCCTAGCCCTTCACGTAACAACAGTGCTAGAAGACATTGTATATTCTTGATATTTCTCTCACAAGGCCAATGCACAAATTCTCAAAGGCCACTACGCAGTGTTAGAGTCTAACAGTTACGGATTCTAATTCCAAGAGTGAATATCATTATATTGTCTGCTGCAGTGCATCCATACTTTATAGATTAGAGGAAACAAAATTCCCAACTTTTTAGCTCGCAAATCTGTGCCTGTTTTTTTTTTTGACAAATCAGCCAGATTGCATTGAACTTTTTTTAAATTGGGGCACTTATTAATTAGAATATTTAAGTAGGAGGGTTGGAAAATTCACAGTCATAATTTGATAATTTTAGGTGGTCTCCTCACCCTACAGTTAGTGACTGTGTCGTGTGATGCCAACGCAACTACCGTGGAAACATTTTGTAATTCACCGGCAATATCCTTTTCCACATAGAACGGATGAAACATAAGGGACATTAATTCACTGCTATTTCCCCTCTGTACCGAGTGATTATTGTATTTACTTTGAATACTCCTAGTAGTTCCACATTATATTCTATAGTTCTCGTGCAAACCATACACCTTTATCAAATAACCTAAAGTGAAAATCGTATTTGGCTTACCGTTTTTCTGTCTTTTTAAATTGCAGATTTAATATAACATGTCTCATGATTTAATAAATGTCTCTGTGCTTTTATTGTAATTTTATTATTTGTTTTCACCTAATTTAACAAAGTAAAACTCCTATCCGAAGCGCGAGGCCCTCCGAGGCACGAGGCCCTTTGCGGCCGCCTCTCTCGCCATACCCTAAGGCCAGCACTGATTGTATATAGATTGATTTCATGTGACACTATTTGTAATCTCAAAGATTGTAAATAAAGATGCTTCTGATTCTGATTCTGATTTGGTCTGTTGCAGCACACGCTGACGGGCCACAGCGGCAAGGTGATGGCGGCCAAGTTCCTGGGCGAGTCCACCAAGGTGGTGACCGGCAGCCACGACCGCACGCTCAAGATCTGGGACCTGCGCAGCAAGCAGTGTGAGAACACTCCCTCTTTGTACTGATTAACCCTTGAGCACCCCCCGTGGGATCCTAACTGGCTTTTGCTAGATTAGGTACCAATACTGGTTACAGTAAGGGAAGTTGTCACAATTGGAGGCAGTGTTCTAGCTGTTTTTCAGTGAACAACTTTGGTTCCCCACAAGGGGAGGCTGAGATTGATGGCAGGGTGGGCAGGATGTACTGGCGACCAAGATGAGGGCCAATATAAGGGCCACCTGATCCCTTGAGGCCCTGTTCCACGGCATCCATTGGATAAAGGTATACCTTTGCCCACCCAGTCGAAGCTTCGCCAAACCTATTCCATCTACCTATTCCTTTTTCCTCTTGCTTCCCCTGTATCAATCTACTAAAGGCTAAGAGCCTAGGGGATAATGGAAGGGAAGGTTCTTTTCCTTTCCGGTAGCCGTACAAGAAGACAAACTAATGGCTAAAGTACCCTCACAGGATTTTCCTGTGGGGTGGGGAAACCCAGACTGCCTAATCCCCCCTACAAAAAAAACCCTCGAGCGGGCGCATGCCGCACATGGTTTTTTATTAAAATGAACAGGCATAATGGGTGTCGGTAGTCGTGTCCGGCTCTGTACCTCACACGCCTCTTTCCAGGAATCCCCTGAATCTCTTTATACCCCCCACCCCTCCCTTGTTACCTTGATATTTGCAATTCAGTGATGCCGTGTCAGTTTGCGGAGCGCCCTCTCCCGTAACACAGACAGTGATACCTATTTTAAACCAGAAAATTACTTACTATGTTCAATTGAAATATTACACCTATTAAGTTGTACAATTAATGGTATCAATGATAAAATGTGATTCCTAATTAAGTTTTTCAATATGTAAGTGCGATATTTCGTTATAAATGAAGTAAAATGGGTTAAATTAGTGTGATTTAGTGCTGCGGAGTAGAACTCCGCATGCGTCCTCTGGGGATTTAATGGGGAAGCGCCTGCTCAAGGGTTAACGCTTATTGTAGGTGGGATTTGGTAGTCTGGGTTGCCCCATCCCTTAGAAAAATCCCCATGTATGTGGCTGAGGAGGTTTCTTTTTCATTCCCGTTTCTAAAATCCATAAGGGGTACATTCATCGGCTTCCAGAGTTTCATTGTTTAACCCAAGGAGGTGATAACCCCTTCAACTAGAAGAAAGAAACTTGATGTCACCCCAGCCCAAGTATTGAGGCTGGGAAAAGGATAAGTGAGGTAAGTAAGTAAGTGAAGATACTTTATTTCTGGAAGTAACTCCCAGAAGTAATTTTGTGGCCTGCTGATTTTGTTAGGTTGGTAAAATGAAAGCTATATTAATCTTTGCATCACTGACCAATATTAAATTACTCAATAAGGAGGCAAACTACGTGTTTAATTGGTCATAAAGATTTATTTTAAATATTTGAATGAATGAATGAATGAATGAATGAAAAAGCGCTTTATTTCCATAAAAAAAAACTTTACATAATGATGTTTCACACAGGAAACTGGCCTAGCCTACGGCGCGTACAACAATGGCCAAAGTGGCCGTCTGTCGGGTTGGCTGTACATGAAACAATATAGATATACGTTCAAAATTAAAAGTAAAAAGGAACTCTTCAAAAACCCTCTCATTTTGCAAAAAAAAGCGCTAAATAACAAAAAAAACATTATAGCAATTATAATAATAATCAAGACAAGATTTTGTTGTCTAATTTTTTGTTAAAACGGCAGGAGATAATTAAGTAAGTAAATTATATATATTGAAAACTGTGCCCTGCTTAACTAACTGAGCTATAATTAAAATTTGGATAAAAAATAAAAAATGTACTAAAAATACATCTGATTTTCTAGGGAAGTGCGGACGATACTTTTTACTTGTAGGATTAATTGTAAAATGAAATCTAATAAATTAATCTATTGGAATAATATTTTTTAATTACAAAAATAATGAACTTTTAATTGTTAAACTCTTGTATTAAGGACCATCTGTAACGCCATGCTGCTTTCATGTAATTAGTTAGTGCACGTTAGTATGAAACAATGATGAAACTAATGATGATAAATGATTATTCAATGTCTTAATGATGAAATATATGCAAATGATATGATGAATATGATCAATGAATAAATAATGACTATGATTTTAAATATTTTTTAGTATTAAATTGTTTTGTTTTCTTGTACTACAACTTAAGAAAATATGAAAATACTAATCAAGATTAATAATAATTTCGCTTTTCTGTCACATTTTTTTAGGTTTTCTTCAAATCTTTTGCCATTCTTATGACATGAATGGTTTTTAATTGCTATTCAAACAACTGTACTTCATTACACCTCATTCCACCTCATGTTGCCAACCTGGCAAAATCATAGGGTTGCTGTTTCTGTATATTGCAGCTCTTCCTCCAGTAATAGATTGTAACCTCCTTGGTTAGCCTTATGAAAGAATTTAAATATGTGGGTACAGCCAAGGCCCCACTGAAAATACAGACCATGCTGCAGCGATCCCAGCACTGCACCACGTCAAACAAGTAGGCAGGAAACTAATATCTTATGTTTACATTTTATTGCTAAATGTCAAAAAATATCCCTTGTTTGTTTACGTTTTTTCTGTTTACATTTCATCATAAAACGTAAAATATTGCTTATTTATTTACATTTTCTTGTTTTGATTTAAAAGTAACCGATGAGCAGCACAGCTGTGAGTCCTGAGCCAGACTTTCAGACCACCTACTTGTTTGACGTCATAAATCCTACAGCATGGCCTGTATTTGTAGTGTGGCCTTGGTACAGCAGAGGATAAAATATATTATAAGTTTAGGAATACATCAGAAGCAAGAACAGATGTTCCTGCTGTATTATTACAGAACAAAATGAAAATACCTTTGATTTGACAATAAGCAATAAATTTTCACCTTCTGGCCTGTGTGAAGGATGGATGCAACAAATAGTTGTTAAAAATAAAAACAAGTTGGATATTCATTTGATGTATGTTTCTTTTGTTATATTAGACTCCATTTAAATTATAAATTTGTCTCTTAACAGCAAACAAGTCAATGTTTTATTCAGTGCCTGTATTTCACTTGAAGCAACAAATCATCATTGCTGTTGAGTTGTTGAGTTTGAGCAATAGAAGGATTTTGCCAGAGTTATATAAAATATCTTTTTAAGGTGGCCCCTTAGCCATATATTATACAAACATTTTACATTGTTTGAAATGACGACCTGTCCAGGTAGGTATCTTAAGCCAAGTTTGAATGACAAGATGAATAAAGGAAAATTGTGGCACGATCTTGTAGTCTTGTTACCAACTAAGTCCGAAAGTTCCTTAGTCAGGACTGCCAGTGGCAAAAAGGGACCTAAATTTTAGCATGGGATCTGAACCACAATTTTGCCTAGTTTACAATTTTTGAACTGGTCTAATTATAAGGTCTTATGAACATGGTAGTATTCAAGACCTGTATTCAGCCCACCTGGGACAGGATACTTTCTGTCCTGCATACATCCTGTTATTCTGGTGACGATACACCCCTGTTAGTATCCCTGTATCACACAAGTGAGGTAGGTTTTTTTAAATACATGTGTGATTGTAAGCTTGTATGTTTATACAATTATCTTAAAAATGGTTTAGTTAACAATCTTAATAAATCCCAAGTTTCTAAGTTAGATAAAATCTTTAAATTTGAACGGAAATTTCATCTGAAAAATTTCTAAACCTTAATGAGAGTAAACCCTGGTAATTTTGTCTTACAATGTTTCTCTTCTTACATAGTAAAATACAGAATAAGCCAAATAGGAAATTTGTTTAGTATGGGCAGATCTACATGGGTCGCATTGGTGGGCAAGTGTCATCGATTCGGCTAAAAAGCATGAGTGAAACAAAAAACCTACTTGATGGCTAAATCGCCCAGTTCCATCCTATGGGCGGATTTACATGTGTCAGGTTGGTGGGCAAGTTAGTCAGGTGAGTTGTTACTTGCCTTTTTTTACTCGTCCAGTGTAATCATTATCATCGGATCGGTTAAAAATTGGGCGAGTGATACAAAATAACCTACTCAATCGCCTACTTTCCCAGTCCAACTCGACTCGTGTGAATCTGCCCTAAGAGATCTCACAAAATATTCGTAGAACGGTACATCCAGGATTGGCTATAACCATAATGCACCCAACCAATTAAAATTAAAATAAGTTATTGACTGTGTATCTAGCATTGTTCTCATACCATCTCATACCAGATATGATGCGAGTGCAACACGAAACCGCTGTATATTAACGTGTTTCGTGATGCAGGCACCCAGACCAACTTTGTTGGGTCAAGCTGCAACGACCTTGTGACCTCGGATGGGGCGGGGACGACCATCATCAGCGGACACTTTGACAAGAGCATCCGCTTTTGGGACATGCGCGCCGAGGGGTCGGTCAACAAGATTGAGGTCAACGGCAAGGTCACGTCACTTGACCTCTCCCGAGGTTTGTGTTTTTTTTTCAATGACCCTGACAGAAATCGTTATAAGAATAAAGAGTATTTATTGGTTTGACGTTGTGCTTAAAAGTCTAACTATGTTCAGATCATGTAAGGAAGTGTAGGTTATGGCTGATGATTAGATGGATAAAGATTTTGGGTAAGTAAGACAAAAAAAGAAAAAAGCTCTGAAATCGTCCATTATTTTAATTTAAATAAAATACCAAAACCATCAATTTATGTTTTTACGAAGCAGATGTTATAGCATAAACAGCTAGATTGTTGGATAGATTGGATAAGTCAATGGTTCGACACACATCCTGAGGTATGAGATAGTTGTACTTAGTTACAATGAAGGCTCTAGATGGCTTTTTGACTGGCTTATACGAGTGCAGAGGTTGACAATAGATACAATAGATAAAATATGTCATTGTATTGGTAGGTAAGTCTGTGTGGATGTACCATCTAGATTGAAACTTCCTTAATACCATGGTTTCTCCTTGTCTGTCTGAGAACTTTAAATCCAAGGGAAGTTTGGATACCCACTCAGTCAGGTCCGAACCCGGAGAGAGGAGTGTGTCATCCTGGTTTGTCCACATGGGACGAGATGAGGATAGAATGGGAAAGCTTCTCTCTCCCTGCAGGGGTGAGGCTAACCTCTCCCATCCCTGCAGATCCCATCCGTTTGAAGTCTGTACCTTGAAGTCTGTACCTTGGAGCCCTCCAAATTTGTGGAGAGTCCCACCCGGGACATTTTGCCTCTAAAACGACAGACCCAGGAGCCCCGACGTAAAGTTTCCTCCCCCTCTCTTAAGGCCAACCAGGATGATTTTTTACACAATCAATCTGACATGTGTCGGTCAAAGATGAAGAGGACAAGTATTCAAGTAAGTAAGTAATCAAGTATTTACTCTCTCTAGGGCTCGGACCTGACTGATGTACAAGCTTTGTCGAGAATCGAGGTTCACAAAAAGACAAGGGGGACCTAATTCATTTAGGATGCGAGTCATTCTGGATATAAACATAACCCCACAGCAGAACTACAGGCATCAATTTAAAATTGCCGCAGAAAGACAGAAATGGCTGTAGTAAAATCAGTGTAAACAACCAGACTTTTTAAAAATAATTCTGCAGAAAAATACAGTAATTATATAATTGTGTATATATGAATGTTCGCAGAAACATTCTCAACTCCACAAATCATAATTTTAAAGATCGTTATACCGAACGAAATATGGTAAATGACTTTCGTTAAATGTGGATCGTGACATTGACAAACTCCAAATCAAAAATGAAGTCCTTAATAAACAAATTAATTCATACAAAATTAAAACAACAAAAATTGAAAATTTTTAAAATTTTACATAAGGGCAATTTTAGGGGTGAAAGAGGTGAGATACGTTGAAATGTTCAAGTGCACTTCGTAAGCAGACTTTGGGCCAAAAAATGAACTCTCCTGAATTCTAGCGGAACTTTAGAGAACTACAACGAAGTTTGGTGTAAAGAGAACAAAATTTCTCACCAATTTCATACGGTCCCGACAAGAGGTCCCTTTTTATAAACAATTTTTTGGCTACTAAACTTTGTCTTTTCAAGAGACTATTTATACGTAGGGTAATAATAGTTATTTTTATTGTATAATTACATATATATTATTGCTCCTTGAATGCCTCAATGATGAGCAAAATTAAATATAAGCAGGGTAATTTGATTTCAAAAGATATTACTGGGAATTTTTGTTTTCGTGGGTGCAGCACTGATAGCGAAGCAGCCTGTCAGGTGAACCAGTGTTATCGCAGTAGGTGATGTTTTCAGTTTGGTTTCAGTTGTTTCTTGAAAAAAAAAAATTGTATAAAACAATGAGATGATAGTAAAATATACAGTTTTAAAAAGGGACCTCTTGTCGTTATGGAGAATGACATAGGGCCGACAAGAGGTCCCTTTTCTGGAGTTCGAATTTTTACGATATACAGATAAAAATATTATTTTCTCGAAAACTACTGTGAGTTAAGACAAAAATTTATATTCCCTTGAAAGAAGACATTATAAGCATTCTTTTGATACCAAAATCATTTCTTAAATATGAAAAATATAGGTTTTATGCTTATTTGAAATTTTCAAATAGTTTTTTCTCAAAATGACCCGTTTCCATCACGAAATTTCAAATTCCTATATTTTTACCAAAAAAAAAAATCGTAGACTCATGTGACTTGCGCAAAATTGTTAGGAATTTAATGAGGAATTCGAAAATGTTAATAACTCAAAATCGAAAATTCCCGACTAGAGGTCTTTTCGCTTTCCACCTCACAAATAATAATGGCAAAGAAACGGACATAGTTTTAAAAATAAAAGAACGACTGTTCAGTTCTCTTAGAAGAGAAGCTGCAAATTTAAAATAGCAGAGCATGTCCAAATCTGCTAAATTTTCCTGTTGTTGTTTCCGATAGGAATCGGTCGTAAACTAGACATTTAATAAAGTATTAAATAATAAACTATTTGAACACAAGCTCCGGGTTTTAACCTTAGTTTTTTGTCAATTTATAGATGGCCCGCAACAGTAGTTGGGCAAAGCAGACGACGCCGACACGTCAGCGAACAGTGTAATGGCTTATGTCATAGAATGACTGTAGTAGTAGCTTTGCTGATGATGAAGGAACAGCCATTCTTATTGTACAATTACAATAACTCTAACAATGTGCTAACTTAATTATTGTAATTCACAATAACATAACAAGAACAATACTTTGACCTAATATACCTTTTTTATAAATCATAAATAGTTTTGTGATTTTTTACTTTGTTTCCTTAAATTTGCTCTCTTCTATTGTTATTGTAGAAATAATCATGCGATGACCTAGCAATAACTTCACGCCTTGCCACTAACAATGACAGTTTTCATTTTCCATACCTCTTGATTTTTTTTTACTAGTATAAACCGTCTGGAAGCCATTGACATGAGCAACCCAGTCATAAGGCAAAAGTTCAAGGTAAGGTAAGGCAAGACATCTAGAGCTAAAGTGATAGGATTAAGTTATCACATCTGCTCAAATTGTAATTGCAATTAATAATCATTAAGTTTCTAATAATATTCTCTATTGTCGCAGACGCTAAGTACCTGCTGAGTTGTGTGCGAGACGATACGCTGCGAGTGTTGGACCTCAGGATGAACCAGATCGTTGGCACGTTCAGGTGAGCCCAGTGTTGACTGATACGCTCCTTCTCCTGAGTGGGAGTCATTTATTTTACTGGTAAGGTTAATCAGAGGAGTTGACTTTTATACATGTTTGTTTTGTCCCCAATAATATATTTTCTAGAATGGGAATACTATTATTTGTCAAAATATAAAGAAAAACAGATTTATATGATGTCTTAGAATGCCTGAAGATTGTAATTAATACTGTACAGCTGAGAGCAAATACCTGAGCTCCCTAAGTAATGCTGTGAGCTTAAAAAGTGGATGAGTGTAGAAAAAATATTAAAATTTAATTTGATAGGTTATCCATTGAATCCAGAATTCATTTCTGAAGAATGTTTCTTTACACTTTTTATTTTTTATTTTCAATAGATATTTTATTCCAAATTAATATTCGACAACCAATTGGCTATTTTTATGCCCAGTGGATAATACTGTTCCCAAGCGTTTCTGCCCCATTATACCATTTTTCCCTTCTCTCTAAGAAAGTATATTGTTTTTCATATTCTTAAACTGATTCATGACAAGTTTCAGTGGATACAGTGACGGATCTTGGGGGGGCAGCGGAGGCCCTAGCCCCGGGCGCTAGCCAGTTAGGGGCAACTGGCTGGCTCCAGCTAAGTAAATAGTGAAAAATTTAATTTGAAGTCAAATTTTTTGTCTTGGGGCTGGCAAAACTCTCAATAGCATCACTGTCGGAAAATCTCTGTCGCATCGCAGCCGTCAAACCTGTCTCTATTTTCGTGGCCGTCACATTTCTCGTTGTTTGATGGCAAGAAAACCGCTTGCTCGTTTTGCGGAAGGAGAATAGCTCATCACTCGCCCCACGGCCAAAAAATTGTTCGCTCATTTTGTGGTCGAAAAATCACCTTCTTGTTTTTTGCCGGCAGACCTCTTGGTTGCATTGTGGACGACAAGTCTCTCGCTCTTTTAGCGGCCGTCACATCTACTGGCCATATATTGTCCAGATAATCAGTCGTTGTTGGCAGGCATATTTCTTTGTCGTTTCACTGCTGACAAGTCTTTTGCTATTTGGGAGGTCGTCATATTTATTGACATCATTGCGGCCGAAAAATCTGTCGCTTAGACCACGGCTGGCAAATATATCTGCCGCATTGTAACTAAACTGTTTGCTCTTTTCATAGCCGTTGCACCTTCCGATCGCTGTCGTTTATACCACGGCCGGCAAATCTCGTAGTCATATTGTGGCCGTTAAATCGCTCCGTGTTTCTGTGACTAGCAAACCTCTTGATCTCATTGCGGCTGTTAAGTATGTTGCACATATCGCGGCCGTAAAATCGTCAAATATTGTATTTTACTTTACATAGAGTATTCGTTTTAGGAAGCAGCATGGCCAATTTGACTGGTCAGAAATTGAAATAGTCGGGAAAGATCAGAAAAGGTCGTTAAGTTTCAAATGTGGAATCTGGTAGACACCTTGCTTTGCTTTTACAGTGGCTGGCAAATTTCTCTGGTCATATTATGGCAATAACAGCTCTAGGTTAGGCTGTATCATGGTTTACGAACATTGGTTGTATTGTGGCTATAAGATAAAATCATATTATGATATACGAGAATTGCTTATGCACTACATCAAAGATGCATTAAGAATATAATATATCTCTTGTGTTTGGTGCGGGGGGGGGGGGGAGGGGGGCAAACTCCGATTTTGCCCCGGGCGACAGTATGTGTAGATCTGTCACTGAGTCGATATCACTTTGTTGTGCTCTTGAAAATTTTAATTTAAAAATTTTGTTGAGTGTGTTGCTGTCCTCTAGCTAAAGAGGTTGTAGATTTGATTCCTGGCATGCATCCAAACATTTCAGGGTTTTGGACCACTTTCCCTCAAAAGCATTGAATATTTCTTCTCTATAAAATATCATTGAGCATTGAAACATAAAAAAAAGCTTGGAAGATTTACCTTTCATATTGAACTGAGCTATGGAAGTGTTTTAGTCTGAAAATCAGTTAAGGGGCTACAACCGTGGAATTAGAAAAAGTTTTCATACAAAATCTCCTTAAGTTTATACCACATATGTATACATATATAAGTATAAATATTAATTACACACTAATTAGTATGCACTTGCTATTGGCCAGAACAAAAGTTCAATTTTTTCTTGGCATACCTGTTTGTTACCACTCACGGAGATTTTCTCCCCTTCGGCGTTGTTCAGTTTCATTTGTCAGGTTACTTTCAATATCAATAATTGTTTTTCAATGTATTATTTATTACGACAGTTTCATATTTAGATGTTTTATGTTGTATGTAGAATAATTAGTAAATACATTCGTCTGTCAACAAAACTTTCCAAAAATGTCCTTCTGCGAAGGGAGTGATAATAAGGAATGTCACGGTGCACATCTGGCGATGCAGTTCTTTCAGTACCTTATGGCCCCTTTTTGTGAGGGAGGGAATAAACCAGTTGCTAACCAAACTCAGTCTAGGATGGAGAAAACATCATTCTCTCCATATTTAATTTAATTTAGTTTAGTCGTTTTCATTCTAATCACAGTCATTACAGCGTTTTTTATTCAATCTCATCTCAAAATACAGTCCACTTTGTAACTCACATTTTTGCTGTTCATTAAATCAAATTTTTTATTCAACCATGTACTAGTTTTTATTTATTACTCCAAAACTTTGATGCGGCAGACCACACGTCATGGCAGGCGTAGTCACAAATTTGTCTAATTTTGGTCTGGAAGAAATCAGGTGGCGGTTTGTATACGGACCGCAGTCCGCCTATTGTCCGCCTATTGTGGTCTGCCTTGTTAAAAAAAACCACATTAAATTTTAAGTTGTGACGGTTAAGATAACCTTAATTTCTGACCGAGATTATTAAAGAGATAATCTACTACTGCTACTGAATATTTTTAAAATTTTGAAAGGGATCTAAGCTTTTTTTTATTTGTACAGCCACGATGGATTCAAAGTGGGTTGTGACTGGGCTCGAGCCGTGTTCAGCTCGGAAGGCCAGTACGTTGCTGTAGGCTCGGCGGACGGATCAGTCTTCATCTGGGAGGTGGCCACGCAGAAGATTGAACAAATATTGCGAGATTGTCACTCGTAAGTTGAGTTCAAGTAATGAGAGCCTGTCACTTGTAGTAAAGTAACAAGTTGAGGGTGACAGTCACTTGTAATTAGGGTAACAAATACTGTGAGACTTTCACTGGTAATTAGGGTTAGACGTACTTCTTCAGGAGTGCAGTGGCGTAGGTACGGGGGGGGGATAAGGGGGATATATCCCCCCCTTGGCCCTACAGTATGTAAAAAAAATTATACTAAAAAAAAGTTAGGCTACGACTATTTCTTTTACCGCAATGAGAAATAAAAAAACCTTTATAAAAAAAATATGTATAAATAAAGTTATTATTGTTATTATTTATTTGGTAGTTGAAAAACTGCCTAAAATGTTGTCTTTGAGGTATTGCGCGCCAAACGAACGCGGCAGGATCGGTGGTGATAAGAGGCTAAAATACAATACAGTATTTTGGAATATTAGTGGTAGCGGCGAATGCGTAACTGAAAATGAACTGTTACTGTAACAGAATCAAAGCAAAATTTCGCATTTTCTGTTCCTTAGTCACCACTGATGGTCCCCGATTTGCAAATACCCTGTCATGAAAGACAGACGATAAATCAGTCTGAGAACGCAACTGAAAACGTGCCTTTCACAGCCGAATTGGTATTAGATTAAAATTTGCCGCCTATAATATTACATCTTACAGAAAAATTGTAATGTTGTTAATTTTGTCCTGATGTTTTTAGTCCTATATACCAGAAAAACGTTATTTTGAACAATTATTTATATTTATCAAAATGAGTGAACCTGTAGGCTATACAGGCCTACATTATTTCTCGTTGGAACTGAAGTAGCCAATAAAAATAATAGATTCACCCACTACCTATATTCCCTCTAACGGCCAACACCGGAACTAACGCATCTGATCTCACTTTGACGTATAGGATGCGTTTTTAACTCAGTCAGTTGGTTCTGTGACCTTGCGTCATTCGCAGCGACGCGACGCGACGTGACTACAATATGTTGTGATGTCGAAACAGTGCACACTGACGGGGTTTTTCGCTTCAAAACGAAAAAGTGAGAGTGAAGGTGATACCAGTGGCGTGAAAAAACTATGAGATTTATTTGTTGTAACTTTGCTGAAACAATATTTCAGTGATCAGTGCTAGCAGAGATGAATGGAGTGAAGTGGACTAATGCAGATTCCTGTATTCATTTGTTATCTAGTGATTTTATTATAAAATGAAATAAAAAGTAGGGTAGGCCTATTTCTTCAAGCCTAAGTAAAATAAATGACAACTGGTATTTTTACAAAACTACGTGGAAGCAACTTATCAAAATTATGAGAATGAAGTAAAAACGTATACATACAAAAAAGAATAAAGCAAATGTAAGATCATTATGACATCAAACCACTCCCCCTTTGTTCAGCTCGTTCTTTTGGAGAACGAGCCATGCCCGCTTCCGGTATGCGCGCGGCGACCATGTGTCTGCATCAATTATTCCGTATAATATGAGTTCAACTATGCCTCTAGATTGCATAAAAAGCTAGTTTTAGAGTTATAATTTTAAAAATTTTTCTGGGGGGGTGCCCCCAGACCCCCCGGTTATATCCCCCCCCTTGACCAAAGTCTATCTACGCCACTGCAGGAGTGTGCCACACACAAGAAACCTTCCTTAATTTTCTTCAGTTTTTCTGGAAAAATTGTTACAATTTATCTCTCGCATGAACGTGTAAATAGTTCTTTATACCCTTTGACTTCTTACTTTTCTTGATAATGTATGAATCAACAGTCTATGTGGGTGGAGGAAAAAATGGGTGAAAAAATTTTAATCCAGAATTCAAGACTGTGACTGTCTCCAGCAGTTGTTAATGTAGGCTCATAGAGTTCTCATTTGCATTTTGCCTTAGTTAGTCAAAATAAATTTGTTTAAACGATACTTGTATTCTGGTGCCTTGCGGCCAAACCATTGGTCAAGCGTAAGACAACTCAATCAGTGCAAATATTACCAAAATACCCCCGTTGCAGCAGACCTGCATACTCAGCGAATTTCAAATGCAAAACAACATATTTCGATCCAACGTAGCGAGATTTGACATGTTTTTGTAAGCCCCATAAGAATAACATGGGGAATGAGTATGCAGGTTTGCTGCTACGGGTATATTAAAACTGGGTGGTTTTAATTCAATATTTAATAGATCTGACTAGGGGTGTGTGAATAGTGATTTTTTTGATCGAATCGAATCGAATCGAATAGTTTATAACTATTCCGAATATCGAATATTTTCGAAGCGAATATTTACGTTAAAGGTTATTTGTTCAGATGAGATCACATTTTAAATCGCAGCATGTAAGTATAAATACCCTATCGCAGCAAACCTGCATACTCTGCAAATTTCCAAGCAATGTTTAGCAGCTATTCAATAATTAATGCAATGTGATCAAAACAAAGTGTTATTTCATTGTGTTCAAAGATTGTTGTGATATAATGTTTCTTATATAAGTCAAATATCAATTACTAAAGTATGCAAAGGGAGAACTAATCAATTGTTAAGAATTTAGAAATTTATTGATTTCCCTTAAGCTTAGGTAATATTCAATTGAATAAGCTTATTAGACCTATAGCAGTTTCAGGATTAGGCTACTTAAAAATTCCTTTTCCACTGCAACCTACATTTTTCACTTTAAGGACTCTTTATCCCTTTGTTCTTTTCCTTTTGATGAATCAATAAATTATTTGATCGGGGATTAGGCTTAAGCGATAATAGACCAAAGAATTACACATAAAACTTGGTTCACCAATTACTTCATATTTGAAGAAAGCCTACAATTTTATTTGTGCATTAATGCCTGACAACAAGGATTGATTCTCCTAAAGTAATGCCATAAAATAATAATAAGTCAGAGCAGTAAACTTATCCTAAATTTCAAGATGATTTTACGAATGTTGTAGATGTTGTAGGCTTGGCCATTAAATTACAACAAAGTTTATTTATTTGTTTTACATAATAAATGGCAAGCACTCTCATTAGTTATTATCATAGGCGTAACTTGTTAAACCAGCATTGTACTGTTATCTAAAAATATCCATTTTAATCACAAACACGCTCTACTTGATTCGTCAGATTAATATTTCAACAAAATAAAATCCATCTCGAGTTATTAACTAACAACTATTAAGTTTTAAAGCAGACGACGGGGACAAAGACAACGACAACGACATTCGAACACGAAATGAGATAAAAGACGAACAACGAACAGGTACGCCAACTCTTTGCTAACCCAAAATTATTGTAAGTTGTTTATTTCATCGTATCAAAATTGGAAGCGATGGTAATCCCGGATTCCGCTTAAGGTATTTACGGCCTGAAATAGTCGTACAAAACACCAACACGACTCTTTATGGGGTATTTATGGGTCATTTCGTTTTGGCAATTGACGACGACTCGGGATACTGTCTGTCATTGGTGAACTCTCTGATTGGTCTTGATTGCAATTTTCTTTTACCAACTGATGTTTCGTTGGTATCGGATACTGGCAACATACTGGTCGAGACAGTGTCAGAACTAATAAAGGATGGACTGGGACTATTATTTGTAAAATTATTTAATGCTGTGATACGAGAAAGAGAATTTATCTTACGAAAAAATTCGTTGTAGCGTCGGGTACTGCGCAGTACTAACTCTGATCGTATTCAACGATCTCGATTCGTAGTGAGTCGCAATATCAGCAACCGAAATACATCGCTTGATGCATACTTCTTTAATCGCATCGTGTTGACATTGTACATCTGTCAACTGCCCACGTAAGGACGTAACTGTTTCTGATGTTATAAAAGTGGATTCGTAAAGCTGTTTGCAACTACAAAAAACGTACTTTTATTTTGAAAATCCTACTTTTGATTTTATGTCGGTCATTTAAATATTCGGTTCGGTCATCGAACTTTTTATTGAAATCTCAAATCGAATCGAATATCACGATATTCGATTCGAAAAAGTTCGAAGTTCGAATATTCGTACACCCCTAGATCTGACCTAGAAGAAGCCATTTACCAAGTTTTACCAAGATATGTTGAGAAATAAGCGAGATAAAGAATTTTTCTTATTTTCCCATAAGGTTAATATTGGGACAACGTACTGTGTTTACCACTTTCAATATCTCGGTAACCAATGGACATAGAGCAGTGATTCAAAATACTAAATTGTTTGTTTTTTTTGAGCTGAATTCAATGGTGCTAACAAAAATTTGATAATTTTTATTTTTATATGCAAAAAACCCATTTTTGGGGGGGTTTACCCCCCTTTACACCCCCTTCCGGTAGTCCGATCGGGCTGGTTTACGAACTCGTCCGAATAATTACTTCTTTACACGTCCATGTTTCATTAAGATCGGACCATTTTTACGCGAGTTATCGTGCTTAAAGACACCTATATATATATTCATGAAAATGGACGAATAGTGTTTTTGGCATCTGGGGACCTCAAAAAGAAAAGTTATGATGGTCTCGGGCTTAGGTCTTACCATGAGACCTACGGTAACAGCTTCTTCCCTATAGGGGAAATTCGCTAAAAGGTGTAAATTACCTGGAAATACAGCCAAAGTGACCCATCTATTGGTGTGAACTACCAGTTTCTTACCGTCATGGGTACATTTTCCAGTTCTAAAACATAAGCTAAAACATTATTCTAAAAAAGATGGATCTACACCAATAGATGGATCACCTTGGCTGTATTTCCAGGTAATTTAAACCTTTTTTGGTAATAAACAATGATTCAGAGGCTACACCATCATGAAAGTGGAAATGTTTAAATGAAAGATAGGTCATTTAAATATTTCAATACCACAGTCAATCGGTTTAAAGATAGATTAATCTTGTTTGCCTTGCAGGAGTCCTGTGACAGCCGTCGCCTGGCATCCCTACGGCAACTTCCTGGCTAGTGTGGACCGCGCCAAGCGAGCTGTGGTGTGGTCGGAGTAGTGGGAATCAGCTGATGAAAAACATGACCGCTGACAAACCAGCTGCTCAGTGACCATACCAGCTGGCAAAAAGATCAGCTGATTACCAACTGTACCAGCTGACGAGTGAATAAGCTGTTAATTAAACCACTTCAACAGTTAGTTGTTAATAAGCTAAAGTTGTACTACCCTTCAGTACTATTGGTTCTTGCTGGCAAGGTTGAGGAGGAATGTTGAAGAGCTACAAAATCAAAGACAAATAGTGATAAAATTTCAAATGTAAATAGCATTATGAACTAAACATTGATGATGATGATTTTTACTTCGGCGTTGATAAATTGTACTGTATTTTTTACACTTCTCAACCTTTCTTCTCATAGCCAAAAACCAATGTTGTGGACCATGTGATTGTTAGTATTATATTCTGATTTATTTTACTAATAATAAAGACATGGATTTTTGTTTTCGGTAGATTTTACCTGTTGGACAAACATTTTTAATACTCTTGCAGGAAAAAAAATTAAAAATCAGATCTTAACATAGCTTCTCAACTATATTTTTAGGCTTCAAACAAAGTTGTGTCGTACATGGTGTTTGTAATGACTAGTCACGTACTTTCTCTTTCTTAAACCTAGAAAAGTTCCCATGAACATAAGTATGTTTTAAACTGCTCAGTTTACTGTCTGTTGGTCAGTATAGGATTTTTCCATTATAGAACATAACTTTCAAACCAATTTCTTAACCACGGTCTAAACTTAAACATAGAAAAATAAAGACTCCCTTGCCTCGGATGGCCTACTTCCCTGATCAGTGTCACTGTGAAGCTGTCACTGTGTTTTGATGTTGAAATATGTTTCTGAGATCGTATAAAACTATGTTAAATTAAATAAAAAACCTACCTTGCAACACGTGGGTAACCTAGCGGTTTAGGACCTATTTGTTAGGAACTTATTTCTTTATTTTAGTTACTGAAATCTGTGCCCAAAGTTTGGCCAAGCCTGAGTGAATATTATGTATAAATGTTGAACTTATAAAAATTGTGCCTTGAAGAGCCATCACAATTGTGATTTCAAGTTAAAAGACAAAAAGCTTTGACATTTCGGGAATAAGGAGGTAATTAATTTGTTTACAATGTGTTGGTTGGATCTTATTTGTTATGGAAAGTAATCCTGTTTAAGTAATCTAAATCCTCTGAATGTTCCCGAATTTTAATCCTCCTTGAACCCAAAGCCATTTAACAATCAGTTAGCTCATTGATAACACCCTTAAGAATATTTATCCCTATACTTTTTATGCTACCTTTTAGGCCTTTCACACACCAGAGTGGCGTGGTGTGGAGTGACATTGCAGCGCGATGTAGCTTAAAAACTGACCAATACATTCATATGGTATGTTACTTACCGCAGTAGCAGTGGTGTAGTGCGTCTTCCAAATGGAGCACTGCCGCCACTTCCATGTCCAGTCACCCGCATGTGAAAATCAGCTTTCTATTATTTGTTTTTTTATTATATTGTTTACATTAAGAGTAAATGGTAATCAGATGATGAATTCGCGTCGTGCCACGAGGCGCTACTCCATTCTGAAACCGTTCTCAGTGGATGGACTGGCATGACAAATGCATTGTGGCACTGCTGGGCAGTCAGTCGTCCCTTGCCATGCCAGTCAGGTGTGTGGAGGGTCTTAGTTTTACTGCATGGTTGTCATTCACTCAATCACCAAAAACACAAAGTAGAGAGTAGGTTTAAAGATGCACCTTATTGTTTTTGATCAATAAACTGAACAATTGTGCTTTATAATTGATTGAAGCGAGGGATTGGAAGTATTAGCCTTACATTCATAAAAATTAGTTGCAAAAATTAAATTACATAAAATAAAAAATAAAACTTAACAAAAAGAAAGATTTCTTGTGAAGAGGTTAGGAAACATGAAGGGGTCATGAAAGTGTAATGTTCAAAATTACTAGGGATATGTCGGTACCTTGAGACAGTTCTCGGTACTACTGGTTAGCCAAAGAACTGATACAGAGAACCGAGGTACCTGTACTTCGGTACCCATGGTAATCGGCGGGAGTAAGACAATTGATCACACAGTGCATCGCTGCTGGCGTTGTGCCAATGAAAAATGCCACTATGTACTATTATTATTGAAGGTTGATAATGTTTCTAAAATTACTTTGAATTCTATTTTTTTTACTCTTGATGGAATTGTTGTCTCTAATTATTAAAATTGATTGGAATTAGGTTATTTTCTATAGGAATTGTAAAATTATCAATGGAAACAAATTTGGAAACTGTTATTTTACCTTGGAATTTGTTTGTTTGCTCACATAGTATATATATTTTTTATCTGCTAACAGAAAGATAAATAATTAAATTAATACGTGAGAGAGTATTTTATGACTTGGTGAAACTTATACTTGAAAATTAAAACATGTATAAAACAGTATCATTCAACAGATTGCCTTTAGGTTAGTAGGTACATTACATTATATAACACGTTATGACATACACTTGGTACCAATGGTACCAGTACTGAGAACAGAGAACTGATCTTGTCAAGAACCGGTACCGGTACCGACTTTGAAAAAAAGTGGTACCGACTCATCCCCAAACATTACTTAAACAGGTGATTTCCAATATGAGTTATTCAAGATATCGGCTGTTTAAGTAATTTTGAAGATTTAAACGTCATGACACCTAGGATAATTAACTTATGAACCATCAAATCCTACATGGTTGTTTAAAATGTTCTCAGTTAGAGGAATGAATAATTATAATAATCAGCTTATCTTCTTAATCCACTTTTTTGTTTGTTTTCCTAACTTTAGAAAGACAAGTTGGAGATAAACTCTTCATATATCATGTTAGACTACATAAAACAATTTTTTTTACTATATTCTCTTCTTTTTGGTAAATTACATTGTTTAAACGTTGTTTTCTCCCACCTGCTATGTTTAGACGCTGCTATGTTTAGGCGCCAACATTTTCACTTGTGAGACAGTTTTGTACTTTACTCACTCAACACACAGATAACTATTATGATTGTTAAAATAGTTTGAGATAGTCTAGATATTATGGTTATCAATATAATAACAATAATAAATAATGTAATTGTCAGTTATATTACCCCAGGGTTTGTTTCTAATGTTCCTTTTTCATGTAATTTTCATTAATTATTATTGTACAGTGTTTCAGATTAGTTTATAAATTTACCATGAAACAAACTGTTAAAAAAATAACATCCGCTAAAAAGTTTACATGTAACATTTTACACATAGTAGATTCATGAAGCTAATATAACTTAATTTCACGTTTAGGATTAATGATTTATACATTAAGCTCTAGCTTTAAGATGTTTTATATAAAGTTTGCTATTTTTATAAAGCATAATGTATACATTACCAATATTAATGTTGTTTTGTTTTGAGCTTTTTTCTAACTTATATTTTATATTTTGTCATTGGTATTATGTACAGAGGGTCTATAATATTGTAAACAAGTCAATATTAGTGAGAAATATTAGTATAAGTAAGTATGGAGTTCAATTTGTTTGATCGAGTCTGATATAAATGTTTTAAGCGTTGGAAACTAGAATGTCAAGTGTTTTAATCAAATGCCTAAAAACCTTTCTTTTAGTTCAGCTGTGTTCACTGTGTTCTTGATCTGTGGGCACTTAAAATTTTGGTGCTATTGAGCTTATATTTGATAAACTGGTTGTTATTTTCTTTATTTCTTCTGCAAATTAATTAGTCTTTTATTATTTACAGGTTCAACCGACCAAGATTTATACCAAGTAGTAGGAGCAGCAGTAGGTTGATTAAAAATCAAATATATTTGTACTCAATAGTTAGTTTCAATCACATAGCAAGATAAACCAGAATCAATTTCATTTAGTTTGTTCTTAAATAGTTTGTGATTCTGTACAATGTATTCAGAACCCTCTAAGTAGAGACATCCGATGTTAATTTTTTTAGTTCCTCCGCCGAAAAACAAAGGAAAAATTAGCACTGATGCATGGAATAGTTCAAGCTGGCTCCGCAGTCCACACTCGTACTCACTAGCCAAAATGTCAAAGTGAGAATGTTTGTAAACAAAAACAGGTTAAATTCTATGGTAAAAGATACAACTGTACAAAAAAATAACATACAACTGTCAAAATATTACAACCAGCTGCTTGACTTTGTAAAGTCGGCTTGACCTGTAAACTCCTACAACAAGTATTCCTATCAGACTGGAAAATGAAAGTAGCGCCATCTCTTTTTTGGCGGTGTGAACTTCTCATTTTTCCATAAGGTGTCCTACTTAGAGGGTTCTGTAGTCATTGTTCTGTATGACAATTATAAAGATAAACAATTGATAAAACTATAATTACTGTTTTAAACTACAGTACACCTCGGATTATCCGGACCGCGCAATATCCGGATCCCGGATTATCTGGACCAGCCCTTCTGAGAAATAAAAATAAATAAAATCACGCAAAAATATGATTTTAGCGAGTTTACGGGTGAAATGCGACTTTTTAAAGTAAAATGCAAATGTTATAAATCATTGTACGCATTTGTACAATAATAAGAGTACGAGGTTCTTATGTTCTCGGTTCCCTCTTTCTTGCTGAGTATTGTACGTTCACAGTAACTGAAGGAATCACGTTGCCTAAACACATGGCCTAAACAGTTATTACAGCATATTCGTGAACGTAGTATTCTGGATTGCTACTTGGGGTGCTGGCAGTAATCAACAAAGGCCTATGGCAATTTGGCGAGTTTGTTTATTGCTGTCATTTGATACGTAATTTCTTAAGAAGAGTTACTGTAATAAGTTTAGAGTTATTTTAAGTTTCGTCATGATTATTTCAAGTTTGAGTTATGATTACTTGATCTTAATAAATTGACTATTTTAATCTGTCATTTTATTCCAAATCTAAACCGTAAGTACGGTAAAAGTTAACATTATATTCGTTTGATTAATTATGAAGTTTAGTTCTTAAATTTGTTTCAAAATTAAACTCCCATAAAATTTGAAAGACTAACATGTTGTAGTCTTGATACGCTGTTTGCTGCATAAATTTAGCAGGGGCTAAGGTACGCGATCACTACTTAGGCGATATTGTAATGACCTCGGATTATCCGGATTGTATGCTATCCGGATCGGTGTTCCGCCACATTAATCCGGAAAATCCGAGGTGTACTGTAATGTTCTATTATTAGGTTTTTAAGAATAAGAAACCTAATAATATTATGGTAGTGGTTAATTTATAATCAATAGAACTTAATAAGTTTAAGCTTAACATAAAAAATTTTAGAATTACTGTTGTGTTTCTAACTAAACATTAATTTATTGAGAGGTTCCAAGTGCTTTACAAAGCTTTACTCGTAATCATGCAGAACTAACAGTTACATTTTCATTGAAAAATAAATATTTCTGCCTGTACTTATGTTAGTTTCTAAAGAAACTCAATATCACTGGCCCTGGTAATGTGTATGAACTTGATATTTTTGGGAGTTATATATCGTACAAAATGTCTTTATAAAAACTTGTTCATGTTATATAAAGTTATTAGAGTGTTAGGACTAACTTGAATATTATATTCTCAGATCTATTTTATAATACTCAAAGACTAATATTCCATTGCTAAAATTGTATATACTTGTGCTTATTTTGTAACTCTTGTAAACACCAAGAGTAAGAAAAGTTCCATATGTAATTTAATGTTTTTATTACTTCTTGAGTGGTTTTTGACAATGTAATACGTTGTAAATAAATTTGTTTTATAAAACACAAATCTATTAATTTTTCCCAAAGTATTTAATTAGAAATTATGATTGTTAGGCCTTAGACACCTTTTGATTATAGGCTAAGAGTACAAAAGGCACAAAGGCAAAGAGCACAGAATCTGGCTCGGGGGTCGGACCCTAAAAAGTGGGGATGATTAAGGATTGACAGTATCCTCAATTAGATTACATAAATTGTTAAACTTAACTATAATCTCTATATAAATAAAAAACATATAACAACACTTAAAATGTATTTAAACTTATATTTAAACCCGGACACCACATTTCCAAAAATCGCTCCTCGTTAAAAAAATGAGGCAGTTTACTCTACATTGCCACACACTACATCGCCACTGGCCATGACTTTGCTACCATACGCCACACCTAGTGAGCAATTTTTATAAAATATACTGGCCATGCTTTGAGCCCACGGGTGAGCACAGCTGGCATGACCTGGTGGCAACTACCACCTGGGTAATCATTTATTATCTCCCCCCTCTTCTAAAAGAAGTACATTGGAGAGCCTGACGAAAGTAATGTAATTTTAGAGTATAATATTAATATAAATAATGTTAAACCCTTTCTACCTGCGCCGGCCACTCACCACTCTTTTTTTTCCTATGATTCTTTCCTCACCCGAGTTCCAATCTCTCGATATACCTCGGATATGCCTTTCTTTCTTTTGTTTTCAGTTCTTTCCTTCTCGGGGGCTTTTCTCAAATCTTTCTTATTCTAAGTTTCCCTCTTTCTTTTCCATCCTTCTCTCTCCCTTCCTTCCTCTTCCTGTCTCACTCTTCTTATTCCTAATCGCTGTTCAGTTTCTATTTCCAGCGCCGGTTGCAGCTGCCGGGGAACCCACGGTCGCGAGGTTCACTGGGAGTTGAGGTTTGCGTCCAGTCCAGTGAAGACGTCTCGTCCAGTCATCTGCTTCTGTTGCATGCCTCCTCTCCGCTCCAGGTAAGTGCCGTCCAAGGTAAGTTCTCGTTCCTTCTATTTTTCAGGTCTTCTCACTACAGTCGCTGTTGGTCCCTTCCAGGTGATGTCTCGTCCGGGTGTGTCTCGTCCAGGGAAGTTGGCGTCTCATCCAGGTAAGTGTCTTGTTCGTGTTTTGTCTTTTCAGGTGATGACGTCTCCGAAGTCACTCTGCCTGCGCCAGCCACTCACCACTCTGCCTGCGCCGGCCACTCATCACTCTGCCTGCGCCGGCCACGCACCACTCTGCCTGCGCCGGCCACTCACCACTCTGCTTGCGCCGGCCACTCACCACTCTGCCTGCGCCAGCCATGCACCACTCTGCCTGCGCCGGCCACTCATCACTCTGCCTGCGCCGGCCACACACCACTCTGCCTGCGCCGGCCACTCACCACTCTGCTTGCGCCGGCCACTCACCACTCTGCCTGCGCCAGCCATGCACCACTCTGCCTGCGCCGGCCACTCACCACTCTGCCTGTGCCAGTCACTCACCACTCTGCCTGCGCCGGCCACACTCCACTCTGCCTGCGCCGGCCACTCACCACTCTGCCTGCGACGGCCACTCACCACTCTGCCTGCGCCGGCCAAACACCACTCTGCCTGCACCGGCCACCAGGGCCCGATTAAGAGGTGTGGCGCCCCTAGGCTTGAGTTGATTTGGCGCCCCCCTCCCCTTCACCCCCCTTCTGCCCCTACATATCTCTAGATGTATCATATATATACAATGCAATTACGAATTTAATTTCTCCAGAACTAATAGCTTAAAATTACATTTAACCAATAAAATAGCTAAACTATGATCATTATAGGCAAAAATTATCACAAATATAATGAATAAGTCAATTCTAATCAATTACATGTTCAAGGACAAGACACCGCAACTATTCAACTGACTCTCTCGCAACTTACACCCCACTGCTCTTCTTTTTTACTTTGGACTTCTGCCCTATCCGACTCGGATTCATCGTAACAGTCTCCATTAGACTTTTAAGTCTAACTGGTGGACCTGGTGGATTTGTTCGGCATTATTTCATATTTAGTTGTTCATCAACTTACCAGAACATTACCAGAACGTATTAACATTTTACCAGAACCAACTGAAGGATAACAAAGACACCCACATCCCGGCGTCACATGGGCTAAGACTGGGAGTATCTTTTTTTTGCTCTGCATTAAGAGTGCAATAATTAAGAGTTGGTAGTTTTCAGTGTCATAAAATTGATAAGCTTTTTTTATTACTCCATGGATCTTTATATCACACCCTGTATTTTTCCTAGACGACTATAGTTTGCAACAGCTGTTAATTGATTACGTTATTTTTTTACATTTTCGTTATGTCGTTGTTTTCGTTCATGGCATCTCATACTCATACTCATAATGTAATATTTTTTCCATTTAAACAATTATTTTATTAAGTTATTCGTTTTTTTCTTACCAAGTAACCTGCGTAGAATACGTTTTTCAGTCAGAAATTAGTTATTTTTAGAATTTGAAAATCCTCGGAGCCGTAATAGAGATAATTGTGCAATCAAGCATGATCAACCAAGCAATCAAGCAAACATTGCTAATGTACAGTAAGACTATAGGATGTATCTTAAGGTTTTAGGTTTGTTAAAAAACATGCTACGCAGGCCACATTTACGCAAAAGGGGATGTGGGGCTTTTGTTTTATTTGTTTAATTCTATTAAAAAAATAAAAACAATATTTATTCTCCACCCTCTGGCGTCCCTGGATGGCTGGCGCCCTAGGCTGCAGCCTAGTTAGCCTAGTGGTTAATCAGGCCCTGCAGGCCACTCACCACTCTGCCTGCACCGGCCACTCACCACTCTGCCTGGACTCCGCTAGTGCCTCAATGATTTGTTATATTTGCTAGTCTCTGACTGTATGCGCTTGAGTAATGAATGAGCTGTTAGTGTCGTCACAAGTGTGCAGTGATCCTTTTTGTGATACTGTAATTTCGAGAGTGATTTAATCCCTTAATCGCCGAGTAATTAACCCCCCGTAGTTTTTAGTAGCATGCAGTTTAATTACTTGATCAACACGCAAATGCCGGGGTTTCGTCTGAACGCGACGGGAGCGACACTGCAGATCTCGTGGCGTGGAAGTAGTTCCAGAAAAATCCACTAGAGTGCAGCACCAAATGGTCTGCAACTCGTCAGGGTCAACTGTACAGTCTTAGCAGGAAAAAACCCAGCAGATTAGTTGTACCAACATAAATCAGCTGAGAAAGCCAAATCCGAGTAAACTCGGGCATGGCAGTCAACAAGGCAAGGGTGACACACGAGATATCTCATGTGTGGTGGAGCGAGTACAGAATACTACCACGAGCTAACTCGTTTGCGGAGGTTAAGGGGTTAAACATGGTGCTTTATCACATAATAAAAAATGTCCTAAATGCAAGAATGATATGTCGCTAGACGAGAATATCATCGTTTCCATTTCAGGAAAACTACTGTTGTTCCAGGTAAAAACCCCTAAAAAAGACATGAAACTGAAATTATACAGTATAATATAACTAGGTTTGCTAGAGTTAGGTTACCAGTACCAGTAATTTATCGTTTTCCTTTGTTCTAGTGCATGTTAAATCCGCCCTGTGTAAATTTTATGTCTAGAGGATTTTACTTGGAGTTCATCGCTGCATATAGGATATAAGCCATAACCTAGAGTTGGGTAGTTGCCCAATAATATTTTATTAATTGTACTACCCCACTAAACCTTTCTTTCAAGGAAAGAAGATTAACTTTGCAGTGAATTGTCGCTCTCCGGTACACTGAAATAATTAATCCTATGAAGTTTTTTTAAAATTTTTAGTGAATACCCTAAGGCTTATCTTTGGTCTAAAATCGGTTTGTTGAAACGGACTAAGCTAAAATAGGGAAAAGGAAGTATAACTGAGGACGAGTCATCATGGTGAATGGGTCGATAGAGAGACTAAGGATGATTTTATTTTCCCTGTTGCTATACAAGGACATGAAACTTTGATTCCTATTACTTAAACCATGTACTCCCAGGCACAACAATTTTAAGTGATTGCGGACTTACAATTGCCTTAAATTTGAAGGGTTCCAGCTTTTCACAGTCAACCACTCGTATAATTTAATAGACCCTAACACCAGAGCTCATACGCAAATGGTAGAACGACTGTGGCGAGAGGTACGGTCTAATATTCCTCATGCAGCAACAGAAAACATTAACTACATGAATATGTTAAAAAATTTTCTTCAAACAAAACTAAATCTAATGTACAACAGAAATGTGCTTTTTGTGGAGCTCTGTTGGTGAGTTAAACAAGAGGAAATCAACCCAATTGTAGTCCAAGTCTCATCGGACTACGAATGAGGTATGTCCGCTTAAAAATTCTACTTTATTGCTGTATTTTTTATTTATAAAAATGTTTTCCTAAAATTACACACCTATTTCAAGTAAAACCTTATGGCATGTAGAATTTTAGGACATTGGGGGAGACAACAAATAAACAAAACCCTGTCTAGCTCTATTTGGCGATGCTTTGTGTGTTTGTGCATTGTGATATAGATTGATTGTACTGGAAACGATTTAATCAAAATTATTTACAAAACTTTTCAGTACGAGCCTGAAGGCTGAGCATCAAACGATGATATATCCCATAACTTTTCCTTTTTTATCTTATAGAACCATTAAGTTTTTTTTTGTTAAATGTATACCACCACCATTTCAATTATCACTGCTGCCGCTACTGCTTGATTCATCAGAGATGACATTATGATGGATACTGCTGGTAAACCTGTTAAGTGGCCACGTCAGTCGCAAAGGCGTTGTGGAATGGCTTGTGGTGTGTTTATTTCCAAAACATCTAAAAATGTATTTTGAATAATTACATATCATATATTGGCATTAATTGTCTATGTACAAATATACATATATACATTTCTATACATATATACATGTTTACATGTATATTTTAAAAACATATATTTTAAAACTTCCAGCGGAGGGACAGATGTGCAGTGTGGAATGGCCTTTACGATGAGACATATGGAAATAACTTCTTTCCTATAGGAGAATTCACTAAAATTAAAAAAGAATTTTTGTTGATGGCAAAATAAGTTTTTAGAATGAATGATCTCCAGCAACAACCCAAGTTTAGCCTTTCAAACAGTTACAGGAGACTACCAATCATATTATCCTGGTTGACAAGGAGAACCGTTTTTGGCCTGAGAACTTTTGGAGGAGAACAGCTGAAATAGCATGGGCCCCTTCCCTCCCCATGTAAATTTGCATGGGAAATAAATTGTCAAAGATTCCTGTGTTAACCAAATAGAGCCATGTTAATAAAACGATAGACTTTTATTCGTCTTTGAATGAGTTTCTCGCTGGATCCATCAAAGTAATCCTAACATATGATTGTAAATGATAAAATAACAATCATTTATGTTTGGTGATTTGTAATTTTGGATGACAATTAATTGGAGGAAAACAAGATTTTAAGCTGATACAATTTTTACCAGTTCTTTTAAGAACAATAATTAGATGTCAACATAGGTCCATTTCAACATAAAATTTGTACAACTTTGGAATGTTTTATATCTTTCCAACTGAGATAAGAAAGAACTTCAATCACATTTCAGTCAAGAGCAACTCATGCCCAAAGGGTTTCCAAAATAAAACAGACATGAAGCAATTTGATAGCCAGATAAGATATACGCTCCAGGGCCCCAATGCCAATTTTCTTGATCCTTTTGTTTTCAGATGAAAGAAAAACTTGTCTTATTTTCTGTTTAACTTTATTGATAATATTTTAGTCTCTGTAACCAACAAACCAAAAAATAATTTAATCTTTTACTAGCAGCCTGCGTCACTTCGTGACTTGAAAACAACGTGGTAAAATATACTTTAGTTTCATGTTGATTATGTAAGGAGTCTTGCAGGGTAAAATACCTTTCAGTGACCAAGTGTATGAATTTTTGTGATTTTTAAATTTTCCTATACTAATTCTTTGGATGATAGCAATGGATTAAAATTGCCAGTAATAGAACTTCTCGTTGGGTCATACTTTTAAAACTAACTTATTACTTTACATTTGCAACTTATGGGTAAGAATTTCCTCAAAGAATTTGAGAAGTCATTTATTTCATCTGCTTTAAAAGTGCCTTTGTATATGTTCTACACTTTGAAATTTTGACAGTGCAACAACATTCATTTTGCATAAACTGGGGGTTAGTCTACATAAATTCTCATTGATTGGTACATCTTCATGTCTCTGTTTTAGAGTTTTCTTTTCAAAATATTGAATCTTTAATCTTTAATTGAATTGTTAATTGTATACAACATCTACGCTTCAGTTTCTTGCATTCATCTTTCATACAGCAAACGATAAGAACAACAAACGGTAAGAAAATATACAAACCAATGATCTGCTGATGAACTAATCTCTTCTAAGTAACATTTATAAAATAGCCATTCACCGAAAAAAAAAATTATTCAATGCTCATAACAACAGCCTAGGAATTGAATTTTCAAATTGACTCGCTTTTATGTTTCGCATCTTAAACACATGTTTGGCAAATTTCCTTGAAGATATCAAAACCAAACCACCATAGTGCACATCATGAAATTGCAAGCTTTAATTTGATACCAAGATCAAGTGTCTACGACATGTAGTTTTGGCTGTAGCCCGAAATATACCAAAACACAACTCTCTTTATATATATCTAAAGAGTGCCAGTGGCTGGTGCCAGACTGTACTGTAGACTGTGGCATTATGCAGAAGTAAAGTTTTGAGCATTAATATTAATTAAAAGTAATCGTAATCTCCAAGACAAACTTGCTGATGTTTATGTTCATGTAAATTTCATTTATGATAATATTTTAATCCCTTGTTACAATACTCATGTACTCATACTTTATTTTCATTTTCAGCTCACTTCTCACTGCAAGGGAAGCAGAAACACATTAACACGTTGTAGGCCTTCACATTTTGGCTACTGGTGGTTCGGAATTTGGATTGCCGGGAGTTCCCAGCAGACTAAACCCAACATCAAATTCTTACTACAGACTGAGTCACTGTGACCAATGGTAACCAAGAATTGTTTTTGGTTTTTGTATATTTTCAGTTAGAAAATGCATATTAACTCGTAAAAGTCTCAATAAAATATTACGTAAATGTTATTTTAGTTGTTTTACGTGTCACATATGTGTCAGTTTTAATAACATTTTGTGTGATCAATTTTGCAATAGACAGACCAACTGTCCCACATTTATACATGAGTTTTCAAACCTGACAGTCACTGTTCTCACTAAAATTCACAGCAATAGTTCTGATATGTCGCATAATCAAACCAAAATAATGAGCAAATAAACACTACAGGCAACAAATGGGTAAACAAAGTAGCCACATTAAAGATACAGTAAAAAATTACTGTCTTACTGAATTACTGTGGCACACATTCTTGCATAGTAGATCGATAATATGGGCATTGATCATCCTCTTAAGAGTTGTAAAACCTAATGGTGGTTTCTGTGAGCAAAGACGCTAGAGATACATGGCAAGAGCTGTTAGGAAACAGAGGTCGGTAAACAATATTGTGCAGCTGGTTGCCAGTGAGAGATGGTTGAATCAGATAGAATAAATTATATCGTTATCACAAAAACTATCGTACTCGACTCATCCCAATTATTTTTACTTACAAAGAGAAGATGAATGTGCGGTTTATTTTCCAAATCTGCAGTAGAAGTTTAGATATCGTACAGTTAGGCCTAAATCTTAGGATCTCGGTAAATATATATTTTAATATTTTAACTACACCCTGGCTAAATACAGTACACCTCGGATTATCCGGATTAATGTGGCGGAACACCGATCCGGATAACAAAAAATCCGGATAATCCGAGGTCATTACAATATTGTCTAAATAGCGATCGCGTACCTTAGCCCTTGCTAAATTGATGTTGCAAACGGCGTATCAAGACTGTACAGCATTTTAGCCTATCAAATTTTACGGGGGTTTAATTTTGAAACAAATTTTAGAACTAAACTTTATTACCAATCATTTGAATATAACGTTAACTTTTACCGCACTTACGGTTTAGATTTTGGATAAAATGCCAGATTAAAATATTTAACTTATTGAGATTAAATAATCATAACTAAAAATAACTCCAACTTTAAATAACCATGACGAAACTTAAAGTAACTCAAAACGTATCACAGTTACTCTTCTTAAAAAATAACCTTACACATCATATTACAGCATTGAACTAACTCGCAAATTGCCATAGGCTTCACCTTTGTTGATTGCTGCTAGCGCCCCAAGTAGCAATCCAAAAAACAACGTTCTTGAAAATGCCGTAATGTACTGTTTAGGCAATGTGATTCCTTCTATTATTGTGACTTTAAATGCTTACAGTAATGTATTACATTTGCATTTTACTATTAGAAGACGCATTTCTCCCGTAAACTCGCTAAAATCGTGATTTTGCCATGATTTTAATTTTTTGATTTCTCAGTTTGGCCGGTCCGGATAATCCGGGATCCGGATAATGTGGGGTCCGGATAATCCGAGGTGTACTGTATATGAGTAAACTGGTGACGCCATCTATTGAGGACTGTGTTAATGTAGTCCTCCAGAACTACGTCAAAACTTTGCATTTATTCCTCTCCATTGGGCTAGCAGTCTACTACAGGTGTATTGTCAGTGATATAGGCTTTGATAAGTTGAACTTATCACGTTGGATCACTATACAGTGAACCAACCCAACACCATAAGTATCATACACAGCAAGCCATTTAAGTGAACGGCGACTGCTTTACATACATGTTTCGTTGGTCCCCTAGGTTCGACCTGAGCAACCTGTATATGTGTCTTCTTTCCAACGAATTTGATCTGAGGGTTACTTATACTTGACACGACACACCGGTCTGTTATAAAGTTTTTTTTTTGCATTGTAAAATGGAAACGTGACAATTGGTAGCCATTGTGATAAGGTACCCAGCTCTTCCTTGGATGCAAAAGTTTTTCACATTACCTCAGGGAGTTTGTAATAATGACCAGGAGACTGTATGTTCATCCAATATGCTTAGAATAAGAAGAATGTTAGGAAAAGATGCAGGATCTGTACCGTTCAAACCAGTGATGCATTTAAGTGCCTGATCTAAAGTCTCAGCTAGTACACTGTGGTGGATTTGTCAGCTTTTGTCTTAGAATTTACATAAACTGCAACTCACAGTGTGATGCTCAGGCCCATGCAGGGCCGTATTTTGGGCTCCAGAGGCCCTCGGCGAACCTGTCAAAGAAGGCCCCTACGGTCTCGGCAAAATTGGTGGCCGATCTCCTTTTTTTAGGAGATCGGCTCCTCCAAATTCCTTTGTTATGGGCCTTCGCGGCATGGAACTTCCTGCCCGCCAGCATTTACTGTCCGCTTGTCCCAGCCTAAGGCCCCTTTCCTGGCCCCTGAGGCCCCCTATTAAGCCTGAGGCTCCCGGAGGTGGAAGGCCTGCTTAAAATCACCTTACTGCTCCCTCTGAAGTGAAAAATAACACAAACATTGTGATGGTCAGCTGAGGAGGATATAAAAGAAGAATGTAGATTTATTGGGAAGGTATGTTTTGCAGTCAGTGCTAAAAAAAAGTTATCCAGTTAACCCAACTGTTATATATTTATTTTAATATTTCTGTTCTGTGTGTAGTTTGGTAGGAATAAATAAAAAAATTCAAACTGAATGGAGAACTTTATTTTCCTTCTTATCCACTAAATAAAAATAGTAGAGGTCATATACAGGTCCCAAGGATGTAAGTTCAAATTTCTCTGTGGTTAAAACTTCAATCATTTTTCAGTCAATACCAGCTCATTTCTGAAAAAGTAAAAGCACCAGTCATGAAGGAATTCAATAGCCAGGCAAGATATACACTCTGGGCAGCAATGCCGATTGCCAGTTTTTTTGTTTCCTCATGGAGTAAAATCTGCTCTTATTTTATTCCTCCACTTGACTGTTGCTTAAGTCCTTATTTGTTTGCTTTATATTTTTTAGTAAAATTAATATTTTCATACATACCAAATGGTTTCCCTTCTTAATTTTTAAAACAGTGTGAGTTTTTATAAATTTTACTTTGGTAAGGGGAAATACTTTTTGGTAATAGTAATATTTTTAAATTCATCTCTACCCCCAAACAGGGGTTACTGGAAATAACTTCTTTTGTAACAAACTTTTACAAGCAGCAAATCATTTCAGAAACCTTTAAAAAAGAAAACCATAAATACAAATTTGACTTTGATAGGATGACTATTTTTGAAGTTAGCGAGAAAATATTATGCATGATAATTGAAGTGGTTCTAATATCCAAATTTTGATTTTGTAATGGCTGTAATTTTCAAACAAGCTTAAGTAAATGCAATTAGGATGCTGTACAGTCGACTCTCACTAACTCGAAATACCACGGGACTGCGATTTTACTTCGTGTTATATATAGTTCGTCGTAGACATAGTTCGAGTTATAGAGGTAAACCAAATGAAAATTCGTGATACAGAGGTAAAGAAAAATGTGGTTTATTCGAGAAATATATATTTTTTCGAAAATCTAAGCTTTAAACTTATTTAAATATTATATATCAATGAAAAATACAGTATTTTTAATATAATAACCTGTAAAACAAAAAAAACAGATAAGATATTAATTCTATTTAAAAAGTCCGTTGTCTTCCTCTGCTTAAACAAGGAAAAACAATTACAGTATCAATCATAATTTTTATTAAAACAATAATACTGTATGAAGAAATTTTACTCTATCCCCTACATTTAATATTACCTTCACTTGCCTACTTTTCAATTTTTACCTGGTTTTTTTTTATAATTGTTGATAGCGTACTACCTGGAATATTAAACCTGGCAGCGATGTCTTTCTTCTTTACCCCCCCCTTCGTTCACCAACTTTATTATTTATAACTTTTCACCAACAGTCAATGCTTTGGGTTGTCTTTTCGCACTTGAATATTTCACGCACAAACAGTCGTCACACACACGAAAAGCCCCACACAAGATAAACAGACCCGAGACTGCAGACATACTAAAGACACTTGACCCCGGATATGATTCACCGACAGGTTGCATCCTGAACGCCGGGATTTCGTATTACAGAGGACCATTCTGAAAACTTTGTGGTATGGAGGTAAACTTCGAGTTATGGAGGTAAAGCGTGAATCAAATTCGTCTTATCTACTGAACTTTGTGTTACAGAGGTAATTTTGTGTCCCTTCGAGTTATAGAGGGAAAATATAACCGGAAAATTAGTTTGTGTTATGTATAGTAATTTCTTCGTGTTAGACAGGTTTTTCCAAAGGGATTAAAAATAATTCATGATATCGAGGATTTCGTGATATCAAGGTTCGTGTTAGCAAGAGTCGACAGTATTACACTTTTTGATGTGATTTTGGGTTTCACCCCAACCCCCCAAAAAGGCTTTGTAAGATTATTGTTTTTAAAGGGTCCAAATTACCTTCTTGCAAAATCATTTAACCTTGAAATGTTCATATCGTTTTAACCATGACTTCTATGAATAAAAGTTTTACATATTGACAAGAAATTTAATTTACTTTCAAACAGTAGCTTCTGCTTGAAATAGGTATAGCAGCAATGTTGAAAAACCTGGAAAAAGTATTACCCCCCAAAAAACTCTAATTTTATCCCCTTCCTTGAGCTGACGTCCCTCCCTTGGGGTCTTTTAGTATGACGTTCACATGTGTCTAACAAACATTTGTCCCAATTTCCAGGCATTCGGCTTTTTTTCCTCAGTCAAATTTGACTTTGCTATTATCTTAATATTTCTTCAATATGTTTCACCTCAAATAACTTATGTAACTATGAAATGGATTTTTATTAGCAAAAAAAGTTATTGCCTTTGCTGTAAGTTTTCATTTACTTGTTTAATGTCAGACGAGTTTGTGGACAGCGTTAACTGCCCAGGAAGTTGCGAGTTGCGCTCCCTCCGGACTGCTATCATTAATACTCAACTTTGTCCATTAGGACTAATCTACTCTACAAACACCTACAGGTATTGATCCCTTTCCTCTTTATGTTAATAGGTCTAATTGGATCTGATGTTTGGTGTTTAAGTGTACAATATGTGCAATCTGGTAGGAATTAAGGTCAATGGGATTTTGGTTTGATGGGATTGTATTAAGATCAGAAGTTTTAAATATAGCATATTAGGGGTGTGCCTATAGTAATTTTTGAAGTCGAGTCAAGTTAAAAAAAATACTTGCGAATTTCACGCTTTTTCGAGTCAGGTTTATTTTTAAGATTAGAAAGTAACAGTTATCTTATTGATGCATAAACGTCACCTCAATCATAATGATTATTAATCAAATACAATGTAATATTTTAAGCGATTTAACTCTGAACTAAGAGGAAGTAAATACATACCTAATAAATAATTATAAGAACTAATTTAAGAAAACTTTTTTTACTACATGAATTCACTAGATATACTCCTTGTTTGATGTCTCCTGTAAGCCCGAATTTCTTAGGCGTCAAATTAAATGAATAAATTTCAGGCTATATTTAATTTAATATGACTTCTTAGCATAACTCGATATATGATTAAAATATTTTATTTGAGTTACTCAACATGGTACACTTGCGTTCATGTAACCATTCACATGTAAGAGGAAAGTCTGAGTCATTTGGGTACATTGTGCAAAATTGAGTTTGTGATAAAATAAAACTGTAATAATTCATTGGCAGGAATAAGAAATCATACACAGAGCTAGATCATTATCTAGTCCGGCTCTGACACTTAGGTCAATTCACTTCATTGAAATTTCCTTGGGCTAAATATTGAAGTACTAGCATTTGTAAGAGCTGTGAGGAAACAAAAATTTAACAGTTAAAGAGCAAAAGCAAGAGTGGCTATTTCAGGCCTTGCAAGTAAATTTCATTGACCCTTATAGATTCTTCTAAACCCTTTGAGTAATGGGTACAGCCATACCCATCTCAAATAATAATACCACAGCCTTTGAACTGTTAACGTTGCCTTGCAAGGATTTTCAACATCGAAAATTCTCCCCTCAGAGTCTACAGCAGATGGGACCTTAAGAGAGTATGTTATTCATACCCTCTTAAGCCATTTTCTTGGCTTTGTTACTAGCAATGGCTGTGGTTCAGCCAATAGAATCAATTTATTTTGTTTAATAATTAGGATAGAATTGATATTAGTTTAAATTAAACCTGAACTAATTGAAATAAATTTCAATGAAGAATATGAGTGGTTGACATGACATGAGGATAAAAAAAAGGATATTTTATTTAATATTCATAATCTCAATAGCTTTCTATTTACATTAACATACTGAAGCATGCAATAATTATTAGTGGATAGTGTAGTGAATATTGGGCTCACGTTCAAACTCTGAAGTTGCCTGATCAATCCTGACAAAACTTTTAGCTTCTAAAGGCTTCTTTTGGACTATTCTTCATTGGCCATTGGGCTCTTTATTGATCCTACAAAATGAATGAATTTGTCTTTACATTTATTGTTCTTCCTAAATTAATCTCTCTAATTCATATTTAATTCAAAATATGAAGCCGCACGTGTCATGGTGGTAAATGGTGTTGGTTATTGTAAAAAATTTTAATTAATGTTTAATTGTTTGTCATTGGGAGGCATTTTCTAGGCATTATCTCTCTAGGTAAGTTTTATACCTTAATAAGGATACTGAAACCAAAATACAGCTATCATAAAAAATATGATGTAATTGTATTTTAAGTATACAATTAAGTATTACAAATTAATACTTAAAGTTAGAGAGCCCCTTGCATCTGCCAGTCGTTATTTAGCCACCGATGGGAGTGGTTCACTTAACTGTAGCGCCCCTTTTTATTTGATAGCCAGTAGTTTCCTGCCCAGTGCTAGGTTATGTGCGTGCATTTATTTAATTTTTAGAGACGTGATTTCAGTTTAATCGTCTTGTTGACATTGTAAATCTTAAAGACAACATGCCTATAAGTACAACAGTTGTTCGGAAGACTTAACAGCTAGTGAATTTAGTGCCAGATGCAACGAGTGCAAGTTGACTTATCATGCGCCATGTACAAGTGGAGGATCATCGTAATACTTTACTAAAAACAAACTGAGAACATGGAGGTTTGATAATTGCAGAGACAATGTTTCAGTTGAGTCAGGTAAAAGCAATGACGATTTTGATGACAAAAAATCAATTCTAGAAGCAATAAACGAAGGTGAGATAGGCGAAAAATTGGACTTGGTGCGGAATACGGTCGATCAGTTGGATGCAAAATTGAGAGCTTAAATTCTAAAGAATCTCAAATTAAGAAAGAGCAGACGGAGTTACGTGCTCGTTGCGACGCGTCGGAGCGCGAGCGCAAGCAGCTACAGGATCAAGTCCGCTTGCTGCAGCAACAACAACGCGACGCCGACCAACACTCCCGCGCCGCCAACATCGAGGTTGTCGGTCTACCGTCACCAAGGGGGAAGATCTGTACCATATTATCGGACTTATGGCTCGAGTTCTCGGCGTGAGTTTCAAGAAGGAGGATGTGTCCATTGTGCATCGCCTCAAGCTGTTTTCTTTAAAGAAACTCAGCATCCCCCTATCATCGCACAATTCGTTTCTTACAGACACCTGATGGATTACTGCTGCCAGAAAAAAACAAAGGCCTACGTTCGTCAGATCTGTCCAGCTCTCTCCAGCCTAGTTCTATTTTCATCAAGAACATTTGACAGCTTATAATAAAGCATTTCTCGGCCGAGCCAGACGCCTCATGAAAGAGAAAAAACGGCACTTCGTTACCTATACCAATGGAAAGATCATCATCAGAGTTAAAGAAGGTGAAGACGCGAAGAGAGTCGCCGAGATCGAGGAATTGGACTGCCATGAAAATAGTTCTTAATGCTGCGAAAAAGTAGGTAGGCCTATGCTAAGGTTTTGTTGAAAAATTTCGCCACTTTTACTATATTTTTTTCAAATTACTGGAGAATACTTTACTTTAAATAAACCAGTTTGGTTTGGAACATAGGTCTATTAGCCAATAAGATTAGATTTTATAGCCTAAAACTAATGTAATAATAACGTAATATGTCTTTTTTTGTAAAGTGTTTGCTAATTATGGGGAAAAATATATTCTTAAAATAAAATATTGTTCTTGGAAAGTACTGTTCTGTAAGGCTTTGTTAAAAAACCACGCCAACCTTACTAAATATTTTTCAAATTATCAGAGAATACTTTAAATAAATCAGTTTGGTTTTGGAACGTAGGTCTATTAGCCTATTAGATTCAATCTTATGAAACGAATGTAACACTTATGTAACTTGTCTTTACTTTATAAAACATTTGCTTACTATGGGGAAAAATATATTCAGTAATAAAATATTGTTCTTGGAAAGTACACTGTTTAGCTTAAAGCGCTATTTTGTTCTGAGCCAATCCTAAGTTTTGATTTATTCTGTCACATGGGCAGAAAGATTATTGTGTTATTTTCATTTATAAATTTAAGATTGTTAAAATAAAATTAAATAATGTTTTTGTTTATGTTGCTATAACTGAAATCGGCAATTCCTTTTCTTTTTTCTAACCTGTTGTGATTCTCTATGATAATAATTATATCTCATATTATACATTTACTGTATTAAGGGCTGACAGTTAATTTTAAAGTTAAAATTTACTAAGGTAGGTCTGGTAGGTAGACTATTTTACTTATAGGGTTTCTGTGTTTTTCATGCATGTAAGTTTCAGAATAAAAACATATTTTCCTCATGAAGAAATGGTTGATTTTTTCCAAAAACTGATTTTTTTATATATTCACAAACTAATTTTAAAGATTGGTCGAAATAAATTAGTTATGGTAATTAAATTATGTTGGCTATGAGATGGTTTTTTCTCAGTAATTTAAAATCCATTTCAGCAAGATATATTTTATGTATCATTGAAAAAATATATTGAAATATGATTTAAAGGAGTTGAATGTAGTTTTCAATCAAATATTTTGTAATTTGTTTTAGATTTTCGAGTTTAAGGAGGTAGCTACATCGCAAGCACAAATTATATCAATGCATTGTGACTCACTGGGTAGAGTGCTATGTGCGTGTACGGCTTGGTTAGATAAGGATGAAAATTCTTTTGAGTTATTCTTTTCTAAAAATAAGTGTCTTGAACTAGAAACATTTAGTGAGTACAATACATTTTTTAAAGAAAATGAAATGAAATTTCATTTTACATTTTTTAATGGTGGTTTTACAGGTATAAATAGTCTTAAGATATTTCATTGCAATATTAGGAGTATTTAAAAAAACTTTGATGACCTTTTATTAAATATTGCCTTGATTTCTCTTAGGTTGGATGTAACTGTTCTAACCGAATGCAGATTGAGTGGTGGGGAGGAATTCACTATTGACAGTTTTGACATGTACAGTTCGCGCACTATATCTCCGGCTATGACCAAATCAGCTGGTTGCAAGGTGCGGGGGGGAGAAACAAACAGCTGAAAAAATGACGGTGTAGTTATTTTTGTAAACAAACGACTTACTACTATTACTGTTTCGCAAGTCACACTAGGCGATGTTTACGGGTTAAGTTTAGACTTTGAAACAATAAATACACATTTTAATTTACTTGCTATTTGCAGAACTTTTGACAGCAACATCGAACAGTTTTTGAAGGGACTAGAAACTTGTAAACCTGTTTATTACACGTAATAAATTTGAGTCTGGCCCAAGGTACATTTCCAAGCTATTTAAAAATTGCAAAAGTTATACCTCTTTTTAAATCTAATGACAAATCCGAAAAAAATAACTATAGGCCTATTTCTATGCTGAATTTCTTATCCAAAATATCAGAGACAATAATTAAAAATCAGTTAGTATTTTATTTGCAAACTAATAATATTATATGTGGGTGTCAGTATGGGTTCAGACATGATAGGAACATATCAGATGCTATCTTTGATGTTTGTAAGGAAATAAATTGTTCAATTTCAAATAAAAAACGATCTATGCTAGTTTTATTGGACTTAAAGAAAGCATTTGACTCAATAGATAGAATTAAATTATTAAATAAACTTGAGTACATTGGAGTTAGGTAAAGCACCCATGATTGGTGCAGGAGCTAACTTAGCGGTCGATTACAGTGTGTTTCAATATCTGGAATAGACATTATGGAGTGATTCAAGGCAGTACACTTGGCCCTATCTTATTTTTAGAATACATAAATAATATTTCAAAACTTAATTAGAGTAGTAAAATATATTTATTTGCAAATAATACATTAATTTTTGTAGAGGGTAGAGATTGGAATGAGAACCGTCAAAAGGCAAATAATGATCGCAAAGTCATAAAAAAATGGGTCGATCAAAATATTTTATCCTTGAATAAATAAAAAACAAAGTTTATGCCAATTTCCTTGAAAAATACTACAGATTATAAACTTCAAAATTCAATTATTCATGATTGTATGGACCCACAGGGAAACTCATGCTCTTGTAAATCTATAGAAAAAGTGTTGTCTTATAAATACCTGGGAATTACATTTGATCATCGTTTAAAGTGGAGTGAGCACATTGATTAAAAATAAATAAATTAAGGAAATACATTTTTGCATTCAGACAATTAAGGGAAATATTATGTACTAATGAATTAAAACTAGCATATTTCGCTTATGTCCAGTCTATTATTACTTTTGGAATTATAGCCTGGGGTGGATCATTTAAATCTCTTCTTCAGCCTATAAATGTCTGTAAAAAAGCTATTTTATAGGCAGCTTTCAAAAAGACTTCCAGGTACCCTCCTGACGCTCTTTTTATTGAGTCCCAGATCCTACCTATTAGACATGTTTTTATAAAAACCTTATTAATCCATATTTATAAAAATTATGACAATATTTTCTCTCAGGTCACTCATTCTCACCGTACTCGTTTTGCTCAAAATGTTGGAATAAATTCTCTTCAGCTTCAAAAATCAATTTAACAACGAATCCATTTTATATTGCTCAAATTCTTTATGTTAATATCTGCAAACGTTTTCCAAACTCTAATTTTCTTTCTCTTCCGACACTTCCAATTTTAAAAAATAGAATAAAGACATTTTCCTCCACCTACTATCTATAGCCGTCTTTTAGTCCCTGGAATAGAATACTAAAGTACTAGTTTATACTCCATGGGATTTACTTACTTTTAGTCCCACGGGACTAAACGTAATCTACTTTTAGTCCCATGGGACTAAAAGTAATCTCATAAGATATACATGGGAAGAAATTCGGCAACTTCGCGGTGGACAGTGAGAAAATATGGCAATGCAGTCGATTTTAATTTGTTTCTCTATATTGAAGAGAGTGTCACAGCATCCGAGCGTCCGTTTCCGTTGTCTACAGGACAGCGTTTCCATTTTGAGTTTGCTGTAGTTTAGGCTATATTCCTGCATATTTGTGAACAAATAAGTTAGGCCTAGAGTATTTTAAAAGAAGAGTGTGAATAAAATGGTTAAAATTAAAGCCTGAATACCTTGTATTATTAATTTATATAGGCAATGTGATTGTAATGCAGTTTGTTGAAGCAAAGGATCATCTGAAGGTAAAGTTACAGTATTATACCTAGTTATTGTTAATGGTGTACGTGGAGGAAAGATTTTGTGTGCATCACGGGACTAAAGTACTTTAGTCCCTAGATGCACAAATAACTATTTTATAATCGCTTAATTTTGAAGAAGCCGAATCTCTATCGTTAGCAGGTACGGGCGGACCTGGCCCTACTCTCTCAAAGCCCCCCCCCCCCCCACTTATTCGAATATCTAGTTAAGTTTCTATATCAGCATTGATAGCATTCCTTTTTTAATGCAAATGCATTACAAATTGATTATATTAGTAATTAACCTGTAAAGCTTGAACAAATTACATAAAATTATTTAATACATAAATAACCAGGACCACTTTATTAAATAATTAACCATTTCAGTTTAATCCTCAGGTACTTCAAACGAATTGCTTACCATCAAATATATATATTTGTTTAGAGCCCACGCATAGGCTTTGATCTCCGTGTGGGCTTTTTCCATATTTTTGTTATAAATTTTAGTATGATTACAAATAGTATAGGTATGTATCTTATATATATTACTAAATTATGTAATACCGTATTGAGGAATAAATCAAGTTTTCATTCATTCATTCATATGAAGGAAGGAATGGGAATCAACAAGGGAGTTTGAGGATGGAGCAGGAAACCAAACATTCCAAGTTTATTTTGATATTTTCCTAAACATACCTACAGTATTTTGAATGTTTCCAAAAATAAAGTTTTTACTCATAATATTAAAACATAGGCCAACCAACTTATTGAGTTTAACATAACAAATTGACAATGAATCCCTAGAGATTTATTCAGTCTTCTGAGTTCCCTTCCTATTCAGGGAAATACATTCTAAATCTCATAATCCTTAAAGATGTATTTTTTAGAAAAATTAACAATATCTGTTGGTTCTAAAATAAAAAAATAAGGGCGTTAAAATGTATAAACCTATCTCAAAAGGTTTATATTTAGAAAAATTAATAATTTTAAAAGTACATAATATAACAGTTTTAATTATCTTTAATAATTTAACTACTTCTATAATTAACTCTTAAGTCGAATAATTAATTGCCCGAAGCGGTCAATTTATTAGAATAATCAGAGATTATATTTCAATGAAAGGCTGGAACTGGAACATATTAAGTCTGCATCATCTTCGGATTAGGTTCTATTCCAAGCTGTAGTGAAAAGGATACTTTTAATATGGGTCAGATATTTTTCATTTCACAGACATCTGAGCTAGATTTATTGGCCCAGTTTGGAAGTTTCCATATCCAGCCTGTTTGATGTGGGTATCATGTATCTGTCATTTAAGTACTGTACATACATCATAAAATAAAGGGTTTACATTTTGCCTAGAATAAATTAGCGAAAAAATATGATCCAATATAACAGAAAAAGAGAGATGTTTTGCATTTGAAGAGGGTTTTACTTTCTACATAAAGAAATTTAAAAAAAATTCTCCAGTAGGCTATTTGATAATTCTAGCTATTGTTTATTGTTTTTAGTTATTCTAGCTGTTCTAGTTATTGTTGAGTACTATTAAGTGGAGATATTATATCTGTATTTATGTAACTTTCCATTAATACTCGTAATACTGTTTACAATTTTGCTGGTACTGGTTTCCTCAAATTAATTATTAACCCTCAATAAAACCTTATTTATTATTAATTACGATTTGGTGTTTAAGTGAAAATAATTTTGAATCTTTTACTCAAACGATATTTTAATCTTAAACTATGTTATGTAATTTAACTTGCAGAATAACACTCCTTTAAACAGAATTTAAATAAAAAACAACATAGGCTTATTTAGCGAGTCTAAGCTTATACCGGGTGTTCAAAAAGTCCCGGATCGGCTTCGTAATTTTTTTATTATTAAATATTGGCCTACGAAACTTAGAAAATGTCTCTTGGACACAAAATACTATTTTGGCAAGTATTCAGTGACCCCCTACCCCCTCAGGGGGACGGCCCACGAGGAGTCAGAAGAAAATCTTAAAGGTAAGCATAGGTTGATATGTACATCAAATTAAAGCTCTTTTTGAGTAGAGTACAATGCCGCAAATCCGATCTCAATCGGATCACCGAATCCAAAATGGCGCCAGTTTAAACTTTTCTCAACTGCATTTTTTTACACCCTTAAAAATTAGATTTCAGACATTCTAAGCGTCCTTTCGTGATGCGGTTTGCGGCATTTTGTTGAGAATTTCATGCCCTTTAAAATTATGTACAGCACTACCGTTGCCGGTCATCATCCATGCAAGACATCCTTTAAGGTACCGTCCCTCATGGAAGTGGTTTATGCCATAGGCTGTGCATAGGTCGATATGTATATCATTTTAAAGGGGTAATAAAGCAAAATTTAATGCCGCAAACCGCATCTCGAACGGACGCTTAGAACGTCTGAAATCTAATTTTTAAGGGTGTTAAAAATTGCAGTTGAGAAAATGTTAAACTGCCGCCATTTTGTATTCTATGATCCGATTGAGATCGGATTTGCGGCATTGTATTCTACTCAAAAAGAGCTTTAATTTGATGTACATATCAACCTATGCTTACATTTGAGATTTTCTTCTGACTCCTCGTTGGCCGTCCCCCTGAGGAAATAGGGGGTCACTGAATACTCGCTAAAATAGTATTTTGTGTCCAAGAGACATATTCTAAGTTTCGTAGGTCAATATTTAATAATAAAAAATTTACGAAGCCGATCCGGGACTTTTTGAACACCCGGTATTTAAACAAAAGTTTGATATGAAAGTTGAAATGTTTGTGATTTGTTTAATGACTTCGGTTTTTTACAGGCTTTCTTTTGATAAATTTTAACTATACTGTAATTGACATATGGTTAGTGAAAACTAGAAATGCATCACGTTTGGCTTGACATATTGATCAAGGCTGGATAAACAGGTTTTCTTCCATTTGGTTATCATAAGAATCAGAAGTGTTCTATAACGTGATGGATGTAACTTTTTTTTAATATTGTTTTATTCTGGTTCAACGTACAAAACATTATACACAGAAAGTTTGACAAAACAAGTAACAGGATCAGGTTCGATCAATTTGAAGCACCTCTAGTAACATTAACATGGACAAAGATTCACATTCTAAAATAATAACAAATAAGTGACACTATCACTAATTAAATGATTAATTGCTTTAAAGATTGGCATAAACGTCCTGAGGAAGTCTAGGCTTTAGTCGCCTATTTAGGGTCATATTTCCTAGTTGATAAGTTACAGCTCCTGGAACATGTTCTAAATTTAAAAGAAATTTTGCAGTATTCCTTTCGACGAAAGCAGGAATTGTATCAATGCCAAATTCTCGATGAAGTTGGGTGTTTCTGATGAACCACGGTGAATTTAAAGCCGTCCGCAGGATTTTGTTTTGGAATATTTGTACCCTCTTCAATTTGCTACTACTCAATTTAATTTTGTCACCTCATGACGATACAAACTGTCCGTAGGTTACATATTTTTAATTGCTTTTTTGAACTCACAGTTAGATTAAAATGTTGACTGTGGATATTATGATAACTAAAGACAGTAAAATAGTTGTTCATACAACAAGTGCGCAAAGTTCACTTAAATTCTCTTCGCGCACCAGTTACATCTTAAAGTTTTCCTTTGTCTGCTAAAAATATTCAATTTAATTCTCCTAAAATCTCGTAGGCTATTTATTAGTTAGCTGTTTAAACGTAATATTTGTTGTCATAGTTATACAAAAGTCAACTGGGCAGCAAAGGGTTAATTTGAAAAATTATATCATTCAATTCATCATTTACAATCAATTGCAGTGCGTTAAAAAATGTATTTTTCATAACTCAGGTTGAAAGTGTTATTCCGTTCCTTGATCAACATTCTGCAAACTCGATTGCGGGCGGAAATTGCCACATTTTATGATAAAAAATGTTAAAATATACTTTATAAAAACTGAATAGGAATAAAATAAAATGTTTATTGTATACTAATAAAAGACCATACAAATACAAAATATATACTTTAAAATCACATCGCCGGATTTTTCATAATTGTGCTTGGGAAATGAAAATTCTTAAAGAGAAACTTCCAAAGAATTCTGATCAAGAGCCAAGTTATTAAACCCACCCGTTTCATTTACTTCTACCAAAGCAGAGCAAGAAACGGTGTAAAATGATTAATACTGCCACCAGCGCGATTGACCGGCTAAAATGTCTTTATAAATTTCTTTAAATAGCCGTGGGGATTTTAGTCAGTAATTTTACACATAACCACACCGAAACAGTTTTTTTGTGCCTCATTGTAGGCAGGAAAGATACTCTCCGTTGATGAAACAGTACGCACGGTGCTCTTCTGCTTATAAATACATGTAAGTAAACAGCTGATTGCAACAATGGCATGTGAAATATACTTTGTTAAGTTTAGGTTTGAAAATCTGGGAAACTCAGCGGGTTTTCCAAAAAAATACCTGATTTTAAAACATTTCCCCCCAATTTTATCTGTATAAAATTATGTAATGTAACTCGCTCGGCAAGTTTTAACGTACTCACGTGGGAACTATCGCTGCGGCGCCCGCCCATTAAAATAACACTATTTATTGGGCTAGTAACGTAATCTACTATTAATCTTCTCAAGTTTGGTGTCAAAAACTTTGGGAGCATTAATTTATTTTAGAAATAAAGGCCCTGTTGCTCTAGGCACTGCAGGCAGCTATGCGGCGTCGCTATGAAAACAGAAGAATCGGCCACCTACTGCTACCCAGCTCTATTGTTGTCATTTTATAACAGATGCAATGAAAACTCCCAGCTGATCTACCGACGGATAAAGCACTGGAAACATTTTAGCATCTCATTATTCTCTTCCAACTTGAATGTGCTATGCAGCGAAGCTCTCACTCACGACAGCGGCAAATTTGCCGCGACACAAGCCCACTCAATCTGCCGCGCCACATACCTGCCTAGTTAATAAATTAACCAGACAGACGGCCTAGTTAATTGACTAGTAGACGGTTTAATAAATTATTCACTGTATTAACAAATATTTTTTAGTTTTTATTGTATGGTTATTAAAATGATTTTTTTTTTAATAATAGTAACCATTTAAAAATGGATTTTGAATAAAATAATTTCCAAAGCCATAACTCGGATAACCGTAATCAGAGTCTCCATCTTCATAGTCCTCTGAGTCGTCCCCATAGAATGTGTCTAAATCTTGGTACACTTGGAAACCAGGAGGGTCATTGAAAATTGGACTTACTGGTGTAGGTTCTGGTTCAGTCTGAGATGATACAGGTTTCTCAGGTTTCTCCCCCACTGAATATGTTTGAGCCGAAATAATTTTAGCGTTTTCATACGCTACTCTGGGCTGAGGTGACTGTTCTCTCGAGAAAATGTTACTTTGCTCCTTACTTTTGGGCGTTCCTTGAAATTCATTTTCAATCTTATTTGTGGTTTTATCCTTGAGGCTTGCTGGGTTGGTAAATTCTGCCTGAGTAGCCTGTAAGTAGTAAACATGATTTAAAAAAAGAATGTTAACAGGATTACGCCTGGATAATAAAAAATATATATGTAAGCATAGTAATCTTATCGTTCTTTTGGCAAAAACTAACAAAATTATGAACCTCATATAACCTCCCTATTAAATATATGACGTGGTTATTCTTCCTTCAGAGTAATTCTGCCTGAATATATTATTTGATTATAATTTTAATATTATTATTAAAAGTATTACACTAGGAACAGATTGCATCAATATAAATAATTTCCCTCAAAAATGGATAAATAAATAAATATTGATTGATAATGAAAGAATAGATCAATTTAATATAGGTCTACGAATTAAACATTGAGTACATTGAGTGCTAGTCCAAAGGGACTCAACTCGCACATAATATGGGGTGTTGATTAGGTGTGGTTTTTACCGTTTAGATAATTTTTCAATTTTAAAATAAAATTTGTTATTAAAAATTTACATGAATTGTAACAAATACAAAGATTTGTATTGTTTTAAAGAGTATTTCTTTGAAATGATGGGTATTAACACCACCTTAAAAATATCTACGTAAGCAATATGGCTGACGGATTCAAAATGGCGGCGTGAAATGGCCACCAAGTAAAAATTTAAGTGTACTCACTTTCGAAAATTGGTTGGGGAAAGTCTGGGATTGGTATTTGAATAAATTTCAGAAATGTTAGTATGTGAAATTCAAATCTTAACAGAAACGGGAATTATCTGCTAGGTTATTTGATGCATGAGGTCCTTTTGAATGTTGTTCAGTGCAACCTTAACATCCTTTCTCCTGAACCTGTTCCTCACTCGGGAAACGAGCTCATCAGTCCTGCAGATCCCACAACCTAGCTAGCGGAAAAAATGAATCAGTGGTTCATGGCGCTTCTTCGGACTCAAATTCTTCTGCTGTTTTATCTCATGCTACTACCGATTCAGATTTTCTACGAATCTTCCACCAAAACATCCAAGGTGTGAGTTCTAAGGATTACGCCATTGACATCTTAATCGAACAGTTTTCTCCTGAGGTTATCTGTTTAACAGAACATTTTTTGTCTGAGACTGAGGTCCAAGCTTTTTGTATTCCAGGATATCATCTATCGGCAAGCTACGGTAGATCTAAAGCAAGGAGAGGGGGGGTTTGCATCTTGGTTTCGGATTCCTTAGAAACTCAAACCATTGACGTTTCCTCCTTTTGCATAGAGGGCGAGTGTGAGTTTGCAGCGGTGAACATCAAAGTATCTGACACATGGTATCTTCTCCTGGGTACTTACAGGACACCTAAGAAAAGGTCTTCTGACTATCAATTATTTTTTGATTCTCTCAGCAGATGTTTGGATGAGATCTTACATAAAAATTCCCATGCAGTGGTAGCTGGTGATTTCAACATTGACCTGTCTGTTAGTGATTCTTCCTCCAAAACGTTTGGGAATTTGATGTCTTCATATGGTTTGCGACAAACAATTTTTACATTTACTCGTGAATATAGTGGTTCTTCTTCTATGATTGACAACGTTTTCACGAGCATCCCAGATGATAGGTTCAAATCCTCAGTCGTGATTACAGGTTTCTCTGACCACCATGCCCAGATGGCAGATATCAGTGTAGGTAAATGGAAATCCATTGTCCCAAATTTCAAAATGCACCGCTCTTTTACAAAAGATAACATTCGAGTTTTTAACTTTCTTCTTCAACATAAGACATGGGATGACTTGTTTTTACCCGGGAAGGTTGATGAAAAGTTTGAAGCTTTCATGACCACTGTCAAATATCATTTCAATTTGGCGTTTCCTGAGAAAAAGGTTAAGATCAAAACAAACCCCCCATCAAAAAGAGTTGTCCTCAACCCTTTGCTTCAAAACGCAAGGGATGATCTGCTCCATCTTTATAGCCTGACTAAGGATATGGATTCTTCTCATCCTATGAAACAGAGGTAAATCAGTCAAAAGAAAACATTCAGAAATCTGGTTCAGTCTTTTAAAGCAGAAATTGTTCTGGAAAAAATTTCAGTATCACAAAACAAGCAAAAGGCTGTTTGGAATATTGTAAACGAGCACATCCCTGGCAAGGCTCCAAAACCCTTCAGAAAGTTCGTTGTTGAAGACAGCGATGGCAGGCTGCTTGATGATCCAAAGGTTGTTTCTAGTTATCTCAACAATTACTTCTCCGAGGTCGGACTTAGAGTCGGAGGAGATGGATCGATTTCAAAAGTGTCTTCTTTAGAGAATCACACCGTAGGGTCTAGCCTTTTCTTATCTCCAACGAATGAAGAAGAGGTTCTATCAGCAATAAAGTCGCTTAAGTCAAGTAATTCATCTGGAAATGACGGTATTTCATCGAAAATCTTGAAGTCATGTGCTAATAGTTTATCTGGACCTCTTGTTCACATTATTAATTCATCTTTCCAGAATGGACAGTTTCCAACATTGCTGAAGACTGCATCTATCAAACCCTTGCCCAAAATAAAAAATGCTCGAATTCCTGAACATTTCAGGCCAATTTCAATTTTGTCAACCTTTTCAAAGATAATTGAATCTTCATTTTTGACTGATCATGACATCCTTTTCAAAAACCAGTTTGGATTCCGGAAGAATACTTCGACCGTAGATGCCTTATTTAACTTTGTTTCCTCTTTGTCTTCCTCACTTGACCTGAAAGAATATTCATTAGGTTTGTTTCTTGACTTAAGCAAAGCTTTTGATGTTGTGAATCATTCCATTTTGCTTGAAAAGATGGAAAAAATAGGCTTCAGAGGAAATGCTTATGACTGGATATCATCATACCTACAGACCAGATCGCAAGTTGTTTCAGTCCCATATATAGATGAGATAGGTTTTCTTAAAATGAGAGACTCTGAAAAACTGACAGTGCGGTCTGGAGTACCGCAGGGCAGTGTCTTAGGCCCGGTTTTGTTTCTTATTTTCATTAATGATATTGCTAGAAGTGTTTCTAAAGCTAATCTTTGTTTGTTTGCGGACGACACTTCTCTTGCTCTTTCCAACAAGAATCTTGAAAAATTAGAGGTGGAAATGTTTATTGAAGCTAATTCAATCTTGCAATGGTTATCCGAAAATGGTCTTGGTATAAATGCAGAGAAGACAAAGGTTGTAAATTTTTTCCTAAGGAAAAGGGAAGGTTCCGAGATTAACCAATTGATAATAGGTGACTTTGAAGTTATGTCGTCTTCTAGTACCAACTTTTTAGGAGTAACTATAGATTCTAATCTCAACTTTCATGAGCATATTGACGGTGTATCCAAAAAACTAAGTCGTGTTCTCTTCCTTCTTCGCAGGCTTGCTTATTTCTCAAATCGTGAAATCCTTCTCACAGCTTACTATGGATGTTTTTTCCCTATCCTTGCTTATGGTGTTGCAATTTGGGGCCACGATAGCTCAAAAACCAAAACAGTTTTCAATGCCCAGAAGAAGGCCTTAAGAATTATACTTGGGCTTCGTAGATTGACATCATGCAGGGGCAGGTTTAGGGATAACAATATCCTGACGTTCCCATCACTTTATATTTTCAGTTGTTTGACATTTTTGAGAAATAACTTTGGTCTGTTCCCTCATCAACCTCCATCTCAACGTAATCTCCGAAAAACAAATTGCCTACCAATACCTCAGCACAGAACAACATGGTACCAGCACCAGACATATTATTCATCCATAAAGCTATTCTACCACCTCCCATCATCCCTAAAAAATGAAACAAACACCATCAGATTTAAAAACAAATTAAAAGAGTTTCTCATTGTTAAGGAATGTTACAGCTTGGAGGAATATTACTCCTAGAATTTACTTTTTATTATAAGTAAATTTATTCCATTGTGTATTAATTGTGTGTATAAATATATATACTATTGACGATTGTAATGCACATTTGTGTCTTTAACAATAAAATTATTTGACTTTGACTTTGACTTTGACTTTGAAATACCCCCGTTGCAGCAGACCTGCATACTCAGCGAATTTCAATTGCAAAACAACGTATTTCAAGCAAACATAGCAAGATTTGACATGTTTTGTTAAGCTCCATAAGAATAACATGGGAAATGAGTATGCAGGTTTGCTGCTACAGGTATATTAAAACTGGATGGTTTTAATTCAATATTTAGTAGATCTGAACTAGAAGAAGCCATTTACCAAGTTTTATCAAGATATGTTGAGAAATAAGCGAGATATAGAATTTTACTTATTTCCCATAAGGTTAACATTGGGACAACGTACTGTGTTTACCACTTTCAATATCTCGGTAACCAATGGGCATAGAGCAGTGATACAAAATACTAAATTATTTGTTTTTTTGAGCTGAATTCAATGGTGCCCACAAAAATTTGATAAATATTATTTTTCTATGTAAAAAACTCAAAAAGCCCATTTTTGGGGGGGTTTATCCCCCTTTACCCCCCCTTCCGGTGGTCCGATCGGGCTGGTTCACGAACTCGTCCAATTGATTACCACTTTACATGTCTGTACTAAATTTCATAAAGATCGGACCATTTTTGCGGCCGCTATCGTGCTAACAGACACATATATATATATATATATATATATATATATATATATATATATATATATATATATATATATATGTATATATATAAAAATTCTAACGAATAGGGTTTTTTGCTTCTGGGGGCCCCAAAACGAAAAGTTATAGTGGTCCCGAGCTTAGGTCTTACCATGAGACCTACGGTAATAGCTTCTTCCCTATAGGGGAAATTCGCTAAAACTATCATTTACGAAGCTAATTTGTGAAAAAAGTAAATAAACATAAGTAAAATATACTATAGTTAAGTAAATAAATAAAAATTATTGGATCAAATCTATTATTCTCGAAAAATTGTATAGCATTGAATTGATTATGTAAACTTAATATTTTTATTAATTCATTAGAAATTTTTATTTCATACCAGGATCAGAAGGAGGCAGAAGAAGGTGCAGTTTAAAACCATGAGAAAGATGTATGGATGCAGTAACCGGAGAGGAGACAGAAATAACAACAAGCCGAGCTTTTAACCGTAGTAGTTATGCGGCTTTGTGACCGAGTTGACGCGGCGTCATGGTTGATTAGTTACGAGTTACCCGACCCCGCTAACGAGGATGAACAAAACACTGGGGAACTTAAAATCATTGGTACTTATTGCACAACCTTGCTATAACAAAAATGTAAAATGTCGATTAAAATTATATTTAAATTATCATAAATTTCTTGAAAGACATTTTACTCTAATAACAGAAATATAAGTCAGATATATGAATTTATATGAGTCAGTAACTGATTCTGGTAGAAGTATTCGTGGTTCAATATTAATATTTAACTCGAACATAAATGAATAGTGAGTGTAAATTTGTAGTGCCTCATGAAGTTTTCTTTACTGGCAAAATTCAGCTGATTCTTTACTCAAGATCGCCATCAGTTAGGCACCCATTGATCAATGGCAATAACATCCACAATCAAGCAACAAAACTTAAAACTTTGTGTTAAATAAAAGATTGCTTAAATCCTCTGGTGTCTGAAATTTAGATATTGAAATTAATTTAATTTATTTAATGCCCTATTAACTTAATTGAGATTTTGATTTAAAGGAAAGCACACATTCAAATAACGTATAGATATTTAAGTTATAATCTTAAATATACCCCCGTTGCAGCAGACCGGCATACCTAATTTCAAATGCAAAAGAACATATTTTAATCCAACATAGCGAGATTTGAAATTTTTTGTAAGCTCCATAATAATAACATGGGGAATGAGTATGGAGGCTTGCCGCAACAGGTATGTTAAAACTGGGTGGTTTTAATTCAATATTTAGTAGATCTAAACAAGAAGAGGACATATGCCAAGTTTTATCAAGATGTTTTTTATCAAGAAATAAGGAAGATATAGAATTGTGTTTATTCCACTCAAGGAAAATATGGGGAATGAGGATGCAGGTTTGCTGCCAGAAAAGTGGAAATATTGGGGATTTTAGATAATAGACATTAGATCTCATCTGGATAAAGCCCCAAATTAAGTTTTATTTAGATATGTTGAGAAATAAGTGGTATATTAAATTTTACTTATTTTCCATAGGGTTAACGTAGGGATAACGAACCGTGTTTACCAATTTAAATATCTCGGTAACCAATAGATGTAGAGCAATGACTCAAATACCAAACTTTTTTTGTTGAGCCAAATTCAATTATGATAATAAATATTGGATTATTTTTATTCACCCTTGTAAAAAACTCAAAACCCCCCATTTTTTGGGAATCATCCCCTTTTACACCCCTTTCCGGTGGTCCGATTGGGCTTGTCTACGAACTCGTCCGAGCGATTACCACTTTACACGTCTGTGCCAAATTTCATTATGATCGGACCATATTTACGGCCGCTATATATTAACATATAGAGATATATATATATATAACAAACCTTTGTTTTTTCTGTGAATTTGTTCGTTTACAGGAAGACAAATGTGATAAAAATATTCCCTTATTTACGAGGGCTGCACAACATGTAATTAACATATCCTTAATAACGATATGTTCAACATGTCAGCGAAACATTTTAGCGAAGATTTTCATTTAACAGATTGAATAAGAGCCAGATAGATTTGAGAGGATAGTGTTCGTGTGCTCGGTTTTATTATTCCTTCGGATGCTTAATATCAGTTTCATCACCAAGGACTGAGGACGTCAGGCCTTCCAGCAAAAAACTGATTAGCGAATTTTCCCTATAGGGAAGAAGCTGTTACCATAGTACTCATGGTAAGGGTGAGACCTAAGCCCGAGACCACGATAACTTTTCATTTCGGTGCCCAAGAAGCAAAAAACACCATTCGTTCAAAAAGGTAAAAATAAGTTAACATCGTCTCGGGCTTAGGTCTTACCATGAGAACTTTCTGGCAACAGCTTCTTTCCTATAGGGGGAATTCGCTAATAGGCTGGAAGGCCTGACGTTCCTAGTTCAATCGACCAAAATAGAATTGAACAAGTTTCCCATAAAAATTTTTGTTCTCTGGAAATCAATAGCCTTTTTCCGTTGTTTCCCTTCTGGATTTGCCATTGGCTGTTGGGCTGTTAATTAACAGTCCTGCCTAAGGAACATGTCGGCCTTAGTCAGTAACAAGACTACAAGATCGCGCCACAATCATCCTCCACTCATCTGTCATTCATACTTGGCTTAAAATACCTACCTGGGTAGGTCGCCATTTCAAGAAAAGAATAAAGTAGGCTATCGCTTTAATTTGGATGGATTTATCAAAGAACAGACGGTACACATTCAAAGAGTTTTAAATCGCATGTTTAATGGAAACGAACAAATTTTAGTAAGGTTTTGTACATTTATATTTATTAACTAATGTTTATCTACTTGAGGTTGTCATCCCCTCGGGGCACCATTGCTCCTTTAGGATACTGTAATATTTTTTGATTAAACTCATCTTGAGGGTCAAACTTGGGTATTTCTAAGGGAGGCAGGTTTGAGTTATCATCCTTGTTCCTCGCCGATGTAATCCATCCTCTCCTTATAATTGTGATTTTCGTTCTCCTTGGCGAGGAAATACAGCCCATGACAGCCTGGAAAAGGTTGAAATTTTCGTTAACTAGCTTAACTTGACACTTTCTGAATTTACTGATTGTGATCCCGGAGCTCTATGTTTCTTATGCTCAAGTAACCTTAACAAAAGTTGCCACTGTTGGAAAAATTCAAAATTACCTTAAGGTTTGTATTTAAAAATACTCTACTTATGTGACAGGTCCACTGCAAGCACAAGGCTTAACAGCTTAAAATTATAGTTAAAAACAATTGTTGATGTGGTTGTTGTTGTTATTGTTGTTGCTAATCTAATGGTTAGCGTCTTGGACTTTGGTTTAAGAGGTCGCAGGTTCGATTCCCGGCATGCACACACACATTTGATAGATTTGGACTGCCATGCCGCTTTCCCTTAAAAGCGTTTGTGTAACTTTCCTAAAAAAATGCCGTTGGTGTAAACAGTAAAAAAACTCTACTGTCACGAACCCTTTGGTTAAATTTTTGTGTCACTACCCCAACCAACAAAATCATGATTTTGGACAGGGAGCTGTCTCACAGTAAAAACAATTAAACCTTCATTAAGTGATTATGTATTTTGAAGGGCTCGTTAGGTCCGACACGGTGATAAGTTCCTGAAGCGGATTCCATGCCCAACATTAAAATATTCAATGAGTTAATATTTACATATTTATAAAATATAACATTAATTTTGGAAAAGTTATAATATTTTATGCTGACTAGATACCGATTTGGAATGTGTACTGGAGAGTTTATTTGGCAAGCCCCTTAAACTTGTACGGCCATGCGATTAAAGTTTAATTCTTTAATATGGGGCAACTAAGGTCCAAAAAGTTTACTGTAAAAAAAACTTTTGAGGAGTGTGTAACCAATATGTAACCAATGGACATAGAGCAATGATACAAAATGCAAAATTGTTTGTTTTTCGAGCTGAATTCAATGGTGTAAGCCAAAAATTGATTAGTTTTATTTTTCTACGTGAAAAACTAAAAAAACCCATTTTTGGGGGTGTATTCCCCTTTACCCCCTCTCCCGGTGGTCCGATCGGGCTGGTTTACGAACTCGTCCAATTGATTACCACTTTACATGTCTGTACCAAATTTCATTAAGATCGGACCATATTTACGGCCGCTATCGTGCTGAGAGACACACATATATAATACATATAGATAGATAGATAGATAGATAAATATAAAAAATCGAACGAATGGTGTTTTTTGCTTCTGGTGGCCCCAAAACGAAAAGTTATCATGGTCTCGGGGTTAGGTCTTACCATGAGACCTACAGTAATAGCTTCTTCCCTATAGGGGAAATTCGCTAAAACGAATGAATATTTAAATTTTCAGGCAAATGGCCATATACAGAGTTAATTACCTTTCATTTAACACAACCTGCATGTAAATCGTTCCGATAAAACTCCATATCGCACTTAAAATAGGCTAAAAACTTTACCCCATGTTATTATCTAAAATGATTTTAATTTATGTTTTTGGAAAATTGAGTGGAGTAATAGCTGCAATCGAAGAAAAATGGACAAATATGGAAACAATTACCATTTATTTGGTACCAGCCTTGTGCAAATCGGTCCAATAGTATTATGGTCAGGCTCGCTGCCAAAAGTTTAATTTTTTCCCTATGTTAAATCTCCATAAGAAAAGTTTATTTTCCTTTGAACCCGATTAACATAAATGTGTTCAAATGCAGCATTCATCGTAGGTCCCAAAATGACATTTAATATGAGTATGAACCATTAAAACCGACCTTTTACAATTTGTCACTGTAATAAACATTTAGACCATACCATTTTTGGTTATTGAAATCAGCTGTTTCACATAATTAAGTAGTTATAATACTAAACAATTTATCAATCAAATATAATTTTTTATTTACATCTATAAAACTCTATAATTTAAATAATATAAAACTGTTTTTTTCTTTCAATTTAAAGGATAATACGTGATAATTCATACATTTTTAGCGAATTTCCCCTATAGGGAAGAAGCTGTTACCGTAGTACTCATGGTAAGACCTAAGCCCGAGACCATGATAACTTTTCGTTTTGGGGCCCCTAGAAGTAAAAAACACTATTCGTTCATTTCATACATATATATATATATATATATATATATATATATATATATATCGGACTACCAGAAGGGGGGGTAAAGGGGGGTAAACCCCCCCAAAAATGGGTTTTTTGAGTTTTTTTACATAGAAAAATAAAAATAATCGAATTTTTGTTGGCACCATTGAATTCAGCTCAAAAAAATAAACGATTTCGTATTTTGAATCACTGCTCTATGTCAATTGGTTACCGAGATACTGCAAGTGGTAAACACAGTACGTTGTCCCAATGTTAACCTTATGGGAAATAAGTAAAATTCTATATCTCGCTTATTTCTCAACATATCTCAATAAAACTTGGTAAATAGTTTCTTCTAGTTCAGATCTACTAAATATTGAATTGAAACCACCCAGTTTTAATATACCTGTAGCAGCACACCTGCATACTCATTCCCCATGTTATTCTTATGGAGCTTACAAAAACATGTCAAATCTCGCTATGTAGGATTGAAATATGTTGTTTTGCATTTGAAATTCGCTGAGTATGCAGGTCTGCTGCAACGGGGGTATATATAGCTCTATATATATCTATATATATATAGATATATATAATAATAATAATAATAATAAATTCTTTATCTCCCAAATATAGTAAAGTACAGTACATTCATTCCATGTAAAACAAGAAATACATTTAATTTACAAATTGCAATAACGTAGCCAGACTGACCCTGAAATACATGAAATGTCTATACAAGTTCCATTTTTTTCATTCGGAAAATAAATTTAGTCTCCAAGGCTATGCCTGATTGGAGACTTCCACAGATTTAAATTTTTTATTTCACAGTGACAAGACATATATTATATATATTATATAGGTATAAGGTATATTATATGTGTGTCTTTAAGCACGATAACTCGCGTAAAAATAGTCCAATCTTAATGAAGTTTGGCATGGTTACGTAAAGTAGTAATTATTCGGACGAGTTCGTAAACCAGCCCAATCAGACTACCGGAAGGGGGGGTAAAGGGGGGTAAACCCCCCAAAAATGGGTTTTTTTGAGTTTTTTACATATAAAAATAAAAATAATCGAATTTTTGTTGGCACCATTGAATTCAGCTCAAAAAAACAAACAATTTCGTATTTTGAATCACTGCTCTATGTCAATTGGTTACCGAGATACTGCAAGTGGTAAACACAGTACGTTGTCCCAATGTTAACCTTATGGGAAATAAGTAAAATTCTATATCTCGCTTATTTCTCAACATATCTTGTTAAAACTTGGTAAATGACTTCTTCTAGGTCAGATCTACTAATTATTGAATTAAAACCACTCAGTTTTAATACACCTGTAGCAGCAAACCTGCATACTCATTCCCCATGTTATTCTTATGGAGCTTACAAAAACATGTAAAATCTCGCTATGTTGGATTTAAATATGTTGTTTGGTATTTGAAATTCGCTGCGTATGCAGGTCTGCTGCAACGGGGGTATTATGTACAAACCATGATAATCCAAATGCTTCTTGAGCGTTTGCTCTTTTCCTGTCGTTAGACAAAGTACCTCGTGTCTTTTCACAATCAGCTGAATGAATGACTGTAAAATTATATCATTGCAAAGGTTTGGAAATGTCGATTTTTTAATTTAAAAGAGTAATATAACGTAAAAGTAAATAAAACCTACAAATATAGAAACGTTGAGCTTTTATTTTGTACAGACTGCATGAAAATGGGTCCAGTGGAAGTCTCAGACGTACTGGCCAAAGGATTGGAAAAGTTGATTTTCCCCGATGTTAAATCTCCATAAGAAAAATTTATTTTTCATTTTTTACACATTTCAATTAAATATTTTGAAAATTTAAATAAAACCTGCACTTATAGGGCCGATAACCTTTGTTACGGTACACCCGCCTGTAAATCGGTCCAGTAGTACGGCCAGGCTCGCTGTCATAAGCTTCAAATTTCTTCCACATGTTAAATCTCCATAAGAAAAGTTTATTTTCCATTTTTGACCCAGTTAACATAAATATTTTCAAAATTCAAATAAAACCTGCACATTAGGGCCGATAACCTTCGTTTTCGTACAACCCGCATGTAAATCAGTCCAGTAGAACGGCCAGGCTCGCTGGCATAAGCTGTACAAAAGTTTTATAATATATAAGATTATTCAATCTTAAAATGGGATGCGTTTAAAAAACACTCTGCCTCACAGTCAAAACTAAAGGTACAAGTTCGGGCCAGGCATGGTTTATAAACTATTTTTGACAATTTTCGTTAAGACCTGTCATATAAGTACTTTTCAGTGAAAACCTCAAGTTACTTTTAAATTTTTCAAACGTCTGTAACATTGGCTAGGGGCGTAATAATGACCTCGAATTCGTGACATTTTTTAAGCCTTTTAAAATGAGTATTTACTTGATGGGGGCTGTATATTTGAAAGTTTGAGGCAACATCCTTAAAATTACATTTTTGGAGCAGAGGAGCTGGTATAATTGTTATAAAATTTGCTGTTTTTAAGATATTTAGCTTTGAAAACAAAAAACAGTCGCCATTTTCGAATGGTACAAAGTAGAAATTTGATACTTCTCACAAAAAAGGTTCTTAATAGTGGTTATCCATATACCAAGTTTGAAGTTTATACGTTAAAAGATTCGCGAGATATAATTAAATATGTAAAAATCACAAACAGACACATAGACGGAAAACGAATCACTTTAGGACCTATGTTTAATGAACTTTTTTTCTTATTTTTACCTTTACTATCATATACTAAAATATTTTACCATAATTTCCGGACACCCTAAATTTGAATTAATCGTGTCCTTAGCAGCTGGGGGCTCCAAAACCAAAAGTTAGTCTTGGGCTCAGGTTTTACCATGAGGCCTTACGGTAATAACGTCTTCCGTATTGGAAAAATTCGCTAAAATAGAATGAACGGTGTTTTTGGCATCTGTGGGTCCCAAAACGAAAAGTTGTCGTGGTCATGAGACCTTCGGTTATAGGTTCTTCCCTATTCCCTTAAGGGAAAATCGCCAAAAGATGTAGCTAACCTTTGTAGTATTCGTATTCACAGTAAGACTTGAGAAGGTCTAAGCACTGACTATAAATGCTGGAAATCTTAGTTTATGGTCCAGACTTCTGCACCTCTATAAGCATCAGCCAGACTTTGAAGTTGACGTTTTGATGTAGAGTTTTCTCCTTATTAAGTTTATTTTAAATAATGAATGTAAAGAAACATGATATTTCAAAAAAACAAGTCTTGTAAGATCAATAAGAAAAATAGTTACAGTTTTTTTTACAATTTAATGTCTACAAAAAAATTAATGTCTTTAATGTCTTCAGTATCTTAACAGTTAACAGTTAATTTTGTTAAATGAAAATCAAACAATTAATGTTAATAATTATTATATATGATTCACTAAGAATTAACGTGTTTGTTCGATTAATCGGGAACATTCCAATTTTTCAACCCAGGATTTCATAGTATCATCTTACCACCTACTTTATACGAATTTATTTGATTACAGAATTACTACTCAAAACACATCTTATACAGAAATATTTTAGACTAGTTAAAAGATATGCTTATATAGTTGATGAGTTTTTTTTATTTCGGCTAAAATATTACTCTAAGGGTTTCATAACAGTTTCCGGATTTATGAACTAAATGAAGTTGTCTTTGTTACCACTTTTTTTACAGAATAACAACAAAATGTAAACACATGTATGTTCGTTGCAATTGAAAAATTCCTAGAGGTTTTTTATTTTTTTTGTAAAAGTCAAATAATTTAGTTTTTTTTATTACTGCTATATGTCCGCTGGTTAACATGATATTGGTTATGGTAAACACATAACATTGTCCCAATGAGAACGTGTTGTGAAACTACATGTTACCGTGACTTTTTCCTCGTTCAAAATAATAATAAACAACTGGTATTACTCCTTCACTGTTTTTTTTTGTATCTGTCAATTGTAATTGGGTTTATTTGTTTACATTCTCTGCCTGGAAGGATACGTTGTTTTAGCTGATTTATATCCATCAGACATAATATGAGAAACTCGCTAACTTTCACACTTATTAGTAGGATAAATAAAATTCTATATCTCGCTTATTTTTCAACATATCTCTATAAAACTTGGTATGTGGCTTCATCTAGTTGAGATCTTCTGGATTATTCAAAATAATCTCTTAATTTCACATTTCCACGGTAGATAAACCTGCATAATCGTTTCCCTTGTTATTCTTATGGGGAAAATGTTGTATGATCATTTTAGAATTTGAGTTGATTCTATTAAATTTCAGGCTCTACGAATGATTTATCTAAGCCTTCGAATTTCGCTACTTATGCAGGTCTGCTTAAACGGGGGCATTTTAATTATCAAGGACCTTTTTGGGTTTTTAATTTGATTTCGAAATAACAATGAAATGGTAACAATCCAACTAGAAGATCGTCCAGTCACCTGTTTTTTTTAGATAGAGTTACAAATTTGTTTATGCTGATAATAAAAGGGGAAGAGTAAATAACTGAGTTGAGTCACATCAACCTTCCAACGGTACGAAAGTTATCTTTAGACATGGCACTAAAATCGCGAGAAGTGAGTAAAATATCGAATTAGCTTTTAACTTTATTTATGGGCGAAGCTTAGGTGAAAGTTAGTATAACTATTTACCAGGACTACAGAATGTAGTCCTGACTATTTACGAAAAAAATTATATTTTTAATGACAGTTAGAGAAAGAGGTGGAAGGAAGAAGAAAGGAGATAAAAGAAGAGTCGGAAAGTAAGTGTTGAGAAGATGGGAAAGGAATGAAGAGAAAGTGAAGGCTAAGGAGAAGAGGGTAGGAAGAAAGGTGGAAAGAAGGGTAACTGAATTTCTCTGAGCAAATCCAGTTAGGGATATACTTTGGGATCCAATGAATCCTGAGTACATTTTTTTGGTGGTATTTTCGACCGAGGGGTGAATAGTAGTGTTAATAAAGAAATTAATGAATATGACTTCGAAAAATGTCCACATTCAAATTTATTATTGCATTTTCATAGTTTGCTGTTTTTTAGGTTACAGATAATGAGTATTACCAACTGTTCCAACTTTTATCTCTTAAATTGTGTACGATTGGAAATGTAAGATTTCCTTTAAAGGTTTTCCTTACTGTAACTGCAAGTTACTGATGAGTCAACTGATATAAACTATCATGATTAAAAATTAATATTTATTAAAATTTAATATTTATTCTTTAGTGTTCTCTATAAAAATAAGCTTAACGGCTATTACCGTATGATGGGAAAATAATCCAATAGAATTTTGAAAACATAATGTCAGTACATTCGGGAAAACTGATATTTTCAGTTAATAGAAGCTCATAGTTAACTTGCAGCTTGTAATAAAAGTATTTATTTTTTTAATAATCTCAAGAATTATCTAGATTGAATGTATGAAACATCAAGTCTATTGGACACTTACCTCTTCAAAGCAAGTATCTTTTAAAATAACTGTCAGTCTGAAAGTCACAATAAAACAAAAAAACTATTATTAACCGTGTCTGAGTTTGAAAAAGTTACATAATCTTTTTTTGGAAAGACATTTTTTAAATATAAAAATGCAAGAAATTAAGGAGGAAAATAATTTTCAACAAGTTTTATGCGTATATTAGACGTTTTTAAGAAGATGAGTTAGGTTGGTCAAAAAGTAAAATTAAAATATTCAACCAAATGACATAGCTTATTGGGGATTTCTTAAGGGATGGTTGGTATATTTTCGAAGGATCTTTAAAACCATATTTTTATTGTAATTCTGTATTTTTTCCACTAAAGCAGGAGTTAGTGGAACCTCCTTCGAGGTCTGTTCCCCTGTGAAGGGTAATTTGTCTGATATTTATTAAATTCATCATCAGGGTTGAACTTGGGCATTTCTAATGGTGGTTGGTTAGAATCAGCATCCTTAGTCTTGGTTTTTACAACTCTCGCTTTCTTTGTTTCAGAAAGAGAGCCTGTGATGACCTGAAAAATATTTTTAATTATTATTGATTTTAATTATTATTAAGTGTAGCCTGAATATATTTTGAGGTAAGATTTAACGAGGTAAAAAATTCAACTAAAAGTATAACTTCAGAAACATAGTTAAAATATTTATTTAATTATATACATATATACATATTTTTTATTTGTTACGAGTCTCAAGTGGTTAGTGAATTAATTATTAAATCGGTTCCTGGTTTAACGACATTCTGTTTCATTTTTTGCTTTAAAGTTGTTATGCAGTGATAGTTTCAATTAATTGGTAGAATTCAATTTTTAATTACGTTAAATAGCACTCCTTCTGATTTTTTTATGTTTTTGGATAGTTAAATGTTTTCATACAAATCCGTATGTATAGTTAATTTCATAATTTTGGATACATTGTTCAGCAATCGTGGTTATTGTGGCATGAATGAATTAACGTGCTCTAAATGTTTGATTACAATAGTTTAAACTATTAATTCTATATATTTTTACTTTGTAAATAGGTCACATTAGCGGTTCGTTATTTGAAACAGTCATAATAATAATATTCAAAAGCTTCATAATTACTAAAGGGTTATTGGGGTATACCCTTAGTACTTTAAAATGCATAAGAATTTATCTTACCAGCAGAATGATGAACGATAAAGCCAAAATCCTTAACTCCATGGAATGAGAAGAATATTTTGATGGCCGATTAATGCTATGAACCGACGCCTCAATTAGACAAGCACAAATCTGCAACTACCACAACACAAACAAGTTCCCTGGGATTAAGAAAACGTTTTCAAACGCAATTCTCATGGCACTACGTTGGAATTTGCGTCAAAGCAAAAAAGAATGTGCCAGACGCCATCATCAGCAGTAAGAAAGACTTAGACAAGTGAACATAATGTAATCAGGTGTTTCGCCAGCTGATGAATGAAGAGTAAATACTAAGTATACATTGACTGTTGTCGCCTGAGCACATGTGGATATTTTCATGCACAACACAGTATTAATTAGGATGCCATTGTAAATTAATTTCTTTTAACAACTGAGTTTTGTGTGTTGGAATAAAAATAAGGCAATAATACTGTTGTTTTGTATGCTTAATAAGGCGGTTTTTGTTCTGTGGATTTTAGTTAAACTAAAAACGATGGATTGATCTTTTCCTTTTTTTTTGATGATGGAACGATGGATGGTGGATTTTAGCGTTGGTCAGTATTTCTCCCAACGCTATTATTCACCACACTACACAATGAAAAGTACCATATCTTACATTAAAAATCTGATTATTTATTTGACACACTTGGAAAAAACTATGAGATTATGAGCGACGATATAAATTCTTTGTCATTGTTTAAACAAACTCAGCTATGACAATTATATGATCGCATCCTATCTTTGGAACCTATTCAACGCCGTTTAATTACGTGATTCTCTCACGTAGATTCAAGCAAATAAACGATCAGCTGACTTTCGGCCCTGAGGCCGAACTTTCAGTTATGTTTCTGAAAGTTTGTGTGGTGAAAACAAGTTTATTTACTTTTATTGTTTGGACGTCAATGGCTTACAACCCTTGCTCATTTCTGCTCTTCCATTCCGTGTCAAGAAATAGATTAAATCATTATCCGACAATAAAAGTAAACAGATCTGAAATTTTGTAAGAATTGATGAATTGATTGAGTCACAGGAAAGGAAACCCTTACGGTCATATTGTAGGCGATGTGTCAAAGCTCTGTAAAAAAAAAAAACATTAACATACATAATTTTCATTTCAAATTCAATGAAATAACCACTGAAGCTAATTTTTTGTGTGAACTTTATATAAAGGGGTGTAGCCCCCCTTTATTTGACTTGTTTGTTATTTACAATCTTGCAATTTTTTTATAATACAAAAATGTAACTTTAAGTGCAACATTTTTAATTACACTCAGTAGTTTTAGTAATAGGTATTTTGTCGATGAAGAGGTCTCCGACCAACAATGAAGTCATCATATAAACAATAGTGGATCGCACTGCTGCAATAATGATTATCTCCTCTGTCTAAATCACAATACACATTGCGTATAAGGAGCTTTATATAGTCAGTCAACAATGAGTACTCAAGTTCCCATCCTGTCAGATTCCCAAGTTTGTAGTAATGATCTCGGCATATAACATGTCCTCGGATGAGGATAAATAGCACACCCTCTAAAGCCACTAATGAGGTATTCTATCATCATTGTTTAGGGATCCAAATTATAAAAAAAGATAATTTTACTTTATATTGCGATTAGACACACTTTTTGTTATATTTTAATCTTTATTCACATCGGCCAAATTTAGAAGTTTTCCAAATGATTCACTTTATTTTAGGACGCAGCCTCTTTGCAGGTATTATTTATTATCTTGTCAAACACAACTAGTATTATTAAGTTATTTCGTTAAAAATACTAGATGGAATATCCCTTATAAATTCTGCTAGGAAGATGATACAACCGATAGTAAACTGTAATTATAGATAGCTCGTTTTAAAATATTTAATGTTACAACATTGATGTTGAGATAGCCTCCATGCGTGTTATGTATTGACATTAGCCCATGCTAAATACTATTTTATTCTTCTCCTATTTGTAAAAAAATTTTCAGAATTAGGGCGAACATTTACCCTAAAAAATACAATCAATTGTCAACAAATTTAGCCAGACATGAAAACAGATTTTTTATGCTAAAATTTTATACTGTTACATGATCAATGTTATATCTTGCTTGTTTGTTAGTTTGCAAAAATTAAAGGCTCCGAATATTCCCTTTCAAGTCTGGAAATAAGTAATTTTATGACCAAAAAACGTGTTCTACGCAGATTAAATATAATAAAATAAATGAATTTTAAAGTTGTAAAATTTTGAAAATGGCCATGATTAGTGATCATAATAATATTAAATAACAAATTTTAATATTAGATGATAAATTCTAATACAATAATTGGCTTGAGGTCCAGGTTATGAAGGGATGGCTAGATATTGGAGAGGTGTCATCTTTCAAATTACATGATGAAACTCTTCTGCCGCGTTAGAGTTTATCTAGGAAATCTTTATTTAACACCAGAGTTGCCGCTATAAATTATTGATACATTCTGGACTCATCTTCAAAATTTGTTTGGATTGTCATAAAAAACCGCTGTTAACAGTTAGAAATAAACTACTTCAATCGCAAAAAATTAGTCTTTAAATCCATAAAAAGCAAACAATACTACGCGTTATTCAACTTGTTTGTCGTGTTTGCATAAATTGTTTGATCCACAGCAGCCGTCGCGTCATCGCCGGGTAAGTTATGCAGATGTGATTCGCTGCCTGAACCTGACACCATGCCGAAGCGTGCCTAACTCAGCTTTAGTTATGCAAGGAGTGATGCGGGGTTTCATTATCTCTGCCGTCTCCGATCTCGTCCTTAATCAATCAAGACTATAGAGGACACGGGCTGCCCCTAGCGAAGTCTTCCGCCATGCTGACCGGGTTGATTCTACTTCTGGTAGAGTGTTAAGCTTTAAATATGTTTCTTACGGTTTATTGCCTACGACTTACCTGAAGAGTGTTAATGTTAACAATTTATGCTAGGAATGAACACGTTGGGTAACATTAAAATTCGATCATTTTTTCACAGCTTCCTAAGTCCGAATGCCAAATGTCTGTCTCAGGTGCCTAGTTTTTTCGGTCTTTTTGAAAAAATCTTGACAAGTCTCGTATGAATGTGCCACTCAAAGTAGTGTGTTTAAACTTGGGGTAATTTCGCGCCCTTTACAGATATGAACAAAGCACATAAACATTGATTCGTGATTGTTTTTACCCAATTTTCTGTGATTCCCTGTACGCGTAAGTGTTAAAATAAATATTTGATATTCCCTTTTCTTTTATTGTAAATGTGTTTAGAGCAGTAACCACTTTCTTGAATATTTAGTGTAAAAAACACAATCTTGCATAATAGCCTACAATATAAATACATTCAAACCCCCACCCCTTTATACACACTCTACAGAAACGTTTTGTTTTATGCCTATTTTAAATCAATCCCGACATGATGCCTGTTTAGTCATAATAGGGAATAACTATGTGTCTAAATGTGACTATGTGTCTAATTTGTGTTAATTAATATGTTTTTTTAAACACAAACGTATTCAAAATTTAAAATGTTTTTTATTTACTGTTGTAATGGTTGTTAGTGAAACATGTTAGGAACCTCAGACAAGACATTAATTCTCTGTCCTAATGTCATAACTATTTCATCAATCAACCATCAGTATTTTAAATGCCTTACATCTAAAATGTTCAAGGAGGAGCCACAAGTTCCCTGAACATTCCAACGCAGCGCATATTTTAAACCCAGATGCACGTTGATCAATCTTTTATAGTGTATTGTTTTTGATATAGTAAAATTTAAAATGGATCTTGAGGTATGAGAAGCCTTTAAGTATTAAACTTAACTGGATAACGAATAAACTTAACTTTATATGTAAAGAAATTCCTTTTTGACTATAAATATAACTTTAAGCAAAATTGCTCAGGAACTATAATAAATATAAAAAAAATTCTCAGTTTAAGGCTACACTTTGCTTTAGTTGAATATTGCTTGTTGATGTATATTGCATCAAATGATAAAATTGAATATATTTCGGATATAAAGAAAATGTGTTTTGTGTTGATGTAATACAGTGGTTCTAACCAGTCACTCATTATCGATCATAAAAAAGTTTCGCGACCCATAATAAATTAAATTTGGAATTTGTTGAATACTGTGAAAAACATTCTTTAGTCAAAAATAAAATGAATAAAATTTGACGTATAAAATAATGTACAACATACTTATTACCGAATTTGATTTTATATCTTAATGCTATTAGAAATACCCCCGTCGCAGTAGACCTGCGTACTCAGCGAATTTCCATAGGATTTACTTTGTATATGTGAGCATTCAACCTATTTGAAGGAAAGTATTGTTTGTTTGAATGATACGTTAAGTAAATAATATATTAAAAATGTATGTTTAATCATTCAAGAGCTTTGAACATGAAGAAAATTATCAAAGGGACCACATTTGTTTTCATTAGTAATACATACACTTTTGTATTTTATATTATTCTTAGTCTTTTAATTTTTAATAACTGTAATCTTGTTATAATACCTATATAAATGTCAACAAACATATAATCAATGAATTCAAAACACTCAAAACAAACAAATAACTTAAACTCATGAAAAAACTAAATTAAATCATATGGTCAGTTTTACAGTAATTAAAACATCCCTGTTGCAACAGGCCTACATCTCCAGCCAATTTCAATAAAACATATTATAAATCCTCATCATTGTAAACATACCATATATTACGCTACATTTTCAAGCAGTTTAGACCAAGACATCCCCCCTCCAAATGGTCATACTTTATTAAATTTAAAAATATCCCTATATATTTATATATATGTGAAAATGAACGAACGGTGTTTTTGGGGTCTAGGGACCTCAAAATAAAAAGTTACGGTGGTCCTGCGCTTAAGTCTCACTGTGCCGCCTACGGTAATAGCTACTTCCCTATAGGGGGAAATTCGCTAAAACATCATAAAACACTGATATTGGATGAAATAATTTGGGTGGGACATACAAATTTAATTAAATAACGTACATGTAGATTCAGCCGAGACTGAAGTAGAAATTTACATTAAAATGTTATTTTTTATTGAATACTAAAAAACTATTTTTTTAATTGAATAGGTTAGGGCTTTATAAGGTCCTCCACACACCAGAGTGGCGTGGCGTGGCACTGTGTCGCAGAAAATCAGTTGAATAGCATAGTTTTTTTATGTAAAATCAGCTGATTTGGAGATGCGCAGCTTACTGCCACTTGATGCGTCTCCCATGTAAATTATATAGGTGCCACGCCACACTGGTGTGTGGAGGGCCTTCAGCTCCATTTCCGACACGGCGACAGCGCGCTCGGACGCGTCAACAATCAGCGCACCATTTAACACTAGCGCAATGACGTCCGAAATCGTGTTGGAAAGGGACCCTTCAGAGTAAATACCCCCGTTGAAGCAGACCTGCATACTAAGCGTCCGGATGGATATAAGCGTGTATATATAGATAGATAGAATATATAGAATTTGAACGAATGGTGTTTTTGGCTTTTAGGGGCCCCAAAACGAAAAGTTATAGTGGTCCCGGGCTTAGGTCTTACCATGAGACCTACGGTAATAGCTTCTTCCCTATAGGGGAAATTCGCTAAAACTAAAATTTGTCATGGCGAATTGGTAAAACTATATTTGTTAACAAAACAATAGGGTTCTTTCATAGAAATACGACGACTTTGACAACAAAAAACTTCATCAGTACAATTTGAAGGCCTGAGTATTATTTCTTCGATTTCGTTTGAAAGTCATTTCAGTTTTCTCCTTATGTATACCACATTCTTAAGAGCCTCTAGATAACGGGAAAAGTGCTTGTAGCATTTTGCATATCTAAAGATATGTACATCATTCATCTAAACAATCCTCAGTAAAAATAACTTTTTACAGGCTGCCCGAGAAACTCTCTCTCATCCAGCTGAATTCGCATCAAAGAATGTTGCACAGACGGACAACTCCAAATTATTCGTCAACGCAGACAATACAATAGAGCATCCTACAACCACAGAAATTGATCGACCAAATAAATTCTTTTTCCCAGAAACAAGAGGGATATTGTCTTACCTTTTCAGTTCAGCCAAACCTGCCGAAAGTCCAAAACCTACTGAAATATCAGGAGGCCAAACGCCAAGCAAAATCGGAACGGAGAGAGAAAACCGAAGTAAAAGAGCGACTCAACAAAGTGCAACAATAATCTCAGCAACTACGTACCCAGTGGGAGCCAAACCTGCTAAACCTGCTAGACCTGGAACAGGTTCTACGAGTAACAACTCCACAGCGACTCCAACCCCAGTTCAAACTCCTCCTGCTCAACAAAACCCTCCAGGACCGTCTCTGGAAGACCAGTCAAATTTTTCCATTTTACCTGTAGCAGTAGGGGGCCAAAAACCGTTCAAACCACCCGGAAAACCATTCAAACCGGGGAAACCAATGCGACCACCCGTGGTCCCTGGGTCCGGAGCTTCCCTGCTCGGACCATCCTTGCTCGGTGGCTCGCCTAATGCCCCGTTCCCCGGCTCGTTCCCTGGCTTTCATGGGTTTATGCGCCCTCCCCAAGCTGACTCCCTGGCTGTCATGCCTTCATTCAATATGCCACTCCCACCTCCTCCATTCGCGTTTAGTAGCCCTTTTGGTGGATTTGACAGTTCGTTTGGTGGGCCGTTTAGCCCTTTTGGTAGCCAAAGTTTTATGGTGAAACCTAAACCCCTTCTATTTCTTCAAAGAGATGAGAACGACAACGACGACGACGACTTTGCTGGTTTTCTTTGACTTCCTTCAAGGTCTGCTCTTTCAATAACGAGATTTGTTGAGGAATAATCACCTTAAAAGTAGTTGTAAGCAATAGTAATTGTAATAAAAATCAATGAAAAAGGTTAACTTAGGTGTCAATAGCAGTCATAAAAACGCCAGTGATGGGTTACGAGTTTTATGTTGCTAAGTAATAATAATGTTTGACCATGTATAAGTTTAATTTAAAATAAAATAAAACACTTTCTATTGTTGTGCAACTCAAAAATAACTAAAAGATAAATTGTAATTCTATATTTGCACATTTTGCCTAATTTTAGAGTCTAATTAAAATATATACAAACTTTCAGCTTAACATAAAACAGGCAAAACGCGTAAAACAACTCATAATTAATTAAATTGTAATATACTTAAAAGTAATTTTTAATTTGTAAACTTTTTGTCATAAAACACTTGTTTAAAGTATTTATATTTTACTTTATAAGACTGCAGTCAAAGCGAATGTTTTTACTTGTATACCATAAATCATGGAAAGAACATAGAAAAACTGAAGGGATCTATTTAACTTGTAAAGGTCAAACTAAGTAGTGATTGAAACTCAATTAAACTTCAATTTTGTGACAAAGTCATAGGAACATAATATAATAGCTCCTGTAATTTATTGCAGGTAGAGAAAATTTGTAGAAGATTGATATTGTCCAATTGTCGGTAGTACATTTATGATGGTATAAACAAATGTATCTTTTACTGTATAGCTGTAACCAAAAGCATTAAAATGGTTTGAAATTCCAGTTGCAAGTTAATTAACTATCATAAAGTGGTTGCTACACATCTAATAGAATTAATATCTTCGATCTTAATGGATGAGTAATGAAATGTAATTGTTTCAATTAAACACTGGAAAATTCAAGCGTTTTATTTTACTTTACCAAAGAGTCAGCAACAATTATTACAATTTTCAAATACTTTAAAATGACCGTGTATTAATTACAACTTTTGACTGAAAGTAAATAATCTAACATAAATTACATGTATTGTATATTTATAAATTGCAGAAGAGAGTTATCCACTTGAGAATAGTTTTATTTAGTTTGAAGTGTTCTCAACTACAGTAAGAGACAATGACGTAAATATACTGTACACAAAATATTCCGATCATATTTTGTGCCTCATGACAACGTTTCTAAATAAGATTCTGAATTTGATTACAGTATCTTCTATTTTTAAATAAAATCCATTGTATAAGGGTGGGACAGATTTCACTCTTCCTATATTGATAGCTATTAAGGGCTATCTATGCCCTTAATAGCCCTTATATCGGGGATTTTTTATTATTTAAAAAACCAATGACTTTGGATAATTGTATATGACGTTGGATGATTTATTTGGATGTAATAATTGTCATAGTTATCCAAAGTTAATAGTTTAACGCATAAGAATGTTGAACTAGCTTCTCAGCTTGGGCCGAAAATTAAAATTGCAATCTATATTTGCCAGCTGCTAAAAATACAAAGAAACATTAAATTTATTTTATTAGCTCATTATCAGATTCTTCATTACAGTTATGGGGAGGTTAAGAATATCCCCACAGAATACTCAAATTTTATTAACTGTCAAATTGTTTCACTTTTATTTTACTATTTTTTGTAACCTTTTCAAGTAGTAATGTAGAATACAAGTAAGTACTAGTAAGGAATTGCATTGTTCATTTATATAGAAAAACTAACCAACAGCTCAGTGGCCTCAGTTTATAGTACATGAACTCTTTAATTAAAAAGTTTCTGGTAAGTGAGGTAAAAAGAACGTCGAGAAAAATATCTGAAGCGGTGTGTTTGAGCTATCAATAGTCTGTGGAATATTTCTTAGAAGCTTTTTACCGAACGGTGATCAAACTTAATTTAGTTGATTGCAAACTTCAATATCCTTGGTTCTATGGTTGCTTCAAAGGACCACTGCGCTGGGAGCGGAAATAGCGGCCAGGCAATGTCTCTTTTATCTACCGTCATTAGACTGCGAAGTAAGTAGTGACCAGGTGGGTTTTTAATGAATCGAATTTATTTTAGTCCAGGTAAACCGCTATATTACAACAAAATACTAATAGCTTTTTATGCAATGATCGTCTCAGACGTGGTTGAGGGGGAAATACCTTGTATCAACTTTATTTCATTGAAATAAAATGGTATTTGAACAAAATTTAAGGTTCCACTCAGATTAATCTTACACAGACAATAACTATGGTAAGACAAATAATAATACCGGTAATAATAGTATATTCCATAACAAGAGTATTAGCATAATTAAGACTAATGACTTTGGATAATTATATATGACTTTGGATGATTTATTTGGATGTAATAATTGTCATAGTTATCCAAAAATAATGGTGACAATATGCTTGAGGAGGGTCGAGCACTTCATATGGTCAAGGATATGTAAAACATTTTAAATCATATTTTAAACAATATTTTTCATATTTTATCTCATATTAGTGTAGTGAAAATCAAATTGTAATCAGATTAAGAAAGGGTTAACTATTACTATCACAACGCCTGACTTGTGATAGTAACATGCTTGTGAAATCCAGTCATTGGTACTCAGGACATACTTAAGAAATGAATGTTTTACTTAGGTGTGTCTTAAAATTACTGGTGACCCTTCATACAAAATTCATTGTGGTCAAATATAATTAAGTAAAGTTAGATTTTGAGTGATAGGTTATGGAGCCTGTCATTATGGAATCATTAAGATATCGACTCTCTAAGCTTTAGTTAGCTAAATTATAGTTTATTAATGCTTCTTAATTTTTGTTTTAATACTTTTTTAGTTTATTGAAACAAAAAATGAACTATTTATGTAAAAAATATTAATAATATTTTAACGTTGATGGCCTTAAACGCACGCAGTGAACAAGATTATACCCAACAATCCAATTAGGATTCACTTGACCGCTCTTATCAAATCTCTTTCCATTTAAAATACTCTTAATGATAGTGGGTTCAATATCAGTGCACTTCCATAGTTTAACAAAGCCTAATAATCTTAAAAAAATATTCTTGGCCTTTATAAATTCTTTAATTAAAAAATAAATGACTAAATGATTAAAATTGTATACAAATCGTGAAATACTTTTCTTATATCAAACCGATTCATGTCAAATGTGTAACCCTAATGTTCCCTCACTATGAAAGAAAGAAATAAATTAGTCCTAACACCAATCCATTTTATGCTCATCATAACTAACTTTTCCACAGTTATTTTCTTTTTGGAGATAAAAATCGTGGAAATAAATAAGTTTATAAAATTTAAACTCTCGTCGCAGCAGACGTTTATACTCAGCGAATGTCAAATGCGTAAAACTTATACTTTAATCCAACATAACGGCGAAATCACTTTTTTTTGTAATCCTCATAAGAATAATAACATGGGGAATGAGTATGCAGGTTTGCTGCGACAGGTATGTAGAAATTTAATGATTCTCATTCAATATCGAGCAGAACTGAACTGGAAGATGTCATATACCAAGTTGTGTCCAGATATGTTAAGGAATGTGGAAGCATACCCTTTTTTAAGAAGTATAGCTTTTTGCATCCTTTTTTATAGGGATTTTTGGATAATATTCCAAAGATCTTAATTGTATAAAGCCATATACCAAACTTTATTTAAGATGACGACGATGATGCAATAACATCGAAACATGTCCTCCTACAGTGTTTTACCATCTAACACCACTTATTGAGAACTTATTAATTTAGTCTTAAAAAGGAATTGGATGTAGATTGCTCTTAAACGACCCTATAAATAGGCAATCTGATATTATATTGCTGTTTAAATTTAATGCAAAATTTCCAAGGCAAGTACCGTCCAAAATTCTCTTTTTTTGATTCGGATTCCCTACAACTGTCAAATATTATGAATAGTAGATCATGTTTTCAAAAACGATTTTGTTAAATAATAATGAACATATGACATTTTACTAAAGATATTTGATACAAAGTAATGAAAATTGAATTATTTGGTTTTAGAATTCATTCATCATTTCTTGTAATTTCATATTATACTCCTTGTTGGAAGAAAAATGTGCGAATCTCCCCGACCCTGGGGAATTGAATTCGCCTTTCGACCGCGCAGATATATCAAATGATCACAGGGTGTTCCATATGTAACAAAACAATTTAAATTTTGAATAGCTCACTGAGTAGTAGCTCTAGCCAAACGTATCTAGGCACAAAAGAAAAAAAAAATAATATGATTTTATTGAAACAGTCGATCAATGTTGTGACAGATACAAAAACCTAAATTGTTTACCGAAACTATATATATATATATAAATGTCGGTGTTTTTTATTGGAAGAAGGCATTGGAAGAAGGCATAGTAAGTTTATATTGTTTTTTTTCAAACGGAATAAAAATGGTTCTGAGCTTTGTCTGTCTAATCCCTCATAGCTCCAAAATACCAAAACCTTAAACAGCAGTTTATAATTCAAACTGTGTCCTTACATATCAAACATCTTAAAGTCAAATATTTGTTTATGGTATTTTACAGTTTCAGTATAATTTTTATCTTATTGATAAAAAAATGAAAGCAAATTTTAGATTACTCTACATCAATGAAGTTGTACGAGAAAAAATTAACTGGCGGAATCTATGTACATTTTGTAACTTTGAAAAATAACTTGATGTAAATAAAATCATTTTTACTTTATTTAAATTCTAACTTTGTGATTGCAAAAAACGACTCAAACTCATTATTCTTGCCTTGTAATTCAATATACTATTACCCTCAATCTCATAAAAATTACTCCTATTGCTGCAGAGCTGGGTAGTAAAGTAATTCAAAATTTAAATATTTCTACTCGACTTATCTATTCTACTTATCTATTGATCCAAGCCATAATTTCAAATCATTTTGTAAAATAATATATGCCCTTTTCGAATATTAGAATTAATTATGTAAAGATAAAAAATGTCTTTCACTACACTATTATGAAATCGCTTGTTTTCGTTATGATTGTTTTTATTTATTTTTTTCGTTATTTATGTTTATCACCTGAGAAAATTCAATTTTTCATAGCCTTGTCATAGCCTTGTCATAAAATAATAATTACAATTTTAAATTCTAAAGTTTAAACTTAAATATAAATTTTTTCCAATGCAAACAAATGAACTAAAACAACTGATTTAAATGTAATGTAATTAAAAAAAATCCTCAAAACACAAGTGAAAGTGTTTTGCATATTCGCGATCATAATTGAAGTGCTCCATGAATATTGCACATAAAACATATAATATGGTCCAAAATATTCAAATTCCCATTTTTATCTCTATATTTTTTGAAAACCTACTATTTTCAAACATCAGGAATTGTCATCACTCATTAAAGCATATTGCTGAAGTATCGCTACATATCAAAGTTTTATCAGTCTAATAAATAACGTACGTGAATGTATCCTGAAAGAAATACTTTGTATCGCATCACCTCAACATTATCATCATCACTACCATCAGTGGTTGAAATGATTATATCCTCCGGGTTTGATGACAAGCTTTTCCAAGGGTGACTTATTATTTTCTGATCTCCTTACAACGTTAACAAATCGTATTTAAAAAGATTATGGATCGGCAATATCATTGGCATGTTTCTATTTTGATTTTTTAGGAATTTGCCGTTACTGATTAATCAGTGATGCCAAATGAAAAAAAACAAAATCAAAAACATAAAATCACCATCACCAACAGTGAATTTTAAAGAATCATTGAAATGTCAATGGCAATAGCCAACACTGAAAACACCGGAGGTATATTCGTTTATTACCACAGAAAAGTTTAACGTTATAACGAGAGAATAATCTTGTTGGCAAAATGTTGATGGTTTAAATAAAATATAGGCTATTAACATTCAGGTATTACAACAATTAATGTTTTTATTTCCCATTAAAATCCTGGGAATTTCAAATAGAACTCAGTCATGTATAAAAATATCGATTTCAATATCTTTTTAATTATATCGACAAAATATTTTTTTCCAATTTTTCCGAATTTATTTTGACCTCTGGATCATTTCGTCCAATCAGCGGAAACAAACGTGGTGGATTAATGCTCCAACAGCGTAACGAGATCGCCACGTGTGCGGGATATTGCGACCATGTTTTAATTTAATAATTATAACCATGTAATAATTTTGTTAACATTTCCTTGTCGATTTTCTATTAAAGGTGAAATTGTAATTGTAGAATATGCTAAGCGATTATTAGTTTCATATTAACTGGTTTGTAAAGACGTAGAGAGTAAAGGGCGTGTTATAAACGTGTACCGAATTTATATGTATTCTACACCCACAATTGAACTCAAAGTGTGGAGGTTGTGTGTTTTTAGATTACATTACATATCTTTGGAATGTTTTCCACCATCTTCCTTAATCTTGGTACAAGAATACTGCTCGATATCTTTTTTATCACCGAGAATTTTGTTTGTAATTAATTGAGGGTTACAACTCAGCAACGGAGAAAAGCTTTCACAGTTACTACAGATAATTCTAGAAAGTTGAGCCACATATCCATGTTTCCACATCCATGCCTTGAAATTTTTCAGTTATTTATTTGTGCTTTACTGATAACAAAGCCAAAAATCAATTTAAAAATGATTTTTACATATTTTTTGTTAGTTTAACTTTTTTAATTTATAGTTTTAGATAAAGTCATATTTAAATTTGCACAAAGTAGAACCTCATACTCCGGACACTGATCGTATTGAACATTATTTACGCACCAGATTTAAAGCTGGTGCCTGAAATAAGTGTTTACATTTTTCGTAAAACGTTTTAATAAGCAATATCTAAAGACCAAAGAAAATCCTGTAAAATAAATTCTAAATACTTTTTATATGCTTCGTTACTTCTTTTTTAATAGTAACGTTGCTCTGTGCGGATTACGTAGCATATAGTTCAAGAAATCTGTACACAGAAGAAAACCGTTTGGCTTTCAAATGCTAAAAAGAGCCAAACTCATCCTAAAAATGATTTCTTTATCTATGAATAATCAGAATACAACAAGATAATAGTTGTTAATCGCTATAAAAACCATAACAGTTATTAAGAGTTGTACTTACTTTTACTTTTAAAGATATTTGTTTGGTTCTATTCAGAACTTTCGTTGCTTTTACATAAGCTCACCTCAGAAAACACAAACACAGTATAACGAGATACACAGTTTTGGTCTTTGCATAGATAATACACAAAGTAGCTTCAGTGAGCGTTGATAAACTTTGGTAGAATGTAATACTACCTTTAAAAAATTAAAATACACGAGGAAAAGAAACCCTACCTTAAAAATTCAAGAGAGATAACCTCACGAAACCATACAGATGATCTGATCCAAACCCTTATCCAAACCTGATCCAACAACCCTGTTTGTACCTTTTGGGATATTGAAAGAAGAGCTAAAAATAATAACAAAAAACAATCGATTCGACATGAATATATCAAGATAAATACTTTTGATCTCTTTATTAATACTAGTTGTTGCCCGTCGACACTCGACGGACACGGCTCATCCATTTTCGTGGTGTCGTAGTGAGTGGAGCGCAAGGCAGTTGGTGCGAAATATTTATGAAATGTCCTTTTTAAACTGGTGTTTCTGCCAAGTATTTTTCTTTCAGCAAATTTCAAAAAGAAAAAAAAATGGTTTCAGCCATCAGTGAAATTAACTAATATTTTATACTCATAATCTACTTTTCTGGGATATTAATACAGATAAGAATACATGCATTGCTGCATGGCAGCATTATTCACCATCTATAGGGACATTCGATTATGGTAATCATTTTTGCATGTTATTGGTACTATATAGGAAGTATCCCCAACATTAAAATGTTCATATTGTTACCAGTGAATCAATATGTAGCACACAACTTTACTTCTTATATGCTGGTCTTGATTCCAAAACATTAAATAAGAAACTGCACGGAACAGGCAATTTCCACCGCCTACAATGGGCACAATCTTTTTCTCACTGGTTGATGTCATTTTTTTCTCAGTGAAATAAATAAATAAATCAAGAATTAAAACTACTTACACTATATTTATACACGAAAATATTTTACTCAAACGGTTTAATTCAAAGCAAGTTAATCAAAGTGATTGACAAAGTGTCACAACTTCGGAAACTGCTGAAAGACAGGACGTTTACTTTTTACCGGAAACCGGTTAAAACGTCAGTGTTTTATATGCAGTGTGGTGGCAAAAGTGTACCTAAATGATGAAAGCACAACATATAACCGTTTTCAGTTTTAAAGTATTTTTAAATGATCCAATGTGTAAATTTGTAATAAGTAAGTTTATAGCTGAACCCCAATTGCTAACAGCAAAAAATATATTTCACAGAAAATAAAAATTAGCCTACTTTAGTTTCATCGTCGGTCAAAGTACCCCTTAAAACAATAATGCTGCATCATTGCATACACAGACCCTCTTTAGGTCTAAGCTTAAAGCTTATAAACCTTAGGTCTAACCTTAGGACTAAACCTAAGGCCTCATTACGTAGTCTTATACCTTTGTAGCCTAATTAAAGCGTTCTGTTGTGTTAGGTTCAAAAACGTCAGAAATAAGTTGGTCTAAAACTATAAATTTGTATTGGATTAAATGGTTTATAAAATGTTCAAGAAATAAGTCTTTCGAGAATTTTCGAAGGCCTATAGACATTGTAATTCTTATAAAACTTAGTTGACCTAAAATAAATATCACTTTTAGTAAAAAGCAGACCTTAGTGACGCCATAGTAGCGACGTATCAAAAAATATAGCGGCGCTGTGCGGATTCGATCCTCGCTCGCCGAGTTGGTAGCCCGATGCGCTGCCGATAGAGCTACAGTGCCTTGCGCTCGCACGAATGAGTAAGCACAATCAATTAATATCGGAACTGGGAATAAATCTATTTGTTACGATAATTTTCTTAACACCCACAGGATTTGGAGCACGCGTCGAATTAAAACCGGTGCATTATTACTGAAAAAAGTATTACTGAAATCGGGGTTAATATGAGTTTTTAAAGGTAAAATGCTTCCATATTTTATAATTAATTGTCTAGGCCTAGGCAACATTTAGTCAGATCCACTGCTAAGTTTTTAATTACTTATAATTAGTTCCTTATTACACTAAAAATGGTATTTACTATGAATGTAAACCATTAAAACTAACCCGCCTTTACAATTAATTTGCCATTGTAGAAATCACTTGGACCATTAATGGTTGCAATCAGCTGTTTCACATAATTAAGTAACTTTAAATGTAGCCCAACAAAGTTTAACAATCAAAACTTGTTTTTATAATTTACTGACTATAAACTTGTTTGGTTAAAATAATATAAAAATGTATTATTATCCCTTTCAATTTAAAGTATTTTTACACGTTTTTGGGTACTGGACATAATATAAAACAAATGCCGTTATTATTATTACTCTATGCAAATGCTTCTTGAGCGTTTGCTCTTTGTCTGTTGTTACACAAATAACCCGTGCCGTTAAAATCAGCTGATTGAAGAACTGTTAAATAAGATTATTGCAAAGGTTTAGAAATTTAGATTTTTTTAATTAAAAAAAGCAAGATAATGTAAAAGTAAATAAAACCTGCAAATATAGATAAGTTGAGCTTTTATTTGGTATAAACTGGATGTAAATCATCCCAGTGGAAGTCTCAGACGAACTGTCTGAAGATTTGAAAAAGTTGACTTTCTTCCCCATGTTAAATCTCCATAAGAAAAGTTTATTTTTCATTTTTGACCCATTCAACATAATGTTTTCAAAATATGAATAAAACCTGCTAATATAGGACTGAAAACCTTTGTTTTGGTACAACCCGCATCTAAAACGGTCCAGTGGAAGTCTCAGACGAACTGTCCCAAGGTTTGAAAAAAGTACTTTTTTCCCCATGTTAAATCTCCATAAGAAAAGTTTATTTTCCATTTTTAACCCAATTAACGTGAACATTTTCAAAATACAGATAAAACCTGGTAATATAGAACCGAAACCCTTTGTTTTGGTACAACCCTAATGTAAATCGGCAAATTTAACTGCTTTAATTGAGCCTTGAAGTTTAAGGGAAAAATTCTAAAAACTACAATTTTTAACATTAATGTTATTTTATAAACGTTTTTTAAGGAGTTATTACTTTGGTACTATGTTTAATTTGAAGGGAATTTAATTCTCTTTCAAATGGTATTAATTTATATCTCATTAATACATTTGTTTGGTTTTTACCGTCAAATTAATAGTGCAAAGTCGTGTAATTTTAGAAAATCACAAAATACGCCATTACGCCTAAACGGTTAAAGTCAGATAAGGGGTTATATACATTTTTGTGTTCCATTTGATAAGTAGAATCAACTGTTAAAATTAATGTAGTCAGTAGAGACTCACCCTGACTACATTAATTTTAATTTGTATATATATTGAATTTATATATATATATATATATATATATATATATATATATATATATATATATTTGTAAAAATAATAATAAACTTGAGCACCCTTTTATCATTATTTTATTTAAAAGTCACGACACGTGTTTCGGTAATTATACCATCATCACGGTGAATGAAAACTTAACCTTAAATATAAATAAACATCAGTCATATGTATCTTCCTGATAGATAACATTTGTTAATTAATTAATGTCCTGGGCCAAGGTGGTTGATTGATTTTCTTTATATTTAATATCTTTTCAAAAATTTGGTTTTCTATTTCATTATTTGCTACATTTAATATGTCCGTTTGATTCTGTTTTCTGTGCAAATAAATTTGTAATTCTTCTTTTGTGTCCATTTTCGGACCTTTGACTTCGTAATCTAAAATTTTTAAATTTTTATCAATGCACTGGTAATTGTGATCTGTTTGTAAAATATGCTCTGCAAAAGTCGATTTTTGACTGGTCAAGTTGTTTGAGCGTATGGCTTGAATATGTTCATTGAATCTGGATTTAAAGCTTCGCCCTGTTTGTCCAATATAAAACTTGTTACAGTCACTGCATGTTATTTTATAAATACCAGATTTTTCGAATTTATTTGATAGTGAGTTTTTTGGATTGGTGAGCTTGTTTAACATTCCAAAAGCGTTGTTTCTTGTTCTGTAGCTTAATTTATAATTTGAATTTGTGAATGTTTTTCTGATTGCTTTGTTCAAGGTTGAGCTATATGGTAAACATATGAATTCAGCTTTTTTGTCCTCATTTGTGATGTTTTCTTCTTTTTTCTTTTTATTTTTAATCATTTTGTCGATTAAGTTTGGTTTGTAGCCATTTTTCATTGCGATATATTTTATGGTGTTTTTTTCTTGGTCAAAGTTCTCAGGGCTCATTGGAATGTGTAATAATCTATTAATTAGTGAATGAAAAGTTGACATTTTGTGACTCCAAGGATGATTTGAGTCTGCAGGAATTATTAGATTTGTTTGGGTCTCTTTTCTATATATTTTAAAGGCATGTTTATCATTCAGGTTTGTGATGGATAAATCTAAGAAGTTAATACAAGAATTTTGTGTTTCCATTGTGAATTTAATGGTATTAGAAATAGAGTTTAGGTATGTTAGAAAATTATTACAAGTGTTTTCATCTCCTTGAAATAAACAAAGTATGTCGTCGACATAGCGATGCCAATATATGATTTTGTTTCTGAAGGGGTTGCAATTATTCATTATTTTATTTTCTTCCAAGTTCTGAAGATATATATTTGCTATTGTGCCAGATAAGGGTGATCCCATTGCTAACCCATCTTTTTGTTTAAAATATTTACAATCGTAAGTAAAGTAGTTTTGATTAATCGTTGTTTTTGTTAATTTTATTATATCGTTTATTTCATTCTTGGGTAGCTGATTATTTTTAGTTAAGCTTTCTTTCAATATATTTATCGTTTCTATGGTAGGTACATTTGTATACATGTTCTTGACATCAAAGGAGACGAATATGCCAGAATTGCTATTATCTGGCACAATAGCAAATATATATCTTCAGAACTTGGAAGAAAATAAAATAATGAATAATTGCAACCCCTTCAGAAACAAAATCATATATTGGCATCGCTATGTCGACGACATACTTTGTTTATTTCAAGGAGATGAAAACACTTGTAATAATTTTCTAACATACCTAAACTCTATTTCTAATACCATTAAATTCACAATGGAAACACAAAATTCTTGTATTAACTTCTTAGATTTATCCATCACAAACCTGAATGATAAACATGCCTTTAAAATATATAGAAAAGAGACCCAAACAAATCTAATAATTCCTGCAGACTCAAATCATCCTTGGAGTCACAAAATGTCAACTTTTCATTCACTAATTAATAGATTATTACACATTCCAATGAGCCCTGAGAACTTTGACCAAGAAAAAAACACCATAAAATATATCGCAATGAAAAATGGCTACAAACCAAACTTAATCGACAAAATGATTAAAAATAAAAAGAAAAAAGAAGAAAACATCACAAATGAGGACAAAAAAGCTGAATTCATATGTTTACCATATAGCTCAACCTTGAACAAAGCAATCAGAAAAACATTCACAAATTCAAATTATAAATTAAGCTACAGAACAAGAAACAACGCTTTTGGAATGTTAAACAAGCTCACCAATCCAAAAAACTCACTATCAAATAAATTCGAAAAATCTGGTATTTATAAAATAACATGCAGTGACTGTAACAAGTTTTATATTGGACAAACAGGGCGAAGCTTTAAATCCAGATTCAATGAACATATTCAAGCCATACGCTCAAACAACTTGACCAGTCAAAAATCGACTTTTGCAGAGCATATTTTACAAACAGATCACAATTACCAGTGCATTGATAAAAATTTAAAAATTTTAGATTACGAAGTCAAAGGTCCGAAAATGGACACAAAAGAAGAATTACAAATTTATTTGCACAGAAAACAGAATCAAACGGACATATTAAATGTAGCAAATAATGAAATAGAAAACCAAATTTTTGAAAAGATATTAAATATAAAGAAAATCAATCAACCACCTTGGCCCAGGACATTAATTAATTAACAAATGTTATCTATCAGGAAGATACATATGACTGATGTTTATTTATATTTAAGGTTAAGTTTTCATTCACCGTGATGATGGTATAATTACCGAAACACGTGTCGTGACTTTTAAATAAAATAATGATAAAAGGGTGCTCAAGTTTATTATTATTTTTACAAATACTTTTAGCAGCCCTAAGTTGTGAATTAAACAATAAAAAAAAAAATATATATATATATATATGAACAAAAATTCGAACGAATGGTGTTTTTTGCTTCTGGGGACCCCAAAATGAAAAGTTAACATGGTCTCGGACTTAGGTCTTACCATGAGTACTACCGTAATAGCTTATTCCTTTAAGGAAATTCGCTAAAACATATATAAATAAACTATTACAGTATATATATCAGACATTATTTTTGGGTGTTTTAAACATAAAAAGAAAACCTTATTAAATTAAAGAATAATTAATAACTTGAGATCGCCAGTGGTCGAAAATTCGACTGATATTTTAAGAGATAGTCAGCGACTATTTACTGTAAAGAAAAACCTTTGAAAATATTCTGCCGCACGATTTATTTGTAAAAAGCATAACACTTTATATTTCTGTTTAATTTAGTCGTGAAACTTGTGTTTTACTAATCAGTGATGGCAAATGTCCACAAAAATCCAAATCAAATCATAAAAATTATTCTATTTAAGCTATTTATATTTTGTCAATTCCTCCACTATGTATTGCTATACCATTCATCCAAACGCAATGATTTTTATGATGTCGTTGCATATTAGCAATATAGTATACATTGATATTAGTATGGATTGCTTATATGCCTATTCACTACCTTAACATCACTTTTGTTAAACCTTGATAAAAGGTAGATAAAAATTACTAATTTTAACGTTTTACCCGGATCAAGAGGCTTTTTAGTTTAGTTACTTTTAGTTTAGGCTGAAAAGATATTTCTACTAAAGGGAATCACTTTAAAATGAAAATATAAACACATTTTTCCAGCTATGATTCCCCAATGGTGAAAAGTCTTAAAGTATGTATCATGGCAGGACTGGAACTGAAAACTGAATTATATACAAAATACTGCATTAAAGATTAATTTAAGGCGCTCTGGGAATTTAAATTATATATTGGATGCATATAAATTCCACAAATAAGCTGGATAAACAATTAGAGACTGTAATCCCAGGATTTATATGGGCTGATTGAGAGGATGGGATGCGATTTGGAATAATCTCGGATTCAATACAACAGAGATACGTTCGGGTTACATAACGAATGTGCATAACCTCCGCCTTGTTAACGTTGACACTATTAATTTAAAATTGTAATATTTCCTTACAGCATATATTTTGGGCCATTTTACTACAAATAAATAAATTGCTCTTAAAAGATAATCAAATAAATTTAATTGTCTTATATTATTTCTACTATGTATTTGTCAAATACCACTCATCCATCATCGCACAGCCCAAACTATATGACCTAGAACTTTGAAATTTTGCGTGGAATTCCATCAACCGGCTGAGTTAGCTTAAAAAATGTACATACGCTGTTACAGCTGATTATATAAATGAATATCTTTCATCACGGTTTTGTTGTTCTTTGATATAATGTATGGACATAATTATGTACTATACAAAAGTTAAATTTAGTTTAGTTTTAGTACCTAATCTGTTTAATTCAGTGTATGGAACCATATTTATTTCGGCAGCGGGAGTTGTAATTAATTATGCCTGTTACGATGACTTGGCGTTTAATCTAATTCGACGTCTATAGTTTAAAGCCTGAAGAGCATGCTGACTTTTGTGGTTGAGTCTTGAAACGAATTCCCCGCAAGGCTGAAAGAGGGGGGTAAGGTAATTTTTTTGTCACCGACTGGCTGTGCTGTAATAGCCTAATCTAATGCTTTGATCTATTTATATAGAAATCCTTAAGTTATAAAAAATCTCTGGGTTATAATATTTTTTTGGCGGAGTTAAAGGTTTGAAATATGCCCGTATAAATGTAATGGATGATCTCTTGTTAACATTTCCAATTCTATCAGTCAAGCAGAGGGTTAATAGCTTCACAAACGTATACGTTGTTTCAACTGATCTATAATTTGATTCCTTTCATCATAGTTTTTGGAAGTTTAGTCAGTTTATTTAGGTCATATGCACTAAAAGAGTTACATTTAGTTAAGGTTTAATTCATCATCAATTTCTGTATCTTATCTGTTTAATCACAAAATGTGGCTCAACCTTTATTTAGGCAACGGGAGTTATTTTTTTCCCCTTAGGGCGTCCTTACATCCCCCACAATAGTTTGGCGAATTCCTTTTTCATCTAATCCGAGGGTGACCTGCCTTTGCACGGAAAAAATAAGTGCTCCAGTCAGTAGTTGGCCTTTCAAAATATATTTAAAATCGCTCATATGTTAAGATGTAAACTAAAGTGACTCAAGTCCGAACATTCAGCTCTTCGTTAAACTAATTATGACAATTCTGAGCCATGTTGGCAAATATGCATAGAAATAACTTAAAATTGACACATTTAACGTTAAAATCGGTCTTGCCGTTTTTGAGTCATGACTGAGAAAAGAAAACCTACACTATCTACTGTAATATGAGTAAAACTGTTTTTTAAAACTACACAACGCCATAGCACGTAAACAGACCTCTACATTAAATATTCCTTGATATAATCTTTTTTCATTCAGCCCCTTCAGATTAGTCAAATCAAGGTTAGACTATAGTTTTTATCGTGAGCAAGTCACGGGAACTGCTAGTCTCTTATAAAATGTATACTATTTTAGGTAGAGATTAAATTAGTTACAAACGAATTATATTCAAGAGGTTCAACTGGAATAAATATTTTTATTCAAGTAACTTACTGGAGTTACTACTGTCAATAATTAATTGTATCATAGTAAGTAAAATATGTGTTACTAAATAAATGATAAATGGAGTTAAGGTTGGATGTTTCACTTTATTGAGATTAGCTTGGGCGATACATTTTTGTATCCCAGGTTATCAATAAGTTTTTACTGTTAAAAAATCCACTAAATTGCTCTTTCTACGTCATTGAATGTTGATTTTCACACGTCATAGGCGGTAAAGGAACTTGGTGGATCAGGTACTGTATACTATAACAACAATGTAATATAAACAGCCAATGTGTGTTAACATTGTAACACTTTTCACAGTATTGCATTATCACAAAACACACTTTGATGTCATCAGCTTAATTTTTACCAGTAAAAAATAATTGTAATCATTACGTTCTAACTGTTTTGTAAATATAATAAACTACCCTTAATAAATATAATTAATAAGCTACCCAAAATATAATAAACTGTTACCCTTGGCTTCGCCCATGCTAAATTTGAAACAACTTGGTCCTGCACTGTTTTTTGTAGTATCAGTCTATTGGAAATGGGATTGTTTGTTTATATTCGTCTGCCTGGATGGATACGTCGTTACAGCTGACGTCCATAATATGACAGATAAACGTTGTTATAGCTGATTTCCATAATATGACAAACAAACAATCTCACAAACTTTCACGCGTAAAATATTTAGTATGATAGTACACATCTAAAAAAGTGTATGAAGAGGAAACATTTGGAAAAATAAAAAATATTAGTCATCTCTAGTTTTTTTGTTGTGATAAGCCTGTTTTAAACTCATGACCGTTGGTGGTTTGAGTAAAATTTCTCCTGATTAATACATGAAAGCTGGCATTTGTTCAGTGCGATGTATGGAAATGAATTTGACATGTGTGTAGAGCGTGTGACATGTCACTCGTCACACTGTTATGATTTGAAGAGCCTCAACCTTGAAATTGGGAAAATACGTTTACATTTTCCAACGCTACCTCATTTTGAAATGTTACAATACCTACTGCTTTTCACTACGATGGTCTACCAAACTGTTTCAGCTATTCTGTTTGCCATGGTATGAATAGAATATAGGTAATTATTATTTTAAATAGATGATTAACTTGTACTAGTGCTTTATTTGGTCAAAAGATTGAAAAAGCTTTAAAACATGTGTTATACAAATCTTTCCATTTTTGTAGACAAATTGCATGATTTTGTGTAAAATATATATTTTATAAACGGTGATGATTATTTTACTTGTCAGCCTTATGTCATGATTTTTTTTACATGAAAATGCCAGGTACCACTACGTTTCAAAACACCCACATTTTGTTACGCCTAAGTAACCAGTTATCGTACACTTCATCTTATAAGGTTTTTTTTTAAATTTTATTAGATTATGTGAAATAAAGGAAACGTCACAATAAACCACTGCTTATTGCTAAATAAATGCATTAATTAATTTAAGGGAGAAACTGGGAACCAAATGTAGCTTATGGTATCAGCTTTTCTCGAGTGCTTAAAAACTTTTCTGTCAATAACTACAGAATATCTCCGACTACCCCAAAACATTTTTGGGTAGGAAATACTTTTGGTGGTCGAAATCTTGGATCCACCATTTGGATACAAAATATTTTTTCAAATATAAAGGTAGAGTTGTAAACCATCATTTTAAACTAGCTTTTTAAGTGGCTTCAATGCCATAACCCGTTTTTGAAAGTATTGACACATTCTTAAGATATTAGGGTTATACTTTTTTTTTAACTTATTTAAACATTGTTTTGTATAAATAAGCTCAAAACCTCTGAATAAAACCAGATATTGACAAGGAAGCACGAGTGGTCATTGTCTAAGGAATTTTGCCTGATTTTGACGGATTTAGCATTTTCGGGCGCCATCTAAAATAAATAAAATAAAATAAATTCTTTATTCACAAATATGTCATACATCATACAAGTTCACTTTAACATAAAAAATAACATTTCAAGAATTACAATACTGAATTTACAAACCATTTAGCTGTAATAAAAACAATCACATAAACAATTCAAACTTAACATATTTGTGAATTGGGTTGCCCCAAGGCTAAGCCCGAAACGGGGTCCCTTTAAAACATACGCACGTTATAAAACAAAGGAAAGAAAATGTGCCAGCACTATCTGTTAAAGGTAACTCAAAACAAATTAAATTTTTCTTAAAATCTGATAAATTGCTACATGAACCGATAACTATGAACTACAAATTTTTAACTTGAAAAACATATTACATCAAACAAACAAAATACAGGTAAGGTATATTCAAGATAAAAAGGTCATCTACAATGTTCAAAAGCAAACAAAGAACAATAACAAGTGACATTCAAAACTAAACCTGTGGTTTTAGCAACTCCTCAGCATTCTCAACGCTTTTTATCCAGTGCTTCAGTTTGGTTAGGTAGTTCGGGTTGTCGCTAATTTTTGTTATTGATTCAAAAGTGACATTGAACAGTCTTGGGGCACTGAATGAATAAAATTGTTGATAAAGAGTAAGATTAGGTTTCGTAAGTGCAATAGTGTGGTCAGAACGTAAATGGTACGGTTTCAAAATATTTGTGCGATTTGCAACACTTTTGGTAAAAAATATTCGTAAAACTTTATAAATGTATACATTTCTAAATGGGAGAATGTTTAACTGTTTAAAAAGCGGAAATGAGTGTTCAAATCTTGACTTTTTCAAAATTATTCTAACAATACACTTTTGTAATGTAATAATAGGTTTAATGGTGGATAAATATGTTCCTCCCCAACATGATAGTGCATAACCCAACCTAGATTCCACTAAAGCATGATAAAGGGTAATTAGTAAATTCCTAGGACACAAATTTCGCAAAAAATAAAATTTACGTATAATACTGTACATTTCTCTTTTTAATTTTTTAGCCTGATCTTTCCATGAAAGATTATGATCAATTACAATCCCCAGATATTTAATAAATTTAACATTTTCTATTTCAAAACACTCTGTACAATTGGTCCCTAAGCATTCAGAGTTATGATAAACTAGTTTTTTATTATATACAATTTGCTTTTTAATATTGAAGATCATATGTTTTGTTTTATCACTTAAAGTTAGCAAATTTTTGCTAAACCAAAACTCTAAACACTTTAAGTCTGCCTGAATGCAATCGTATAGGTTATTGATGTCTACGTTTTGATAACTCAGTGCCGTATCATCAGCAAAAGCTGTTATCCTACCATTGAATTTAGCTTCACAAAGATCATTTATATAAATAAGAAAGAGAACTGGACCTAAAACTGACCCTTGTGGGACACCAAATTTTATTTCACCCTTCTCACTTTCATGACCTGTTACTTTTACTAGTTGTGTTCTATTGCTTAAATAAGTTTTGAACCAATTATAAGGCAGTCCCCTAATCCCAGCCAGCCACATTTTGTCTAAAAGTATATAATGGTCTACTGCGTCAAATGCCTTGGTGATATCAAGATACACTGCTGCACAAATAGAACCATTATTTACACCCTCATAAACATTTTCAAGAAAATTTAGGAGTGCAATCTCAGTTGATGAATTTTCCATGAATCCGTATTGATTTGAACTGAAAAAACTGTTTACTTTCAAAAAGCTTACTATCCTTTTTTTGGTGACTTTTTCAATTATTTTTGAAAAAATAGAAAGAAGGGATATAGGTCTATAGTTCGATAGACAATCAGGATCACCTTTTTTGAATAAAGGGATAACTACCGCTGTTTTAAGACAAGGTGGGAATTCTCCTTTTTGTAGACTTAAGTTAACGAGGAAAGTTAAGACATCCAAAACATTATCTAAGATTGACTTAAGTAAAAAGGATGTAATGTTATCAAAACCTGGAGATTTATTGTTTTTGAGACTGTTAACTATGCATTTTATTTCGTCAGGTGTTGTAGGGGTAAAGAAAAAGGACCTACAAATATATTTATTCCTAAACGTTGTACCATAATCTCTATATGTTAAGTTTGTTTTTTTAATTTTACTTTTCAGGTTTCCAGCAATGTTAAGAAAGAAGTCATTAAAAGCAGACGCAATTTCGATAGGATTGTTTAGTATATTCCCATTTTTATTTATTTGAGTGATTTTTGGGCTTTTGTTTGGTTCCTTGACTAAACCATTAATTAAATTCCATTGTGCTTTAACATTACCAGCTACTGATTCAAACTTAATTGCAAAGTAGTTTTCTTTTTGACGTCTAATATCACATTTTAATTTATTTCTATACCGATTGTAATAGCTCTTTAATCTATTATTATGTGGCTGTGACTTTAAAATAGTATATAATCTGTTTCTGAAGTTTATTTTAGAGCAAAGATGATCCGTCATCCATGGAGCAATTTTCTTGTATTTGGAATTGATTTTAACTTCGAATTTGGAGTATTCAATTGCGGATTTTAAGATATTTAAAAATGTTTCAAAAGCCCCTGATACAGTATTGTTATTATAAACATCAGACCAATCTTGGTTTTTTAATAAACTATTCAAGTTATTAATGCCAATTCTTACTTTTATTTCACTATTTTCAGAACATGATTCATGATACAGCTTAAAATTACATAGAACTAATGAATGATCAGTGATATTTAGATGCATAACTTTATGGTCGCTATTAAAGAATGTATTTTTATTTAAAGAAGCACGAAAAAAAATATGTGATCCAAGCATGTTTGGCTGCCACTCACAATTCTAGTTGGTTCATTTATTAAGGATTTAAATCCAAAGCTTGTCAATAGAGTTAAGTACCTATGAGAATTTAAATTATCTGTTAAAATGTCACAGTTTATATCCCCTAGCAATATAAGGCCCCTGTTATTTAAATTAGGTAATAATTTTCCCAAATCATCAATAAAATCCAAGAAGGAAATATGGTGTAATCTGTAAATAGCAAGAATAGTTATTGAAGATTCAAAAATACCAAGCGTGATTACAAGACAATCAGCTGAGCGCACATCACTCACTGACACTGATGTGTCAATAGAGGATTGGTGACAACTTTTTACATACAAAACAACTCCACCTGCCCGGTAACTATCATAACAATTTGCGTACTGACTGTATCCGTCTATTTTGTAATGCTCTATTTCATCTGAATCTACCCAAATTTCTGTTAGTACTATGACATCTGGCTTTGTGATCATTGATTGTAGCTCGGCAATAAAATCATCAAAGTTACTTCTCAAACTCCTAATGTTCTGATTAATTACTGTAAAACTTGACAAATATATATTTTAATTGATAGGAACTTCAGACTAATACAACAGTGGATTACATTATGTACAAAAACATCATATAAAAATTTAGCAATAAACCAAACATGCGCATAACGCTCACAGCGAGAACAACATACAAAATTGTGTTACAAAAAACGAATTTAGACTGAATTGAATAGAGAAATAACTAGACACTGACTTAAGTTCAAAAAGGAATAACTTCATGCAATTCAACAACTGAAAGACACTTTAAACGCATAACATTAAAAGAAAAAATCAATTTCCCTAATTCTTAATATATAATTAGCAGTTAACAAGCAATATCCGAGCAAATAAGAAGAAAGTGTAGAACAGACATGAAACAAATTCAAACTTACAGTCTTCCCAAGTCCTCCGTCGAATTCACAATAATAACATCGTTACCATCATCTTTTCGGCAAAATATTTTACCACCACGCACCCAGATATATTTATAGCCCTTGTTACGGCGGGCCTCTCTAGCAGCAGCAAACAGACGTCTCTTTGCCGGGGACAAGCTTTCGTTTATGTAGACTGGGGTGTCTGATGCCAGTCCAAGATGTCGGGTGGACAGATCCCGCTTTGCCCGCCTTTTCTGAAGGATTGTCTCAGTGTCGATTCGCCTCACCATCTTCACAATGATTCCTGGTGCCCTCTTAGAATCAGGTTTCGTCTTAAGGCGATGGCAAGCATCAATCATCGATTCTTCAATTTTTACACCGATTGCATCGCCAACAGACTTTACAATCGTCAGTACGTTCTCATTACTATTATGAGGCACTCCATGAATCTCAAAAGTATTTTTGCGGGAATATTGTTCTAGATCGTCGATCCGTGTTTCGAGTTTGGTGATGGTACTTCTGAGGGAGAGATTTTCATTTATTACAGTTTCCACTGACCCTTTGAGTGATGCAATTTCACTTGTTTGAGCTTTGAGTTTTTCTGTAGTCGCTCTTAGCTCCTCATGACAAGAGTTCAGGGAATCACCCAGACTTTTTTCAACTTTCTTGAAATCGGCCTTGAGTTCCTCAAAAAGCTTAAGAACATCATGGAAAGTTACATTCTGTGCTGTCTCCACGATCATACTTTTCCTTCTCTCTAAGGCACAGGGCTCACATCGCCAGACATGGCCAAGATCAGTAAGGGTTTGGACATCATCACTACTCATATTACCAGCACATTTGTAGTGGAATGGTTTTTTGCAATTGTCACAATCAATTTTCCCTCTTGCATTTTTCTGGAAGGGTCTCAGGCATTTGCCACAATCCGCCATGATGGAGAAGAGAAGTAAAAGGAAACTGAAGAAGAAGAATAATGTTCCTGATGATTCAAAATGGCGTCCTAAGTTGTAAGTGAGGTTATTTTTAAGGTTATGCTGAGTATTTATTAAATTCTTTATATTATTGGAAAATTTGCAGTTCAGAGAAACAGATAAACATAAAGTGAGTATTTCAAGTAGCAATGTCAGTACATCATTGATTTAAATTCACTCTAACCTGTATACTTTGGTGGCACAGCTGGCACACGTCTGCTCTCCTCTGTGTCTCAACCATGAATGATCTGTTATTTTGAAATGAGCTTAGTTATTTCAGATATAAAGATGATGTTGTAACCAATCATTTTCTAAAAAATTTTCAAGCTGAAATGAACACCGCAATCCGTTCTGCAATTTTATTTTTCGTTTTTGAGATATGGCCATCTTTTAAATTAAGAATAAGGCAATTGACGATATCTCAGAAACGAAAAATGATATAACGGGATCCAGTTTAGTTTGAAGAAATATTTGAAGATGATAGGTCACAACACCACCTTTATATTTAAAATAACATAGCTCATTTCAAAATGGTGGATCCAAGATGGTGTCCGAAAATCCGTCAGAATCAGGGTAAAATGGCTTGACAATAACTGCTGGCGGTTACTTGTTAATATCTAGCTTTATTCTGATATTATGGGGGCTTATTTCTACAATACATAATGTTAAAATGAGTTTAAAAAAATTAGATTTTAAAATATTAATAATTGGTCGATATTAAAAAAATAGTATGCAACATTGAAACCTATGTAAAAATCTAGTTTAAACCTACGGATCACATCACCACCTTTACATTAAAGAAAAAAAATCATCCAACAAGGCGGATCCGAGGTGGCAGCAGAAAATAGACAGCCACTCATAATGTTGCATTTACTATCCAAAAATGCTTGGGATTGATTTTTTAGCCTTGACACATGTTATAATTTATTGTAGGATCACCTTTTTGCTTTAGGTATCACAATATCCAGCTTAATGTGGGACGCGTTTCATACTATTACTGTGCATCATCAGCTGCCCTAAAACTATCTTTCCACACATAAGTGGTAATCATGTCTTACTGCATTCAATGCAAAATATATAAATACTCGAAATTCAAAACGCTGAAACATTAAACACAGATGTTACACATAAAAAACCTTATTAATCCTGACACAGTCAGATGCAATATGATGATAGTTCTAAGCTTATTCCATAACAAAATGATTAATAACTGTTTTTATTTATTTTGTATGTAAAATCTGTGTTAAGTGTTTAAGTGTTTAAAATTTCTAATATTTTTAAGTGTACTTTGAGTACAGTAAGACATGACTATTACAAGACATGAGTGAGAATATAAATAGTTTTAGGGCAGCTGATGATGCACAGTAATAGTGTGAAATACGCCCTGCGTTAAACTGGATATTTTGACACTTAAGGCGAAAAGGTTTGTTTGGAATGGTCTGGGATTGATATTTTTTTTAACGTGTAAAAAAGTTCGGGGGGCCTTTTAAACTCACCCTGTTCATTTCACAATTAAAGGTATTTGCTTTACAGACTGTATCATCAAATTCAAATGCTCTATGGCAACCGCCTTTTGAAGAAAGCCTTCCTGGAATAAATTCAGAGGATGCAATTGCAACACTTAAGGAAATTTCCGATGGGATAACTGCAGCAGATAGAGAAGAATCAATGGAAGATACTTTAAAGCAAGAAAGAAAAGAACACAGGGAAACGCAAGAACTGGTGTTAAGTAAAGGTAAAGTTGATGTCGAAAATAGAAAAGAAGTAGCGAATCAGGACTCAAAGACAACCGAAGAAAGTTTGGGCTTAGTTGGAAGTACGAGAAAAGTACAAGAAGAGCGGGTGGGCTACGAAGACGGAAAGATTTCTTCTCTTATGACGTACATAGAAGGATTCAAGCCGGCCTTACTGAAACCAGGGGCTCAACAACAGGCCTCCAACCAAACGTCCAGCCCTGGAACTGGCCTACCCAATAAGCCGCTAAAACCTATCAAACCAAACAAACCCTCTAAACCGACTAGACCGGGCCATAACAACCGGCCAGGCAACAGGCCAGGCTACTGTAACCACAAGCACAGACCCTGCTACAGAAGGAAGAAACCTCAAAAACTGTACACTGAGGAAGAAGTGATAAATTTGCTCTCTTTACTTAACAAAATAAAATATAGAAATAGAAATTATCATGACTGAATTTATTTTATACCTTTCGTACGTACAAACTCTGGAATAAAATATAAAATAAATAAAACATGTTCTTAGATAATGTCTGACTTATAATGTCTTAGGACTTGGTTGATTATAAGCATTGACAGGTTACTTTTAAGTTGAAGTTAGTAAAGTGTTGTACAATACATACAGTTTAATAAACAGTAAAAAAATAACCCAACCGAAAGGTTTGTAGGAAACTTAGTAAGTATCCTATAGGCATTTGTCTTAACCAAACGAGAACTGGATTATACATATTTGTAAAAAATTTAAAACAATATCCTTTTGACATTTCTCTTCCAACTACACTGAAATCTGCCTATACGTGTTTTTTTGCATAGTTTGGCATGGATTAAAAAAACGTTAGGTATCAACTTAAATCTTGATTAATAAACTATAGCCCCGATAATTGAACAAATTATCGAATTTACACTATTTCGAATTACCGAAAATCGGCAAAAAAATATAAACTTTTAATGATGGTAGGAGGAAAAGGGGGAAGGATGGAGAAATGAAAAAAGTAAGAAGGGTAGGAAAGGAGGGAAGGGAGATGTTAAGAAGAGAATAAAGGAGAAAGCGATGATGAGGGTATGAACGAAGGAAAGAAAAGAATGAGGGAAGAAATGGAGGAGGGGGGGAGAGGACGGCGGAAAGGAATGTTGCATAAACTGATAGGATAAATGGATTATTGCTTTTAATCGAATCAATCTTAAAAAAGTAATAGTTGAATCTTGATAAAATACTAATAATTATTTAGCCATAATTCAAACCATGCCATAAATATACTCCTAAGGGAAGGTAAAAACTGTCAAAGATTGAGTATTTATGTTTCACCTTCGGTTCCCAATTATTAATGGTTACATTATGCGTTTACATCGAAAAAAAAGTCTTATATAAAATTTATATAGAAATGCATTGATCTGTGCAACGATCATTTTGAAAATTAGCTAGCCCTATATTTCAATTTAAATTTGGTCGAATTAAATTGAAATTAAATTGATTAATCACAAGGATTTATTTAATAACATTTATTGACCTGTGTTATAGTTATTATAATTTAATTGCGTTTCTTGTACAGACTTATTAGAACGTAACGTAACGTTACGTCGTCTTCGTAACGTGTTTAGGCAGATGACGTACGATTTAAAATATATGAGGAATGTGTATTTCTGAGAAGCGTGCTGAAGCAACAAAGAGATGTTGTTTGGATGGAAGCATTCGAGGAACAGTTATCAGTCAACGTCACCGCCACTTTTCCTCTTCACATACACTCTTTGACCTTTACTATTGGTTCACTTGTGTTCTTCCCTTCAATCTAAAATGCCATAGGATTTCTTAAATATTTTTGCCTACCACAAATTGCACTATGGATTGAGGAATTATGTTATTACCAAAACATAACATAATTCGTTATTTTTTTTCTTTTTTGGTGAGACCCTATTACTGTGGGTCTCATGGTAAGACTTGAGCCCGAAACCATAATAACTTTTCGTTTTGGGCCCAGATAAAACACGTGTGTGTGTGTGTGTGTGTTTAAGTGTGTGTTTGTGTGTCTGTAAGCACAATAGCGCTCTCAAAAATGCCACGATCGAAATGAAATTCGGAACTGGCGTGTAAAGTAGTAATTATACGGACGAGTCCAAAAACCAGCATGATCGGATTATCGCAAGGGGTGGGGTGGGGAAAGGGACATAAACCCCAAATCTAATTTTGAGTAGCACCGTTGAATTCAGTTTCAAAGCATCAAATTTCAGTTTGTAATTTGATATTTGGAATCATTGCTCTGACGTCCATTGGTTCCCGAGATTCTGAGAGTGGTAAACGTAGTACATGTATGTAGCTTGTCCAAGGAGAAGAATTAAACAGAGATCGCTTTTAAATGGGTCTTTGGTTACGTCCGATTACTAGTTACAGTTACATCCAGTTACAGTTGAGTTACCAGTTACTAGTTACATCCAGTCACAGGTAAGTTACCAGTTACTAGTTATATCCAGTTACTAGCTACAGTTAAGTTAAATTAGGAGAGGGCAGCGACAGTGCTACTCTCTCGCGGCGTTAATGGTGAATCAAGTCCTCGACACCCGCTGGCCTGCGCTCGACACCAATACGTTGTCTTAATGTTAACCGTTTGGGAAGTAAATAAAGTTCTATATCTCGCTTATTTCTTAACTTATATCTTAATAAGACTTGGTTTGTGGCTTGATCAAGTTGATCTCCACTTGATTATTGCAAAAATATTTCCTTGAGGGTAAACCTGCATACTCATTTCCCATGTTATTCTCAAGCAGAAAATGTTGCAGTGTTTGCTCATTTTTGAGTTTAAGTTGATGTTATTTGATTTGAGGCTCTGTCTAAATGATTAATTTAAGCAGGTGAAATTCGCTGATTATGCAGGTCTGCTGCAACGGGGTATTATTTATTTATCCTAAGCTGTTTGAATGAATGTCTTTCCTGAGGTAAACAATAAAGTTGAGTTTTGGTGTGGAGATAGTATTTAAGAAGACAAGAATTTTCCCGATAATTCCCTATCACTCTGAAAAACGTTGGTAGTATCTGGTATGTAGAAAATGGGGCTTTTAAATTTTCAGACTAGCAAAAATGAAAATTGCAAATTTTTTTACTCTTGGAATCAGATTGAAGGAGCAAACAACCTATATTTTGTCATTGCTCAAAGTAAATTGGTTACCGAGTTGCAATATGCCAAATTATTAACTTTTTGGGTGAAAAAGTTATGTATCTCGCTTATTTTCAATATTTTGCAACCGCTATAGTCCTACACTCATCTCTTTTTCATACATAGCTTAAAATACCTACCTGGGTAGGTCGCCATTTCAACAAAAAGTATAAAGCGTAGTTATAAGTATCCGTTTTTGTCACCCCCTGGCAGTAAACCTGCTTACGGGACTGTCGTGTTAAAGGAGGATATTTTATAACATATTTATACATATCAGATTCTAAAAGAAGAAGTCTGTTCTAGTCTTAAAATATTCAGTAGCTCTTTAATTATCACTTGAATAATTGATCTTTTTTAATCGGTTGAGGAAGAAACGAATTACAATGATCCATTCAACAACATTTACTGTTTATCTAAACATACGTTTTTAGTTAAAAATTAATATTTCAAATTAAAACCAGTAAACATTTTAAAAATCAAATTAAAGTTTAGGTGTGGCTTTTATTTATAATAGGCTAGATATAAATTAATAGCGTGTTCACAAGAGCTTAGAGCAGACAAAAATTTCTATAGAGTTATTCTTTAATTATTGTTTTTTAAGTTTTGAAGTTAAAAGCTTCGGTATTTGGATCAGTTAAAGACTTAATTAACATTAACAATCTACCTGCAGGCCTCCAATTACGTCGAATACATACACCCTCAACTCAAATGCACGAATCCCCTTGAGTCAGTTAGAGGTCAAAGCGTGCAGACCTGTGAGATAGCTCTCTCTCTCTGTGATGCTATACTTGTTTCAGCTAGCAAAGGTAATTAGTTTTGGCTTGATTGAGGTTTACTGGCTCATGACGCAATCTTTCAATGTGTTAGTATATATCACTTGTGGTGATACATAAAGCTATCCAAGCATACATACATACATTATAATAATATTTTAGATTTTTTATACTTTAGTGTGCATAATATAGAAAATACTTTTAACTTACTTGCTATTTTTTATGCATCACCTTACTCAAGAAATTATAGTCGTACGTGGCGTCGAGGGCGAATCCAAGGATATTTCTCGGCAGGGGCTGGATAATGACCTAAAAAACTTAAGACTGTCTTTAAGAATAATTAATTAATTAATTTTTTGTTAGTTACATTGTTTTATAGAATTAATACCCTCGATATTTTTAACTTTATATTTAGGGCCTTCAGTAGTGTAAAAAAAGTAAAATTCAATTGATTAATCACCAGGATTTATTGAATAAAGTGGTTCAATTCCTCAGTTATTAGTACTCAAATCATAATAACCCTCATATAATCAATTAAATGGATTGATTTTCAACTTATTTTGTTTCTTGTACAATTTCTAAAAAAATTAAGGTTGTCGAGATATTTAGTTATGAAAAAAAAAAAAAAAAACAGTCGCAATATTTTATGAAGTAGAAATTTGATACGTCTTATTAAAGTTGTTTTTAATAGAGGGCCTTCCGTGTACAAAGTCTGAATTTTATACGTTAAGAAGTTCTTGAGTATATAATTAAATATGTAAAAAACACAAACATACAGACGGAAGACAAAGCACTTTAAGACCTATGTTTATGAAAATTTCTTTTGTATTTTCAACTCTATAATCATAACCTAAAATATTTTATCATAATTTGCGGACACTCTGCATAGCTAAATATACCACAGTATGAACAACTTGATTTAACTTCAGTCTTCTTTAGGCTAGAAATCCCTTTTAACCCATTTTCAAACTTCTTAAAGAGTAAAAAATGATCGCTCTGAAACTTGGCTCTCACGGAGTTTGCGGCTAATCCAAGATGACCTGATCAAGGATATTTAGGATTCATCATCCTAAATATATTAGGAAAGATGTAGAAGATAAATCTTTCCAACCTTCCAATAAGGTATTTTAGAAAACTAAAAAAATATGTTTGTAGGCCTAGATACCAAGGTGTTCTCTATACACCCAACAAATAAAATTGCCTTTTTGGTTCCCTCTCAGGATAATTCTGCTAATCATTGTTATTATTTCGTGCAGATTAATTTATGCTCAGTGGGCATATTGCATTCCTTCTTCGTCATTTTCCACATCAATGAGCGTTCAGGTGAAATCAGTAATAATGCCATCCGGTCGGCTATAAAACAATGTAACCAACTGTAGAATAACTACCTTTTATTACATATTATTTAAACATGAATTATAATTGAGAATTTTAATATGCTTAAAATATTGTGGTAGTTTTCAAAGCAGTGTGAGATATCTTTAATTCAAAGCATAAATATTTTCTTAAACTATTTTTATAATATTGAATGTTAATAGAAACCAAATCTAATATAGACATTCCGATTCTAATTTCATCGGGGGATGAAAAAAACTTTTATAATGTAAAGCGCATAATACAGCTTAAAGAAACTGAAGTGGAATGTTTATGCTACGTCGTTTTCTGACTCATTCATTTTTATTCTCTGTTATACAGTGTGATATGCTTCCTTAACCATAAACAGGGTAGTATACCGTAATGCAATGTAAAATAGAGCACACGCTTGCCGGCTAGTTAAACATAATAGGAAATCCACGAGCAGAACGGGAAAGCCATTTATATGTTTAGTAAAAATACTATAAGGTAAAATACTATAAGGTATGCAAAGTATTATTTTGAGTATGCATATAAAATTTATTTTTTTCATTACTGGGGTTGGATTGCTCATAATATGAATATAGTTAAAAATATAAATTTTTTTAGCTGCAGATACATTTTTCTCTGAGAACATCTTGTCTCTGAACGTTGTAAAATATTGTTTTCATCCCATAAATCACAATAACACATTATTTGACAGAGTTATTTTTACAAAGTGTCCAGCGGTACTTGAAGTCCTTCTTTCTTGTAACTATGATGCATGACAATGTGTACTGATCAATGGCCGTCCATCGTGGTTTAAAACTGGCGACACTCGGAGCCGTTTTACCTTTGTTAGCTATTATTGTTAAATGCTAGTCAAGAGGAAACCCCTTAAGTTTGGGAATGAAACTTTCCGTCGTGGTAAAAATTTACAATAGCCTTTTAATGAAATAACCACATCAATATAGTAGTGTATTACGTTACTAGGCCGGGAAGTACTGATTTGCCGGACGAGCATGATAGTTCCCGCGCGAGCGAAAGCGAATGATACTTTTCATCATACTACTCAGAAAAAAACATACTTTCAATCATAACATAGTCCTTGCATAAACCAAACCAATACGTTTCTCAATCCTTCAAACCTAACCTATAACAAACAGAACAAACATTTGCTACTGCTGCCAGTGCTGCCACTCCTCAAAAAAGTAACCAATAAACAACCATTAAACTTCGGTTTGCTGCAAATCAGCCGATTGTTTAGATATATTAGATTTTACTTCCAGCCTAGTACGGCAAAAAGTTTTTGCCGGACTAGAACGGCAATGGATAACTTTCAAGCCAACAAAAAGGAACGGAAAATAGATATTTCTGAGTCAGTATGATGAAGAACAATTTGTATCTCTTCTAAATTTAATATTCAGTTTAGTTTCCTCTGTGAAGTTTTCCTATAGCTAGATAAATTTTCGAATTTATAAAGTTATAATATCCTTTAAACGACTAACTTAATGCTAATTAATCAATCAATTAACACATCCAATGCTAAACCAATGCTTCAACGGACACAACATTTAATTTTTTGTGCGCTTATTAATTTAGACCGATATTTATATAGATAGGGCTATTTACCTACCTGATTAAAGGGGCTGAGCCAGATCTCTGACTGGTTTATAATAGTACAGATATTGACAATAGGTACAGTAGACTTCACAACAAGGAGAGCTCCCAGGTGACGATCGTTGTCTGGGAGTTCCTGGGAGGTTTCGGGTTGGAGGTCAAGTAATCGCCGAAAATGACCAGAGGATAGGTTGAAAATGTCTCTTCGTTCAGGGTGAGTCTGGCTGACCATGTCATACATTTCCCATTCTGAAAATCCTTCCTTCCGTAAGATGAATAATAACCCGAGGAAAACGAGCCTATTTCTGGGACTTTCATTCCCTCAAAGTCCTTCTGAGTCTAACTGATTAAGGTGACATTTATTTCGTATCGGAGTAAACAAATCTACAAACAAACCGGTCGTTACACCCGACATACTTCACCTCAAGAGTCAAATGCAAGTCTTGTACTCCATCTCAAAGGATCTTGATGCATCTCATCAGGATCCTTTCAGGATTCCTCAACACAAAACGGTTTTCTTTGAGAAACACGTGCATTTTAACGGCATCAAGCTTTTTAATGCACTCCCAGAGAATATCAGGGCTGAGCAAGACGCGGGACGATTTGGCCGAAAGGTAAAACGTTTGTTGAGTGAGCAGGCTATTTACAGTGTTAGGGATTTTTATGAGCTGTAGCTAAGAAATCTTATATTTTATAACAAGAGATTATTGTTATTTTAGTTAGAAAAAATGACACTATTGTACAGTTCACTGTGATTCAATAACGGATTTTTGATTTGATTTGATTTGAGTAACTTATATGTTGATCGACATAGACTTCGTAATGTTAACATTACATAAGGGCTTTATCCGATGGTCCCAAAACATTTATGCTAAAATTCAGAGAGAGTGATTTGTATACATTGATTTCAATGGTGGATCCATTTTCAGTAAAAAAAGATTCAATTGTTATTTAAAAACAAAAATCTTAAACTATAGGAAAACACGGGAAACCGTCTTTGTGAGATCCATCATTGATGTTATTTCTTAGCTGGTGTAATGATTGGTCAAAAGTTAAAAGAATCTGCTGATAAACAACTTTATCCAGACTAATATTATTATAACGATTGTTCGTAAAGAAAAAACTTAAATATGATGTCAGCAAACTCTGAATTTTAATATTCAAAGTTTTTATTTTTTTATATTCATTGTTTTTAACAAGTAAAATGTTGAATTGTTGCTTATGTGGACTTGTAATGGACGAAAGTGTATATTTTAGTTATTCTTCATTCAATCTGATGATGTATAAATATGAAAGTTCACGGAATAGGCAATGACAAGAATGACAGATGACTGAAAAGCGTGTAATCCGTGTAAAGAATTGATTTGAAAAATGTCACTCTGTAAACAAAATTTGCAGGAGTCAAGTTCAGGGCAACCGTCGGAGAAATAAGCTAGATAATTTCAAAATGAAGTCAGTTCTTATTGTAAGCTACGCATGTTTAACTTGCCTGGTTAGTAAAAATCAAGCATTTTGTATTTGTATCAATTATTTTGCAATTAATTATTATCGCTTCAAATCACTCTTAATTAATATGTAAATACTGTTCAAATTGTAATAGCCTTAATTACATAAAATGGTAAACCCACATTAAAGACAATCAAAATAATTCTTCATGCCATTTAGGAAGTTATAAAGTTTAGTATTCTGGAAGTAAAATAAGCATTAATAGTGTACAGTAAAAAATAAAAAATCATCACTAACTGTATTTCATGTAATAATAATTCTGAAAAATCAAGCAATACAAAATGTGTTTAAAAGCTGCTTAGTAGTAATTAGATGGGCTATATTCACATTTTATCAATATATTGTAACTGGTGGATGCATTTCAACCAATATATACACAGTGCTTATTATGAATAGATACACGGTTTAAATGTCATTTTTAAATTGCTGCAATTCAAGTTGGTAAGAAATCCGAAACTCTCTAGAACTAATAAGAATTTTTTGGAAGCTCCTAAACCTACGGTGCGCTTCAGCATTGTTTGTTTTAGGGACAGAAGAATGCGATCCTTCAAATCACCAAAGGCTAATGTTGCCTCAATGAATTTTTACTTAATCATTGTACTAATAAATATTGAAATGGCACATTTAAAAATAATTTATTTTACTAAAACATTTTAACATAAATTAGCTGATTCAAATGCTCAGCTAAATCGAATAAAAACTGTGTATTTATTATGAAACATCCCGTGTTATATTAAATGCACTTACACCAGCAGTTTAGATTTTTAAAAGAGTGAATAAACAAAAACAAACAGTATGTATCGATAATCATCTTCTTTGCATCTTCTAGTTGAAGAGAAATCCTTTTTTAGATTTTTTTTACAAATAACCCCTAGTTTTTTTTAGATCAAGATCAGCAGAGTGGTATCAACTGACAAAAGTGTGGAACGTTACAGTTTGAGGCTTGACTCTATGCAAAAAATGAGCAGACAATGGAACTTTTCATAAAAAGCTTATTTTCTATGGGGGTATTTTAAATTTTAACACGCTTCAGCCTTTTGGAAATACTAAACAAAAATAATTTAATGCTTACAATTTTAAATATCAGTATATTGAATATTAATCACAATTTCAAATATCAACTAACATTTGGAATATTTTATATTTCTACTTACAGCTAATCGAGTCTCAGTTCATCGATAGCTACGCAGCTCCAAACGTGCAAGTTTTATCTGATGTTCTCCAGGCAAAGGTGAGGAATAAAAACAACAATAACAACCAAAACCCGCGACCCGCAGCCAACAGAAACGTCCAGGCGAGGGATAACAACCCACAAACAATAACAATAACAATTGACGGCCAGGATGCCACCACCGCAACGTCGAATGCGAACCAGGGCTCTGATGGACGGACTGTAGTAATCAGGAGAAAGGGTAATAGAAGAAACGGACGAAAAGGGAGAAGACGACCAAACAGAAGGAGACCGGGAAACAGACCGCAACAAGCTGCCCAGACAGCCTCGGCAACGGCGTAGTGGTGATGTGGTGCTCCGTGCCATGTACAAAGTAAATAAAACATAAAACAAAATAATCGCTCCATACTTGATCCTTACTTCCAAAACCAAATTTTGTTTGGAGCCAAAGATTATAAAGGTTTATTGGCAAAACCCTTTGACGGTCTCAGTCCAAATAGAGTTGAACATAAAGGACATCTCAGCCAAACAAACAATAAACGTATTCATCTCTGAGTTGCCTAGGAATTGAGAGCAAGCTTGTGCTCAGCAAAATTTATGTTTAGTGTATGTATGTGCGGTGTTCCCTTGTGGGGATTAACGTACGCCCTATTGAATACTACGTTCTTAGGACAATTAGACCAGTTCGTAATTTGTAAACCAGGCAAAATCGTGGTTTGGATCCCACGTTTAATTTTAGGACCCTTAGTTGCCATTGGCTGTTGGGCTATTAATTAACAGTCCTGTCTAAGGAACATGTTGGCCTTAGTGAGTAACTATACTACAAGTTCGCGCCACAATCATCCTCCACTCATCTGTCATTCATACTTGGCTTGAAATACCTACCTGGGTCGCCATGTCAAGAAAAGTATAAAGTATGAAATATAAAGTTTGTTAACCTATTATTTGAATTTTGAAATTTTATCCAAATTTTATTGAAGAATAATATAATATATAAGTTTTTTTAAATAATAAATAGATACTAACTAGAGATTGCCCAGTTGTCGAGAATCCGACCGATTTCAAACAAAGAAAAAGGGCTAACTAATTTTGAAAATTATCTTTGCGCATATCAATGCGTTTTTAAATACATTTAACACCTAGTGTAAAAATAAATAAACGGAAACCGAAAGCAAAACAGAAAGGCTCAATCTTTGAGTCATTTAAAAAAAATAAGCCTCAGGTGTATGTATTTTTATGGTATTTATGTTTTTTATGGTATGGTCTGGTAATTCTGGCTGTGTTATCAGTATGTTATTACTACACTACGTTTATTTTCTTAAAGACGTATCCGATCACTGCTTCAGAGAAAAGCAGAAACTCAGTCATCTCATCAGTTTATCCCAAAACCATTTCCACTGTTCTCTTCTCCCCGCCATTAATTCCTTACCGCACTCCCTACTTCCGTTCCCTCCAACCTTCTTCCCTCATTTCCCTTCCTTTCTCCTTCATTCGTTTATTATAATCTTCCTATCCTCCTTACTTTTCTCCCCTTTTGCCCTCCTTCCCGCTCGTCCTCTCACCATTACTCAAATTATATTTTTACCGATTCTCCACCAATAAAAAATTCAATTTTAATTTAATGTCCAGTCGCACTTCAGTTACTCGTCAGTTTGTACATTAGATTGTCAATACTCCACTTAATGTACTTTTTTATTCCCCTTTCATCAGCATAAACCATATTCAACTGACCTACCCCCATTTTTTATTTTCTCCCAATATGCGAATGGAACAAATTTAAATTTAATTACTTCCCAATCTTCACCAAATAGTCCTAGTTTCAATCTTACTAGTATATTAATGCCAGAAAAAATAGCATTCATTTTTTCCGCTTTTTCAGTCACATAATATGTTTCTAAATCTAATTGTTACTCTACGAAAAGTAGCTGTTTTATTTGAAAAATGAACTGTTTTGTTGTGTTATTCCATCACCAAAATGTCAACTCATAAGACTAATATAAATTTTCCAAAATTTGAAATTAATTTTTTCTGTTTGACTCAAAGACTATTATACATTTCAATGGGGTTGCGCACATCTACAGTAAAATACAATTCCATCGGTGAGCATAGATTTTTGCTACGTTGCACACTGGCTAAGAAAAAGAGATTAAAAAAAGGTTTGTCTGTTAATATATAGATAAGTAACCTCTCTCACATGTATTTGTTAAGTAATAAAATAACCAACTTTATCTACCCGGCTACAGTTCATGCGCCAACATTTCCTTTGAGTGCAGCAAAGTGGACTTAGCACTCTTGATGCATAAAAGACTATTTTATGCATCCTTCTGTTTGCAGGGTATTTCAAATCCGGGGAAATAAAAAACTATCAAATAAGAAAAATTTTGAATTAGTCGAAGGAGAAATATTTACAGTTCCAAAAGTCCTTAACATAAATTAATGAAACTGTGTGGTGAACAGTATGATTGATCGAGGGGCAGACTGGCGAGACAATGACAGATCCTGTATCTGCTGTCGCTAATTCATATAACCAAAATAAATCAGTGAATGTGTGAGGTTTACAATTTCCACTACCATTTGACAGCTATTGGTGTTTAACCGACATTCGTTACCTTGGTTCTGCAATATTCTACATTTTTTAAAAACTAAAACAAGGTTAAAAAACGTAACTATTGAATTTGTGTTATAGCTTAAAATTAACTCAAAAGTTCAACTTTTTAGAATGAAATATTTAAACCTAATTAATAGAGCACAATATGAATTATTTAATTCTTTCCACTCAAACTCTTTTTATCTCAGACCTCCCCATGGCCTTTGTTTACAGTATTACGAATTAATGATTTAAAATTAATGCTTAATATTTCAATTCAATTCAAATTATCGTCATTCATAGAATACATAATATGTATAACTGGCGCCAATGTTTGGGGCCCACGCCGTCCATAAGACTAATGTTAATTTTAGCATTGGGCTTATGGACGGCGTGGGCCCCAAGAATTGGCGCCAGGTATACATTGAATGGCGTCAATAAAACTAACGTTAAAGAACTTTTGTCCAATGTAGGTTGGTTTTTTTCTCATAGTATTTTGATTTGAGATTTGTGGATATGATATACTTTTTATTCCTAGTGTTATGTGGATGACAGTTTGAATCGGTATTGTTTAGATTATTTTTTGCAACGATAATTGTCTCAAAAATGTATTGCCTTTGTACTGTTAAAAGTGTTAGTTCTCTAAATTTTACTATTTTTTTCATATGATAAATGGGAGTGAATAAGCAAGTAAATGTTTTTTAACGTTTTTTGATTTGATTTTTGATTCATCACGCTGCTTTTTAAAACTTTCCTAATTCAAATCAATTTGAAAAAATAGCTTTCCGATTTAGATACTAATATTTCTCTAATAAATTGAGTAAAGTGACGGATTAAAATCGGTCATTCGGCCCATTTTTAAAGTTAGCCGAAAAGTTTAGTTTTAATACAATTAGTTTAGGAATACTTTGATGTAGATTTCTATAGGCCATTAATAATGCACAAATTGATTTCCAATGAGATAGTAAGCCACTTTTGGCAAATTGGACCTCTTATGAGCTGAAGTTGATCGAGAGCTCCTCGACACCACTCCACTGAGACATCATCCTACAATCAACAAGTTCTCTGATAGAGCTTTTACTCATAATGCTTCTCTATTGGATCTAAGCTTATAATATATATTTTTTAGAATTTTCTTTTGAAAAAAAATGATTTCTTAAATCTGGTTCTAAAATGAATTTTTTGATGTTTTGATGTAAAAATTTAGTGTTTTATAAGTCAAAAATATTCAAGGTAAAAAGGAATTCACATTTTACAGCCTTTTCCATCATATTGTTATAAATACATTTTATATAGATCTATTGAAATAGTTATTTGTGCATCTAGGGACTAAAGTGCAACTTTTCCCGAGGGAGGAAAAGCTCTTTAGTCCCATGATACACACAACATTTTCCTCCACCTACACCATTAACAATAATTGTGGCAATATAACTTTATCTTCATATGATGATTTTCTCCTTTAAACTAGGCTAGATTAGAATCACATATAAATAATGTACAACATGAGGTACTTAGGCAATTTAAACAACCATTTATTCACACTTTCACGCTATTTTTGACAAAATATTTTAACACTATTTTTTCTAAAGTATTCATTTAAAAAAATACCTCCCAAAATATGTAGGTAATAAACAATCAAGTTTATAAAACGTTCGGCCTTTCGGCATATTGGTAACAGCTAACTCTAAATCAGATGGTTTTATATTCAGTTTTTCCAACTTAATTCGTTCAAAAAATTATTACCTGGCTATTAAATGCATACGGTTTTGTTTTCTTAAGTTGAAACACTGAATTTCTTGAATTAAATTTAGAGTAAACAAATGAAAATCGAAAGAGTTGCCACATTTTCTCACTGTCTATTGCGGCGTTGCCGGATCTCTCCCCACGTATTTCTTATGAGATTATGAGATTACTTTTAGTCCCATGGGAGAAAAAGTAGATACTTTTAGTCGCGTGGGGGGGGGGGGGAAAGTAAGTAACTAAATCCCATGGAGTACTAGTACTTAAGTATTCTAATCCAGGGACTAAAAGTCGACTTTAGATGTGGAAAAAGTGACCTTTTAGATTTCAAATATCAAATATTCAAAAGGTCTTTTTTTTAAATAAAAGACCTTTTAGGTGGAGGAAAAAACACTTGTTGACTATTAATGACTTATTATTTATAGTAAAGTGAGAGTTTTATAGTTACGATTACTGCCTAGGAAAAATGTTGGATTATATGTTTGGAGCCCAATATGTCAGGAAAGGATTATTCAACTATGGAAGAGAACAAAATAATGAAGATTGTTTAAGTAAATTTTATTTGATACCAAGATAAAAATTCTTAGTCAAGCAAAAAGGTTAGAGACTAATAAAGCTAAAATTTATTGGGTTTTTCTAAGGTTCGCCTATGATATATTATGAAGTTTAAAGATTATTCTAAAATTACAAGGAGTAAGCACAAACCTATCCAGGTATAATTCTAGAATTTCAAATATTTTTGTACTTTTAATTTTTCCAATTAAAAAATATACCTTCAAAATAAAATACGTTTTACCTGATTATGTTTGAGTATGGTTTTGGAATAATGTTTACAAAGGAGATGAACATTGGGGATCGATTCGGAACTCGCCATGTATATAAACTGTATTATAGTCATGTCAATATTAGTGGCATAACTTAGAAAACAGTGAACGTTTCGTCAAAATCGGTCAATTATAGTTTTCCTTGATCAATATTTGAACGGAACCACTTACAGAACTAGCAACATACGTTTTTTTAGTATTGATGAATAATGCCCAAAACCGAGACTGTGTCGGGATAATTTTATATGCTGAAGTACAACCAGCGGCTGGACTTTGAATAAACAAATTCGAAATTCTCTAAGAAAACACTTAATGCTAAATAGCAGTATCTAGTATAAACCAGTCTAAAATTATTAGTCTTTTATATTCCGTGGAACCGCATACAGCAGACGTTTGCTTTGCCTATCTTCATAAAGTTTATTTCCCTCAGCCCTGCATCTCAGCGTTGACTGGTCTCTCACAATAATATGATATGGACAACAGCAGCAACGTTGCATTGCAAGCCTCCATCACGGAAATTGAACCGTGGTACTTAAATAAACGGAACCGATACTCCTTCACACCATTGGTAGAAAAATGGTCAACAAATAAAATTTAAATAAAAGTTGATCCTATTTTAATTTTTAAAAATTTACTATTACTATTTGTAAAATATATTTGGAATTTAATGGTAGTGCCTATTTGAAAGCATATTTTCAACTTGTATACCAAATAAAAGACTGAAATACAACAAAACTTTAAGCTCCTCCCTATTATGAAGTTGCCGGTTGAGACGTTTTTGGATGAAAATTGTCTCATAAAATAAAAGAGATTTTTTTTCAAATTCGGTCGGATCTTTCAAGATTTTTTTATAGATCCGTCTTGAGGAGATTCAAGCTGTATAATAAGCTGTAGGCACAACACTGAGCGGCTTGTGCGGCGATTGAGCTGAGTCAGGGGCCGGGGAGAAGTCTTGTTTAACATGAATGGAGGGAGAAAATGAGATTTCATTCAAAGTGCGATTTAATCCTAATGAGCTTTTCATTCAGGTTTCGGCTTACAGCCCAATCGGTCTTAATTTGTTTTAAGTTTGTGTTTTAAATAAAATGTTATCCGTAGATTCGCCTTTTCCTCCACTTTGAGGTTTCCGGGAGATTGTAGGTTCTAATCTTGAAGTTAATTTATTCAGCAGCACGTGAACTAGAGTGAAAGCGTTTGGTAGGGATATTCAGTTTAACAAAGTTAAGCTGCAGTTAGAGATAAGTGTTATAGTTAACATGAGCATTTTAAGATACTCAAACGTGTAAGGTATTAAATTGAGTCTTCGTTATTTCGCTTCCTTGAGAACCTTTTAATCACATTCTGTGCAGCGATGATGAGTATTTTTATAATATTTATTGTTTACAGCAACAAAAATCAATCAATTGTATTTTTCTACAGCTTACAGTGAAAGTTAAAATTACCTTAATTAAACAGTAGTCATATTGAACACATTCATTAGTGTCGTATTTTAATCTTACAGATTCCATTGACTTTTGATTGTGTATTTCCATGTTTTCATCAAGATCGGATGAACGAATGGTGTTTTTTGCTTCTGGGGACCCCAAAATGAAAAGTTAACATGGTCTCGGACTTAACTCTTACCATGAGTACTACCGTAATAGCTTATTCCTTTAAGGAAATTCGCTAAAATAAATAACTGATTACTGAAGGACTTCAGTGATCACTGATCACTTATACTTGAAGGACTTCTTTTTTGTGAACTATCTGCTATTTAAAGAGGAAGAGTGTGCTACTGTAAAGTATTAATTTTATCTACAGAACCTTAAAAAAAATTGCCGGGACGGCTCATTCAATCTTTTTGTTCAATATAGAGTCTAAAAACGTAAGACAGCATTTTTATTGCTGGAATGGAATAGTAAATTTTTAATTCAAGGTAGACCCTAAAACCTTAAGAAAATGATCTTTTACAGTGAATAAAATTTCAAGCCATGCTCTATGGTTCCTCTAACACGTCTGGCCTCATGAAGGAAAGAAATAGGATTTCTAATACGCAGGTCTGCTGCGGCGGGGGTGCATAATAAAGTTCTAATTAAGGGTAACTATACTTCATATGCGAGCAGATTCAAAGTGCCGTCGAAAAAGCCAAGGGTGCCGTTCCTTATATCGTGCCCCATGCTACATCAGGGCAAGCTCAGGTACCGTGCGTTAAGCAGAAACGACCATAAATGCTTCTCGACGTTTGTCTCGGGTGAGCCAGTCTCTGTAAATTGGCTTCTTGAGTGTGTGAGCGCAATCCTCTTCACCTGATAGCAAGATCGACTGGTCAGCCGATACAAGCAAACAGCACTTGCAAGAGGAAGGACCGCCGATATTGAGCATATGAGCCTTCCCAGGACAGCAACACCATTTGGGGCTTTGTCGGTGGGGTGCTGGATATGGTCACATTTTTATATAGACAGGCACTTTATGCAGGAATGGAATACCCCCGTCGCAGACCCTGCGTACTATGAGCGAATTCCTAAAAAGATTTTTTTGAAGAAAAGGAGGGAAAAGTAGAAAGAAGGTCGGAAGGAAGGGAAGTAGAGAGTGAGGGAAGGAATGAGTGGAGGAAGGGAGGGAGAGAACTATGGTAAGAGGTGTTTGGGATAAACTTATTTTATGACTGAATTTTTACTGTCCTCTGAATCAATAATCAGCTCAGTCTTAACAAATTAAACGAGGAATCTTAATATAATACTAATTAAAAACCAAGCCATGGATATGCGCCAGAGTTGAGGCAAAATATAATTAGTCAGATCGATTCTTTAATTTTTGCTTTCAGTTCCCATTTGGTTATGTTATGTGTATACACGGAAAATGTGTACGATATGAAATGTATTTAGAAACGCATTGGTGTATGCAAAGATCATTTAAAAATTAGCCATCCCTATTTCTCGATTTGAAAATTGGTCGAATTTTCGACCACTGCCGATCTCCATAGTAGATATTAGTATATTATTTCGTAACAAGGGCCGAAAATGAGGTTGTGTAGGCTCGAGATTCTGTTTCAAAACGAGACGAGGTCGAAAATTTGAAACGATCGAGAGCTGCAAAACCCATTCGGCCGAGGTGCGAACGCACTATTTTTCAGCACAGTACACAATGAAATTCACCCTGTATAACATTTAACATCTGATTATTTATCTGACACACTTGTTGACACACGTCGTTCTCACTTTGTTTTAAGCAAATAAATGATCAGCTGACTTTCGGACTGATGGAAAATAGCTGGTTTCGGCCACCAAATGGTGTTGGTAAAACAGGTGATTAAATCGTAGTGTGGTGAAAGTGCAATTGTGTGCTATACTTATTTTTCAAATAATGACGGACTCGGGGTTCAGAGTAAATAATATTGTTCAAACGCATAGATACTAAGCGTGACTTCCTTTGTGGTTGAAGTAAAAGTGCCCCCATCAAGGATTAATAAAATTAAAATAAAAACTGAAATATAATATTTTATTTTATTTATTTTAAAATTGTAAAGGTTAATGAACCTTATTAAGTTTCAACCAGCAGATTTCGAAATAACCCTTGAAATACTTTTGGAGGGAATAGATGAATAATCTCAAGAAATTAACTTTACACTTACAAATTTTGTACGGCTTATGGATTTAAGCCACGTGATGCTGACAACATAGGCTGAACGCTTCGCTGGACTGTCTACGATGCTCAAGTGTCCTGCTGAAACTGTTTAGGCTGTCTGCAGTGATGTGGGTCGACTGTTTTAAATGTACATGAATTTAGTGCTTTCCTGTTGTAACCACATCGCAGGTGGTCCGTACCTCCCCCTCATGTCTGATTTTCGTCTCCACGTGTTCGTGCGTCTTCACTGTTGCCACATACTCCGTGAGTCCTTCCATATATGGCATTTTAGCCCCACACGTTGTGGGGAACAAGAAGTCATCGTGATACGCGCTGATCTTAATCTGCTTCCTGCGCTCCTTGGAGTCGCCTGTGAGGATGAGCCACTTGAGGTAGGCGCTCATCTCCTCGTTCAGCTCGATGCACAGCCGCTTCTTGCTCTGGTGCGTCAGTATGTCGTTTATACACGTGATAATCTCCTCGGCCTGCTCCAGTGGGAACAAGGTCACGTTCATCGAAGGCATGTTGATATCTGTGTTTCTTCTACACAGCCCCAGTGGTTCTTTGATCCTGTTATGTTCAGCGTGCGCTTGAATCGCGTCGACAAAACTGTTAGATAATTTGAAGTCAAGCACTTCTTCTTCTTCTTGAGGGGTGGTGGTTGCATTGACCGATGGTGTCGTGCCTTTGTGGTGTTTATCGGCTTTCGAAGACTTAGCCTGAGGGTTGGGCGTGGTGGAGGGCGAGGCGGGTGTCGTTTGGTTTTCTCTTTTGTTCCGTGCGATTTCAGCGTCCTCCCCTGAAAGAATAAATTACCTTTAAGCCTAATTTAAGGCTACAGAAACAATGTATCCATGTTATTTATTTATCAGAATTCCATGCAATGTGTATGCAAGCAAAATTGACACGGTACTACTATGCTCGGTGACACACAAATGCGAGTTTCGAAATAAACAGCTTTTTACATGTAGTGAAGGTAAGAGTTGTTAAAAGTGGGTTTGAAGCTTGCAGTTCTATGGCGTCAAGCATATAAATACTTTCTGATAATAGACTAATCTTATTAAAAATATTACATTTTCTCACGAGACTTGATTTTATTGCTTACGAATCTACAATAGATAACATTTTTAAAGTATGAAAATCATATATTTTCTGGCTTAAGGGAACATTGACCAGTACAACTATTTTGTCTTCAAAATTCAAAGAAGTCTTACGTTCAGGTTATAAGTAATCATAATAATATACAATACTGCGATTTTAAAAATTACTAAACTAAGAGGAAACCGAGTATAAAAAGAAAAGAGCTTTAGTTCCATTTTAGGTCTTTCTCGATTTTTAATATCGATCTTAACCTTAATCGAAACATATACATAAAATTTAAACTTGTTTACTGATCATTATGAAATTAGTTTCTATTTTAATGTGTACCTATGGACTGGATTAACGAGAACCTACAGTCTTACATAGCAAGATGAAATAAGATAAAATAGGTCTATATACGTTTCCGAATAACGTACGTTACCGAATAAACTAATTCTTTAGATAAGTTACCGAAATAGGACTTTATTGGTTCGTTATAATAGTAATTGTCTTCGTTATAAGCCTCTTCAGGTCCATATGTGGCATCCCTCTTGCCCATCGAGTACTCCGGTGCGACGTAATCTTGATACTGAAACATGTGGTTATTATGTCACAAAGAATAATTTTCATTGAATTTAATTGAGCGATATTAATTCCGACCTAAAATTTAATAAATCTTTAAATTTGTCTACGATTAAACATAAGAAAATGCAATGTATTTTGCGATTTTCAAAGGACGAAACGAATGAAATTTGTCATATTTTCACTTAAAGAGGTGGGGAATGATATATACAGTATATATTTGCCAAAATCGTTGTACCCTATGAATTTTCAGCTAATCCTTGCTGCCGGAAGAAATTATCTTCTTTAATTAGTCAAAGATGGTAGCTTTGCTGTTTTAATTTTAACTTCTCATTATAGGACATAAAAGGGGAAAACACTGCATAATGCAGATTTAATAATTTGGTTTCAACAAATTTATGACACGGAAATATGGGGAGTTACTGCCTTTTAGTATTTCGAGAGGTATACTTTCACAACTAAACCCTCATTGCTTATTGCTTAAGAAAGTTAAATGTCCCCGTCACACCAAATCTGCTTACTCTGCAAAACTATAAAGGATTTATTTTCTGCATGTCAGCATATTCAACATATTATAAAAGCTAAAATATTGCTATTTATATATCATGTATTTTTAAAAAATAAAAAAGTAAATTTCATCATTTTTGATCTTTTAACATAAGGTAAATGTACAAGGGGAATAGCAATGATTATCATCACAGAAATATGCACTTTTTTACTGCTCAATATTTCTTAGTCTAATAATTTATCTATCTATTTAAAATGTCATACTACCCAGAACCTTTGAGAAAACTATAAGTCTGACACCCATCAACCCCGTACTTAAATTGAAGGTCTCAATGAGAAAGTTCAAGGAAAACTATTCGTTTTTTGATAAACTTTCCTTAGAGCACAGAGTAAAAGAAAGCGTCGAACAGCAGCTGGGCAGAGAGTGTCCACTAGTAGTGTTACCAGACAAAGTCCGGACTCATTGACTGACTCATCACTACTTCTCCAACTTCCCCTGCAGGTAGAGAGCTGACATTTTGTATACTGATTCTTTAGGTCCTAAGCAAACAGTTTTAACGGAAGTAACTGCATAGGGATTTTCCCTACAGAGGGCCAAAGTTAGTAGGTTCGTGTTTATGGCAAATACTTTGTTTCAAATTTATTTGATAGTTGTTTGCTTTTTAAAGAAAATCAACAGCTATTATTAATGTAAATGCCTAGGGGATACGATCAGCTGGTTTTCAATAAATCACCTGCTTGATTGATTGCTTTTTGCCCGATTGTTTATTAACTTAAAGAAACGGCTGCAAGGGTTTCCTGCAAATTCTTTAAATAACAAATTTCCTGCCAAACAATTTTACATACAGGTTACATGGCCTAGGAAAGCTTAAGGTCGTGTAAAGACAAAGAGAAAAACATTGGCCTACAAATGGTGCAAATGACACACCGAAAATTCCTCCTTTGGTAATTTTAATGTTCCTCCTCCGAAGTTCGTCCTCATAACTTCGAAGAAGTTAACAAAGAATAGTAAACAAAATAACCAGAAGGGTGAGACCAGCGAGCACAGGTTAAAACACGATAACGTCAGGTTCTATTTCGAAAATATTCCCGTAACTATCTGGACAAGTGTATATAGCGTTATAGCTTAGGTGAAGACAAACACATTTCACCATAGGAACATGGGTATTTGGTGCCTAGTTTTCCGTCTGTCTGTCTGTATGTGTTTTTTACAAAGTCATAACTCCTAAACGATTTGAGATACAGCGTTGAGATTTGGCACAAATGTTCATCTTATTAGGATGTATCTTCCTCTAAAATTACACCAAATTATCGTTAACCGTTTTAAAATGGCGGCCATTTTAATTTTTTTAAGCCAAATTTCACGAAAACCATTGACTTAAATATAAAATTGCAAGGAACATAAAAGTAAGTCCATTTTATGTCGTTTTCAATGATACCTTATTTGTTAAAATTGGATAAAGATTTACTGAGGAATTAGTTTTTTTCGTAATGCATGACCACTTTTTCCCATATAAACAATGTTAAAATACGGGGTGTTAAAAATCAGACTTTAACGGCTTATATCCACTTAACTATTGAGTTTAGGAAAAAATGTCAAAGAATAAAAAGTTCTTAAAATCGAGCACAGAATCCAAGTAAGCAATAAAATACAGGGTGTTCCATAAGAAAATCAAAGTTGTCCGCCATATCGGAAAATGGCGGCCATTTACAAGAAAATGGAATTAATATTTTTAAATGTCTTAAAAAAGTAGGTGAAGTCCCCCATTTAAAGTTATCTCTAAATCCAATAGTTTCTGAGATGCCAATGGTGGCACAGTTAAGTTGGACACCCCTTAATTTTAACATAGTTTAAATGGAGAAAAGTGGTCAGGCATTACGAAAAAAATTAATTTCTCAGTAAATGTTTATCCAATCTCAATAAATAAGGTATCATTGAAAACTGCACAAAATGGACTTACTTTTATGTATCTTGCAATTTTTAGTTTAAATTTACGGTTTTCGAGAAATTTGGCATCAAATAATTTAAATGGCCGCCATTTTGAAACGGTTGATGATATTTTGGTGTAATTTTAAATGAAGATAGATCCTAATAAGATATACATTCGAGGAAAATCTCAACGCTGTACCTCAAACTGTTTAGGAGTTATGAATTTGTTTGTAAAAAACACATACAGACAGACAGACGGAAAACTAGGCACCATAGACCCATGTTCCTATGGTGAAATGTGTTTGTCTTGACCTAAGCTATAACTCTATATACGTTTGTCCAGATAGTTACGGGACACCCTGTAGAACTATGTGTATTGCATGCGTGTGAATGTATAATTAATTGTAATACTCACCACCACAACCGGGTCGGGTCTGGCAGCCCCGGGGTACACTGCGACGGCGTAATACAAGTAGATGATGAGGAGCATGACCGCCATACCGAACACCTGTAAACAATCAGGAAATAGTCACAAAAGACGCTTGAGCCTTGAGAAGTCCATGGAGATCAACAAAACATCTCACTCTTATATCGCTACTCTTACATCCTTAAATCAGCGATCCTTAAAACATGAGTAAAAAGGCGCTACACGCAGTAAGGTAAATCACTCCGGAGCTAATTTGGGCTCAAGGTGCAAATTTGGTTCAGTGCCAGATCCGTCGCTCCCCTTGCTGCGCGGGCTTCGCCTTCTGGGACTTTAAAACTTGTTATATTCATTAAAAAATAAAAAAATACATTTCATAAAAATGTGTATCGAAAATGATTACAAATGAGAATGAATCCATGTGAGAGTGTAAATCGAAAGAAAAATGAATTTTTGGAGGGAAAGTTCAGAATATTAAACAATGTAGTATTGAAAGTGAAATATATGAGTTCACTACTATTTCAAATTGGTTTATACATAAGGTTAAAGTTTATTTTACTATGATGATAGTGAAGCTAAAACAGGATTTACAAGCTCGGTGGCATGGCCGTCTCAGAGATGGCTAAGGTAGTAATTTACAATTGCGACCTTCGAAATTGCTACAACATCTACTTTCCCTGTAGAAAGTATGTTGTTGAAAAGGTACGATTTTACTGGTTTTACAGCTCTCTGTTATGGTTTATTGAAGTAATTACGAGGCAAATTTGTTTGGATTTACCTATAAATGACCAGCTGTTGTAGTAAATTAAAAGTTTACAGCCGAGAATAGTTAAGTTTCTTTAACTGAACCCATGACCAGTCTAGTGCAGTTTAATATGATTCCAATGAAACATAAATGCTGATAACCAAATTTTTTCGTTCCGTCGAAAACAGTTTAGAATTTTTTCTATAATTCAGGAAAGTCTTTCCTGGTGCGTTAGAAAAAGGACGACCATATTGTCATGTTGGAAACTAGCTGTGCGATGTTAGATCGATAGTGGGATTTGACTAATATCTAGTACACGAATACATTCTGAAGACATAGAGGACAAGTACTTCTTATAAATTAATGTTTTTGATTAATGAACCTCTCCTTAGAGAAGATACTATGGTAGATACTATTAGATCACTGATATAAAACACTGTAACTTGGGCGATACAAAAGTACGGAAGTTGTAGCTTTGTGTCTAGGCTGCATTAACTCCAAAAGCGAACACTTCTCTTATCAATGTTCAAAATTACCTATCTCATTGATCTTTATTGGTCAGGCAGTTAATTTCAATGTAATATAATATCTATTGATTCAATAAATGAAATAATGAAATAAATGAATACTTGCAAAACAACAGCAACTAATGCAGACAATGCTTATAGAATTGAAAATTAAAAAATTACAAATGCACTGGCAGCACTTTGCACAACAATCACAACATTTACTAAAACACCTGCAGATGAATGTCATTTGTGGCACACTAAAATATATACCTAGGTTATTGTCATATTTAGAGAGAAGAATTTATAAAAAATAAAATAGCTTTCATTGGATTTATCAAAACACTAATACTGATTTGAAACAAATAAAAATACAGTTTTGGTTACCACACGAGCAATGTCATGTTATTTTACACATGTTTAAAATAAAAACAATAAATATGATGATACAGTATTTCAGCAGACAATCATTGGTCCGTTTGAAAGTCCAAAAAATATTATATAAAGTAAGGTTTATTTTTATAACGCTGTTCTCTGCTCCGTAGGTGATCGCCTGAGTTTCACATCCGATCCAATGGCGACAAAGCGGTTCAGAAGTCGCATTGTTTACCAGCAGGGAGAACTCCCGTTCCAGGACGCCCGTTCAAAAAGTTCTAAGGGATAGAATTCATGACTTCTGACAAAGTGTTCGAAAATATAATTTTTCCCCCACCTGCTATGTTTAGACGCTTTTTACTCTTCGTAATATGGGCGAGTAAAATAATAATTTGTCTCCCAGCGGGAGTAAAGTGATAACTCCCATAACATTAACATTAAATCAGTAGTTCAAAAAAGTGCCTTCAAATTTCTACGCAAACATAGAAAAATGTTGCTGCTCAACGAATGCAGGAGCTAACAGCTGATTTAATGGCAGGAATAATAAAATAAGATTAAAATTAACAACAATCAGCTTTGAGAACGTCTAAGAATTAAGCATGTAATAACGTTACAACAATCAGCTAATCACTGGTTCGTGCACGGTTGAAGCTACCCGGATGCAGCCGCTATTAGCAGAACGAAGCAAAATGGATATTTTTATTAATTAATAAGGTACCAAATTAAATTTTATGGTCAGGACATTTATTATTGTTGGTGGGGGAAAAATGTATTCTGTATTTCGAGAGTAAAGCACATTGTCTCCCTCGTGAAAATGTCGCCGTCGCAAGCTCTGGCGTCAACATTTTCGCTCGTGAGACAATGTTGTACTTTACTCACTCAACACACAAATAACTATTATATCTCTCTTTCTATAAGAAAACATATGCCAAGGGCATAAACAATTGACAGATTTTAAGCTTTACTCAAGATACCTTCAGTGGAATCCACAAACAAGTTGAATGACTATGTTTATTTTGGTCCAGTTTATAAATGCAGGATTTCATAATTGATCGGTGTACCCAGGCTATGAAAATGCTTAGGTCTTATTGAGACACCTACTCCAATATAACTTCTTCTTTATAGCGGAAATTTCACTAAATTTGCTAAGATTGTTACGAAATAAATCAACTAAGTATTATTCTATACACAAGTTTTATTCTTGAATGGTGAGTATCCGATTAAACGGATACCGTAACCTATTCAATGATGTAAACCATTGAAAGTTGGTAACCATTGATGTACCGTTGGATCCAATGATAGGTTTCTACGACTTCCAATTTACAATTATCAATTAGATTTTAGCTGAAATTGTTATTTTTACATCCAGTATTTATTTGAGGGAAATCTATGGAGCCTTCTTCGAGACACTGTAAATATTGTGCTTGCAATTAAGTATATTTAAGGACGAAGATTCCTTATACAAGAGTATAGGATTATTTTGTTCGAAGTCAATCTGCCAAACAATACAGGGGGGTTGAAGTAGTTTTGCTCAGGAGGAAGGGAGGCAATAAGTTGCACAGGAGTGTTTGTGTGTTCAAAGTAGTAGCAATAAGTCTACACACGGTTGATTGCCTACACCAACCTGTGGCGTACGTTCCTCACGCTCAACCAATCACTGCATTCAACACTCAATTGTTTTTAAGCTTTAACTTAAATTGTTTTTTAACCTTTATTTCATATCATTAAGTATAAAGTTAAGTATAAAGTATAAGTATAAAGTAAACTATTTTGTGTGAGCGATTGTTTTAAACTAGGTTGATGAGTTTTAAGGCAATTAAAATACATTTATTGGCATACTTCACTACATTAATATTTTGTGAAAGAAATCACTGTTTTGAAACTCTGTTCAAATTGTCTTGTCAGATGATGGTGATTTCCCAGCCCAGTGTGCCCCAATCATTCACGTAAAGACTATCAATTTATTACAAATATGTTTGACGATATATGACAATGTCAGACTATATCAAACTTATTATTAATTATGGTTATTTACCAAATATATTAAACAAGTTTACCAAAGTTTACTGGTTAGACATTGAACTCTCTGAAGTTTTGATGTGGAGGACAAAATTGAGGAAAATAAATTTTTTAAGGGACTCTGTTAATAAGAACCCTTTACGAAATTAAACCACATCTAAAGGCTAAATATAACGAACTGAAACTAAAATAGGAAATTTATAATTCGTACATGAATGGTACAGAACCTAACTAAACCTCAAATGACTTTTCTCATTTAAATTATATGAAATTTTATGAAAGTATAATCTTATCTGTACAGATCGTATGCTAGTATTTTAATGAATTTGTATGCAAACAACTCTTGTTTGTTTATGTTTGATCTAAAGTATTCAATTATTTTTTCTTATGTACTCGACTTAACGTTCACCTTTTAGTGTAGGCTATATGGGAGATTGCTATTCTAAATACTCGATTTCACATTCACCTTTCAATAAAGGTCTAATGGGAGATTGTTGTTCTGTTACCTTTTTTTTGAGTACATTTGTTTACTAATATTCATAACATACTGTTGTGAAATCACCAGCTGAATACAACATAGGGCTATTAAACATTTGGCTATTAAAACTTAAATTGCCACTTGAAATAGCCGACATGGCTTATGAAAATTCCATACGGAAGGGTGAGCGTGGGATAGAGTATATTATCTTTGTTAGGTACTTTTGTTTTACAAATATCCATAACACATTATTATCAAATTATTGTTATCAGCTGATAATAACATCTTTTTTTAGTACTTGATTCCACGTTTACCTTTCAGTATGGAATTTCCATAATCCATACATTTCAAATAGAGACTTAAGTTGTACTAGCCAATTTATATCATAAACAACTGATAATTTTATAATAAATGTTATGGATATTAGTAAACATACATACCCGATACAGGTAATAGAACTGCATTGTCCCATAAGGCCGGCAGTGAAAGGTGAATATGGAATTGAGTAAAGTACAGCTTAAATTTTCATTTGAAATACATGGCTTATGAAAATTCAATGCTAGGAGGTGAACGTGAAACAGAGTATAAGATCGGTTTCAAGTTCACCTTTTTTGCACAGGCCGTGAGAAGACTACTGTTAAATATTGCCTTTTGCTGGATACATTCGTTTACCATATCCATATCACCTGATTACAAAATCATCAGAAGATTATTATTTATTGTTGCTATCATATATTTAATTTCGTAATGCGATTCTTTGCGTCAAAATTGTGAACGTCTGGTAAGTCGTAGAAAGATGGGAGAGGGCTCAAATTAAAGGTCTCTATTCCGAGATGGCGGGAAAAATACTGAAATTGCTTGAAATTCACCAGAAAACGAGAAATAACGTAAAATATCTGCCATTTAAAAAGCATTGGGATCTAAAAACGTCTGTTTTGTTGACATTCAAACATGTGGTGCTGATGCTTGATTCAAAGCCATATGATAGATGTTGACTATGGGGTTTTTTTCAAAAGGCAGCTAACTATGTTCAATGTAGGCCTACTATAACAAATAAATATTTTAATTTTAAGATTTCAGACTTTATAATTACGCGTTTGAGTATATATTTACAATATAAAATTATAAAGAGTTAAGTGTTTCTTTTATGTTATAACGATGCCGATTTAATGCCAAATGATCGATATAAATATATTATGTAAGCGAAATTTTTGCGCCGAAATTATGGGCATTTGGCAAGTCACAGGCCTTGCACTTGCAAGATAATGGGAAAGGGCTCAAATAGAAGGTCTTGGTGCCAGGGACTGAGAAAAAATACAAAAATGTCTTTAATTTTATCAAGAAATAAGATATTACGTTAAATATCTGCCATTTAAAAACATTGTAATCTAAAAACGTCTAACAGTGTAGATCAGCTGAGTGTAACATCAGCTTTAAATTTGATTCCACCAAAAAGGTTCACCTTTAAATTTGGCCAATCAAAAGTATATTCAATCTTGAATCTACCAAGACAAAGCAGTATTTATTCACGGGCAACCATAAAAAAAGTGTTGAACGCAGGGTACCAGAGGTGGAGTGTGGAGTCGTTAACGGGAGGCCATTTTCGGATTTAATCCTTTTTTATTTATTTATTTGCTTAGTGTGTACAATGTAGCCTCAAACGGAGAATTCCATAACAAGTACCCTTTAACTGTCCAATATAATATTCTTTTGAACTAGGTGGAGGCTATAGACATTTGTTTACATTTTTGAGTTAACTTAAATGTCACGACTTTCTTTGGCAAATAAATTAAGTTTCACAGTCTGTGGTTAACCTTAAGAATTGTTTTAAACCATGTCCATATTTTTAATAATTGTAAACGATGTGAACTGAGTTGTTTTGAGAACGACATCCATAGCGCCATTGTTTCAAAAATTTAGCCGTTTACTACTGAAGTAGGCTAACGCCCTTTCTTAAAATTCTGATACGCACTAGCAAATGTCAAAGTATAATTAACATTTCACTTTACACATTTAATTCCGCCAAACAGTTACCGAGTTTCGAGTGTGAAGGAAACATTAAATATATATTTTATTAAGCATTTGTATTTTATTTATAGGGGCTTTTGCCCCTACAAGCCACTAGTCATATATTTAATTTCGTAATGCGATTCTTTGCGTCAAAATTGTGGGCGTCTGGCAAGTCGTAGAAAGATGGGAGGGGGCTCAAATTAAAGGTCTCTACCCCGTGATGGCGGGAAAAATAATAAAATTGCTTGAAATTCACCAGAAAACGAGAAATAACGTAAAATATCTGCCATTTAAAAAGCATTGGGATCTAAAAACGTCTGTTTTGTTGACATTCAAACATGTGGTGCTGATGCTTGATTCAAAGCCATATGATAGATGTTGACTATGGGGTTTTTTTCAAAAGGCAGCTAACTATGTTCAATGTAGGCCTACTATAACAAATAAATATTTTAATTTTAAGATTTCAGACTTTATAATTACGCGTTTGAGTATATATTTACAATATAAAATTATAAAGAGTTAAGTGTTTCTTTTATGTTATAACGATGCCGATTTAATGCCAAATGATCGATATAAATATATTATGTAAGCGAAATTTTTGCGCCGAAATTATGGGCATTTGGCAAGTCACAGGCCTTGCACTTGCAAGATAATGGGAAAGGGCTCAAATAGAAGGTCTTGGTGCCAGGGACTGAGAAAAAATACAAAAATGTCTTTAATTTTATCAAGAAATAAGATATTACGTTAAATATCTGCCATTTAAAAACATTGTAATCTAAAAACGTCTAACAGTGTAGATCAGCTGAGTGTAACATCAGCTTTAAATTTGATTCCACCAAAAAGGTTCACCTTTAAATTTGGCCAATCAAAAGTATATTCAATCTTGAATCTACCAAGACAAAGCAGTATTTATTCACGGGCAACCATAAAAAAGTGTTGAACGCAGGGTACCAGAGGTGGAGTGTGGAGTCGTTAACGGGAGGCCATTTTCGGATTTAATCCTTTTTTATTTATTTATTTGCTTAGTGTGTACAATGTAGCCTCAAACGGAGAATTCCATAACAAGTACCCTTTAACTGTCCAATATAATATTCTTTTGAACTAGGTGGAGGCTATAGACATTTGTTTACATTTTTGAGTTAACTTAAATGTCACGACTTTCTTTGGCAAATAAATTAAGTTTCACAGTCTGTGGTTAACCTTAAGAATTGTTTTAAACCATGTCCATATTTTTAATAATTGTAAACGATGTGAACTGAGTTGTTTTGAGAACGACATCCATAGCGCCATTGTTTCAAAAATTTAGCCGTTTACTACTGAAGTAGGCTAACGCCCTTTCTTAAAATTCTGATACGCACTAGCAAATGTCAAAGTATAATTAACATTTCACTTTACACATTTAATTCCGCCAAACAGTTACCGAGTTTCGAGTGTGAAGGAAACATTAAATATATATTTTATTAAGCATTTGTATTTTATTTATAGGGGCTTTTGCCCCTACAAGCCACTAGTATAGTAAATTGTCATTTGAAATGTATGTATTATGAAAATTCAATCGTGAAAGGTGAGGGTAAAATCATGGTGTAAGGAAAGAAGTGGAATTGAGTTTCATTTTACTGTTTTGTCCACTATTTAAAGCTGTAAAAAACAATGAGCAAATGAAGTAGGTTTTAGACAGAGCCAAGCTGATAAGGACTCTGTAAAAGTTTGTATATTTATCTTTTTGAAGAATACTTTGTTTTAACCTTATTTAACCTTATTTTCGTACGAATATCAAAAATAAAATAAAATGTGTTCCTGTTTTGACTAAATATTTCCTACTTCGCATCAGCTGTAAATTGCCTTAATGATTTAAAACTACTGAAAAATAAATCTATAGACACGTGCATCAGCTTTTTTAAACTTAATTGCATTCCCACTGAAGATAAAGAAGGTAGACTCTCCAAGTGATGAATATTCTTATTAAAAGTAAAACTCAGAATGAATGTTTCTAGAACAACCTTCCGTCTTGTGGGATTTACGTTGAGTATGATGAAGTGCCATTTTTTATTCCAGGGCGGCGAAATGGATCTGAAAACAAGGTGATATAAAATTGTTTCAATAATCTTGGCTCTAGCTTTTTCGCTTGATAATAGACCGATCCATGAAATAACCTAATTATTCTTCAATCAATCAATCAATCAATCAATCAAATGTACATTGTACAAGAATAGTGTCAGAGGATTAACTAAATCTAAATTAACGAAATTCTAAATTACATCTGTTTCCTATCTTAAGTAAAAAAAAATCAATATACATGAAAATAGAATATACAATAATATACATAAAAATAAAATATACAATCCTTTGAGCTGGTGAATCAGCTGTGCTCAATTTCAAAAAACTCTTCAAAGAAGTAAAGAGGAATTTTCAACAAGTAATTTCTCAGTTGCTTTTAAACATTTTTTTCATCGACCGGATCAATGAATTTCCGAGGGAGGAGATGAAGAAATTTAGATCCCATATAAACAGTTTAATTTTTAACGTAACTAACTGTTTCAAGTATGAATAATCCGTAAACTGTCAAAATGCCTAGCTTTGCAAACAATTATTTTACAGAAACTGTAGTTTTTAATTGAAGCATGGCTCTAATTGCTATTTTTTACTGAAGAAGTAATTGATCTAAATTCCTTTTTCATGTTGAACCATAAATGCTAATTCCGTAAGACAAATGAGAATGAATCATAGAAAAATATATAGTTCTTAAAGTCTCCACAAAATCTTGACATCTGTTCGAGAGCAAAGATGCCGGAGGAAAGTCTACCAACAACAGGAGGGACATTATTATCCCAACTTAAATTTTCATCAACTATTAGATCTAAAAATTGGGTGTTTTAACTTGACCGAGAGAATCTTCACCCATGAAAAGTTTTGGTGAAACTTGATTTAGTGATTTTCTAGTAGAGAAAGGGATGAATATGGATTTTTCAGAATTTAGAAGAAGATTTTTACTATTAAAAAAGTCCTTAACCATAGTCAAACCCTCAAAAGCTGACACTTCAACTTTTTCTGTTGACTGCCCTGAAAAAAGAATGTTAGAGTCATCAGCATGTAAACATACACTGCTGCTTCCCTCTTCCAAGGAAGGAAGAATCATTGGAAGACCCTTTATATAACAACGAAAAAGTAAGGGGCCCAAAATAGATCCTTGTGGGACACCTTGTTGTATTGTTTGTAATTTTGAACAAATTTTATTTATATATTTATTATTAGATTTGGAAGTAAAATTATCTGAGATGTGCTCTACATACATACGTACATATTGGTGCCTATTTGTCAAGTACGATAGCAAGTTCAACGACAATCATGCAAGTTCTTTACCCCTCACCCCAAGCTTATTTAAAGTTGTTATTAATTTACTGTGGGATACACTGTCAAAAGCCCGAGACAGGTTAACGAAAACACCAATAACTTTTCCTTTTTTGTCTTCGGCATCAATGATTGATTGAATAAAAATCCAACCTAGCCGTCACTGTAGACCTTCCTCCCCTAAAACCATGTTGCTGTCTTTCCAATATCTTATTTGATTCCAAATAATTTGAAAATTGGTTATAGACTACTCTCTCAAATATTTTAGAAAAAGCAGGAAACAAAGAAATGGGCCGGTAGCATGATGGATCTGTAAGGTCCCCTTTTTTAAATAACGGAATAAGTTTTGTAATTTGTAGTTTGTCTGGAAAAATCCCGGATATGAGAGAGGAATTGATTAAATGAATATTGGGTTCTAAAATAAATGGAATTGGTTTCCTAATTGCAATCACTGGAATTTCATCACAGCCAAAAGAAAACTTGTTATTCATTGAAAGAATTACCTCCTTTATTTCAAGTTGAGAAATTTGTTCATATCGGAAAACCAAATTATTCGAAGGAAATTAATCATTAAATGAATTGCTACTATTTAAAATATTTGGCAAAATCAACTGATCCACGGCTGTTACAAAAAGTTATTTAATATGTTACTTACATCTTTAGGATTACTAATAATATTACCACTCTTTTTTACAGTAATATTACCTTTTACATGTGATTGGTCATTAATTTTAGATCTAATTACATCCCAAGTTGTTTTAGTTTTGCAGAAGACTGGATTTTTTTATTAAAAACAATTATCTTTTTCTATTATAAATAACTTTTTTTTAAATTCTTTCTTCTTATCTTTTATTTTCAACCTTCTTTTACTATCTTTTGATTCCCTACAATATTTCTCAAGTAAAACTATTTCTGTCTTATACGAACGAATATAATTATCATTATCTGCCCAGCCGTTGTTGAATCCACTACTGCAGGAAACATACATTTTAGGAAAAGTCGAATTAAAATAGTACAAACAATTTGTAATAAAACGCCATACTTAAGCTCAACAGATGTGCTAAATAGTTCAGTCCAAGACTCTTTCGCCAAATCCTTTAAAAACAAATTAATATTTTCACCACTGCACGTTCTACTTTATTTTTTATTTTAAAATTTACTTTAGAGTGGTCCACAACATTTGGGACAGCATTTCTTTATTATATCGACCGTAAAAATTACATAACCCTAGTCACAAAACATCTTTGCATTATGTAAACAGTCACAGACTATAAAAAGGAGTCTTTGAGATATGTTACACAATACATATTTACTGCTCTCTAATTAATTATAATATGTTCTCTAATACTTAAGTTTCATTAGCCTCTATTTTGAAAACTAAACTTTAAGGCCCTTAGACCGGAAACCCAAACCATATGGCCGACTTACATTTGAAAAAAGTCTCGTTTAAAGTGATCTGAGTATAAGCCTCGTCACATATCTTGGCGGGTGAATATTCGATACTTCTCATTTTAAACCCTTTTTTAAGTATTAAAGGCTAGTAGCTGAAGGGAGTTAGTTTGAATGAGATTTAAGTAGTTAGGTATAAATATAGACTGTTTGAGATTTACAATTTCACCGTTTTATTATTTAGTTATTTGTTTATTTTTGTTGAAAATAACCAATATTGTTATAAAATATTATGATTTGACTTTAGTAACTAATTTACCATATACTCGCATTTTACACAAGCACCAAAGTTGTCTAGACGAGACCTTATTCATTTTTTTATATTGATAAAAAAGGATGTTAGTATGTAAATTTTTAGCTTATGGACTCGAAAACTATTGGACCGTTTACCATGAAACTTGGTAGATGTAAAAATTGACGGAGAAGGTTGTTAAGCCATCAATTTTATCCTAACTCAATTGGATTCCACTCCAGAGAGCCAGGCGGTTTCCCATATCAACCTCAAACAAAGACATTGTTTAGGTAAAAGAAATTACATGATTACTCAAACAGGTGATCTATGTTGAAGTCTGATTTTGTTGGACTCACTTACCATAGATTAAAGCATTGACTTTACGCCCAAAAGGACTTTGCACCTGAAATATTTGGACTCCAACACCATTGGACCTTTTTCCATGAAACTTCGTATAAATACATGAAAAATTTCACAGAGAATGTTTTTCAGCCATTTATTTCGTCCTAACTCAATTGGATTCCTTCGTAGAGGCAACAAAAGTTTCTTATATTAAACTTATAAAAAGATTTAGTTTAAATAAAAGCTAATGATACATTTACTTAAACAGATGATCAGCTGTAAATACACACATAATGTAAATACTCATAGAAGCGGGTGACTTTCAGATAATATATAAAGAAAATAAAAACTCCTGAACGTTTTCTATTCAGGCTTGTTCGAATAGCATTAACAAGGACAGAGTTCTGAGGGGGTGAATTACTACCGGCAAGCAGCCACTTGTATGCTGGCCCAGGGTGGAACAACAATCCCGCAAACTTATTGCTCCACTCTAGCTCGTGAACAAAACTACTTAAAACAGCAGTACTATCCTTTAATCCTGAAACCGAACTCTTGCATATTGAATCCAAACGTCAAGAGTGAAGTTTTTAGCACTGTCTTTTGACTAAATAAGTACTTTTATAAATTTTCCAAAATCATAACAAATCCACATAATTGTATATTCAACATTTTTGTAGTTTTACATATAATAAAGATTTTCTTACAAATCTTACAAACAAAAATACAGTTAATCTTTTTGTCGATAGAGGCATTTATCTATTAATCAGTTGTTTTGTTACACTAAACAATTTTCGACGAAGTGAACAAAACTCATAATGAAGTGGGAGAAGGGGTAGTAAAAAACCTTAGTCAGTCTAAATCCTCATGATATTATCGTGTACATCCTTTGTTTTTGTTGTAGTTTTCAATTTCATTTCACCTCTCAAAAGGCAATCAAATACACATAAACCTTTGATTACTAAGTTACTACTTTTGATAGAATGAAATAGTAGTTTATGCAACGATTGTATAATGAATGTCTTTAAGCCACGAGTGAGATGTAAGTTAGAACACGAGCGAAGCGAGTGTTCTAAATATCTCACGAGTGGCTTAAAGGCATAATACAATCGTTGCATACACTATTTTATCTACGACCAACAATATACAACAAAATTTCCCCAAAGTTAAACAAAACTCATGACTTTTAATAATGATGGAAAAGGTCAACTAAAATTTGAGGTTAGGCAAATAAGCAGCCTGAACCATGAATCGTTGTGGAACAATCAGCTGATGGGATAAGTAAACTCAAACATGAATCGTAATGCAACAATCAGCTGATGTGCGTATTGCGTAATTGTTATTATGACACTACTTTCGTCAAATGCCGAGCTCTCATTGGTCTAGAACCAGTACTCTAAAGTGACTCCAGTACTCTAAAGTCGTCATTAGAGTACTGCTTGGTTTTTGGTGTTTTAATGTATATCATTATAATGTTTATTGTAATACCATAATTGGTGCTTATTGCAATGGTCGTAGATAAAATATTTTGACATCTCATAATTTTGAAAGGGAATCAATTAATAACCGTGCATCCTAATAACTAGACAAGTTCGTAATTAATTGGCAAACACTGTGATTCGGATCCCACGTTAAACAGTATGAAGTTATAATATACGGTTATTACATACACTTTAATATACAGGATGTCCAACTTTTCTCCATAAGAATAACATGGGAAATGGGTATGCAGGTTTGCTGCCAGGGAAAAGTAAAATTGAGAGATTTTTTGCCATAATCCATTAGATATCAACTAGATGAAGCTGTTTAAAAAGTTGTATTCAAATATGTTGAGAAATAAGCGAGATATCGAATTTTATCAATTTCCTATAAGGTTATCACAGTATGTTGTCCCAACGTTAACCTTATAGGAAATAAATAAAATTCTATATCTTGCTTATTTCTCAACATATTTCAATAAAACTTTGTAAACGGCTCCATCTAGTTGATATCTAATGGATTATGGCAAAACATCTCTCAATTTTACTTTTCCCTGGCAGCAAACCTGCATACTCATTTCCCATGTTATTCTTATGGAGAAAATAGTTGTCTGCTTATTTTGGGATTTTCCGTACATTTTACTTATTCGTGGCCACGTCTCAATGATTTATTTAAGCATTTGAATTCGCTGAGGACACAGGTCTGCTGCAACAGGGATATCTTATTATTAATTTTAATTTAAATACATCAAAATACATTAATTTGTAAAACATTAATACTTTTACAAAATACTCAAAAACCGCTGATTTTACCGCTGAAAGTGCAATAACCTTTATTATAGATAATGATTAGACCTTTCAAATAAGATGTCTTACGTCAAAATTGGTTGGGTGGTTTCCGAGATATGTGACATATTATAGTAGTTGGCTGAGCGGCCATATTGATGACGTCACTACCCGTGACGTAAATATTTTTAAGCTTGCTATCAACCCCCAAACCTTAATAAGTATTTGTTACTAAATTTATATGATTGATAATAAATCTTCACAAATATTAACTCCTTTAAAAATTTGTTTATTTATTTCAAACTGTCCTATTTACATACATATCATTAATTATTAATTTGCCCATAGCTAGATATAATAACTTCTTCATAAAATTCTCATCAGGGTAGTAGTTCTTTGCCCTAGGATCACTTGATGTACTTTTTCCGTATAAAAAATCTTTCTTTTGAGGTTCTTATTATATCATATAGACTCTAGGTTGCATATTTCGACTCATGCTAAATGAATGATATCCTTTTTCAGTTTTATTTAGTTCAGTTCAATTTATTTAGTTTTATTCCTCAAAGTTCATAAAATATATACTATTATTACCAGTTCAATCTTCTTACAGCTCCCATCCTTATTCCTCACTGGAAGTAATTCTTCTTTTTAGATGTTTGATACTTTTTCTTTTCATTAAATTTGCATCTCCTCGTATTATCTTCCTTGGTTCAAAATCAAATGTTTATTTATTTGTTTTGTATACATGTCATCCACATGTTTTTTCTTTTTAATTCAATAACCAATTTTCAGCTGTACACATCACTTTTTATTTACAGTTTTTGGGTAACACTGATTTATATGATATATTATATATATATATATATATATATATATATATATATATATATATATATATATATATATATATCAATATATTTTTATTCAATTGTCGTACGGTAATATTGCCTACCGGCTGATTTTAACTCTTTTATATGTATTTAGTCAATTCCCAAAGTATGGTGCTGGTTTCAGGAAGGGAAAGATTTCTAGGTATTATGTTGTTTGTTACTATAATGTGCAAAAACTGCCTGAAAAAACTGTGTCAGCATCAAGAAAGAACAAGATGTTGAGAAGCTGCTTAAGTTTCTTACATTAAGTGCTAGTGCACAGAACGTTCATAAGAAACCACTCTCGAACAATACCATATAGATAAAGTCATGTTCTTTATATATGACGAAAATATTTTTTTATCTATGGCAATACCGAAGAAGACGTTAACAATAACGATAGGGTGTATGACGAAAAAGAAACTTTCTTCTTCTCAATTATCAGTACTCCTTTTCATAAGTGTTGTAGAAATTTGATTATTTTACATTAAATAACAATGATTTACAAGTATAATACGTTCGTGCTTTATTGTACATCGCAACTAACTTGTACATCACAGTTTCATTATTATCATCAATTCAAGAGTTAAAGATTTTTTCCAAAAAGCGCTAACTCTGTGACTTATTGCTTAAAAAATCTTTTTTTGTTCTTGATTAAAAAATAGATATTCATAGTAACACTTAATCAATATATATATATATATATATATATATATATATATATATTTATATATATAGATGTTTGTTGGTATATTTCGGGCTACAGCCAAAACTACATGTCTAAGACACTTGATCTTGGTGTCAATTAAGAACCTTTATAAGAAAGCACTCTCAAACAATACCATAGAAAAAACATGTTTTTATCTATGACAATACCGGAGAAGACGTTGACAATAACGATTGGGTGTATGACGAAGAAGAACCTTTCTTATAAGCTTAATAGTCAGTACTGCTTACCATATTTTTTGCTGAAATATTATGTTAGCTTTGATGCCTCTGTCATCATCATTACAGTTTTCCTGTTCTTGTGTGTCTCCCACCAATTCAGAACCGGTGGAAGACATTTTATAATAAAAGATAATTACAGGATCTTTTCTTTTTGATGACTGGATTTAAGCCAAGTTTATTAATTTTTTAAGAATAAAAGAAAATTCAGGAAAGGAAGAATCTAACAGGTTACGTACCTTGACGTCCGCAATTCCTCATCTAGTAATGTTGACTATAGTTTCGACTACTAAGTAGTCATTTTCAAAACTGAACGTTAAATTTCATTCATTGAAATTTTGTCAACTTTAAAAATACCAAACACATTTAAAACTTTTTACGACACAAAACACTGAAGACATGACATGTAACCTGGCTTGCCGGCCGGCGCGGCGCACGTCACCGAAATGGTCAGTTCCTAGCCTACTCCACTTCGCCTATCAGCTGTACCTCCAGGACCAGTGTTGCCAACATGGTTGTTACCTAAAACATCTATACAGTGTTGAATAATTTATTCGAGCCGTAGTTGAGTTTTTCATTAAGCATATTGTGAGGGTCGGATTTTGTTGCTTTGTAGATTTCAAATTCTTCAAGCGTAACTAACATGAAGACTTTCTTACAAACATGTAGAATATTTGTGTTCTCATCAAAGCTATTTATTTTGTGGTTTGAATTTAGTAAATGTTCGGCAAACTTGGATTTTTGTTCGGCATGTCTTGGTTTAGGTAAATGTTCAGAAAAACGTTTCTTAAATGACCTGCCGGTCTGGCCTATGCGGGGGGTTAATTGTTCAGCTTGGACAGTCTGAACAATTAATTATATATGTACCAGTAGTTATTACGTCTTCAGGTTTTTTGTTGTTAGGCAGCGTATTACTTAGTTTTGCTCCAAGTTTTTTTTTAAGCTAGAGTTAGGCCGTGTGGTTTCAATTCTCTCTTTAATGTAGGCCTATACTGTAGGTTACTGCTATATTCTATAGAGACAAATCTTTTATTATCTGATGTGCTATTGTTAGGTGGGGTTTTTTGTTTAAGCTTGGTCATTATCTTGTCTACAATGGAACTGTTGTAGCCATTTATTATGGCAATGTACTTTATTGTATTTAGTTCTTATCTTCATCAGACAGTTCATCAGAGCAAATAGGCGAGGTGGAGTAGGTTAGGAACTGACCAGTTCACCAATCCCTCCAAATTGGTCCCCCCAATTCACCAAATTGGTGAATTGGTGAAGTTCTGACGTGCGCCGGCCGGCAAGCTAAGTTATATGTCATGTCTTCAGTGTTTTGTGTCGTAAAAAGTTTTAAATGTGTTTAGTGTTTTTAAAGTTGACAAAATTTTAATGAATGAAATTTATCGTTCAGTTTTGAAAATTACTACTTAAAATATTAGTAAACTGAGGAATTGTGGACGTCAAGGTACGTAACCTGTTATGTTGATTATCAATTCCGAGAGGCTTCAACATGAATAAAAAGGAAGAATTATATTTCACTTTGATAACATTATTTTTTACAAAAATAAACAAAAGAATATTTAATTTAATTTAAAGCAGATGATAAATAAAAACAAACATAATTATACAGACTGCAGGAAATCATGTGGTAACATATTATTACTTTACACTAAATAATAATCATTTAGTGACATGTAAAATACGTTTGTACTTTATTGTATATCCCAAATAACTTGTACATGGCAGTTTCATTATTATTATTATCAATTATTCAAAAGGTAAAAGATATTTTCGAAATGGAGAAGAGACTTTTTGAAAAAATCCAGTTTTAATTTTGATTTAAAAATAGATATCCATAGTAACAATGAAATATATAACAAAATATCTTAAACATAATGAATTTTAACTTCCAGTCCTACTAATACAATATTACAATAAATATGGCAGACAATAAAAAATTGTTTCCTGAAATTATTTTTTGTTAGCTCGTTTTGGAAAAGAGTTCTTCAATTGCCATCATGGCTTTTAAAGACGATCAGACGTCCATGGGAAGAGACTTGGAGTCGGAGTATAGTGAAGTGTGGTCACTAGCAAAAAAGTCACGTAAGCACAGTATAGGTTGAATAGTTTTTTTTTCAAGAAATGTTCACTTATTATGTGTTTAATGTGTTATGTCGTATATGATTCCATGATTAAGTTAAGATTATGTAAACCAGTGTTTCAAGGATTACTAGCAAATTACTACTTGTATTCATTACGGTTACTTACGAACACTTTATGGCGAGAATATGCAAACCACTTTCACTCGTGTTTCGAAACAAAGAGTAGAGAGTTTTACTATATTAAAAATAGCAAGAACATTCCATTCAGGCACTTTAATCATAGGGGGGGGGGAACACGGAGTCTTGACTTGGATCTGATTTGTCTGAAAATCATTTTATTAAGTTTCTTCTTGGAGCCGTTTTTCCAAATACCGATGCGTGAAAAAATAACACTCAGGTGTTTCACACAGAATTCAATGAACCATACCTTCAAATTTGTAACATTTAGTAAGAAGTTTTTACTAGCTGTAACTACAACAATTAATTAGATTTTCAACCGATGATTTTTCATAATATAAAGTATGTTTGATTTACAGAGTTTGAACAAGCGTTCAAAGCAAAAGATGAAAAAGTTCTCGCACAAACTGACACCCTCCATATCATTTCACCACCCCAACCTCTGTTGCCTCCTATCCATCCATTACTGGCACTAAAAGAATCTGAAGACCAGAAAGTAATGTCAGCAATAGAAATTGTTTTGAAAAAAATTCGATCAAAAGCTGACAAAATGGGTTCAGCCCGTGACTGGCAAGAAATAAAAAACCAAAAGCATCAGTTACAAGAACTCTTCACCACAGCCGAAAAGGGGATCAACGAGAATCGGGCGTCGATGGCGAGATTCTATGAAATAATCAAGGAGAACAGCAAAGACAAGAAAACATTAGAAGAGGAGATAAAACATACCCAGCAAAAAATCGAGGACTACAAGGACGTTGAGCAGGAGTTCAGGCTGTACGTCGATAAGTATTCGATATTCGAAAGGTTTCTGGAGGATGTGGCAGGTGTCGAAGAGGGCTGGAGGAATGTGAGGGATGTGTTAAACAGGTACGAGACGCTGCAGAGCACGAGCTGCGAGTGCGCGAGGATCCTGGCGAGCGAACTGGAGCAGTCCGTGGAGCTGAGGAGGCGGATGATGGCGCTGGTGGAGGAGAAATCCAACAAGCTCAAGAGCCTGAGCAACAAACTGATCCTACTCGAAGTGCATAGAAAAGACTCCCGTGATAGACGGGTATACTGGGAGCACATGATGCAGAGAATCAAATACACAGCTCTGGACAAGATGATAGATGCAATCTCCCTGAAGGAGGGGATCAAAGACCTATACCAAAGCATGTGCAAGAGGCTCAAAGTAGTCCCGACCATTCCGTCGACCGATGTCCAGAGCCAAGTGGATTTCATTCATAAAACCATTTTATTCTACAAAGAAGTGGTCACAATTGCAACTGGGTGCAGTAGTGGGGTTAAGAGTGGATTTGGGGGGAATGTTGGATTAGTGGGTAAGGAAAACACGGATGTTAAAAAGTCAAAGCCATCGGTAAAGAAAACCAAATAACTTCCTTGTTGTAATAATTGCAAATTTTAAACGTGAGGAGCGTTAAGAAGAGTCCTGAATTGGGACGTACAAAAGCAAGTTCAGAACCAAACTGCTTTAAAAGCTTTAGTTAAAGCAGTAATAAAATAAATTGTGCGGAAGTAAAGTGAATATATATTTTCAATTAGGTTTAATTAAACAACACAAACGTCAACAACCCAACAACCAGCATAGTAAGATAGATATTTACTAGTCAATTAGTTTTTTATATTTAATATCACGTGGAATACAAAATTAATAGACCACAGATTTGAATACCTGAATTAACTGATAACGCCCCTTAAATAAATCTATTGACTTTAAAGGGGTGAATTCTCGGTTCAAAGATCAAGGTCCCAGACGTCAAATAATGTTTATAATAATATTTTATTACAGATATTACTCAACTACTCAAAATCCTGGGCTAAAATTTAATTTCTTACTTTAGGTTCCCTCTCTCGATTGCGCCTCGGTGAATCGACTTCAATCAGGGTTTGGCGTTATCCTTTGTAAAGTATTAATAGTATAAGACATTTTGTAGGTTTCAAAAGCTTACCCTGACAGTAAATATGTGCGGGAGTCTAATGTCGGAGGGTTCAAAACATTCAGTGACAAAAATCGTAAAAACATATATTTCTCTTTTTATTTGGAAGAGTAATACTGAATGTAGTTAGAAAATGCCAATAAGATATGATGGTGGCAAATGAGGATCTGTGGTAATATGACCCCCTTTGCCAAAGAAGAATGAAAGAATTTTATTGCAGGTAAAAACTGCTTACTTAGAATTAACTACCTTAAGTATCCATACATCTCTGACATTTTACCAAAGCAATGTTTAGTATTAGCACTAAAACCACCGTGAAAATATTGATGTAATTTTAAAACTTTATGGATGACTAAAGGGCTATAGTTAAGTTAAAACCTAATGAAAAACATCCACTTTATTAAGAACAATAAACATTTCATGTGGTAAAAAACCTAAACTAAAATTACATAAATTTATTTTAATATCTACAAAATAAATAAAAGTACACATCAAACGTATAAAAGTATCTCTTTTAAAACTTTTGTGAACCTCAATACGCAGGAGGTGGTATATTTGTTAAGCTTTCTTTAGGAGCAGTAAAGCTTCTTTTGGCAAGCCTCTTATTCATTGTTTTAAACAATCCTGTGAATAAAAGACTGCCAACACTTAGTACTTATACAAACAATACGGAAGATACATTTATCTGTTGAAAATATCAACAAGCGTGCACAAAAGTAATCGCCAGAATTAATAGAAAAGTGCCGGATACCGGAATGTTGGATTGTTGTCCAATGATTATTAATTGTCTAATGATTATTAAATTATGTATCCATATAAATAAAATTAGAGTTTGTGTGTACATTGCTTAGAGTAATGACATTTTTGGTTATTTTTGCGTTTTGAAGGTCAGAGAATCCGAATCAAGCCCTATCTCAATTTATGTCACGATGTGTGTTGGTAACGCTCAACATCACACTTTAGACCGCTTTTCACGCAAAAACTAGAGTACTATTTTGGCTGAAACTTTTCTCCTGTGTTGTATGCACATATGAGAAGGTTTTAGACGGCTTTCAACTAGCGTACGTCTTTTTGAAATTAAATAGCAAAAAAAACCGAAATAGCTTCTAAAAACCGAATTTTATTTGATTTCGACCAAGTTTGTTTTGAATTTCCCCATAATTCAAGGGGATGACGTTTTGTTTACATTTTCAGTGATCCAAGCAGATGGTAGTTACCTTCACTGATGGATTCGTCGGCAAGGGGGAACGATCCGTATGGTCAGCAATTTAGGTAATTAGAGCAATTTGGTCTTCAAACACTCAACTGATCTCTGGCTTTCATTTGAGCCATTTTCAACTTAAACACGACTGTGTAAAAAAGAGTTATGACTATTCAAAGATCATACAAACTTCCAAATATAAATATTTTTGTTTTGTTTTCTAATATCTCCGGTGCTAATCACATCATAAGGTTCGTTATTGTCTTAAAAGAATAAGTTATTTAATGGCTTTAATTTGAAATAATAATCAATTAAATTCTGCCAGTCATTTGGTTATTCTCTGTGGTTGTTTCTAGTTTATATCTCATTAAATATAGCTGGAAATGTAGTGTAAATCTCATTTATAGTTTTCCGATTGTAAACCCTCATTTTGAAACGAAACTGTATGCGGCTTCCCATGGACCGATTTTGCATAAGTTAACAACTTTTTGGACTTAATCCCATAAGTATTGCACTGTTCTAGGTTAAGGGTTAGAATGTTTAGAATGATTAGAAAAAAATGATTAGAATGATTAGGGTTTTTTTGCGTAGATTTACTGGGCTATTAGACAATTATGAACTAACAATATGTTATCAATACGTGCTAGTAATACGTTTATATTTTACATTGCATTTGCATTTTATGTTGATATGAAAACATGAAAAATTAAAAGAAAACAAATGTGACGTTAAAACATATTAATCATGAGAACATTATTCTGGATGTCAACGAGATTTGCCTAAAACACAAAATGCACACAAGAGGAGCTTTAATCCTCAGAGGCAAGAATGGGAACTGCTCTTAATTATTCCAAGTGGCTTCCATCGAATGTTCTAAGAATCTAACTCTCAAACCACTGAGTTTGTGCTTATGCTGCTGAATTTTCAAAAGTAAACGAAATTCTCTCAATTAAGTTGCTTTAAGAACTCTTAAAAAGGGAAGGAAAAAATCAAATATGATATCCTTTTCTATCCAACACTACGAAAATGAGAAGCAAACATGAACAAGGAACGGTGTACGTTATTAATAATTGTTGAAGTTTAGTGAAAGATATTTACGTTAATTTAAATTGCCTGTGATGTGAAGAAGGTTAGTTTGTGTTTGTTATTTAGCACAGTAAAAACTAACAATCCCTGAAAAAAATCAGCCCCCCCCCATGAAACTTGGTATGTAGGTCATATTATACATACTGTCAAGTTGAAGAATCCGATGAGGGGTTGGAAGGCCCCTTTTTAAAGAGGGAGTAGTTGTATTTTTTTGTATTTGTAATAACGCTGTTAAAGAGGTCCAATCCAAATAAAATTTAAAACTCTACGTTTTAAGACTATATAAAAATAAATTTGATCGGTACATCCTAAGGGGTCCAAAGGGGGATTTAGTACCTCACAAATGGATTGCTAAAAAAATTGTTGGCATCCAAAAATGTAAATTGTCCAATTTTTGTTTAATTTTTTAAACTCAGCTCAAAAAATCAAACAACTTGTTAACTTAAATTACTATTTTATGTCCATTGCCTACCGATATATTGAAATTGGTAAACACAGAACGTTGTCCAATATTAACATCAAAATATACAAAAAAATACATATTTCGCTTATTTTTATATATTTATCAACGAGATCTCGTTTGTGGCTTCTAATACTTGAGGTTTTACCTTTAATGTAACATATAAAATTTCTGAAAATTACACTTTTATGTTAATAAAACATTATAATTTGCTTCAACCTCAAGATTTATAGGTCCAATGAAAACCAATAATTTGTACAGCAATTTCAGACCAAAACAAATGCATTACCTTTCTTAAAACATGATATATTTATCATTAACTTTTACACAAAAATAATTAAGAAAATATACAACTTGGATAAAAGCATTTCAACGAGCCTTAAACGCAACTAAATTTAACTGGTAATGGTTAATCTAAAAACCAATGATTTTCGATTAAAATAACCCTAAATTAGTATTATTTTTGTCAGAAGAACCAGAGGTATAAGAGAAATTAACATATCATATTTTTTTCCCATTTAAATACCATAGGAAATGAGTATGCAGGTATGTTGGTAAGGGATGAAGGAAACTGGAACGTATGAGCCATAATGAAGTAGACCTCAGCTTTAGGAAGCCACATATGAAATAGCGTCGATAAATGTAAAAAATAAGCAAGATATATAATTGTTTTTATATTTCGAGATTAATATAGGACAATGTATTGTGTTTACCAATTTCAATATCTCGGTAATAAATGGACATATAGTAGTTATTCGAAAAAACTAAACTGATTGATTTTTTGAGCTTGTAGTGACCACCTACTGCCCAATTATTATGTAGTATAAGCGATGAACTGATACAGATGATGCAAAAATCCTCAAAGTTGCTCGGCAATAATAAAAAACACAATTTTTAGTTAGTTTACTAGCTCTTTTCAGAACGCAAGGTTTTCATAATCTATTTTTTTATTGTAATTTTGAACTATTGCCAACAATAAATAGATAGTTCACCTTACATTTTCTAAATTTGGTATTTACCAATCAACTACCGTCTAGTTTATTCCTACTAAATAGATCTTAAGAATCTACACGCTGAAATCAAAAAAGTAAACATCAATTTGATAATTTTAGTTTTTTTGGTACAGAAAATTTGGAAAATCCATTTGTGAGGTAATAAATCCCTCCCCCCCCTATTCCTTACGTAGTCCTAAAAAGTAGAGTTTCAAATGCCCACACAATTTTATTTAGATCGGGCCTTTTTCACCAGAGTTATTGCGTTTACAAAAAATACAACTATTCCCCCCCCCCAAAAAAAGGAGCCTTCCACCCGTGAATTTTAATGGACTCATCGAATTCAAGGTAAAGATGACCTATATACCAATTTTTATGGATGGGCTAATTTTTTACGGAATGGTCTTTTTTTGTACAAAGTATATTGTACTATATTGTTTCATTGGGAAAACTAACGTATTAGTTCTTCACTATGGTTTAAAATTCGTAAGGTCAATCAAGCCCAAAAAATCTGTACTAAATGCATGTTTAAGTCGTTTGCGTACGTGATTAATGACCGCATGTTTAAAAGTGTATTTAGTTCTGAATTTTATCCAAGTTAATACTACATGTATTTTTCGTTACGATCCATGCTTGAAAATCTTGAGCTGTGCAATTGATGTAAGACTAAATTACTTACCTGGAAAACTATCGAAGCAGCTCAAAACTGATTTGAAGAATATTAAGTTCGTGTTTAGACGGGAAGGATTTGTTATAATCTGGCTTTGAATATACTTTTATGATTAGTAGCCAATTGAATTCATCAACCAATTACAACACACACAATAAAACACTACCTACCATAAACATACATATTGACTTGTACTATACATACAAGACATTATGTATCCGTGTTCGTATTCGTATGTACAATATCAAAACTGAAAACAGATTTAACTCTGCTATGAGCTTTTGTATTAAACATGATCAAATTTTAAATATTCCTTTGTTATTGCCTGTCAACAAAAATCTTTTGTTTTTTAACAACAAAACTACAGTGAAAAAGGAAATCAGTGACAGGTCCTGAATAATTGTGAGCGACTTACACTGTTTTTAAGAACAGTGAGTTCCACAATATCATTACAGTTGATTTTGCAACTGAACTAAGCCTACAGGAGATCTCGCTTGTACCTCCGTCATAATACTGGTATCATAAATACTGGATTATTGACTTCGCCATAAATCTTGAGAACTATACAAAACCCACACCTTAAGATAGCTCTGGAAAAAAGCCAAATCACTGATTATAAAAAAATACACAGTCCAAGCAATTACTGGACTTAAAAATGATTTTGAAGCTAAAAAATTTTAGCATAACGAATTAAAATAATTGGCACATTCTGTTAAAGAATCTTGGCATAAAAAAAATAAAGATACCTTTTTATCCTTTCTTTTGAGCTCCTAGTTTTGATATTTTAAAAGTAAAATCCCTTTTATAACCCTGCAACATATTTTAGCCCGGTAGAAGCAAAAATGTTCAATTTCAGGGATAAAAACCTTTGGCTTGAAGTCACACCCCTAGCACAATATCTAGTGACGAGTGCCGAACTAATTTCGCAAGTCCTCAGTAATTTCTTGCAATAAAATTACATCCATAAGATTGAGCCATGAAATTACATCCATGAAGTTGATGATAGAATTGAAAAAAAAAATATTTGTGCTAATAGTAGTAAAACACAAAACCTAATGATCTGTCAACTTTGATGTTGGTGCTGCAAAGAGATGAATTTATTTTTAAAATCTGACGGTGAATAATTTGTGTGACAAACATGATACTACAAAACAGAAGTCTATTGTCACTTGTTGAATACTATAGAGTTACCACACGAAGAGGTTATTACATTCCAGATCCACCTCTCCAGCATTCATATTCTCTTATTACCTTACAACCTACAAATATACGTTCAATCATCTACGAATATCCTTCTTTTGAACAAAAAGGGTATTTTTCAAAGTAAAGATTTCCACTAAATGTATTTTAAGGTTATCTTTGGAGAAAGACACTTTTTAAGCTGTGAGTATTAGCTTTTTACTAGCGAATTTCCCCTACAGGGAAGAAGCTATTACCGTAAGTCTCATGGCAAGACCTAAGCCCAAGACCATGGTAACTTTTCGTTTTGGGGCCCCCAGAAGAAAAAAACACCATTCGTTCAAATTTATAGATTTATATATATAAACCTACATTTACGTTGTCGTTTGAGTTGGGTAAGTGATTGCAATATCATACGATATTCACTTTTCTTTATATTCTGATGGTTTACAAAAGCGAGATTACAAACAGCATTAACTTCTTAACTGGTCCCTGTAACTCAGGCAATCTACGTATGTATTATTTGAAACCATAAGACCCGCTCAATGAATGGAATCGTCATTTCATTGATGATTACGTATTGTCCTCTTTTGAATCTGTGGCAGCATTAAAAAATGTCTAGTATTGGCCTAAATTCCCACTATTGGCTCTTATAGTGAGGTGGCTTAGTGAAATTACCGTTACCTGGCGGATAAAAGCATCAAATTTGGTGTGAAGGTACCTTATGGTGTACTAATGAATTTTAGCTTAGGAGCCCTTTTGAATTTTAAGAACTTTCCACACCCGGCACCAAAATCCGTGTGTGGGATGTTAAATCACAATTAACATGGGATCATTTTGGAAAAAAGTTACTTTACTGCATCTTTTACATGAATATTTTTATATATTGACTTGGAAACAACACCTATCGTTGTTTGGTGGTTAATCCTTTATTTTGACAGGATAATAATTTTCGGCCGCCATCTTGGATCTGCCATACTATATAGCAACTCAATTTTTTTAAATGTAAAAATGGTGTTGTGACACATCATTATGAACTAGATTTTCATGCTGATTCCAATCCTAAAATCCGTGTTTGAGAATATGCGTTCGTTAAAAAGATATGCTCAAATGAAAATTCGTCCTTATACATTTCTTATGGAACATTCGTATTTTTATCATGTTTTTGGATTGTTTTTCTTATATCTCCCGTTATAATAAAGATATGTAGTTTGTTTAAGTCTTAAAATACTCAGTGAAATAGCGGCTTTCATTTGAGATATTAATCATCAATATTGGACAAGTGACAGATGAGCTATAAGCCTCAATGTAACTTAAAAATAAATTTTTTGGAAATTTTTTAAATCAATTATATATATCTCCGGTCCTAAATGAGGTATTTAGTTAATTTTGGTCTTAAATCACTCAGTAAACTATCAGCTTTCAAGTGAGCTAACTCTCAATAAAATCAGATTGAAGTTTAGGTGACTTATGAGCTTTCAATCAACATAAATTCGTTTTATTTGCATAATTTTACAGTTCTTGAAGGATTTCTCTATGTAGTTCCAAAGAAGACTCTAAAATCGCAAAGTCCCCTATTGATTCTGTAGCCTATTGGCTTTCATTTGAGTCATAAATTATTTTGATAGATTGAGCTTCAAGTGAGTTGTGGTTCAAAAACCCACATAAAATTAAATATTTCAGAGATCTTTGCTTATATAAAGACTGATATCTCCAGTTCGAAGGCAGGTATTGAGTTCTGAACGCTTTTAAAAGACTCAGTAAAATATTAGCTTTATTTTGAGACTGCGATAATTTGATTCAGACAAGTTTGGGATGATATATAATCAACTATTAAGCGTAAAATTATAAAATAACTAATCTTTATGTCGTAATGAGCCTTAAAATCTGCCCACAGCCTAACATATTTAACGTATCAATATTTAAAACTAAATCCAAAGTATCACTGCTATTTTATGACCAAAATAAACTAAATACCTTATTTAGAACCGGAGGTGTAATTACTTGATTAAAGACAAATTTCCGAAAACTTTATTTTTAAGTTATATTGAGGTTTATAGCTCATCTGTCACTTGTCCGATGTTGATCATTAATATCACAAATGAAAGCTGCTATTTGACCGAGTATTTTAAAGACTAAAACTAACTACATATCATAATTATAATGAGAGATATAAGAAAAATAATCCAAAAAATGCTAAAAATATGAAACGTCGGTAAGAAATGTATAGGGATGAATTTTTATTTGAGAATATCTTTTTAATGAATGCATATTTTCAAAAACGGATTTTATCATTGTAATCAGCTTGAAAATCTAGTCTGTAATGACGTGTCACAATACTTCATTCATATTAAAAAAACTATCTTGTATCCAATATGGCGGATCCAAGATGGCGGCTAAAAATTAATACCCAATCAGAATGAAGTATTTACTACTCAACAAACAAGGCGGTGGTTTCAAATCGATATCTTGGGAAATATTAGCTTGGATATCCATAAATAAAATTTTTTCATTATATATTTCTGTATTTGTCGGTCATTTTGGATTATGGTACTTTGTATAGAATTTTTTTTAAATTCGTGTGGGTCCCTAAGCAAAAATTGATTAGTATACCCTAAGGCACTTTCATGCCAAATTTGGTGCTTTTATCCACCTGGTAACGGTGTTCTTAAAATAAAGCCCTAAGCAACCTCACTATTAGCTCTTTCTTGTCTCAGAGGAATTTCGTTGTAAAAAAAACTAGCTTTATTGACCTATTAAGAAATTAATTCCTTCAACATTGCTTAACTTGTCAAACTGACTTTCCATTTACTTTGCCAATAAATTCTTATTTGGGGTGCCGTAGTGCAGCCATTACAAAGTTTATGTCCAGCCAACGTTTAAACTCCCTGACAGTTAAACTTAACGATTTTACAGTCGTAACACTTAGTGCGGGCTGGTATGTATATTTAGTTCGACTGGATTGTTAAAATTGATAAAGAACTTTTGAAAATTATTAATGAGTCCATTTGGATTAAAAAATGACTTTTCGCCAATTTTTTCATCCTTATATACATCCCAATCCAAGGTGGCTATCAAAATACAGACAAAAACGAGGTAAACTTCTTTAAAGATTGAGGAAATAATGCCGTACACAGTGTATAAGTGAATTTTGTATCATAAGACCCTAATTGAAAGGAGACAGGACCTTCACTTTGACTGGGTAAATATTTTTCAGGTACCATCTTGGAACCGCCATATTAGACGAGATATACTTTATCAAATGTAAACATGTGTTGTGACCCATTATTTCGAACTTCATGTCCACGTTGATTGCAATGCCGAAATCCGTTTTTATAGCAGTTTTTTTAGTGTAAAATGATATCTGTCCTTGACTATACTCCGTTTTTTTAGGCTCGAACATACATATGGATATACCCTCTATTTGATTTTGAAGGAAAAAAGATGAGATAAAAAATGGCAACAGGGCGTTGTTTACCACTAAATGTATAGATAATCATGTAAAATCAACAAATAAATTTTAACATGTGAATCAAACAGAAAGGTATATGCTTTCATATCACCCCGCACTAACTGCTGTTTTGGTTTTTAAGAGACTTTGGTTTTTTGAGAGGTTTTTAACAGCCGTTTCAGGTCCTTCTGTGTATATTTCAAACGCAGGTCTAATCTTTATAAAGCAGAGGTAAAACAGTCAATACTTATTCATTTTAACTATTGAACAGGATTTTAAGGAGACTTAAATGCATGCCGTTACGTCTTTACCGTTGGTGATCTCATTAGTAATTTACTTCGTTTACCAAACCTGGGTGCTATATCCTGGTGAAAACTGAGTAGATTGATATTCAAAGCCCTCGGGTGTGGGGGAGCAAATTTTATTCTGATTTATCCATCCAGAGTATAATACTATATACGGTAGAACAAAGACCCTTTCGCCTATTTCCTACACTACAGGTTTTCTTCTTTTTTGGTACTATTTATTTGTATACCTGTTCTTAGTTCAGTAACTCTTTTTAGTTTAATTACCTTAATTTTAATTTGTTTTTGATGAATAATAATAATTTTTTGACATAACGATTATGTAGAAACATGATGACTACAGTATTATATTATCTGCAGATTGAACATTGTTGTCACTTATTCTGTGAGCTTTCTTAAAGCAAACTAAGTTAAATAGGGTATAACAGGAGGACCCCCCTGTCTTACCCCCCTGTCCTAGGGGGGTGGTCTTTTTTGGATAGTAATGAAAAAGTTCAAGATGTATAAAGAGTAGGATCTGAACAGGTTTACTTAACATAAGAGGCTAAAAGCTTTGAATCATCGCCCTTGTCAAGTGGCAAAGCTTCCACTCTTTGTTTTTAGATATTATGACAGCATTTTCTGTAATAATAAACATTCAACACACACGCAGAGGTTCAATTAAAGAGGTAAATACAATTATATATCTTTATTGATGTGAAAAACTAAATTCAATAACTATGCATTTAATTGATAATTAAATAACTAATCGGCTGATTAAGTTATACCTTTTTAGGCTATATTGGAGCAACAAACCGTGATCGTGAATTTAATAAAGATTGCTCAGTTATTGGAATCTTTCTACTAACACCAATTTTAATCGAAAACCATATTAAAATATCTTATTCGTATTCTAATTTAAGAATACGTTTACTTTTAAAAGCATATCATGTTTATTTGCCCCAAGTACGTCAAATAACATGTATTTTGTAGTTTAATAAAAAAGACTGCTTGTTTTGTATCCGGGGCTATGGCCTCCATAAGCCAGTGGTCAAAATTCCTGTCAAAGTAAGTATTACAAAGGTGTTTGAAAATAAAGATGGTAAATATACAAAAAATAGACGAAAAATGTATTGAACCGATTTACTCTGTTACACATTTGCCTTAGGAAAGTATATGGCTTTTACGGAAATACACATTAAAATTAGTTACGTAAGAGAAACTAGGTTTTTATTTGTTTTACAGTTTTCGATGACAGTTTTCCTTATTTATTTTTTAAATTACTATTTGAAATTAAATGTTCTATTACATAAATCCAAAAGTAATCACTTTAGATAAACAATTCTAAAATAAAATCTGACACCGTCGCAAGTACCTTCAGTTTGACTAACCTGTATAAACAGTCCTGATTACATCTGGGAAAGCTGTTTACTCTACGCCCACAACCATCTTTAAACAAATATAAATGGATATTCCTTCAGTCAGAAAACATCACATTCGTAAAGAACTGCTGCCCATTCATAGAATGTAATTTTATTTGCCCCACACTAATCCTTGTAATCAATGATTAGTAACAGAACATAAAATAAAAAAAATCTTGTAACAAATGAGTTAGGATTCAATCTGAGGTAGGATTTAGCAATGGGAGCTAAACTTGGTTACTTTCGCTAACCAATGAGAAACTTTTAATTTTCTGCCCCCTATACACAGTATAAGAAGAAATATTGCTTTCGTAAAAATTGTCGAGTTTGAGTTGAAAAGTGGACATATTCGTTTTAGTGCTCCCTAAGTGGTCGTTGGAGTGGTGTCTATCTCTGTGTGTGTGTGTGTGTGTGTGTGTGTGTGTGTGTGTGTGTTTGTGTTCATGTGTGGATGTAAACAAAGCTAGAGACAACACCAGTGGTCCGATTTTCATGAAATTTGCCATGTAGGTATAAAGCCATATCTCCAGGCTTTTTTTGTTTTTTTCAAGGTTATTTACCCCATCAAAACCCATCAAAACAACAAAATCCAAATTTCCCATAAACTGCTCTAACGATTTGATAACAATTTTATGGTTTTTAGTGCTTAAGATGACAAAAAATGACACCACCTGCATATCTGTCAAAATTCAGGTTCAGGAATTATGGGAGTTTAGGTGTTCAAAAATTCGTACTATTCAAATTCCACAAAATCAGTAACTTCAAAAGAAAATATACTTGCAACCATCAAATCTGGCTTAAAAAATTAATAATCCCGTACTTTGAATTATCTGTCTACGTCAACTGTTTCCAGACATAATTGATATTTTATTTTGCCGGTAAACGCAGTACGTTGTCCAGTGTTATTCTCATGGTAAATATTTGAAAATCGATATCTCCGTTAATTACAAACCGATTTCGATAAAATTGGTATGTATTTGTGAGATAATTACTTGTTAATTTGTTTTAATTCATTATATAAGTTTTCTGGTTTTAAATTACTTAAAGTGAGAAAGTATGTGTCAGTTCCCTGATACCGTTTATTTTGTATATTAATTAGCTAAAAATGTTTTTATCTTATTCCTTCATTTAAATTATGGATACTTAAGGCAAAAGGCAGGAAAACAAAACAAGTTTAAGTCAAATAATATGTCTAATATAGTAAACCCTACTACATAAATATCCACATTTTTGTTAGGTTGCGCTACATGTTTTTGCACTTAAATTACATCAAAATATACCTGAATCATGTTATTGTTATCCTAAGCTTGCATTAATTTGAAATAGTCTACGTATAATTGATTTCCATATTTATTTGAGACGTGTTTCATTGATAGTTTATTGTCCAAGAGGTAAGACGGTCATTATTTCTTTAGAAATTACGATTTTGTAGTGATTAATTAGGTGCACGGTTAAGCCTCAAGTGTCTGCTGAGGGATTACACTTTGTTGGAAAAAGTATTAACAAAATCCTATTATGTAACATAATTAGTAGCCTTCTAAATCATTTACTCTTATTTCCTTTCTTTGGTATGGTGAAATTATATATATAGATTAAACAAATCTACTATCACCAAAACGTGGTTTGCAACTAATAGCCGTATTTTATCGATTTATAGTAAAATTTCAATTGATCAAATAATCATCCTATACTCTTATATGAGCAATGTTATCGTCCGTTCTTGTATACTTGCTTGCTTGCACAACGATCTCAAAAACGGCTCCGAGGATTTCCTTCTAAGTCTGGAAATAAGTAATTTATGACTCAAAACCGTCTTTTATGCAGATTACTTGGCCAGAGAAAATCTATTAACGTAATAAAACGAATTTAAAAGTTGTAAAATTTTAACGTTGGCCTTATGGGTTGCCGTGATGGCAACGAAAATAATCAAGAAAAGTGTAAACAAATGAAGTAATCATAACAGTTGTTTGGAATCTACAGCCATAAAGGGAAAATACAGGAATTGGGATGAAGGTCCATGGAGCAATAAAAATGTATCCATTTATCAATTTTATGACATTGAAATATTTTATAGTAACTGGATGAACTCGTAAACAAGAAATAACACCGAGCAAGGCTCGGTCCACCAGGTACTTAAAAATTAATCTATAGTAACATAAGGTATTGATTTTTTTAAGAGTTTCTCTGCTAGAATTCTTGACGTTCCTAGGACTAGATTTGATGTCTTATTTTAAAGTATTTTCACTTACTTTATGTATGTTTTTAGTCCTCCTAGGGTTGATAAAATGGTTCGAAGGATAGCCTACGATTTGATGAAATATGAACGTTAATGTCGCTTGGAAAATCCCTACAAAGGGACGTACGTTACTTAAGCGTTAAACCTACCAGCTGGTCCAGAGGAAACGTGTTTTGGTGGAGTAAATAGGGCCTACGGTATTTTAAAATCTCATTTGCTTACTTCTTTATTTTGAATTTTATTCAGACGATAAAATATATTAACAAAATTCTTTTGATTAGTATGTATGAGATTTACGTATTAATAATAATTTAACACTCATAACCTCAATCAGTATAGCTCTGCGAGAAGCTACAATTTTTTCACTTATTATAAATTGGTTAGGTTAAGAATTGTAAGAAACATCAAAAGAAGAAATGAATTAATTTATTATCAAATTTGTCAGATAACATCTTGTAACCCCACCTTGGTCAAATCTGATAGATATCGGTGAAGAAACTTATATTTAGCGAGTCGTTGGCACAGTTAGTCGGTAACGCGCCGGATTTCGGAAACACGTTATTTAGAGATATCCTGAGTTCAGTCCATGCGCTATTAGTAACTCTGTTCATTATTGTTCTTAATTGGCTCATTTCTTTCTTCGTTTAATAACTTATTACGCGTATATCAATAGTCTATGAGGACTGGACAAATGAAGGTTAAAAAGTACCACCAATTTCTTAAAATAACTTTTAAAACTTAACAACTTAACTTAACTTTAAGCTTAAGTTTAAGTTAACTTATACTTAACTTTTCTTTTAATAACTTTTTAATAAGGTCAATTGAGGGTAAAATGTTTGTTTGATAATAGTCAAACCAACGGCATGTCATGCTTTACACTTCACACAACGGTACGCACAATGCGTACCTCTGTAGAATCAACTATTGGCTAATCAAGTCAATGCATGGATTATATTTCCCAAGCTCTTGTGATTTAATCAAAAAGTGAAACAGAGTTAAATATTATTGTTTTGAAAATATTTTAAGTATCAAGCAACCACTGAAACTTTATAGAATAATTTTCGCAATCATTTTTTTAGAAATCAAAAAGAATTAGAATACTTTTTTTTTACAAACTTTAAAGTTTTAATGGTTAATATATTGCTTCGTACGAACAATTTTTTATCTTATGTTACGTCTTTTACATGCAAATAAGATATAATATTTAAAAATAAAATTTAGATTCTTATCTTTTAGCACAGATTTGGAATAAAAACTGTAAATGGTACACAATTTCTAACAGATGTTATAATAAAAGACACTCGGTTAGCAAAGAAAAGCGGTGAAGGTGGCGATGGAATATTTCGAGTGTATGATAGATGACGGTAGAACAGCGTTGACAGGTTTGTGTTCAATGATTCGAGATGGAAAATTGACTGATGATATAGTTTTGCTGTATTACAGTACTTCACCTAAATAAATTGTTATAAAACATTTTGAAATTATAAAAAAACTACCATAATAGTTTATATCAGCAAAAGATTTTGATATAAAAGGGGTACCGCTCTGGAAAAAATCGGTTGATTTCGTGCAGTATGATAAAAAATTATTTCTATGTTAATCATATTGCTAGTGTTTTAATGATAACCTAAATTTTATAATTGCTGATTTCAGCTTAGCCAATTACATCACCGTAAAGTAAATACGACTTAAATAAGAATAATTTTCCTTTGTGTTACAAACCAGGGTGGAAGATTTAAATCAAACTGGGAACAAAACAGTCCAATATAAAAAAGTGGATGATATAACGTTTATACAAAGCTTAATAAAGCTTTGATAATATTATATCAAAGAAGATTTTGAACAATAATAATTGAAACCAAAGTAAAACTCAATTTGCATTATACACATAGTATGTTGTTGGTTGATGAATTTCTATTCACATTCCTAGTCCCAAATGAAGAAGGAACTAAAGACCAAGTAAGTAAAGAAATAGATTTCCAGTTGGGCCAATAAAGAAATAATTCCTTTCCTTAACATATGACAGTATCTCTTGAGTATCTCTGCTAGTTTACCCTAATCATACAATTTTTTTCTTAAAACATTGCCGAGCTCTTTTTTTAATATGCCAAATTAAGATGTTTTATGTCTTAAGCATTATCATTAATAATATTGTTCAATATATTTAGAATCGCCCTGTATTATTCATGTCTAAAAATAATTTGTCTATGATATTTTCTATAATTTGTCTCTAATGTTGTAGTTTTCACCAATACAACGAGGTCACATTAACTTGAATAGCTATTTCATTGACTTTATGACTGCATCTACAGCAGTGAAAATTTTCAAACTCTAATAGACCATGGGGCCGCCCATATGAAACCCTCCCATCCGTGGAAAATTTTGACACTGGAGATATAAATACTGACTAAAAACAAATTTCTGAAAAATTTATTTTTAAGTTACATTGAGTTTTATAGCTCATCTGTCACTTGTCCGATGTTGATGATTAATATCTCAAATGAAAGCCGGTTATATTAAGACTAAAATGAATTACATACAGGGCTCGGCAAAAGTCTGGAATATATAAAAAACTTCTATATTATTTTGCTCAATGTAATGAAACTTTGCAGTTGTGTATCATTCATAAATAGAAATAATTTCACGTGTTTTATAATTTTTTTCGCATGACCAAGGGACGTCCCACGTTTTAATAAATTCTTAACCGTAAGCATACCTCGAGTTGTACCTCATTTTTAACACCTTAATTAGTAGACCATAACAGCGAAAACCGCGTCTCAAAAAGTTAATCCCTTCAGCAGTAACAGTTCCTCAAAGATTTTAATGTTGGCCATTAAACTCTAATCTAAAAGCATTGACTTTGAATCTGAAGTAGACCTTCCATTGCATTATCAAATGTGTTTGATAGGGTCCTCTCATACTCCCTCAAGAATAGGGCACACTATAGCATTAATGAATTTCTTGAGGATGATCTAGTGTTAGTCAGCCTCCGCCAACCGGAAGTCAAAAGTAAATTGAAGTTTAAGTTTTAGTCTTAGGCATACAGTGTGTTTTGGTGTTTTGTTCAATTTGAAATTGAAGTTATATTTTTCTTGACGCCATCAATCCCACGCTGTGGGTAAAAGATGAAGACATCAGGTATCAGGTATCAGGTATCAGGTTTTGAGTGACCCAGGATTAAAAGAGCTCCTAGTTGTAGTGAATCCCCAACAGAGTGTACTGATGTTACCTATTAATTTAGATATAAGGAGTAGGTAATATATCATTTAGTAACACATAAAACAAGCAATAGTCAATTAATTATTGATTTATGCAATATAGAATACAAATTGTTTAAGTAAATAGCTAAAACAAGGGGTTGATAGAAACCCCCTCTGTTGGTAATTTAATGAAACTATGTAGCCTAAACTTTAAATTCTGGATCACCAAAAACTAGCTACAGCTGGGCAATAAGAATGGGAAGTCAAAGTCAATTAATTATCCATAGTCAAAGCTAAAAGTAAGGAGAACAGTCTAATTACTAATAAAGCACTCGAAACAATGTAATTTAATTGCAGTTTTTTAATATGTCAAATTATCCTTATTAATGAGAATTACATGTATCTAAAACTCAACTGCATCGTTCCGAGTGCTTTATTATTAATTAGACTTTTTTCCTGAGGTGCGGTCTGCCCTGTTATAATCTAGACCTTTAAAATGAGGTATAACTCGAGGTATGCTTCATTTAGGAATATTAAGACTTCCAATGTGGGCCGTCCCCTCATCGTGCGAAAACTAAGAAAATACGCCAAAATATTTCTATTTATAATAGACACACAACTGGAAAGTTCCGTTAATTTCTGAAAAATAATATAAAAGCTATTTATATTCCAGACTTTTGCCACACCCTGTATATCTTAATTATGATGAGAGATATAAAACATTACAAAAAAATTGAAAATATGAAACGCCCAAAAATTTGACTATACCTTTTTAATGAATGTATATTTTCAAAAACGGATTGAAGTATTGTAATCAGTGTAAAGATCTAATTCATAATGATGTGTCAAAACACGATCGTTACGTTAAAAAATAAAGTTGATATCCAATATGGTGGATCTAAGATGGCGACTAAAAATTATTATGCAGTAAAAATAAAGGATTAACCATCCAACAATAATAGGCGTTGGTCCCGAGTCAATATCTCAAAAAGTGCATGTAAAAATTCAATGAAGTAACTTTTTTTTTAAATTATCCCCTATTTTTTTAACATTTAATTGACGTATTTTTTGCTTTTATGGGCTATGCTTTAATTTTTAAGCGGCAAACAACAAAAGCCTTACAGTACATGTCAGTAGCAAAAAATATGTGTTCAATCAAATTACAAATATTGTTAATATTATGAATCAAATTACAAATATTGTTGGGAGTGGCCTGGTGTCCAAAAAAATGAACGCGGAGAGCGCGGGACTCCGGTCTCCGGGGCCCGGGATCAAATCCCGCCAATCACCAATGGCTTTATCTCTATGTGATAATGCCGTGACCCATTAGTCCTAGCCTGAGGCCTAGTTTGCACGACGACCAGACAGTAGGACGGTAGAAAAAAATCTTTTGTTCTCTTTTGTTTTAAGGTGTTACTGTCCACTGTACTGGTCGTCGTGCAAACCAGGCCTGAAGTAATGTGCGTAACAGTTCCAGGCTAGGTCTAGCGCCCTATGATGTGAAGGAGGGACAGTAAAAAAATGGTATTATTAACCCAAACAATTACGTATAATATACCATTTGAAAGCTCATTTTGTCCTGGGTAATGATCACCAACAAGATAAGGGGGTAAAAAAATACAAATTTGAGTTATAAAGAGAAATGTAGAAGTCACAAAACTTTGTCGGCCATATGATTACGTCATCAACGCTGCTACAGGGCCAGAAAAATTTGCGTCTCGGGTTTTTAGACTCGTCGACCCAGGTACTATCTAAATCCAAAGGGGCAAGGTGGTTGCCAGATTTGAAGTTTTTTTCAGCTAACACACTCAACTATTAGTGAAGTTTAAGTTACCCCAATATTCCACATTTTTGCGGGGCACTCAAAGATTTAAATATTACCATTACTTTATCATTTAATAGTGTTTGTTCATGATTCATTTAAGTTTTTATGTTACCAAAGGTGAAATTAAAACTCTGGACGCCAGGTTTCAAGAAGGATTGTACTCAAAACTTTGACAAGCTGCCAATTTGGATAGAAACACGTTAGAGACCTCCAAACTCCACCATTCGCCTATTTTTAAAAAAAAGTTCTTTAAAATGAGGGGTCACTTAAAAGAGGCAGACCCCTTTAACACCTTTATTTTTAAATGCAAACCTTTGAAAATTTTGAGTAGCCCCCAATATTCTTCATTTTTGTGGGACATTCTAAATTTTTGGAAACGTGAGAAATACAATTTGGGTTAAGTTATTATCATTCCCCAAATGACGGACATTTTTTGCACTCTGATGTAGACTGAATATTTAATATAAAGTCTTCAAATTTATTACAGTTTTCTATTGTTATTTACAGAGTTCTTGAAACTTGTTTCTCTAAAAAGGGTTTTTACAATCAGAGTTTAAAGTCGTAGCCCAAGGTGGAAAATCGTCAAAAGAGAGTAGGTACAGTTTAATTTATTGGAGTCGTAGTGGGGTTGTGGTGTGATGAGATTAAACAGAGGAGGGCTATGTGCCAGGGGAGACTGTACTGGATGGAGCTTAATTAGAGACGTTTCTCTATCTATATATGGTGATGGACATATCTACAGGAGTGTCTGAAGTAGGAATTGGTTCAATCACTGGAAACTGGTCGGGGTTGAGCTCAACCACTTCAGCGTGGAGGTTTCACTACTTTACATCTGCACTGGAGCGCGCAACACTGCTTCTGGTTTACTCGTCTCCCTTTCACATTCAGTCTCTTACGAGTATCTGTTATGGGTGGTGAAGATGACAGCTAAGCTCTCCAAATAACTGTGACAAGTAATCTGCCATTAACTGCTTCCCCTTCCCGTTATAGTGTAGGCCGTGATTGGTGAAATGCACCCTCGGGAGAAATTCATTGCCGTCTGAAAAGGTTAGGTTAAGTTGAATCTAATTCTATAGTGAGTGCTTATTGTTTTAACAAATGTCATTGTTATTAATTGCGTCGTCATAGCGGAAAGGAATACTGCTCACTATTATGTTGGTTTTTATCCCTAAGATAGGAGGGATTCTATTCCTTGAATAATTATTAGTTGTGCCGGTTCATTGCGATGCAGATCATTCAACCCCGCTAAATACAATGATTAAATTATCCTCAGAAAAATTGTCATTCATGCTCTCTCTTCTTGAATAATAAGTTTAATTTTAGCTCTAGATTTCTTGGCATGATTTCCAGCCACAGTGGTGAAATTTAAGATCCTACATAAGACATACACGGAACCGATTACGGAGGTTTCCTTTAAAGGATTTCAGAAAATATGAAGTATTTATTCAAAATCATAATTTAACAATTATTGATAAACATTAATTACAAATTTTATTGAAATATAAAATTAATCAGTTTTTATCTAAGCTAAGTTCTAAAAAAAGGAAAATGAAAATTTACTCAAGTTTGTTTTGATTGTCTTAAATGTTTTGTCTGTATAATTTTAATTATATAGTGCTAGGCTTAAAAGAAAGTGACTAAGATACATGTTTCAACAAACAGAAATGAAGAAAACCCTGAAAAGATTAGTTACCATTAAAAACTCTGAAAAATATCCTTCAGCAATTTTGGCATTTTAAGTCCGTTTCGTTGACGGATTGTACAGCATGTTTTTCCATGCAACAGTTATATTGATTAATTCTTATGATCCAAAAAATATAGAACACGTGTGTGGAATTATTTCTTTTAATAAAGAAGGAAAACATTTCCTAGTAGTCCGACGGGAAATCTTCCTCCTCATTTTCTTCCTTGACGATGCCAGACGCCATATGTTATTGTACTGACAACAATGTTCTTTAAGTAATAAATTAATAATCACTAACTTACACAGTTGTTATTTGATAGGTATACCCACCAGAAGACTAAGAAAGAAGATAAGCCAGAATGTCTAAGAATTAACAAAAGCAACTGTTACAAAAACTCAATATTTTTTTGATTAATAGTATTTTATGTTCTTCTATTTAATTATTAATCAGCTTTGAAAGGAAATGCTGAAAGCCTTTACCGTATATTGTACCAAATAAAAATCATTTCTGATTGTTGATTAACGATGTGCCTACAGTATTTTGCATTTCTTATGATGAAATTCGGCAATATCCTGTATTGTTGGATTGTATTTTACTATGATTAACTTTACGAAAGAAAAGTGTAAATCTACTTTTCTCGTTCTTTAAGGATGAGGTAACATGTTCTTGTTTTTTAACTAGTTTACTATAAATATCTTTTAGATATGATCATGTGTATAATTCGCAACTAATAAAAAATGAAAAAAATACACGTACGTAATAGGCAGAAGAGTGTGTAGCAGCTGCAGAAGCTGTGATATTCAGCAACACGTGACAGTTAAGCGAACTTAGTATCGCTCGAGTCATACAGCCATTGTTAGGTGGCAGATCCTGAGGCCTCATTAAAATGTAACTTATGATCTCATTACAAAAACACAACAAGGACTCTTTTTTTATCTATGAGTGCTCTTCAAAATTTAATTTTGCGTATGTATTCGCGTGTATTAAAATATACATTTTTCCTGACAGTATAATGAGTTTTAATATATTATCTAATACATGCCAGAAAAATCCAGTAGATATGAATATATTGCTTGTGTTATTTCCTTATACTTAAAACATTGGGCGACAACAAAACTTATACTAGTTGGAGCTATAAATTAACTTTCCATATTACTGAGCGTTGAAAGATGGATGGCTACATATGGCTTTGCGTTGCACTGTTACAAGATAATATATTAACAATGACTTTTGAAAAGTTAGGGTAAATAATTATTGTAGTACAATCAAGAAAATAATTAGTATCCTCTTGTTTAAATAGAATCGACAAATTTCATCGACAAAAATTCAAATTTTAAAATTTTTCAAAAGTTATTTTTAAAAGTTCTTTTTTAGTTATTTTTTAAACCAAAAGCAGGGTGACAACACTTTGATTTACTTTACATTATGAAATTGCTTCGGACTAACCCTTAAAACTGTTGAAAAAAGGATTCTGTTTTCATGTAGTGAAATTTTATCAAGGTAGTTAACATTAAAAACTGTTCACTATACTCAATTCCACATGGACCTTTCAGTATGGAGTTTCCATTATCCATGTGTTTTAAATGTCAATTCAGTTTGTACTAGCCACATAAAATAATAATCAACTGATAATGTTACAATCACTTGATAAGGATGTAGTAAAGAAATATATACTCAGGAACGGTAAGGGAATAGCTATCTCCCATTAGGCCTTTACTGAAAGGTGAACTTGGAACCGAGGCCTATGTCCCTTATTTTTTCAAATCACTATCTCCTTCATGATTCTCTATAGCACTGTAATATTGTAATTTCCCTGATTTTAGACAAGTTACAAGGGGGTATGCAGTTCATAATAACGTCCCATTGTCATTTAAATTCAAGAGAATGTAGAAACTTATGTATTACTTTGTTATTGTTACTGAACAGTGCCCTTTAACAAGATAAAGTTGAATAACACGTTTGTCGAAGTTGTCATGGTGTTACTCTGACACTGACGTACCCAACTGTGTAACGTGATTTCAGCGTGAATAAAGCGACATTGTCTCTCAGTAAATTGAATATGGAATTATAATCGGAATAAATAATGAGTTCTAAATTCCCAAATAATTTAGTTCTAAAACATTATCCTTGGTAATTAATGTTGTAATTGTGCATTTCAATGTTAGTTGGGGTTAAAATCTAAATTTAGTGGTAACTTGAAGACGTTTTAACATTTAATCCAGTCTATTTTACAACCCTAAATAATTTCATTTTAGTATTGATCGATAATTAACTCTCTTACTGTAAATCGTACGAAATATGTATTTAATTGTCATTACTTTCAAAGCTGCTGATATTGGCGTGGAAATATGTATATTGGCGATGTGATTTATGGCCCATGCAATGGATGTTTAAAAAAAGAGTATAGAGGGAAATGCATTAAACACAATTTTTGACTCTGCATCCAACTTTGTTTGGACAAGTTAGGAGGGCGACATATCAAAAGACCCCGTCCGTAGCCCTTGAGTGGGGGGAGGAGGGGGGTCTGAAGGTATCATTTTTAGGTTTTTCCTATGTATCTTTAAAACTATAAACTTTTAGTATTCCTTATTCAATAAAAAAAATTAAATATCCTCTAAGAAAAGTAAATAATATGTTCATTTTGATGGAACCATTTTCAAGATAAGCACTAATTTTATTAATATTTAAAAATATTCCTTCCATAACAAATACATATAAATTTGTGTGTAATTTACAAGTCCAATGGGGGACGCTTTTTCATCTAAATTAAATTGATCAACATTATTGAAATATTGGAAAAATTCACAATAATTTGACACCTCAATCATACAAATTTCTTCAAAGTAAAGGTCTTGGTGGGATCATAAAAAGTTGTTTTTCAAGGAATTACTAAAAATGTGTGGCTACTATATATAGTTTTTGTGAGCCTCCCCACACCTTTATTGGTCTAAACCAATAAAAAAAAAACAAAAAAACGCCTATATTATTTTTCAGTTGTTTTGATTGAGGTGTCAAATTACTGGAAATTGTATCAATATTTCATGAATGTTGTTTGTTTCCTATAGGAAAAAATGCGTTACACACAAATTTTCATATACCTATTTTTTATGGAAGGTATATTTGTTAGTATTAATAAAATTAGTGCTTATCTTGTAAATGGTTGACCAATATAGACATATTATATAATTTTCGGCGAATCTTTAGAAGCTGTCTCCACCGTTAAAATCGAAGTTAAAAATCAATATTTCTCGATATTTACAATCGCGATTATATTAATTTTCCAAAACAACATTTCAATATTATCATCAAAACGAAAATTTTAAGCATAGTTATTTATCTGCATGTTATTTTAGTAAATAAACAATAACTCTAACAGATTCAATTAAAATAAAACATTAAAGATCACAGAAACTTGGTTACAATCACGATGTAAATACATAAGCTTACTGTACCTTCTAAACATTGAGAAAATGCACTTTGCACGATACTTTGGTACTACCGATGCATAAAATTGCCTAGTTACGAGTCGAAGATGTCCTTCCTTCTATTATATCGTAGAAAAAAATAAAAACTGGAATTGTTGAACCAGGTTATCCATGTTGCTGATGAAATTCTAGGTTTGTGATTTATCTGCAATTGAGTGAACTTACAGCTCCTCGTATAAGGTATCTTTAATGTTATTCAACGTCATATTAGAATTTTCGAATCATTTACCTATACATCCACGTTGGTTAAACTACCAAATCATATCCGCCACTTATATCACGTTTCATTCCTAGAATCATCGTAATAAAACACGAAACTGAATTGGCTAACAAAGCAGGTTTTTGCAATCCATGACTGACCGACTGACCCCAGATTCTTCAGTTTCTCTAACTGTAATAGAACAGTAAAGGAACCAACTGAAACCGAAATTTTAATAAACTGTTAATGCAGTTACCTAAATTGTTTATTTAAAATAAGATCTACATTTCTAACAATAAAACATATGTTTTAAAGGAAATCAAAATCGAAAAATATCGATTTTAACTTCGATTTGTAACAGTGGAGAAGATTTTTAAGTTTAGCCTTATTTTCTTACAGGAAATTTATTGTTTTTGTATCCCAATTTAATAGGGAATACAAAAAAGTTGATAATTTTCAAGATATTTTGGAAAATCCTAAAAAAAGTACCTTCAGACCCCCTCCTTCCCCCCCGCTAAAGGGCTATTATGGACGAAGACTTTTGATATGTTCACCTCTTTACTAGTCCAAAAGTGCTGCAAAGTCAAACATTGTGTGAGTAATGTTTTGAAAGAAACAAAATTGATGAAAGACAGACGTAAGGGGAAAGCTCTACATGCCGTATATTATCGTATCTATCCATGCATGAGATTTGACATTGTAATACAAATTGCTAGTAAAACAGCAAATTAAAAGTAAACACAGTCTGTAAGCAAGGCTGTATGTTATTAGGAACTGTGAATGTCATTGATTTTAACCGTTATATTTTTGTATGTTTTTGAAGTAATTCTATACGTTTAAGGACAAATGTTGATTAGGCTCATAATCACAATACGATTACAGCTTCAATACATTTGCTTATCATAGTTGAACACGTTTTGTAACCAAACCCTCTTTTGCTGGTAGACAATTGTTTTCACAATTTCCTTCAGATATTAAAGAAATAGTCAATAAGCTAAAAAAAGTCAATAAGCTAAAAAGAAAGAAACAGTCCATAAGCTAAAGCTTTAAGAATAAGCTGAAAGAATATCTTATAGCAAATGCTACTAAGATCTGCCACAACTTCAATTATCTTATATTCAATCTCACTTCATCTTTCTTTAATTTTACTTTACTATTACCATCACGTACCGTTTCACCATTTTACCTGATTGACAACGTCATTGAAGACTGATACAAGATATATTATTAGCAAGCGCGATTATAAAGCATGATCGTATATTATTAGCAAGAGATATAAGATGACAGGTCTCTTGCCACATCTTCGTCAACGAGGTGGACACAGGAGGTACAGGGAAGCAAAGCTGCAACAGTAATCTAGATTTTAATCAGAAGTTTGGGTATTTTCGTAATAATACATTATATTACATGGTAAGGAAAATATTTTTGCAGAAATTTTTAAATTATTTTGCAGAAATTATTATGTAGCAGAACAAAGGATGACGTACCTCATAACTTCATATCATTTCTTTTAATAATTTTGAGCATATTATTTTACAAATGCTTTAAGAGAAAAAAAGAATAATGTTTCATAATTTTTTTGATAGAAAAGCATGGGACATTTTACTCAGTTTCAATAAATATTTCCTTTTTTTATTCCTGAGAATCCAGAATGGTCGTCCCTTAAGACCTTGTGGCCAATTCTACTGATGACTTAACACAAAGGCTCATTGTTCCAAGCATTATTATCTTTATCAGAATGAGGAAACCTTTTTAGCTCCTTTTTCGTCGCAGTATCTCAACATGGAACTAGATGAAAAAGATTTTCTATCGCATAAAAATTAGGTTATAAGCAGATTGACTTCAACTTAAACTTGAATATTCAAAACAATCTATCAATGCCCAAGATTTATAATAATTGTGTCATTGAAATGTTGAGCCTTCTTTGTACATCATGATTCAAAATGTTTTTAGTCTATCGTTCCCAAAATTTAAGAGATACTTTACTGTTTACACTTTAGTATTTAAAATCTATATACAGGTTTCCTTAGGTTGACAAATATTAAATTTTATACCTATATTATAACATCGTAACATAATGTATAAGCCTTTGGTATATTGTGATTTTAATAACTAACTGATTTGTATGAAATTGCATTTAATGCTTATTTTTCCTCAAATTCGAATAATGCCACATTAAAACAATTGTAAGGAATTGACATGTAGGCTCTTTAAGCAATCTGTTGTCTTAATAATTGCAAAGGAGTACATTGTAATATGTTATAAAAATGACGGTAGATTTATTGATTTTTTTAAACATAAAATACCTTCTTTGGAGCGTATTCTCTTGTCTTTATTTTTTAAACAGTGCAGTAAATGGTTGCCTTTTGCATTAGCTTAACCAGTATTATTTTTTTCTCAAAAGGAATCAAAATGTTAATTTGTTATTATTTTGTATATAATACATAAGTGTCGCGAAAACCCTCCCCTCCCCTCAAACTTAAATTCCCTGTTGTTGAAAATTGTTCTCATCAGGGAAATAAATAAAATCCCCGAAATAAGGGAGTTTAATTTTTTCAATAAAATTTTCCTTTCAATCGGTTAGAAAATGCATCGTAATTTTAAAGAGCATAATAAGAGTTTTAATATATGATTTATATTTGAAAACCAATTTAACTGGAACCATTAATTTAATTTTTTTCTATCAAACTACCAAAATCTAACTACCAGACGTATAATATGTTTTCTTAACTAATGAGTTAAGAAGTTCAAGTTAAGTGTCTTATAATAATAAGTTATTATTTTATTTTTCGCTACTCATCACTAAATGTACAAAAAAAACAAATCGTTATTAAAAACTATTTGTTTTTTTGTATATTTAGTGATGAGTAGCGAAAAATCAAATAATAATAAAACCATCACGAAAACATCATACCGTCAAGAGTTAATAATAAGTTACTTAACTAAGACGAAAAAAGTAATTTAAACAAAACATAAAAGCATTAAACATTTCTCAATCGCTTACATTCTTGAGCATACATTTTACTTTAGTTCATTGGTTGATTTGGTTGTCGTTAAGGACTACATAAATACACAATGAATTATTGGGCGTTTGACACCATGTTATTCTTTCTGTGACAGGTTGGGCTAGCGATCACACCTGCGTACAGGCTTTGCCGCTTGGATACAGCCAATTGCAACTGTCTCAGTGTAAACACAATACACAGGACTCAAATAATGTACAACCTTATAACAAAAATAAACTGGACAGGTGCGTGATTGTCTTCCGTGTGAACAAGGCCAACTCCTTTCCATACATAACCTAACACATTTTGTGAATAGAGAAACTATTTAATCCATCTGAAATATTATCCGTACTTCATATTCTTTATCATCGTCATCAACATCATCACTAGTGAATATAAGGTTAAAAAACTCAGTCATTCCTTTTTCAATGCGTTATTGAATGTTCCACTTACTGTTGATACTATCGTTGATTTTTAATTAATGCAATTTGTTAAAAAATTTAATTTTGTTAGTTAACTATTTATTGATTTAGTAATAAATACAATTTCCATAAGCCTTGACTACTGAGATTGCTGAAAACATTTTTAATAGTAATAATAATTTTTAATAATTCCCAGTTCAATTACTTTTCCCAAGGCAATTTTACTAACAAAATCCTTTTTTGACAAAAACAAACAATTGATTGCGACAAAGAAAAAACATTTATTTTTGGTGATTTAAATAAGGATTAATGTTATTTTAGATTCTGTCCCATTACTAATTTTTAATGCTTAATACAATGCTGCAGCCAGTTATATTAATCACTGATGCGCGAAACAAATACGTGGGATTCTATGTTTATATTTAAATATTTATTATAATGATACATATCAAAAGAGTATCCTTGTTCAAGTTGAAAAATCATTTATTTGAACAAGGGTACTCTGTTGATAAATTAGGATCATTACAACATAGTAGTAGCCCTCATCACAGTGATACAGTAGTTTTATCAATTGAAAATGCATCTTTATATTTATAAATATATATATTATTTATTTATATTTTATAAGGAATGTATAGGATCTTTAAATTTTGATGCACAGTTGTGATTTTTTCTGCAACTGTTTTTCTTTCTCATCCCACACCGTACTTTCTCCCATATTACATTCGTTGTACATTGATCTAAACTGGTAATACAGATATTCATATGGATATTAATTATTTCGAAGTCTTCATTGTTAAAACTTTCTTGTTCCGATCCAGCACTTAAGCAAATAGTGACATTTTAAACAATTAATAAACATGTTAGATATTTTTATTTGAGTACAATTTGTATTTAATTTATTTCGATTTGAATTACTTTACATAAATGATGATTCAATGGAAAATTTTTCTCATTTCAACTCATGTTAAGTGAAAATCTACGAAGATTCTACAAGGGTCAAAGAACAGTCGCAGAGTTAAAACAAGAACTTAACTGTCAGATGGTAAATTGTTATTTAACTTAAAGATATAAATTAATTAATGTACTTTACTAATTTTACTTATAACTGACATCTGGAAAATGTGTTAATAGAATGTAGTAATTTTTCAATTACTAGAATTTGAGATGGATGAAAAGACAAAACAATTACAAGGAAAACTCAAACAACTTATGTCATCTGAGGTTTATATTCCCAAGGTAATTACGAGATTGACCTAAACAAACTTGAGCAGAACAATTGACAATTTGCGGGTACATATTTCCTGAGGCCACTCACCGGATAAGTAATATTGTTTTTGGCGTTCCAAACATAAATTACAAAGGTAATCCCGATAACGCTTTTGGTGTATAAAGCTGTCCTATTTAGTCATGGAACAAAACTGAGTTTACAGACTCCGTTATAATATTTCAAAGAAGAGTTTTGCAATCTATTTTTAGAAACGATGACTAACAAAAATAATATTTTCACTATTTATAAGAAAGTTAAGTCCCTCCACCACCACAATTCGTTATTGGACTTACTTTTTTTCTTGAGGCTGATCAAATTTTAGGCCTGATCATAGATTTGAGGGATTTTATCTGTACTCTCTTGATTCGAATGACATTGCATTGAGCATAAATATTTAATATAGATTCTTAAAGGGTATAACCGGGATGATCGAGATATACTTGAATTGGATGAAAAGTTTGCCTTTAATAATTTACCTCTTTTTTAGCAAATTACCCAAAGCTATTACCGTAGGTCTCACAGTAAGACTAAAGCCCGAGACCATCATAAATTTTCGTTTTGAAGTACCCCAAAACGAATGTAATAGATGCCAAAAACATTATTCGTTCATTTCATATCTCTACATAAAGATATTATGTGTCCTCAAGCACAATAACACGAAAAAACGGTCCGATTTGAATTAAATTTAACACAGACATGTAAAGTAGTATAATAATTCGGACCAGTTCGAAAACTGTTCCGATCGAATGGTTGAAAGGGGGAGTTAAGTGGCATAAAGCCCTCAAAAAATACTCAGGGGTTTTTGCTCACAAAGCTATAAGGAAAATCCTATCAAAAAACACTCAGAGTTTTCTGGGGGTTTTTACATAAAACATAAAAATGTTAATAACATTTTGGTTTGGACAATATCATTCGGCAAGGAAAAACTAATAATTTGTACTTTGAATTGTTGCTCTATGTCCACTGGTTACCAAAATATCGCTGGTGGTAAACACATGACGTTGTCCAAATGTCACAACCAGCAAACTAGCAAACCTGTACACTCATTTCCCATATTATTCTTATGGAGAAAATTGTTGTATGCTCGTTCTAGGATTTAAGTTGATTCAATTTATTTAAGGCTACGTCTAAATTATTTATTTTAAGCATTTGGACTTACTTTTTTTCTTGAGGCTGATCAAATTTTAGGCCTGATCATAGATTTGAGGGATTTTATCTGTACTCTTTTGATTCGAATGACATTGCATTGAGCATAAATATTTAATATAGATTCTTAAAGGGTATAACCGGGATGATCGAGATATACTTGTATTAGATGAAAAGTTTGCCTTTAATAATTTACCTCTTTTTTAGCAAATTACCCAAAGCTATTACCGTAGGTCTCACAGTAAGACTAAAGCCCGAGACCATCATAAATTTTCGTTTTGAAGTACCCCAAAACGAATGTAATAGATGCCAAAAACATTATTCGTTCATTTCATATCTCTACATAAAGATATTATGTGTCCTCAAGCACGATAACACGAAAAAACGGTCCAATTTGAATTAAATTTAACACAGACATGTAAAGTAGTATAATAATTCGGACCAGTTCGAAGACTGTTCCGATCGAATGGTTGAAAGGGAGAGTTAAGTGGCATAAAGCCCTCAAAAAATACTCAGGGGTTTTTGCTCACAAAGCTATAAAGAAAACACCATCAAAAAACACTCAGGGGTTTTTGGGTTTTTTTACATAAAACATAAAAATGTTAATAACATTTTGGTTTGGACAAGAAAGTTAAGTCCCTCCACCACAATTCGTTATTGGACTTACTTTTTTTCTTGAGGCTGATCAAATTTTAGGCCAAAAATAGATGCCAAAAACATTATTCGTTCATTTCATATCTCTACATAAAGATATTATTTGTCCTCAAGCACGATAACACGAAAAAAACCTGTTGAGTTTGCAGGTTTGCTGCAACGGAGTATTATTAATATTATAATATCTGTTGGACTCCCTGTGCTGTTAGCTGAAAGAACGTAATTAATTTTTCCCACCCAATTAATAAATTAATACATATGTCTATCAGAGATGAGGATATGTTATTAAGGCAAACATTGATCAAACTAGCCGGGCCTTTTGGGCTTTAACTACCTTGCTACATCAATGCCATGCCCACTTTCAACAATCACATGATTACGTTTCTGTATAACAAATAAGTATTTCAGGGAATAGCATTTTTCTTTAATATTTTCTGTAAACGCTTTAAAGAATGGAAAGTACAATCAAATTACTCTCATTATGTTGATATATTATTATATTATTTGTTCAAAATAAATCATAATGTGTGAATAAAAATATGCAACGACACTTTAATCAATTTTTCACGTGTACTCCTGGATTTATAGCAAAACCAATACTGTCCAGGAATTATCATAATATTAATTGTCAAACTTAGAACGGTCACGTTAATACTTTCATTTTATGTTCGGGTTAAGCCGGTTCCGACTCGAAGTCGCTACTATAATACAAATAGTTGAATTTTCTTTCTTACATCACTCTTCCGTTTGGTACGCAAGCATTATGAGGCTACTAGTGAGAAAACAAATATAAGAAGTTTTCTATGATTGGCACCGAAAACAACGATTTATTTTATATCGCTTTCAGATGTCCATTACACATAAATATCTCTCAAATATCAAACCCTGCTTTGTAATATCGCCTCTAAATTATCACCTTGCTGCTTAGTCCTAATTGTGTTTTTTTATTAAACAATTGTTATTAAAAACATTACAATCGACTGTATTATGTAAATTTGTTTCATATAGTTTTTCAGATTTTTTTGCAATTGTTTTAAAGATGAAGATTTGTTGCTATAGTTTCATAGATGACGGTAAAAAGCGAAAAACTTCGATATTTTATCCTGCAATTGGTACTTACATAAATAAGTTTTATACGTGAAACTAGTTTATGGTCTCCCTATCCACTGAGTCTTTACATAAATACCGTTAACTCACATGAAATAGTGGAACTCTAACTGTCATGACAACAAATCAAAACAATATATTTTCTTAAATATCATAAACTTAAACCTTGTGTAGGGCGGAGCTCTATGGGAATTTCGAAAAAATCCTCTTAAGAGATGCATTATACGCTCCATTTATATATTAATATTCTTTTGTGATTGTGGTTTAGTAGGACTTCTAATATAATAATGATAACATTAGTTTTCATAATAACTATCCTTCTTGTTTTGTTCAAAAACTATAAAAAACAAGGCCGTTGTATTAGTTACCTGTTAGTGCTATAAGGCATGCAAATTTTTTACTCTGTTTTAAATTTGGAATTTCAATCGAAAATGGATATTGATTTTTTTTAAAAACCTTGGTAACATAACTTCTAAATCATTTTTTGTTTTTATAAGTCAGTAAAATTTTATTTAATAGGTGAGGAAAATCTTTATCCTCTATCTGAACTTCTCATTATTATTTCTAATAATCAATAGACGTTGCTGCAGCATAACCCTTTGACGCATTTGACACCTCTTAAAAAGGCGTTGTTATTCCAATTTTTTCTCATAAGTTTTCTGCAAGAAAAATGGTAAGTTATATTTGAAAGGGTTGTTCATAAGTTAGAATAGTTATATTACAGACATTTCAGTGTTATTTGATTAGGCGATAGAGTATTACATTAAAGTTTTCTTCGCTTGGTTGATAAACCAAGTACTTAAATTGTACATGATGAAGTACATTTTAAGAACAAAGAAAACAATTTTAAGAACCTGTGATAAAATTGTGAAAGATAGGTCCAATTACTAAAGGACAAGCTTAAAAAGGTGAGTAAAGAAAGTCAAGTAAAAAGGCAAAATTCTACATCACTTTTGAGTTTCCATCCATATAATAGGCTACATTTAAATCTTTTCTGCCTTTACTAAACTGCCAATTGAAACGCGTTGTAAATTTTTTCCCAACTTTTATTTATTACCTCCAAACATTTATTCATAACCTCAAATCTTTGGTGATTATAAAGTAATATAAGTAAATCAAATATCCTGGTTTATTGAAAAACGGATTGCGGCATTGTAATCAGTGAAAAAAAGTCTAGCTTGAAATGATGGGTCACAACACCACTTTTACATTTGAAAAACATATTCTGGATCCAATATGGCGGGTCCAAGATGGCGGGCAAATTTGGGTACTCTTTCAAAATTAAGTACCACTACCCAACAATGTTTGGGGTGGTGTGGGATTAATATTCGAAAAAATATAGGAAAAAGTTGGGGGGGGGGGCTATTATGGGACACCCGGTACATATATATATATATATATATATATATATATATATATGTATATATATATATATACATTCTTACCAGGTTTTGGTTGATCTTTTCAGGGGGATAGAGAAGAGTCCGGTCCCGCCATGGAAGTACGTGAAGTAACAACAGCAGAACACTGGCTTCTTGCGCATTTGAAGCCTCCTTACGACCCAGATATGTTCGTCAGATCCCTGGTATGCTATACGTAGTCATGCGTTAGCATGTCCCAGTATTTCTATACCCAGTATCTGGCACCCATGTAAAACGGCAATGACCCTTGGTATATATATATATATTCCCTACTCTAAGAAATGGTCAATGAAACAATTCTTAACTGTGCCAATGAAACGGGCACTTTGTTTTACAAGTGATCGTTTAAATAATTATAGAACAATTTCAATCAAATTCTGGTGTTCCAATATTTATGGAAATATGTCACTTAATGTCAAGGTTCTTTGATGTTATTGTTATTATTGCAGTTTGCTTTTGAATTTAAATTATTAAAACCAACTTTTTGTAGATTGCTAGAGAGGTACGTTTTTGTAGACTGCTCTTTAGTAGGAAAACGATATTACACAACCTGATCCTTATTATTACCTTATTATTAAGAATTAACCTTATTAACCTTAATATTACACAACCTGACGGTAGAATACGACCTGCCCTCAAGACCTGTCCAAGTAATAATTACATGTCGAACGACGATAGCGCTCGCGGTGGGTACGGAAGAATCCAGCATCAACTACCTCACTCACTATAGGTCAACAGTGATACATATTATAGTTATCACTCTTTAACTTTAACTATTAAATATAATTATTTGATCTTGATTGAATCCTAGTTGTAGTTTCGATTTATCATTATTATATTACAATCTAATCAAGAATATCCTCTGAACTATATTTACATTCACATAAATTTGATTCATATAATCAAGTTTTATACTGTATCCTCTTTAATTACTTTTCAACGTTTCACAACAGTGTACTCAAACGCAACGTCATCTGTTACAGTGGCAGAAAACGCGAAAAGTCAGCGTGTACTACATGATCTACCGCTGGGTATGGGCCGGTCTGTTCCTCTTCGGTCTCGTCGCCTCCATAGTGGACTGGAGACGGCCCAAAGAAGATTTAGCCTACCACCTCAAGTGGCCCATCTACCTCACCCACTGGGGCTACACCATCTGTACCGTCCAGGCGGTCCTGGGGGCCTACCTCGTCACCGAGGCGTACTTTAAATATCCAGGTAAGTGGTCCATCTACCTCACCCACTGGGGCTACACCGTCTGTACCGTCCAGACGGTCCTGGGCGTCTACCTCGTCACCGAGGCGTACTTTAAATATCCAGGTAAGTGGCCCATCTACCTCGCCCACTGGGGCTACACCATCTGTACCGTCCAGACGGTCCTGGGCGCCTACCTCGTCACCGAGGCGTACTTTAAATATCCAGGTAAGTGGCCCATCTACCTCACCCACTGGGGCTATACCGTCTCTACCATCCAGGTGGTCCTGGGCGCCTATCTCGTCACCGAGGCGTACTGTAAATATCCAGGTAAGTGGCCCATCTACCTCACCCACTGGGGCTACACCGTCTGTACCGACCAGGCGGTCCTGGGCGCCTACCTCGTCAACGAGGCGTACTTTAAATATCCAGGTAAGTGGCCCATCTACCTTGCCCACTGGGGCTACACTGTCTGTACCGTCCAGGCGGCCCTGGGCGCCTACCTCGACACCGAGGCGTACTTTAAATATCCAGGTAAGTGGCCCATCTACCTCGCCCACTGGGGCTACACCGTCTGTACCGTCCAGACGGTCCTGGGCGCCTACCTCGTCACCGAGGCGTACTTTAAATATCCAGGTAAGTGGCCCATCTACCTTGCCCACTGGGGCTACACCATCTGTACCGTCCAGGCGGTCCTGGGCGCCTACCTCGTCACCGAGGCGTACTTTAAATATCCAGGTAAGTGGCCCATCTACCTCGCCCACTGGGGCTACACCATCTGTACCGTCCAGACGGTCCTGGGCGCCTACCTCGTCACCGAGGCGTACTTTAAATATCCAGGTAAGTGGCCCATCTACCTCACCCACTGGGGCTATACCGTCTCTACCATCCAGGTGGTCCTGGGCGCCTATCTCGTCACCGAGGCGTACTGTAAATATCCAGGTAAGTGGCCCATCTACCTCACCCACTGGGGCTACACCGTCTGTACCGACCAGGCGGTCCTGGGCGCCTACCTCGTCAACGAGGCGTACTTTAAATATCCAGGTAAGTGGCCCATCTACCTCACCCACTGGGGCTACACCGTCTGTACCGTCCAGGCGGCCCTGGGCGCCTACCTCGTCACAGAGGCGTACTTTAAATATCCAGGTAAGTGGACCACCTACCTCACCCACTGGGGCTACACCGTCTGTACCGACCAGGCGGTCCTGGGCGCCTACCTCGTCACAGAGGCGTACTTTAAATATCCAGGTAAGTGGACCATCATCCTCACCCACTGGGGCTACACCGTCTGTACCGTCCAGGCGGTCCTGGGCGCCTACCTCGTCACCGAAGCGTACTTTAAATATCCAGGTAAGTGGACCATCTACCTCACCCACTGGGGCTACACCGTCTGTACCGTCCAGGCGGTCCTGGGCGCCTACCTCGTCACCGAGGCGTACTTTAAATATCCAGGTAAGTGGCCCATCTACCTCACCCACTGGGGCTACACCGTCTGTACCGACCAGGCGGTCCTGGGCGCCTACCTCGTCACTGAAGCGTACTTTAAATATCCAGGTAAGTGGACCATCTACCTCACCCACTGGGGCTACACCGGCTGTACCGACCAGGCGGTCCTGGGCGCCTACCTTGTCACCGAGGCGTACTTTAAATATCCAGGTAAGTGGACCATCTACCTCACCCACTGGGGCTACACCGTCTCTACCATCCAGGTGGTCCTGGGCGCCTACCTCGTCACAGAGGCGTACTTTAAATATCCAGGTAAGTGGACCATCTACCTCACCCACTGGGGCTACACCGTCTGTACCGTCCAGGTGGTCCTGGGCGCCTACCTCGTCACAGAGGCGCACTTTAAATATCCAGGTAAGTGGACCATCTACCTCACCCACTGGGGCTACACCGTCTGTACCGTCCAGGCGGTCCTGGGCGCCTTCCTTGTCACCGAGGCGTACTTTAAATATCCAGGTAAGTAGACCATCTACCTCACCCACTGGGGCTACACCGTCTCTACCATCCAGGTGGTCCTGGGCGCCTATCTCGTCACCGAGGCGTACTGTAAATATCCAGGTAAGTGGACCATCTACCTCACCCACTGGGGCTACACCGTCTGTACCGTCCAGGCGGTCCTGGGCGCCTACCTCGTCACCGAGGCGTACTTTAAATATCCAGGTAAGTGGCCCATCTACCTCACCCACTGGGGCTACACCGTCTGTACCGACCAGGCGGTCCTGGGCGCCTACCTCGTCACTGAAGCGTACTTTAAATATCCAGGTAAGTGGACCATCTACCTCACCCACTGGGGCTACACCGGCTGTACCGACCAGGCGGTCCTGGGCGCCTACCTTGTCACCGAGGCGTACTTTAAATATCCAGGTAAGTGGACCATCTACCTCACCCACTGGGGCTACACCGTCTCTACCATCCAGGCGGTCCTGGGCGCCTACCTCGTCACAGAGGCGTACTTTAAATATCCAGGTAAGTGGACCATCATCCTCACCCACTGGGGCTACACCGTCTGTACCGTCCAGGCGGTCCTGGGCGCCTACCTCGTCACCGAAGCGTACTTTAAATATCCAGGTAAGTGGACCATCTACCTCACCCACTGGGGCTACACCGTCTGTACCGTCCAGGCGGTCCTGGGCGCCTACCTCGTCACCGAGGCGTACTTTAAATATCCAGGTAAGTGGCCCATCTACCTTGCCCACTGGGGCTACACCATCTGTACCGTCCAGGCGGTCCTGGGCGCCTACCTCGTCACCGAGGCGTACTTTAAATATCCAGGTAAGTGGCCCATCTACCTCGCCCACTGGGGCTACACCATCTGTACCGTCCAGACGGTCCTGGGCGCCTACCTCGTCACCGAGGCGTACTTTAAATATCCAGGTAAGTGGCCCATCTACCTCACCCACTGGGGCTATACCGTCTCTACCATCCAGGTGGTCCTGGGCGCCTATCTCGTCACCGAGGCGTACTGTAAATATCCAGGTAAGTGGCCCATCTACCTCACCCACTGGGGCTACACCGTCTGTACCGACCAGGCGGTCCTGGGCGCCTACCTCGTCAACGAGGCGTACTTTAAATATCCAGGTAAGTGGCCCATCTACCTCACCCACTGGGGCTACACCGTCTGTACCGTCCAGGCGGCCCTGGGCGCCTACCTCGTCACAGAGGCGTACTTTAAATATCCAGGTAAGTGGACCACCTACCTCACCCACTGGGGCTACACCGTCTGTACCGTCCAGGCGGTCCTGGGCGCCTACCTCGTCACAGAGGCGTACTTTAAATATCCAGGTAAGTGGACCATCATCCTCACCCACTGGGGCTACACCGTCTGTACCGTCCAGGCGGTCCTGGGCGCCTACCTCGTCACCGAAGCGTACTTTAAATATCCAGGTAAGTGGACCATCTACCTCACCCACTGGGGCTACACCGTCTGTACCGTCCAGGCGGTCCTGGGCGCCTACCTCGTCACCGAGGCGTACTTTAAATATCCAGGTAAGTGGCCCATCTACCTCACCCACTGGGGCTACACCGTCTGTACCGACCAGGCGGTCCTGGGCGCCTACCTCGTCACTGAAGCGTACTTTAAATATCCAGGTAAGTGGACCATCTACCTCACCCACTGGGGCTACACCGGCTGTACCGACCAGGCGGTCCTGGGCGCCTACCTTGTCACCGAGGCGTACTTTAAATATCCAGGTAAGTGGACCATCTACCTCACCCACTGGGGCTACACCGTCTCTACCATCCAGGTGGTCCTGGGCGCCTACCTCGTCACAGAGGCGTACTTTAAATATCCAGGTAAGTGGACCATCTACCTCACCCACTGGGGCTACACCGTCTGTACCGTCCAGGTGGTCCTGGGCGCCTACCTCGTCACAGAGGCGCACTTTAAATATCCAGGTAAGTGGACCATCTACCTCACCCACTGGGGCTACACCGTCTGTACCGTCCAGGCGGTCCTGGGCGCCTTCCTTGTCACCGAGGCGTACTTTAAATATCCAGGTAAGTAGACCATCTACCTCACCCACTGGGGCTACACCGTCTCTACCATCCAGGTGGTCCTGGGCGCCTATCTCGTCACCGAGGCGTACTGTAAATATCCAGGTAAGTGGACCATCTACCTCACCCACTGGGGCTACACCGTCTGTACCGTCCAGGCGGTCCTGGGCGCCTACCTCGTCACCGAGGCGTACTTTAAATATCCAGGTAAGTGGCCCATCTACCTCACCCACTGGGGCTACACCGTCTGTACCGACCAGGCGGTCCTGGGCGCCTACCTCGTCACTGAAGCGTACTTTAAATATCCAGGTAAGTGGACCATCTACCTCACCCACTGGGGCTACACCGGCTGTACCGACCAGGCGGTCCTGGGCGCCTACCTTGTCACCGAGGCGTACTTTAAATATCCAGGTAAGTGGACCATCTACCTCACCCACTGGGGCTACACCGTCTCTACCATCCAGGTGGTCCTGGGCGCCTACCTCGTCACAGAGGCGTACTTTAAATATCCAGGTAAGTGGACCATCTACCTCACCCACTGGGGCTACACCGTCTGTACCGTCCAGGTGGTCCTGGGCGCCTACCTCGTCACAGAGGCGCACTTTAAATATCCAGGTAAGTGGACCATCTACCTCACCCACTGGGGCTACACCGTCTGTACCGTCCAGGCGGTCCTGGGCGCCTTCCTTGTCACCGAGGCGTACTTTAAATATCCAGGTAAGTGGACCATCTACCTCACCCACTGGGGCTACACCGTCTGTACCGTCCAGGTGGTCCTGGGCGCCTACCTCGTCACAGAGGCGTACTTTAAATATCCAGGTAAGTGGACCATCAACCTCGCCCATTGGGGCTACACCGTCTGTACCGTCCAGACGGTCCTGGGCGCCTACCTCGTCACCGAGGCGTACTTTAAATATCCAGGTAAGTGGCCCATCTACCTTGCCCACTGGGGCTACACCATCTGTACCGTCCAGGCGGTCCTGGGCGCCTACCTCGTCACCGAGGCGTACTTTAAATATCCAGGTAAGTGGCCCATCTACCTCGCCCACTGGGGCTACACCATCTGTACCGTCCAGACGGTCCTGGGCGCCTACCTCGTCACCGAGGCGTACTTTAAATATCCAGGTAAGTGGCCCATCTACCTCACCCACTGGGGCTATACCGTCTCTACCATCCAGGTGGTCCTGGGCGCCTATCTCGTCACCGAGGCGTACTGTAAATATCCAGGTAAGTGGCCCATCTACCTCACCCACTGGGGCTACACCGTCTGTACCGACCAGGCGGTCCTGGGCGCCTACCTCGTCAACGAGGCGTACTTTAAATATCCAGGTAAGTGGACCATCTACCTCACCCACTGGGGCTACACCGGCTGTACCGACCAGGCGGTCCTGGGCGCCTACCTTGTCACCGAGGCGTACTTTAAATATCCAGGTAAGTGGACCATCTACCTCACCCACTGGGGCTACACCGTCTCTACCATCCAGGTGGTCCTGGGCGCCTACCTCGTCACAGAGGCGTACTTTAAATATCCAGGTAAGTGGACCATCTACCTCACCCACTGGGGCTACACCGTCTGTACCGTCCAGGTGGTCCTGGGCGCCTACCTCGTCACAGAGGCGCACTTTAAATATCCAGGTAAGTGGACCATCTACCTCACCCACTGGGGCTACACCGTCTGTACCGTCCAGGCGGTCCTGGGCGCCTTCCTTGTCACCGAGGCGTACTTTAAATATCCAGGTAAGTAGACCATCTACCTCACCCACTGGGGCTACACCGTCTCTACCATCCAGGTGGTCCTGGGCGCCTATCTCGTCACCGAGGCGTACTGTAAATATCCAGGTAAGTGGACCATCTACCTCACCCACTGGGGCTACACCGTCTGTACCGTCCAGGCGGTCCTGGGCGTCTACCTCGTCACAGAGGCGTACTTTAAATATCCAGGTAAGTGGACCATCTACCTCACCCACTGGGGCTACACCGTCTGTACCGTCCAGGCGGTCCTGGGCGTCTACCTCGTCACCGAGGCGTACTTTAAATATCCAGGTAAGTGGACCATCTACCTCACCCACTGGGGCTACACCGTCTGTACCGTTCAGGCGGTCCTGGGCGTCTACCTCGTCACAGAGGCGTACTTTAAATATCCAGGTAAGTGGACCATCTACCTCACCCACTGGGGCTACACCGTCTGTACCGTCCAGGTGGTCCTGGGCGCCTACCTCGTCACAGAGGCGTACTTTAAATATCCAGGTAAGTGGACCATCTACCTCACCCACTGGGGCTACACCGTCTGTACCGTCCAGGCGGTCTTGGGCGCCTTCCTTGTCACCGAGGCGTACTTTAAATATCCAGGCAAGCGTCCAGATCAGAGTAAGACTCAAATCACACAGAACGAGCGTATGGCGTACGGCTTGGCGTGGGCGTGGCACGGTCATATTTCCTCTCCCCGTTGCTTCCATGTAAGTAGGACGGTTAGGTTTGAACAGGCAATAATTGGCAAATAATTATACTACCGTTTACATTTATATATATATATATATATATATATATATATATATATATATATATGGATTTATTGTGTTCACTAATTAGGGTTACTATTATTATTAGATGGATAATTAAAACCATGAGTACCCTTTTTTAAATTTGTATTTCAATTTCAAAGTCTTATTTGAGTTCAATTTCAAAGTCAATTAAGTGTACAATGGAAATACAGGCATCTTCAATCAATTTCCTAGATTTAACAATTAATAATGAAGAATCCAAACACTATTTCAGAATTTATAGAAAATACAACCAATCTGATCTTATAATACCAGCCAACTCCAATAGTGATAGGCAACATAAGATGATGACAACTTTTCATTCGTTGATCAACCGACTATTAAAAGTACCAATGAATCAAAATGACTTTAACAAAGAAAAAAGAACATGATGCATAATGAATATTGCAACAGCAAATTGATACAAATCAAAAATAATTGAACGTATGATTATGAAAGCCAGATCAAATATGCTAACCAAAGAAGTAAAAAAATATAAATAAAACAGAATATCTTTGTGTTCCTTACAGCTCAATACTAGACCAAAGCATTAGGAGAAAATTTAACAGAACAGATCACAAATTGAGTTATAAAACTACGAACAATGCATTCCAACCAATAGATAAATACTCAAAAACAAAAAGTCAGAACCAAAATGAATTTGAGATGTCTGGAATATACAAAATTAATTATCATGATTGTGAGAAATACTACGTTAGCCAGATAGGCAGAGCATTCAAAAAACGATTTGCAAAACATATTCAAGCTATCAAATGTAACAACATGACAACACAAAAATCCAACTTCGCAGAACATATATTAAGATCTGACCACACATACGTAAATATAAATGAAAGTTTGACAATCTTAGAACTGGAAGAGAAAGGAACAAAAATGAATATAAAAGAAGAACTACAAATTTATTCACACACACTAAAGGTTAAACCAAATATTTTAAACACCATGCAAGTTGAAACAAAGAATTTACTTTTCGACAAAATAATTCAACTAAAGAAGAATATATAAATATAACACTTACTCCACCAAAATAGAAAGAAATGCCACATGATAAAATTATAATGTGAATGTGTATTTTAAATTTTGTTGGACAATATGATATTAGGTTAAGAGTAAGAGTACTTTGTGAAAACGACTTAAAAGTCGAAACACATGTCGTGAAATAAAAATTAAAAAAGGGTACTCATGGTTTTAATTATCCATCTAAAATATATATATATATATATATATATATATATAATTATGATGTACCTATGTCATAATTATGGACACATATAATTATTCCATAATAAATACAGAATTCTGTTTTTTTAGATCAAAAGACAGAAGACATGAAGATGTCCTACATCTTGTGGATCTACTGGATACTGCACAGCACCGCAACTACTGCAGCGTTTGCCATATCCGGGATTTACTGGATCTTTGTATACAATCCAAGTAAAAAGCTAGCCTAAACAAAATTACACCACACAGACGTTTACCGATATAATCATCAAACTGAATTGATACGTGCTATGGAAAAATTACGAAAAACGTACGATACCGCTGACAACATTGCCCATTATGTAGCTAAATTTTGTTAAAAGCACTGAAATCGCTATAGATGACACAGTACTCTTGGAGTAGGAGGGCCCGATTTTCACTCTTGTTTCGCAATACTCTTGGCCTTTGATTTCAAAAGATAAAATTTTGTGCTAGAGTTAAAACTTGATTAAACAATTTTACTTTTATGAAACTTGCTTAATACTCTTTTCGGAAAAGAAACCTTAACACACAAGAAAAATAAATTATAATTCCAGATGTTGTGTGGAAAATGAACTGTAGATTCTGTATGTAAACTTAGAAGATACAATTTCTTAGTCTGGCCCAGAAAGCTGGCAAAGAAAATATTTATGAGGCAATATTTGACGACAGAAAGGAATTAAGATCACGGAAAAGAGTGTTAACTGCTTTAACACTAAATAGAAGAATATAGAATTATAGTGGTTTTCAAGGACAAAAAGCAGCCGTCTTAGAACCTACAACTTGTTTTAAGTACGAGATATTTTACATTATTTTTTGTTTTCTGGCAAATTTTAAGAAATTCTAGAATTTCCATGAGTCTCTGGCATAACAGACAACCTTTAATTTACAACCTTTTTCATCTACTCGTGACTTGCTTAATTCCCACAATACTTATATCGACTTATATATACTTATATGTTCTTATGTCTTATATGAACCTACGCATGCTAAAAACTAGATTTCGACGCTGAAGGATCATTTAATCAATTAAAATCGAATTCAGCTCATACACTTCTATTGACCATTAATTAGCACAATCATATATGTCTCATTCAACCTCGCACTTGTTAGTTCTGAAAAAACATGTATTTAATATATTCCATAAGGCTATCCTCATAATCAGACCAGTCCGTAATTCATTGATAAAATTGTGCTTCGGATCTCACGTTAAATTGTGGATCCATTAGGTCCCTTGAGTTATTAATTAATAACTTGTCTAAGGTAAATCTATCTTCAATACCTTCAATACCCTTAATACCTCTTAAGACCTGGACGCAGCTTTGGCTGCGTATTTTAACCGGAATTGAGTGAAGGATGAGTGTAGGATGGTTGCGGCGCGATCGTGTAGTCTTGTTACTAATTAAGGCCGACATGTTACTTAGGAAAGTCTTAATTAATAGCACAACAGTCAATCGCAACTAAGGCACCTACATTTTTTAACTGGAATCCGAACCACAATTTCACCTGATTTACAATTTACGAACTGGTCTAATTGTGAGGATGGTCTTATGAACCCAGTACTCAGTAATGCAGTCATTCACCCCCACTAGGGAACTCCACGTCCATATACCATAGCTAATAACTTTCCAGAATTCGTGACTTTCAAGTAGGTGTATTACGCGTCACGCCTCCGTCCCCGTCTAATAATTAAAATGTCAGCCTTAGTCAGTAACAAGACTGCAAGATCGCGCCACAATTATCTTAAAATCATCTCTCATTCATACTCGGCTTAAACTATCTAGGTAGGTCGCAATTTAACAAATTATAAAGTATGAAGTGAATTTTGATTTTTTCAACGAAATTTCTGGTTTTGTATTCCAAAATAGTGTATAAGGAGGATATTCATTCATTTGTAAACGAGTTAAATTAACGATTTAACTAAATTAATAGATGATATGACAGTCGAATGATACTTAAAAGTGAAGTTGCTCCATATTATTGCTTCAAAGATCTAATAACCCAGTGCTTCATAGAATGATTCTATTTATTCACCAAAGAAGCGAGTTTTATCACAGAGCACAGAGAAGAAACGGTTTCTGTGATTATTTTGTTTCTTCTCTTTGATACTAAATTTATTTTTTAACTAGTTTACTACTCTTTAGTGGAAAACAAATTACAACACCCAGTGTTCAATCAAAGATTAACTTATGCTCCCTATAGGTAAATTTGGAAAATACGATTTTAATTATAAATTATAGAACTCATACTTTTCATCTTAATGCCTCGAAAAGTCTTGTTCCAATCGCTCATATTATTGCCTATGATGACCAGTCTGTGTGTGCCCCAAAGAAAATGGCCCAAAAGAAATATTACAAATTTTTAGTGTTTTATAATTTGGTAATCTAGCCTTTTAAGATTGGTACAGAAAAAACTACAGAAGTATTTCTGATGAAGATCAAGGATACACTTATTTTGCTAAAACAAAAATGTAATAAACCCAATCGAATCTCGTATCTTAATCTAAATGCTGTAAAAATATAAAGAGTAAAAGTATGGGTGTTGCTTTCGCTTTATGGAATTAGTAATACTTTTACGGTATTTCAGACTTCTAATTTATTATTTAGGCATGGCAAAGAAAATTTTAACAGTGAACAAACATTCACAATGAACAACATTCAACATTAAACAACAAGTTTTGCTCTTAAGTATTCTAATAATTGTTTATTCCAATTTTAGCTGAATGGAGCTTGGATGCTGTAAATTTGATGATGCATGTTGAAAACTCCGTTCTGATGCTGACGGATCTGTTAATAATTGCACATCCAATGCGGCTTATTGAATTCTATTGGCCATTGGGTGGCGCAATTGTATATGTGTTATTCGACATATGCTACTATTTGGCTGGAGGAACTAGATGGTAAGTGATTTTCTTTAATTAGTTTTTTTCTCCGCTTTATAACCAAGGATAAAACAGATATGTTTGAATCATTTTTTTCAAGGGTTTACTTTGGAGTCAAGACTTCTTCACTCTATCTTTTTTTTAACTGACCACTAGTCCCAAAGTGATCAGTCACTTGTAGTGCTTTTAGCTCAGCTTTTGATAGTTTTCAAAGTTACTTAACAGAATGAAAGTTTCAAGAAAGGTACTATACCACTACCCATCAATCGAATTAAACGCTTTATCGTTAATTTTACCTATACAATACAGGAATTTTAGGGATAAAATTGTGAATAAATTAACTAATTCTGACCGATTGGAACTTCGCAAGGATGTTAAGTAAATCTCCCTAAACTTTTAAAAGTCAAAAGTTCCCAGATATCCCTGCTGAGATTCACAATCTTAAAAAATTAATTTCAGGTCCGTGTTTTCAACACATTTTTTCCAAACAAAAACTATACGAGATGCAAAAAGTGTAAATGGCATTTTGTACAAGACACAGTATCCAATAAAATCTGAATAAACTCCAATGAGAAATTTAAAAATAACTATTGATGGCACTTTTAAAATTGTTGCAGTTACATACCTCTGGCCTAAAGACACATGACAATTTTGATGTAAATACATTCCCAAGGGTGCGAAGACTTTTGATCACAAAACTAATTAGCTTTTTGAGCTCACCCAAGCCTTTATTGAGAACCAATTTTGAAGATTGAGGAATAAAGTTGACGTCATTTTTCATCATTCTATGATTATATTTTATGATTTAGGATCAAAAGGCTTAACCCTACTGATAATGTATTTTACACGAAATTTCGCGTGTAGATTTTTATGACAGGGTTATTAGAATTAAAATATTTAGAATAATTAATCAGTTATTATCAACATTTTTTTATACTTGCCTTATTAATATTATTATAAACGCTCCTCTATACAAAAACGTTTTTAAGATTTTTTCCTTATCTCTTATGATTTTGGTGTAAATTGAAAAAAGTACAGGTAAAACGGGCGGAAAAGTTTTTTTGTAGATGGCGCCTTGAGGTCAGCAGGGATTTTGGAGGGATTTTGACATTTCAATTATGGAGATTTAATTTATATCTGTGCAAATTGTCCACTTGGTCGCTAGATATGTTAGGTCAACTTTCGTAACATTCTTGGATTAATACCTCGATAGGTCATATTAGACTGAAGATTGGGATTTGGGTTGTACAGATATTTTCCTTTCGCAAAATTGCAATACAAAACGTTTATTTTTACCTGATTGGTTTCCCCATTTACGATATAAGATTGGTAGTAGCTAATTATTTTGTAACTATCATTTTGTAAGTGTAATTTTTTGTTCTCTTAACGAACCCAAGATAAATGGATCTTCGTTGGAACTAAGTTTTTTTAGATAATAGCCTAATACCTAAAAGTAAAATAACTCTAAATGATTTCTTTACGTTTATCATGTTAAATACGTTTATCAGGTTAACTGTAGAGGCATTCATGCCCACGTCTTCATTGATAAGGTAATTTCTTATTAAAATGGCGAATTAAGTTTTTTTCCTGTCTTTACTTTTCGGTTAAACAGATGATTTAAAACAAATATGAGCAGTTAAAATCATGTTTTGAAAACACCACACACTATTTTTTACCTTGACATGAAACCCTGAATCAGAATACCATACGTTTTGTAATCTAATATACTAAACTAATGAATTATCTAACATTTTTACAGGGATGGAAAGACATACGTGTATAAAATCCTCGACTGGAGCAAACCAAAAAAGGCTGTGACTTTCGTCCTCGCTGGGTTTTTTGGTGTTATTTGCTTGCACGTTGCTATTTGTGAGCTGAGCCATCTTATGAGAAAAATTGCGAAAATGTGTAACAGAGAATTAATAACCAGTCCCAACGATAAAACAGAAGAGCAAACTGGAAGAATTCAAGGCGCTACAAATGAAACTCCTGCAACAAATAATTTGGCCTAATAAAATCTTTTTGGAGTAAAGGAGCTTTTGTTAAAATATATGTATTATAAATCTTATCTTCCATTGAACCCTCTTTTTTCTGATTATGTATTCATCGATCTATTAGCATCAACAGCACAATCATCATTAACATCATCCTATTATCATTATTTACTTTAAAAATTTCCTTAGAAATATATTTTTCACACATTTTTAATACAGTATTATCAAAACTATTACTCTCTATGTACCTATTGTACAAAGCTCTGTGAAGGTCCATCATCCAGGAAGTTTTTGAAATTTCAGCGCTGGTGCTACCATCTGTTGTCGATCCAATTCACTTTTGTTTACATCCAAAACAGATAGGTTTTTTTAATTTGAAATTGTTTATCGTTCCTCCACAGATTGGACCTTTCGCAATTCATCTACATTAAAAAATTATATTGATTCGTTGGTTTATAATATACTTACTGATGGTTTCCCGCTACGCTGGGACAAGTAAATAAATAATTACAAATAGACACAAATACATCACCTGTTCAGATCTTCTCTTCATATCAGTGCCCTAAGGAAAGAAAACTAGTATTCCTTCTGGGATTTTCTCTCCAACACCTTTAATGCAAGAATATAGGATTTATGGGGATCAGACTTATGGTTTTTCAAAGTTACGGGCAGTTTGGGCTATATCTATATAGATATATTTTTTATCCATGACATCGTTGGACCGTATGCCGTGAAACTTGGTCCATACATGCAAATTTTTACGGTAACTTTTATAATGTAAGTTGATTTTAATTGGTTTGAGGGCTCTGTTTAAATGATTCATTTAAGAATTTGACATTTGATAAGTATTGTCTGCTGCAAGAGGGATGATTAGTAATATAGTGTCTGAAGGAGCACCCATGCAGTTACATAAAAACACTTAATTATCTTAATTAATTCCTCCCAAAACTAGTCGAGCATAATTTGAAGAGTAATTATTTCGATGCCAAATCATTATTATAAAAGGTCCAACGAGAAATTTGGGGCCTCTCATCATTATATACTTTGAACAATATGATAACTTCAATAGACCAGACAAACAATTACTTACTTACGCTTGTACAGTCTTTAAAGAAACCTTTTTGTTAAAATGTGTCATTTATAATTATAATAAGGCTTGATAAATAACAGTAAATGCTATCCTTAGGCTTACTTAAAAATAAAAAATAAAAATAAAACTTGGCCAGTCTCCTCCAAATTAATTGAGGGATGTACGTAACAAGTGAAAACAAACGCAGTCACTTGAACTCATAAACTTTGAATCTAAAGTTGAAAAGTATTAATTATATATTTTAAACATTCATTTCTGGCTTGGATAATTTCTTACTTTAGTTAGAAGTTTTTAGTTATTTTATAATTCAAGCATGTCGTTATATAAATCTATAAACATAATTAAAATCATGCAAAGGCCTAGCAATTATTCTCCAGCTCATACTAGAACAAGGCCAAACAAGTAAGGGTAGTTGATGTATTCTAGTTGATGTATGTAGTATGTTGTATTCTTTACATCATACTAAACAGAAACATCTATTTTCTGTGTCTTACTCTTGGCTGGAAAGTTGCTCTTTGCCGATAACTGCATAGTAAATTTAACGTGTACTAGGAAACAGAAAAAAACGGAAGCAAACAATCTGTAGTGTCGCTACTGACCCCAGATCCCTTAATTAATTAAGTAAAATGAAATCAATAGCAGTTTACAATAAACGTGTATTCAGATAAAGAAAAATATAGGAACAAAAATCAAATTTTCTTACAAATTACAAAATTAAACAATAACATCAAAACAGATGTTCAAGCAGTAGCAAACGTTTGTTTATTTTAGGCTAGGTTTTAAGAGTTGAGAAACGTAGTGGTCTATGCAAAAGGTACGTTATGATTAAATATGCTTTTTCTGAGTAGTATGATTTAATAGTATATTACGCAACTACGCAACAATGGATTAAATAACACTGCTCTTTATTAACTCACCGCTATTAACTGTACGTAGTCGCAACCTAGGAAACCAGTTTAGTTACAATTGAGATATGGTCGTCATAGTTAAAATGTGTATGTTGTGTTTATGTATAATGTATGTAAATTGTGTGATATAATATTTTTTTCTTGAGTTGGCAACATTGAGCATTTACCGCACTCGTGCGGTAAATGCTCAATTCAAACTCTTTACCGCACTCCAGCTGATTTGTTACCTCACTACAGCTGATATTTGCCGTACTCTTTTGTAAACGGCGGCTTCCCACACTGAAACGGAAGCGGAAATCGGCTACTTACTAGTGTAGTGTTGCGAAATAGTATATTACGCAACTAGTGCGGGAGGTAGGTGTTTACGTGCGAGGTGCGGAGCGCGGGAATTTCATGCGAGCAACGTAAACACCTTCCCGGATGAGTTGCGTACGATAGTTTTTGCGACACTACCAGCAAAAAATATACAGGGTAAGTAAAAAACAACACACCTATGAAAGTTAAAAGATTAAAAAAAATATTAAATAAACTGAAGAGAGAAAATGCAAACAAAACTATATTTATCTGTGCGGGGGAGATAACAAAACGCGTTATTTCTACTGTTCAGCGACCGAGTAAGCCTTTCTAAGAATAGTCTTATCGTCACACAGACGGCAACAATTGATTAAATAATATTGCTTTTTATTAACTTATCGCTATTAACTGTACGTAGTCGCAACCGGGGAAACCAGTTTAGTTACAATTGAGATATGGTCGTCATAGTTAAAGTGTGTATTGTGTGTTTATGTATAATGTATGTAAATTGTGTTATATACTATTTTTTTCTTCAGTTGGCAACATTGAGCATTTACCGCAATCGTGCGGTAAATGCTCAATGAAAACTCTTTACCGCACTCCAGCTGATTTGTTACCTCACTACAGCTGATATTTGCCATACTCTTTTGTAATCGGCGACTTTCCACACTGAAACGGAAGCGGAAATCGACTACTTACTAGTGTAGTGTTGCGAAAAGTATCGTACGTCACACGCCCGTTAAGTTTTACCGAACTCGCATGAACATCCCACACTCGCCTCTGGCTCACGTGGAAACCATCATGCTCGTCCGCTAAAAGAGTAGTTACCGGTCTAGTAATGTAATATACTATTACGAGGATTCCGTAAGTACCAGCAATGAGTTTGTCGGAGTTGTTGTGGGCAAGTCACTAACGTAAATATCGAACAAACTAGCCACGTTGGGACCTTTGGCTTTAATTACCTTGCTCCACCACTGTCACGCCTACTTTCATCAATCACAATCAGATAACGGCATAGCCTTTTTCTTTGATCTTTTTGGTAAACACTTTAGAAAATCAAAAGCATAATCATAATATCATTTTAATGTATAATGTATTTATTATATTACATGTACTGAATTAATTTTAATTTGACAATGAAAATTCCGGATTATTGTTATATTTTTAAAGTATATTTTTGGAGTTATAGCAAAACAAGCCTTTAGTCTATTTCTTCAATGGATATTTAGTTATTACATTCATTTGTTCAGCTGGGACTAATGACAGTTCCTTCACTTTACATTTTTGAACTTTTAATCTATATAAAAACTCATAACATTCAACCACCCCAAAAACATCATCCATACCTAACAAGGAATAAACAAAACTTTGCTGAATATCACAGATTGTCACTTTTTGAACAAAAACCAATCTACGCAGGGCTCAAACTTATGCAATTTCTCCCCAAAGATTTAAAAAACATTGACAAGATTTCTGTTTTTAAAAACCGGCTTAAACTTTACCTGGTCCAACATTGTTTTTACGATATCGAATCATTTACCAACAATAATGACAATAAGTAGCTTAGCCTAGTTATTACAACTGGCTTTCTTTTTCATTTTATTTGGAAGCCGATATAGGCCAACAATTATTCTTTGCCTACTCTGGTGACCTACTTATAAAGGCACCTTGACAAATCCAATTTCCCCGAACCCATGGAGAAGGGAACTACGGATGCTGAAGAAGATGTAAGATGTAAGATGTAAGATTTTATATTCGGGTTGACCGTTTCTGAATCTAAAAAGTAAATGTAACACCAATAGTTAATAGCGTTTTGTTGTATCACTCTTCCGTTATGTAGGCAAACATTATGAGGTTACCAGTGGGAACCACAAAAGAGAATTATTCTATATGTTTGGCACAGACAACATCGATTTAACTTTGAATCACTTTTAGATGTCCAATACTTAAGAAGATGACCCGATTATCAAACCTCGTCTGTAAATAATCGCCTCGCTGCGCTTGTACTAATCGTGTTTTAACTGTAATCATTGTAACAGAAAAAATTGCAATTGGATGTATATTACGTTTTTAGGTTATATAGTTTTTCCTTTTTTTGCAACTGTCTTAAAGATTAAGATTTGTCGCTATAGTTTCATAGAAAACTATAGAAAGCGACCAATTGTTATCTCATTTCCTCGATCTCCTGTCAAAAGAAATATATGTTGCTGATTGTATCCAGCTTAACTGAGTATTTATGGTACTGTATTTATATTAAGTAAAAGCTGTTGATTCCCATGAAACATAGAACACAAAGAGCCGCTTTCTCAAGACTTTGTTAACATAAGAAAGAGGTTTATCCTATACAGTCGACTCTCGCTAACTCGAAATTCCACGGGACGGCGATTTTTCTTCGTGTTACGTATAGTTCGTCGTAGGCATAGTTCGAGTTATAGAGGTAAACCAAATGAAAATTTGTGATTCAGAGGGGTAGAGGGGATCGCTATAGAGGGGATTTGTGGTAGGGGGGATTCAAAAACGGGGTAGATCAAAAAATTTAAATGACCCCATTTTGAAACGGTTGATGATATTTTAGTATATTTTTAAACAAAAATCCTAAACTCTTATATGAGTAGTGTTATCTTGTGTGATTGCATGCTTGCTTGCACAACGATCTCAAAAACGGCTCCGAGGATTTCCTTCAAAGTCTGTAAATAAGTAATTTATGACTCAAAAACGTCTTTTATGTAGATGAATTGGCCAGAGAAAATCTAATAACGTAATAAATCGAATTTCAAATTTCTGAAATTTTAACATTGGCCTTATGGGTTGCCGTGATAGCAACGAAAATAAACAAGGAAAGTGTAAACAAATTAAGTAATCATAACAGCTGTTTGGAATCTACAGCCATCAAGGGAAAATACAGCAAGTGGGATGAAGAGTCCATGGAGCAATAAATAAGGTTTATATTTATCAATTTTATGGCATTGAAATATTTTATAGCAACTGGATGAACTGGTAAATATGAAATAACACCGAGCAAGGCTCGGTCCACCAGATACTAGACCTTAATAAGATAAACATTTGTGAAAAATCTCAACGCTGTGCCTCAAACCGTTCAGGAGTTATGAGTTTTTTGTGCATGACACATCCAAACAGACAGGCGGAAAACGATGCACCAAAGACCTATGTTTATAAAGTAAAATGTGTTTGTCTTGACCCAAGGAATAATGCTGTGTATGTTTGTTCATAGGGTTGCAAGACACCCTGTATATTATATATAAAATTGGAGTTCTGTCTGTACATTGCTTGGAATTATGAAATTATTGGTTATTTTTACGTTTTGGAGGTCAGAAAATCCGAATCAAGCCTTATTTCAATTTCTGACACTCTGTCTGTTGATAACGCTCAACATCACACATTAGACCGCTTTTTCACGCAAAAACTAGAGTACTGGCATGACTGAAACTTAATTTCTGTATTATATGCACATGTGAGAAGGTTTTAGACAAATTAAAAACTAACGAAAATCTTTTGAAATGAAACAGCAAGCTTCTGAAAAACGAATTTTATTTGTTTCGACCGTTTGTTTTAAGATTACGAAGTTGTCATGGTAACATTAACATTATATTATCATAAATCCAAGGAAGTTTTTCTGTTTTTCCACTGGTGAAACCGCGTCGATCAGCTAGTATATATAGTGATCAACTGGGTTTCACCTGTGGACAAACTTCTTTTAATTTATCCAATTATTGTATTGTATTAAAAAAGGGTGGTGACCTCTTTTAACCTTGAATTTGCCCCCACATGGACCTCAGGCCTGTACGTGGAAGTCATCAAGCAAAGCAAGGAGTGAGCTGGTACTGTAGAAGGATGGACAGTACTGCTAAAAGTATGCGACATCATCGGAACGCCAATTTATTTTATAATAAGGTTACCATGACAACTTCATGACCCTCCTTATAGTTTAGTATAGCATTAAAACTTTGGAGAACCGTAGGACGAAACTCTAAGGTATTTTGTAAATCGTTTCCTAGTACGCATCTATGGCCAAAAGGGGAGAATAGATACGAAATTTTAGCTCTCTAGGTCTTCTAGTTCTGGATATTTGCTGGCCATTAGAAAATAACTTCTTCTTTATGTATGGTTGAATATATGCATATATAAGAAAGATAGTGTAACCAAATGGTGCTTAAGTCCTATCCAGCTTTCGAATGCAAACAAGAATAAGAAAGAAATAAGTAAGAAGGATTCATACAAGTTATTGAAATTTATGAGTGTTAACCTATACAATTTATTATATCAACAATTAATTTTATTTCTTCAGAATTTCTTTTTTTGAATCATTACTACATTGATAATGTATTTGAATAATGTAAGTGTACATTATCAATCATTATCAATTGAGGGGGGCATGCACATCCCCCCCCTCAATTTTAAATTTGGAATTTAAATTGCAATTTGTTATTAACTTTTCCAAAAACCTTGGTAACAGAACATCTTAAATATTTTTTATTTTTACATGGCAGTAAAGTTTTAATTTATTGTAAATTTATAGTGAAATAGTTATCCTCCGTCTGTACTTCATTACATGATTTCTGATAACTAAACACTGGTACAGCAAAAACCTTGCATTTGGTTTAAACTTCTAAAATTTGGAAGTAACTTCTTAAAAGTGTGCTGCTATTCCTATTATTTCGCATAAGTTGTCTTCAAGAAAAATGGTGAGATGTATTTTAAAAGGCTGTTCTCCTAAGTTAGAAAGCTTTATCACAGACATTTTGGTGTTTTATGATTAGTTGACACAGTATGACATTGTGGGTTTCTTCGCTTGGTGTAATAAGTGCATTTTAAGACAAACAACTTTTAATATAAACCATTAGAGTGAACTTAAAAATTCACTGTTTTATGTTAATACCTCAGTAATAAATAAAATTAACATAATATACTAGGTTTTGGTTTATTTTTTTCAGGGGGATAGGGAAGAGTCCGGTCCCGCCATGGAAATACATCAAGCAAAAACACCAGGACAATGTCTTCTTGCGCATTTGAAGCCTCCTTACGACCCAGATATGTTCGTCAGGTCCCTGGTATGCTATATGCAGTCATGAGTATGTCCCAGTATTTCTATACCCAGTATCTGGAACCTACATAAATGGCAATGACCCTTGGAATTTGTCCCCTACACCAACAAATAATCAATGAAACAATTCTTAACCGTACCAAAGAAACAGGCACTTTGTTTAAAAGGGATGGCTTCAATAATAATAGAACATTCTTTGTTTGAAATTCATTGTTAGTGATGGTGATTTTTTATTTGGTTTTGGATTTTTGCGGAAATTTGCCATCACTTAATAGTAAAAAAACAAGTTTCACGACGTTTCGGGATCTGGAATCTGAACACTAAGTCCTTCCTCGTGTTTTCCTTGTGTTCTTTGATTCTAACATTTAAAGGTCTTTTTGTCTCGCCATAGTAAGGCCTAGAGCAACTATTACAGTTTATTCTGTAAACACAGTTTCTTAATCCTTGAGTGTCATTTTTTGGTTTTGTTTTTTAAGAGACATTGCCTAAAAGTGTTTTGTGTTCTAAACGCGGTTCTAACTTTGAACTTCCTAGCAACTCTTTTAATTTTCCCCCCGATAATCCCGGCACATGAGGGATTGATATAGGAATCAATTTTTCAGTGTTTTCTGACTCATTCTGTTTAGCCCTACGGTTTTTGCACTTTCTTATTCTATCTTAAACTAACACTTTCTTATTACCATCTTAAAAATTAACTAAAAACACAGACACACGGAATTTGCATATCACTTGTCTTTGTTTCAGGTTATTTATTTATTTATATTATTTTATTTATTTATTATTTTATTATTTTATTTTTTATTTTATATATATATTTATTTATTGGCTGTTGCCACCGGTAGCGCGCCGTGATTTGGTTGGCTGTGGCCGCCGCCATTTCTGTCACCGCCGCCATTTGCTCTCCTCCCACTAGTCTCAGCTCAGCTCTGATTGGGTGTGTACGTGCTCTCTCCTGACTGGTAATTCTTGTTACTTGTGATTTCTGTGTCATTTTGTGTTCGTGTTTTTCTTTTGTGCACAGTGTTTTTGTGACTGCTTTTACAGTTCTCAGTTTTAGCTGTGTTTTTGCCCAGGTTATCCTGGCTATGTGTTACTAATCCTGTTGTGTTTTAGGTTTTCTTCCACCTGAAGACGGGATCAGATTCCAGATCCCGAAACGTCGTGAAACTTGTTTTTTATGAATCAGTGATGGCAAATGTCCGCAAAAATACAAATAAAAAAAATAAAGAATAGAACAATTTTAATCAAATTCTGTTTTCAATCTATGAAAATCTGACACTTAAGGACCAGCTTTTTGCTGTCGTTATTATAATCACGGTAGATTGCGTTTGAATGAAAAAAAATAATCAAAACCAACCTTTTTGGATTGTTACAGGGGCAGATTAAAGGGGGGCATGGGGAGCAACCGCCCCCTTTGGCCAGACAAAGTGTGTAAAATATATACAGTCTATAGGGTGAGTTCACCAGTGAATGACCGGTTAAGGGTGATGTCTCATGCTAATTTGACACTACTCCCTTATTTCATAGTAAAAATTACACATTTTACTATTAAAAGTTCATTTATTCTTTAAGGATCAAGCAATATTAGTTAAATACGTTACTTAATGAAAATACCGACTGTAATATTAATTGAAAAGCAACTATGTCAATGCTCCAATAAATGACCGGGACTGCACCAGTGAATGGCCGATCTTTCACCAGTGAATGACCGGTCTCTTTTGGCTGAATAACTGTCAAAAATTGAATAATCAGCTGACAACAATGAATGAGAATAATTCAGGTGAGAATATAGATCATAGCTAGTAAATGACCGATCTTATTCCAGTGAATGACCGCGAAGTTTTTCCCCGGTCATTCACTGGTTTTTGCTCTAGTTATGTTCCAATTTATGACCGCCCTCAGTAATAATTAATTATAACATGTAGAGCAATAAAATTGATATTAAATTGTAGGATATTGTGTTAAATATGATTTAATTGCAATGCATTTTTTTAATAATCATCAAATACAGAATGAATGTAAATACAGGTAAGCCTTGCAGGGATAGTCACTATAGCAGGAAACATTAAAATCAAAGGTAGTGGGACACTCAATATTAAATACATTTAAAAAGTATTTACGACTCAAACAATTTTGACCAATGAAAGATTATTGTTGAATAATATTACAAGACTAGTTTTACACTTATTTATAATCAGCTAGCCTAATGAATATGCTTAATACCGAGCTTTTTTAAGCAAAACGGTCATTCACTGGGAGGTAGTCATTCACTGGTGCACTCACCCTATCAGGAACGTCCCCTAAACAAATTATAGAATCAGCATTTTTCTCATTCCACTTCTATAAATACAGTTAGATATCAATTCAAATAAAATATTTCAAAAATAATATAACATTGCAACAATGCCCCGCACTCCCAATCACATCAATCGCCTGTCTTGTTTGTTGACATCAGCTGGCCCAAGCACTAGGTTGTCATCACAAAGTGTCCTAAACAGAGTTATGCCTCGGGCATCAAAGTTTTCGACAGACAGCTACCAGGCTACTATTGCGCCGTTTTCGTTCGACTTTATTATTTCTTTACGTCAGATTGGCTAAGAAACGTCAGATTGGATTCTATTCTTTACGTCAGATTGGATTTTTTCATTGTGTCCAATGACTGCAGTTGGGCAGACACTAATGCCACGTGCGCTATCGCGCACCGTAAGAGAGGCACATCAGTATTTCCAGATAAACAATTATCGCTTTTGGACGATGTTTTATTCCAGTACATTAGTTTGGGTATATTTATACTTAATTTTATTTTCAGCCTTTTTAAGGGTGAATAATTATGGTTTGGTATTTAAAATAGTTTTCTGACAGAACCACTGGGTTTTCTTGCATGCTATGACATGATTTCACATTATTTTGATAGTATTTTACCAAATTTACCAACATTTCTAAAAGATTACGGTAATGATTTCGAACAAAATACCATGATTTTGCTGGTCTTAGACAGTAATGGGGGTTTTAATCTGAGAACACTGCCATGGACACGTTATGGGCCGCCCATTTCACTTCGCGTTTGATGTCCCAGCGACTCTTCCATTGTTTTTGACAAGTTATTTGTGTTTCAAACAACGAAAGCCAAATACGAATGTAGTACAGTGTAACCCCGGTGACCAGAAGTTACCGTGATTGCAAAAGTAAAAATAATAATTCTGGGGAGCCTCCTCCCCAAGAATTTGAAAATCATAAATTTGAGGATTTCCAATCAGCAGTTGACAATTTGAAATGGAAATTGCACAATTAATTTAGTTCATACCTTTCACTAATTTTACAACCAAATTCAAATTGCTGCAATGCTCTAATCCTACTTAAAAACAATCAAATTTCCCTACTGTTACTACTCTTGGCTCTTGAATACACAACCTTTTTGGTAAATTAACCTACAGTACAACTGGCAAAACGCAAATAATTTTGTGTTAATAAATGATATTCAAGTTATGTAATATTGTTTACTATTAAATTTTTGGTTAAACTTCAAATCCAAAGTATGAAGATTACGCGCAGATGCACGGCGCATGACACTTAAAGGATCCAGTAATTATGCATGGCAATTTTGAAATACCGAATCTCCCATCTCTTAAGGTCTATAAGGGCATGTGATAGAACAAATTCTAATTCATTTGCGTGTTTTAGATTAAATGATTTCAGTTGGGAAATTTTGATTAAAGAATTGGAAAATTCAAGGCCAACATTTGGAAAATCAGGTGACTTCCCCCCTAGTTTTTATTTTGGTGCGACGCCACTGGGTTGCTGGTTCAGTCTATTATATTAACTGTTTTCACACTTTGACTTCACATTTTTTTGTCCGATTTGCTTAAAACTTTTTAGGGACCCTCTTTTCGAAAAATTGCTCAAATATATTTTCATACAATATGAAAAATTGCTTGGGATCGTAATTTTTATTTTTGTTCAGTTGTATCCTACAGCATGCGGGTTTTTATTTAAAAATTCGCTCATCTCACGTTACTAAACATTTTTCTAATCCCCACTGCCAAAATGCATAATTTAGTAAACAAATTTGCGTGATTGTAGACCTTCGTCAGGGAAAAACATTGCCGTTTTAGAGCCTAGATTTTCACTTTTTGACTCCTAATTCTAAAAAATTTCCCCTGGGGGTAATCTCAGACCCCCCGGCCGCCCTCGCTCCGAAAAACTCCACCCCGCCAAAGTCAGTCTTTAATCCGTCCTTGAATTTATGGAAATCTGTCACTTATTGACAAGATTTTTGTTGTTGTTATTGTAATCAATGTAGATTTGAAAAAATTTAAATCTATAATTTGAATTTACATCTATGTTTGAATTTAAAATCTACATTGAAAAAATGTCTTAAATACTGCTGCTTAGGAGGACAAAATGTCCATTTGTTGATGCTATGAACTTAGAAACATAAAAAATAATTCGAATAAATATATTCAAAATTAAAAAAAAATATAATTTGGATCTCTTGGTGTTTTTTATCATGTAAAACCACGCTATACTTGCCTTCTTAGGGGGTTTATTTTTATAAACTTTGTTTAGAGTTAATGTCAATAAATCTGCATTTACATTAACAAATTGTTATTTTTACTGTGGACGGATGATTCATTCACGATGATTTTAGTTTAATATTTTAGTATTTTTAAAGTTGTATTTTTTAATAAATCCATTGAAAACTTTCACTATTAAATTTGATTTGACCAACAAGAATTCGGGTTATAGTTTAGAATTAATTTATCTTTAAGCCATTACAATGCTATCAAGAGCACCCTCGGAGCTATAACCTACAATTACTCTCTCTGTGGCGTTGTATCGCCTCATTATGTTTTAAAACTATCTATCTTCAGTTGGAAAATCCTTTTCAACGTTTCACGACACTATACTCAAACGCAGCGTTATCTGTTTCAGTGGCAGAAAACGCGAAAAGTCAGCGTGTACTACATGATCTACCGCTGGGTATGGGCCGGTCTGTTCCTCTTCAGTATCTTTGCCTCCATAGTGGACCTGGGAAGGCCCCACGAAAATTTCGCCTACTACGCCAAGTGGCCCATCTACCTCACCCACTGGGGCTACACCGTCTGTACCGTCCAGGCGGTCCTGGGCGCCTACCTCGTCACCGAGGCGTACTTTAAATATCCAGGTAAGAGTTTAAATCAGAGTAAGGGCCAATTCACACTGAACGGACGTATGGCGTAAGGCGTGGCATGGGCGCGGTACGGTCATATCCTCTTTCCCCGTTGCTCCCATGTAAAGTAATCGCCCCATGCACACAAAAGCGATATGGCGCGGGTTTCCGCCCTCCCGCCACCGCCATGCCTCTTCCTCTCTTTTAGTAGTGTTGACTACTAAGAGAGAACCGGCATGCCCGAGCGCATCAGTTACCTGGAAGACAAAATTAGTATAACTGGCACCAATTCTTGGGGCCCACGCCGTCCATAAGACTAATATTAATTTTAGCATTGGGCTCATGGACGGCGAGGGCCCCAAGAATTGGCGCCTGGTATACTGTCTACCCTTCCTAGTTAGTGCTGTACATTGGTAACCACCTCTGGCATGTCATATCTGTGTGAATTGCACTATATAGGCGTCACGCCGGGGGGCAAATTCAAATTCAAAATTCATTTTATTTCTCAATTCTTGGCAAGGGGAGCACGTGCCCCCCCCCCAACATAAAAATTTCATTTTTGTAACCGCTGACTAACAAAATCCAAATAAATAAGTAATAAGTAAGTAAGTAATCAGTAATTCATAATTCATAAGTCATTCATAATTCATAAGTTTAAGTTTAAGATTCAAACCAATTGTTTTCAAGTAAGTTGTTTTATTTTTACCATATTAATTGTTAACATTCGGTTTATTTTTATATTTAATCATTATTACATTAATTTAACATAAGATAAATCATTTATCTAAACAAAGAGGTTGGATGAAGTCTTATACATTCGTTGAGTATATTCGCCGTCTTTTTATTCTTTGACTGGGCGAAGGTTGGTCACCTTGTGCGCTAGAGCATTTAGTTTTTTGCCCCGACGTCGTCGTTTCCTATTTTGGATTAATCATTTAGTTTGCTGTTGATTTAATCTTTCTCTAATAGTTTTCTGATTGTCCGCTAGATACTTTATTGAGTTTGAGTTTAACCTGCAAGCTGCAGTCGAGAGTGCCACGAGAATGACATTTACGGGGAAGAATCAGCCAGGAAATCGGGGGAGTTGTAAATAACGCCGTTGGTTTTCGACCGCCTATTTTTTAAACAAATAAAACAATGACCGTAATTGTGTTGAGGTAAACCTAACAAGATGTTCTTCAACAGTCACGTTTTTAAAATTAAAATAGTGAAAACAGGTGAGTTTTTTTTGAAAATTTACCTTGAAAATCGTTAATAATACAATATTTTTAATGCTGTACATTTCAAAGGTTTTAAATACTTAAAATCCCACTTTTCTATAAGAAAACCCAGTGTATGGGGCAATATGAGGGGTATTCCATATCCTCACGCCTCACGCTAAACGCCCGTTCTTTTTGAATTGGGCCTAAGACCTAACTTTGGAATCGACGTCAATAAAAAGGGTGACGGCGGGTGATGGTCAGGCTTTGAAGCAGGTCAGCTGATCCTATGTTATTAGATGCGAAGCTTAAAAATCAGCTAGCCCATTTCACAGCAGTATTTCAAAAGTAAGGTAATAGAATCATAGTTTTGAATTGATTTTCTCACAGAGATCTTTCATGATGAAGTTCCAAGATATTGTTTGAAACTAAATTGTTTGGTGGAAACTATGGCTTACACCATATGGAAATAAATGAGTTACGCTAGAACTATCTGGGAATGGTTGGAAGCTGGACTAGTAACTACTTAAACAGAGAAGCTAACTGGGTTAATCCAAAGAAAAGAGTTGTCTGCTAGATATTACGTTGTCCCCTCAAGCATTCTTTAAATCTATTACTAAAAGAGAAACATATTTTTCCTTTAGCACATGTATGACAAGTTCCAATATACCTTATTAAATGAATTAATTAGAATATAGGCCCATCGTAAATTGTCTTCCTAAAGTAATTTTAAGCCGAAACAACTGCGTGGACTCAATCCCAGTAAGTGAGTAAACTACCGTATGTATTTCTTACCAACAAAGTGTCCTTTCCTGCTTCCCATAGTTTATCCCCTTGAAACTATCTAGCCTTGATTATGGGCGCCGGTTCTGGATAAAAACAGATGCATAGCAACAGCCTGTCTTTCTGTTAAGTAACTGGTTAAAGGTTATCTGTAACCGGATGTGATGACCGCCTCAATAGTATCGCTAGTCTGTAACATGCTTCTTTTAAGTGGTCAATGTGTAGTTTTGGAGATTTTGCAGGTATGGTGGAAGATTTCTGAAAAGAATTCGAGAAATGGAATGTGAATTGGTGACTGAATGTGATGTGAAGCTAGTTCTGACTAGCTTTTCAACTCTGATTCTACCGCAATGGGAGCTTTGAATGAAGTAACTAATTATACAAATATATGTATAGATTACGCCTTAATTATAACTAAGGACACATTTCATCATTGTATAATAAGTAAAGATTTCTCATTTTTTAGATCAAAAGACCGAAGACATGAAGATGTCTTACAGCTTGTGGGTCTACTGGATACTGCACAGCGTCGCAACTACTGCAGCGTTTGCCATATCCGGGATCTACTGGATCTTTGTATTTGATCCAGGTAAAAAGCTAAAAAAATACTTTAAACAGACGTTTACACCAAACTGAATTGATACATGCTAAAGTAAAGTACATGCTTCATGCTTCATAGGTAACATAGGTAGTACTCTTGGAGCAAGAGGGCCCGATTTTCACTCGGGGACATATGTTCTATTGGAAAACGAGCCCCTCAGTGTGCGTAAACGCATTCCACCTCCTTCTCAAAGAATCCCCCCCCCCTCTGTGTTAATATTTCTCGTGTTGGGCCGGGACAGAATGTCCAAAAGTATCCCCTGCTTAACGTGAGAGCCGACTAAAACGGGAGGAGGGCGCACTGGTCCTGTTTTGCGTTTCCTTTTCACAACTCCATTGTCCGTCTTATTTCAATAGCCCGGTTATGTTCTAAGTCATTCCGACCTACCCGGCGTGGGTCCGGGACGAGCAAAGGGTACCCTGAAAAACTGGGTTCTGCACTTCCCAGGCTGCCGGATAGTACAGGGCGCCGGGTCAGCTGAGCCAGCAGTGACCTGGCTGCCCTATCAGCCCGTGAAAATCCCTTGGCCGTAGTAGTGCCGTTTGGCGACCGGATAGGGCCATGCTGCGGTCGTTCTGGAGGCGGTCAAGCGCAGACACAGTTGCTCTCGTGTTGGGTTATTCTGACATTCTCATCAGGGTACATTTGAGGGGGTGATGCCCAGTCTTGAGGGCTAATCCAGAGATCATGTCAGGAAACCAAAATAAAGGTTCTGACGAAAAAGATGCTAGAATCATCCCGGGATCCTTTTACTCCATCCCTGAACCAAAGGGAAAATTCTCCTACTCTCTCCTCTCTGAGCGAGAACGACGATCGAGTGGGTAGCCCTTTCGATCGACGGCCCAAGATCGGGATATCGCCGAAACGGACTAAAATCGCCGACATAATGATTCCAGGAGACAATTCGTCCACCCTGGTGAACGCCGTAACTCCAAGTGCATAAGTAAGTCGTAGCTGTCGGGGGTTGCGAAACTCATGTCACCCTATGAAGCTGTAATAGCTGTGGCCAGGGAGGAGGAGAAAGTACTCCTACAGAAGTGCCTCGATACCCTAGCGGTTATGAAGGCCGCAACGGAAAGTCAGAGGAATACGAGTTCTGGTGTGAAGACTGGAATTTCATATCTGGAGTCCAGTCTCCACAGGATTACACAATTGAGAAAGTCGTGGAAGTCTCGCGAGCTTGTTTCCTGTACGACACAGAGAACACCCTCTCTTATAAGGTGTCGGCAGTTTCTTGGCCAGTCGCTGCTGCCTCAACACTTTCGGAGCCTGAGGCGGAAAAGAAGGAGCCAGATGCGTCTCAGAATTAGCCGATAGAGTATGAAGAAAATCGTGATTTTTTTATCTAACACACTGGTTTTGTTTTCCAAGACAGTGTATAAGGAGATTATTTATTCTATAGCTCCCTTGCTCATTGTTACATATAGATCAAAAAAGTTTCTTCAAGTTACATGTGGATCAAAAATGTAACTAAATTAGAAAATGATATGTACAATCGAAGGATACTTAAAAGTTTCTCCTTATGATTGTATTCAAACGTCTAATTACCCAGGTCCTCATGGACCTATTTCTTAACTAAAAACGTGAGTTTTGTCAGTTTGATACTGAGCACAGAGTAGAAATAGATTCTGTGATTCTTCTTTTCCTCTCTCTGATCCTAATTTATTTTTTTTCGATCTAGTTTACTACTCTATAGTGGAAACCTTGCAACAGTAATTTGAAAATAAATTACTTCACCTAGTGTTCACTTGTACATTAACTATGGTCGTTGGGTAAATTTGGCAGATAAGATTTTGATTATGTATTAGAACCCATCTTTTCAACTTAATGCCTCGAATAATCTTGTTTCAATTCCTCATATTATTGCCTATGATTACCAGACTGTGTGTGCCACAAATGAAATGGCTCAAAAGAAATTAAACATTTTTAGTTTATTTTAATTTGGTAATCTAGCTTAGTAGGTTTTGTGTAGGAAAAACAACTGAAGTAGTTAAGATATCAGATCGCGGGGATACTTAATTTGCTAAAACAAAAATGCAATAAATCCAATATAAATATGTTTCTTAAATTATATGCTTCAAAATATAAGAAGAATTAAAGTATGGGTGTTTCTTTTGCTTTATGGAATTTGTGGTAGTTTTACGGTATTTCAGACTTCAAATTATTATTCATGCGTGGCGCTGAACATTTTTAAATCCTGAAATAAAATATTTCAACTCTAAAAGTCGGTGATTTGACTAAGTTTCGCTCTTAAGTCATTCTTATTAACTTTTTTTTCAAATTTTAGCTACTGATCAATTGGATGTTGTGAATTTACTTATGCATGTTGGAAACTCCGTTCTGATGCTGGCGGATCTGTTAATAATTGCACATCCAATTCGGCTCATTGAATTTTATTGGCCATTGGGTGGCGCAATTGTATATGTGACATTCGACTTATGCTACTATTTAGCTGGTGGAACTAGAAGGTTAGTGATTTCATTAATTTGCCAGATTTCTTCCGCTTTATAACCATAAGGTTAAAATATATACTTTTAAAACGTGGGAGGAAAGAAAATATAGGCCGTTTATTAATTTTATAATTAACAATAAGTTTTATTTAATGTTATATATAATGTATAATAAATATTTATATATCGTAAATTTACTTATACTTACTTATTTATGAGTTTTACTTTGGAGTTAAGACTCCTAATTCCATCTCTTTTTTAGCTGACCGCTAGTCGTTAAGTATTATCCTGTATTTAGCACTGCTTTTAATGTTTTTTTAAAGTCACTTAAAAGAAAAAAACTTTCAAGAAAACCCATACCACTACTTATCAACCTAAAATAGTAGTTTTCATCACTAGGAGCGAAAGTGGCTCTTTTTGTTACGAGATCGTAATTTATAGGCGAGGCGCAGCCGAGCTTGGAAATTCGATCGAGACACTTTTGCTCCGTGTGATGAACAACTATTTTCATCGTTATGTATGAATGACCATTTTATCATTAAAAAATTAGACTAATAATTTTGAGGTGATCCAAAATAGTCATCGTCATTTACACATCTGTTAGTTGTTTACAAAGACAAGTTAAGAAATCGTTCAACCTTTCAAACGTAACATAAATAAATTTTTCATCACTCTGTACACGAAAATTGTCCGTTACCGTACAGCTGAGATCTACGAAAACTCTCAATTTCCTTACATCAAAACAAATAATGATCAGCTGCTTTTTCGGTACCCAAACATTTAATTTCTGTACCCAAACAAACCATTTCCGTACCCAAACAAAATGTTGCTGTACCCAAACAAACGGTTTTCCTATTTTGACAGTTCAACCAGCTGACTCTAAACTAAAAATACAGTTCAGCCGTATTGTGTATGGTTATAAAAAAATGACTGAATTAAGAAATGTCGGATGATTATTTATTAGTTTGGTTACTTATTTGCATCGTGATGAAAATTATCGCTCACAACTCGTCACGAAAGTCCCATTTCGTGACTAGCAGTGAAATATACTATTGACATTAGAGTACGGCAAAATTTACCATATGTTTTTTCAGTACTCCTATTCGAAGTGATCCAAAAACGATCATTTTGCGTACGATTTAGAGAACTAAAAAAGGCTGTTTTCTGGACAGTATGATGAAAAAGCGCTTTATCTTTACTTTTACTTATAAATTTTAGGAATTTTAGAGATACAAATGTGAATTGATGCATCTAATACTGACCAAGTGGAACTTTTTTTCAGATGTAAAGTAAACCTCTCTAAACTTTCAATGTCAAAATTTACCAGAAATCCCTGCTGAGTTCTAGCTAAAATCTTGTAAAATGCATTTTGTTCCGTGTTTTTCTATAATTTTTTTCGATTACTGTAAAAACTATTATAGGTTCAAAATAGGGTAAATAAAATTTTGCAGAGGACGAAACCATGAATTTTTTAAAAAATAACTATTGATTGCAATTCTCTAAAATGTTGCAATTAAATGACTCTGTTAAGAACACATGTAAGTTTTCATGCAAACCACATTCCCAATGGGGCGAAGCCTTTTGATCCCAGAGAATATTAAACTATATTAATAAAATAATTATGAAAATTCCTACAATTCAAAGGCGTGGGTGAGCTCGCAAAAAAAGGAAGTACTTAAGGAATAAGTTATAATGTTACCATCAGGAAATAGTAAGCTTTTGTAAGCTTACCCACGCCTTTACTGTGAACCAATTTTTATGACTGAGATATCAAATGCTGGAATTTCCATTAAGATTTTGTGAATATAGTTAATTATTCTCAAAGAGTAAAAGGCTTTACCCCATAGGTATTTTTTTAAACAAAATGTTGCATTTAATCTGGTATGGCAGGGATATTAGAAATACAACATTTAAGATGATTTTCATAAGTTTCTTTTATTTGTTTATTTATGCCATTCTCATTCTATCGGTAATTTCAAAAACTCTGTTCACGTTTTTCCCACCTCTTACAATTTTCTTATCGATTGAAAAAAGATAGAAAATACGGACCGGAAAAGTTAGTTTTTTTAGATGGTCTCTGGAGGACAGAAGGATTTCTTGGGACTTTTGACATTTTAATTAGGTAGGATGATTTTGTTATAAATCTTGACACAAATCATAAATCGGAATGTTCGGAATACCAAACGTTAGAAATTTAATTTACAAAATAGTCAAGGAAGTATGTATTAACTAACATTTTTCCAGGGATGAAGAGCCCTACGTGTACAAAATCCTCGACTGGAGTAAACCAAAAAAGGTTTTGACTTTCGTCATGGCTGGTTTTTTTGGTTGTATTTGCTTGCACTTTGCTATTTGTGAGGTGAGCCATCTTATGAGAAAAATTGCTAAAATGTGTAACAAAGGATTAATAACCAGTCCCAACGATGAAACAGAAGAGCAAACTAGAAAAATTCAAGGCGCTACCGATGAAATTCCCGAAACAAATAATTTGGCCTAGTAATCTTTTTGGAGTAAAGGAGCTTTTGTTTAAAACATTTATGTATTATAAATTCCTATCTATCTACTATCACCATCATCATCATCATCCTGTGCTTTGTTTTAAATCTATTTATGCTGACTTCCGTATCAGATGGGTATTGTTAATTTGAGATTGTTTTAACGTTCCACCACAGATTGCAACTTTTGCAATTTAACCGTATTTATCAAAAGTGATGTTGGCTTAAAATATTTCGGTTGTCCCATAATATTCCTATGCCCTTTAACTTTTTCTCATGTATTTTTTAATATCCACCCATTACCACCCCCTAAGAATTGTTGGTTGTTAATACTTAATTTTTAATGGGTACTCAATTTTGGCCATCAACTTGGATCCGCCATATTGGATCAAAAAAAGAAATATTTTTTCGTGTAAGAGTGGTGGTGTGACTAATTGTTTAAAGTTGATTTTTTTCATCGATTACAATGCCGCAATTCGTTTTCTAAACATCTTGTTTGGTTCTCATGTTATGAGAACTTTTATTTATTTATTTTCAACTAACTTTAACATTACAAATTCATAAAATAAGTCTATAATCACAAAATAATGCTAAATAATGACGATAAACCACCACCGGACCTTGTCGAGTTATTTCCACTTCATTTTCACCATCGCAATCTTTTTGCCTTTCAGCTTGGATCCACCATTTTGAAATGTGGTGAGCTCTCAAAAAATATGATTTTGGGATTATAGTTTCAAACTAACTTTGTATCTTATTTAGAAGAGTGCTGCCACTATCTGAAAGTGCCAATACACGCATAAATTGTTTCTATATGAGTTCCTAATATTGAGAAAGTAATCTATGACTTTAATGGAAAACATCCACGTTCTACAAATCAAAAGTAAGATTCAGTCGTCGAGTGTTATCATATCAGCTGTTGTCTTATCTCAGCCGCGTCCTATAGTTGGCATACCTCCCGCACCACAGGCCTTATGTTAAGTTAGGTTAGGTAAGGTTACCTCGCCTAACCCCTAACCTCACCTTAACTAGTCGATTTTCCACATTTAAATAGTTAATTAAGCATGCACCATAATTATCTATTAGAATAACATTATGGGCGGTAAGTATGCAGGTTTGCTGCCACAGACATACGAAAATGGTGGATTTCAGTCTGTAAACCAGTATATTTGAACTCGATGAAGCCACATACCAATTTTTGTTCAAGATAAATGAAAATGAAATTAAATTTAAAGCAGTTTTATTTCCAAAAAATCAATCATATCAAATTGCAGTTAAAACATAAATAGCATGATGTGAAGCAGCAAAGTGCAACAGTTTTTGTTATTACTTACATTATACCATCAAGAATAAATAGATCAATTAATGTTGTATTGCTTTTTAAAAAAGGGAAAGGTCTACATGGGCGGTTAGCCTGGGCGTAGATTGAATTGCCAATCAGAGGTATAATTAAATCTTGACCAGAGAATATCTTAATAATGATGCTAAAGAAATAAAATTGTGAGTTACATAGGATAAAATATACATAAGATTAGTTGGAAAATTAAAAAATGTAAAATTGCGAATGAGAACCCAGAATTGATGCAAGGCGGCAGCGGCCTGGGGGTGGGGGAGTGGGACCAGGCCGGGCCCAGCGCGATGACGGCCTCGGTTTCCTCCGAGTTCAAAAACAGAAGCCACTCCACTACACGTTTTTTTTTTTTTAAAGTAAAAAGAGAAGTTATATTAAAAATGTGCGAGTTTTTGTATTTCTGACACACGTTACGATAACATGAGAAACGGTTTTCAATGATTGATGAGCTACAATATCTATATTGCTGGCAAAACGGGTTTTGTGAGAATGCGTTATTCCATCAAAAATTGTCTTATAATTTTCATTGACATGGACTAGCAAAAATTTATTGAAATGTTGACGTACTGTAAATATGTGAAAATGTGCTAAAGGCAAATACAGGCACGTATTTGCCTCAGCACACCTTCTTCATTTTCAAAATGGCCACTAAAGTTGAAAATGTTATCTGCCATTTCAGTTCAAGTTTAGTTTTAGTTTCTTCAGTTTCGTTTTTAGTTAATTTTTTGTTAACTTTTTTACTGTGAGACCTAATTGTTCACAAAAAGATAGTTAGTTTGACCTTTCAGGTTTATTGGAGCTCATTTGCCAACTATATTCCAATTGAACCCCTAAAAACGTCCACGAAAGTTAAACTTTTGGTTAAATTTAAAAATTTTCCGCTTAGGGTTTATTTTTCGGCAAAATTTTTTGACGGAGAGACCTAATTTTAACACGGAGAAAACCAGTTTGACCCTCCAGGTTTATCGGAGGTTCATTACCATCTATACCCATCTCATCCATTGGTTACCGAGAGATAAAAAGTGGTAAATACAGAACGTTGTCACAATGTTACTTATGAGAAATATAGAAAATCTATATCTCGTTTGATTATAAACATATCATAATGAAACTTGGTTTGTGGCTTCATCTCCATGAGATCTAATGTATGTTAGTCTATCAAGGCTTTACTATACTATTATGTTTATCCCCTTTACCCCCACCCCCCCCTTCCCCTTCTGATGATCGATTGGACTGGTTTTCGAACTCCAAATAATTACTACTTTGCACGGCTGTGTCAAAATGGTCATTCCAATCGGACAATTTTTGTGAGCGTTATCGTGCTCACAGACACACACACATACATGCGCGCGCGCAGAAGATGCCTCACATGGAAAAAGCTAAACAACTCTTTATAAGAGTAACACAAGACTGGAATATGTTATAACGTAAAACGTACTGTTTCCTCACACATTGTTTTAAATAAGTGTGTTTTTGGCCCACTGGTCTATATATCTATAGGTAAAAATGATTTTATATTTATGCATACATGTGTATCAGGAGAATATTTTATTGGCTCACATAAGCAAGAGGCAAGATGGTAGGATGGGAGGGAAGGGGAGGAATAAACGTTGAAACGGAGAGTGAGAGAAAAGGAGGGGTTAACGAATGTCTCTTAGTTCAGCCAAATATTTTATGGTTGTTTATTGATAATGCATAATAACTGTTAAAAACATAACATTCTAAAAGATTTTCAGCTAAGTTAAGTAGTTTTACTTGTTTGCTGGCACTGTTGAATTTATTTTAGAGGGAATCACGCTTCACGGATAAGGATGGTTGTCAAACAACAGATGATATTTGCTGATAATGATAACGTAACAAGTGGGAATACAGTTCCCTTCACAATTATGAGAGGATTTACCAAATGTTTTTCTCCACTTTCTATCTTATAAGCGTAATAATATTGTGTTAATATTGCAAATACTAAAAGAATTCAAATAATACTCTTAACTAAAACCATTTGCCCAGAATTATTTTATATAGACTACTGAAAATTTATTATTATTAACCTTTAATTGTGTTTACTTGTACACGATTAATGATCAACAAATTTTTACTGAAGGATGTTTACAAACAAAAGAAATTCAAACCCGATTTTTTTGAAAGGGCGAATGACATTAGTTTTCTGTATTACAGTAATGAATATTCGATAGTGCCACCCCCCCCCCCACCCAAAAAACCGGTCCATACAGCTTTTTCATAACACAGAAAAGTAACATCCGTCAGGCGACTCTTTTAAAACCTTAACTTATGAACAAATGTCGTTTTAGCTTACTATTTGCAAAGATTCAAGGTTTAGCTTGCAAGGCAGGGTTTTACAGATTATTTGTTCCATATAATATTGAATTTCGATCTGTAATGTTTACTGATAAAACTTAATAAAATAGATGAAACAGTCTGAGTTCTGTGACGACTGTATAGGTAAATGAACGAACCGATAACACAATTAATACCTAAAGTAATTTATCATTTTGTTGGAATGTTCAATGATATTGATTATTGTTATGATATACAATAAAACAAAATAAATTCAACCTTAATGGTTATATTGTGTTGTCCAGTGTACTTCAAACGTATTTGAAGTTAAACCGTGGAGTAAGACGCATGGTTTTTTTATATCATAAAAATATGTTGTAATAGTAGTTTCATCACTAGGAGCGAAAGTGGCTTTTTTTGGTACGAGATCGTAATTTACAGGCGAGGCGCAGCCGAGCTTGGAAATGCGATCGAGTACTAAGGAGACACTTTTGCTCCGTGTGATGAACAACTATTATCATCATTATTTATAAATAACCATTTAATCGTCAAAAATTAGACTTAATAATTTTGAGGTTATCAAAAATAGTCATCGTCATTTACACATATGTTAGTTGTTTACAAAGACAAGTTAAGAAATCGTTCAACCTTTCAAACGTAACATTAACAAATTTTGACATTAGAGTACGGCAAAATTTACCATATGTTTTTCAGTACTCCTATTCGAAATGATCCAAAAACGATCATTTTGCGTACGATTTAGAGAACTAAAAACGGCTGTTTTCGGGACAGTATGATGAAATAGTATATTTCACTACTAGTCACGAAAGTAGTCCATTCCGGGGCAAGATAGTGTTTTACTTGAGAGGCGTAAGCCGAGGAAGTAAAACACTATCTAGTTCCGAAATGGTACTTTTGTGACGAGTTGTGAATAGTAACTTTCATCAAGATACAAATAAGTGACCAAACTCATAAAAAATGATCCAGCATTTCATAATTTAGTTATTTTTCTATAAGTATACACAATACGACTGAACTGTCTATTTTAGTTTATAAAGTCAGCTGGTTGAACTGTCAAATTAAGGAATTCGTTTGTTTGGGTACGGCAAAATTTTGTTTTGGTACGGAAATGGTTTGTTTGGGTACGGGAATGAAATGTTTGGGTACCGAAAAAGCAGCTGATCATTACTTGTTTTGACGTAAGGAAATCGGAGTTTTCGTAGATCTCAGCTGTACGGTAACGGGCAATTTTCGTATACAGAGTGATGAAAATATATTTAGCTACCGATTGGCAGATACACATTTTTGGCTCAAAATATAGTTAATTCTATTTGTTACTATGCATAAATAAGCGTGAATGAAATTTATAGTGTAAATATGTGAATGCAGCCCTGATAAGATATTCAGCCAATCATCGCTCTCAAATGTCAATTTAATAAAAGATTCCGATTTCAGTGACAAGCTTAATGCAGCCGGCGCTTTGAGCAATAAGCTCTACAAAATGTTTACTTTATTAAATATTTCGTGAAATGATTTGAGAATCTAGTAAATCTGTTATTCAAATCCAAAACAAATGCTATTATTTGTGCTTACAAAACTTAATTAATTAATTTGAAAATATAAACAAACGATTACTTAAAACATCAACAGTATTTGTGATTCATGGTTTTAAAAGCTTGTTTAAATTTTTTCCGATGGCATTTAAAAGCCTATAATCTGACCACCAATTTCATATTACATTGTGTTCGGCGGGATGTAAATTATAATTTCCAAACAAATCCTTTTGATTGTTTGCGATACTTTTATACAGATAAAACTAAGAAAATCAATTGTAATAAATTGTATTATAAGTCACCTAAACATTAAATTCCAGTGCAGAATGTGTTTAATATTAATATACAGGATGTCCCATAAGTAAAGTGCCAAACTTCGGGAATAGGTTATATGGGTCAATATAAAAATAAAATGAAGAATAAAATTTTTTCCGAAAACGCTTTGTTTACCAGATATCCGCCATTTTGTATTTTTAACAAAATATTTTTTATCTCCCAAGTTTTTGAATCGATGTTTTTGAAACTCGGTATGCACCTGTATCTAGTCAAGGTTAGTTTATGAAAAAATAATCAGCATGATCGAATCGTAAATTTCAAAATGGCGGCCGTTTAAAATCTTTAAATTGAAATACCGAAAAAATGGTACATTTACAAAAAAATATAAAGAATAATAATATTTAGAAAATTTTATTTTCATTCCAACGATATAAAAATTTTGAAAATCGATTAATGGACTATTTTGCTTCAAAAATGCTGCCTCACTAGCTAAATACGATGATAACTCAGTTGTTTATTAACCGATTTTCATAAAATTGGTGTCATTACATGGAAATAAAATTTTCTAAAAATTGTTATTCTTTATATTTTTTTGTAAAACGTACCGTTTATTCGTTATTTCAACTTAAAGATTTTAAACGGCCGCCATTTTGAAATTTATCATTTAATCATGCTCATTATTTTTTCATAAACTAACCTTGACTAAATACAGGTGCATACCGAGTTTCAAAAAAATCTATTCAAAAACTTGGGAGATAAAATATATTTTGGAAAAAATACAAAATGGCGGATATCTGGTAAACAAAGCGGTTTTGGATAAAACTTTATTCTCCATTTTATCTTTATTTTGACCCATATAACCTATTCCCGAAGTTTGGCACTTTACTTATGGGACACCCTGTAGCTTTCAGTAAACTGGTATTCGGAATTGGAAAAAGTGATTGCATCCGTTTACCGCATAATACTTACGAAGAACATTGGCAAGATATACACAGATGCACCGAATTAAACGTAAACGTAGTTAGAAAAACTAAATACTTTTTGATATACTTATTTTGAACCAAAAAGGTTTAGCTGTAAATGGATTACAGTCTCCAACCTGATAATGGGATTTACACACGCGCACGCACGCACGCGCGCGCGCTCACACATACGCACACATACACACATTTGTACGGACATTCACAACAACGAAAACCACCATTTTAGCTTCAGGCACTACTAAAACTAATATTTTTACAAATTCTAAAGTTTTGACGAAAACAATACTCTCTCCTTACACTATGTATAGTGGGAGAAATTAATAACCCCGTTGCTGCTTGATAAAGAATTATACTTGTTTCCCATAAGGTTAACATTGGGATAACGTACTGTGTGACCACTTTCAATATCTAGGTAACCAATGGACACAGAGCAGTGATTCAAGATACTGAATAGTTTTTTATATGAATTCAATGGTACCAACAAAAATTATATCTATCCAATAAATCATATAGATTTAACCCTACAAAAAAATATAAATTGCAAATAAATACTTAGTTATCTTTTATGCTATCAGCTCTCTGAAGTCATAATTTAATTTAATATCAACGTTGTTCTTATCGTAATATTATGAAAAAGATGATTTAAAAATAGTCTATATGATATGAAAAAAGACATTTATATGTGTGTTGAGGATTCCATTAGAAGAAATTCAAGATTACCAGCCAAAATTCTAGTTTTGGCCATTACTAGTTTAATATAAAATATAGGGGTTTAGGCGAAGCAATAAATGTGAATGTAGCATAGACAATATAAAGCTTTTAGGGGGATTCAAGCGATTGCCACTCCATTGTATCTCCGAGTTGGTCCATTGGAGAATAGGTATTTGCTCCATACAATACTAAAGATAAGCAGCACTAGCTAACTCCGATTGGTTGTGTTTAAATGATAACAAAGAACACAGTTCCGTGACTAAATTTAATCAAGTAATCTCTTTCCTTTGTAAAACTTATGAATAGTAGTTATTTATTGAATAGTTGTTACTATTTGGGTTTTACTATTCACATTTATAAATCGTATTATTTTCTAAAGACAAATCAATCCTAACAGAACATAAGAGTTTTCATGAATCGAACTCCCATTTTTAGGGGATTTTCACTGTAGGGGAGAAGCTAAGTGTATTTTAGCAGGCCTCAGGTAAGACACAATTTCATTTTAGGATCCTAAGATGTAAAAAGCCATTAGTTAAAGTGTGTATTTAGATTCACGATTCCCATTGAAATTTTCCGATCTTAATAATATTTGGTGCAGACGTTAGATACAAAACATAGTACAAATAGAACTATTATAAAAAAGAAATTGAAAAAATATAGAAAATTAATACAAAACAACAAACTGACGTCGTTAAATGTAGTTAATCCTACACTAAGGACTATACAGATATAACTACTCAGAAAAAATGATATAAACTTTAAATTGAGCTAGTAGTTACACAGTAGGTCTGTTCGTTATCCATGCTGATATTGTATTATATACTGGGAGGAAATTAAATGAACAGAAAGAATTTAATAAATAAAGCGTTTTCATCACTCTATATACGAAAATTGCTCGTTACCGTACAGCTGATATCTACGAAAACTCTCGATTTCCTTACGTCAAAACAAGTAATGATCAGCTGTTTTTTCGGTACCCAAACATTTTCCGTACCAAAACAAACCATTTCCGTACCAAAACAAAATTTTGCCGTACCCAAACAAACGAATTCCTTAATTTGACAGTTCGACCAGCTGACTTTATAAACTAAAATAGACGGTTCAGCCGTATTGTGTTTACTTATAGAAAAATGACTAAATTATGAAATGTTGGATCATTTTTTATAAGTTCGGTCACTTATTTGCATCGTGATGAAAAGTACTGTTCCCAACTCGTCTCAAAAGTACCGTTTCCGGCTTACGCCTCACAAGTAAAACACTATTTTGCCCCGAAATGGCTACTTTCGTGACTAGTAGTGAAATATACTATTTCATGTTGTTTAGTACTTTTTATTTTAAAATGTATATTGATATGTCTTGGAAAATTTAATAACGAATCAATTATTGAATACATTTTGTAATAAATTAATGATAATGACATCAGGTGACTATGGAGGTCTCCCGGAGTCAAATTATTCAAAGATCAGAATCTAAATGTGGAGTGCAATGTACAATTCACTGTAGTGTTACTACAGTATACATCTACATTTCATTTTAGATTTCGTCAGTTTTATCCTAAATCATAGGACTGAAAAAGTTTTTTTGTATTTTTTATATTTTTAATTTGATAAGCCGAAACAACATTCCTGGCCATGACGCAATGATATTTTTAGTTTATGTAACTACAAATGGGCCTTATTAAATTTTAAGTGAGACTAACAATCTCTAGTATGATTAGATTGTTAAGAAAATAACTGTCATTTGAACATTTAAATCCTGTTGTAAAACTGTGAATGGCCCACTAAAAATTTGCAATTCACCTTATTTTAAAAGCAGTTTTAGGATATAACGTTATAATTTTAATTTTCCTGCTTAATTAAAGGACCATTCATGGGAATAACCCCCGTTGCAGCAGACCTGCATACTCAGCGAATTTCAAATGTCAAAACATACTTCCATCCAATGTGGTGAGATAATGACATGTTTTCGTAATCTCCTTAAGAATTACATGGGGAATGAGTAAGCAGGTTTGCTGCTACAGGCATGTTAAAACTAGATGGTTTAATTTCAATATTTAGTAGATCTTATCTAGAAGAAGCCATATACCAAGTTTTATCAAGATATGTTCAGAAATAATGAAGATATGGATTTTTTTTATTTCTCATAAGAATAACATGGGAAATGAGTATGCAGGTTTGCCGCCACAAAAATTGAAATTGCGGTGATTTTAGACTAAAATACATTACATCTCGTCTAGATGAAGCCACAAACCAAGTTTTACTAAGATATATTGAGAAATAAGCGAGATATAGAATTTTACTTATTCTCCATAAGGTTAACATTGGTACAACGTACTGTGTTTACCACTTTCAGAATCTCGGTAACCAATGGGCCTAGAACAATGGTTGAAAATATGGAATTGTTTTTTTCAAGCTGAATTCAATGGTGATATCCAAAATTGGATTATTTTATTTTTCTATGTGAAAACCCCAAAATTTTTGGGGGGGTTTATCACTCTTTACCCCCCCTTCCAGTGGTCCGATCGGGCTGGTTTTCGAACTCATTCGAATAATTACTACTTTACACCCCTGTGCCAAATTTCATTATTCCGATCGGACCATTTTTGTGAGCGCTATCGTGCTTACAGACACACACATATATATATACATATATACAAATTTTAACGAATGGTGTTTTTTGCTTCTGGGGGCTCCAAAACGAAAAGTTATCATGGTCTCGGGCTTAGGTCTTACCATGAGACCTATGGTAATAGCTTCTTCCCTATAAGGGAAATTCGCTAAAACAAAATAAACCGTTCAGACAAATATTTTCATATATTTTTTTACAATACAGATAAAAAGATTTATATTCCTAACTCATTTCTTGTCACAAGAAGGGCACATGGCCAATTCATTTTAAAAAGCAAAAGCAATGTAGTTACTTTTCTGATCCATCTGTGATTTGATTACGTTATTCAGAAACTTCAGAAATTAGTATGATTGTATATTTCCGATTGATAATTTTTTACCCTGAGTCGACTAACGAAGGTATCAGACAGTTGTGCCCAAGGACCATAGTAAAACACCGTTATCTGGCTGATAGTCCTGTTAGATCATAATTTCCCTTTCTTTGCTGCCCACAATCCTGGAAAAGACAAAAATATGTGCGTGAAAATGCAAAAATAGGGCCACTTGACGGCACGGGTATTGTATTCCTTTATTGATTGTAAACAATTTCACTTCATTTACGAATAAATTTGATTTTGTAAAAGCTTTCAATTTCCTGAATTCATTATGTAGTTTATTAAAGTATGGGTACTAAGTGTGCTTACACCTATAGAATAAACTTGTTTTTTTCCTCTGGGTAAACAAGAAGGCTGTTATTTTTTCTTTTATCGTTACTCATAATAAATTCATGTTTGTATGAAAAAAGAATTAGTATGTTTCGGATTCTGAAATTCTGTGTCCATCTTCAGCTTACTTACAACATATGATAAGGTTAATTTTGTTTTTTTTATTACATTTCTTTAAAGCATTATTATCTTTAAAAATAGTTTGGTAGAAAAATCCGAACTTGTTTTTGTTAGTAATACAAAAATAAAGAATAATATGTAAAGTTTTCTTAGATTGTTGAGTTTTTTATACCTTTTCTCTTAAACTTCCTCTTCAATCAGAGGCTGTCTTGTAGGTTTTGTAGTAACCTTTCAATCAATTGAAACCCCTAGGTTAAACCATATTTCAATCTCAATTGATTTATAATAAGAAGCAATCAGTAAAAAATTATCGTGAAACTGCAACATTAGTTACCTTGAGCTTCTATTGATTTTACCATTAGTATTTTAATCAGTAAAACATTCAAACTCACCTTTAATCGATTGGAGAAAGCAATTTTCTTCTAGCATTCTAGACCTTTCCACTAATACTTTTTTTTCTGTAATATGGTATCGGTATACTCTATAATAGCAATTTCTTTTTGTACTCCAGTAGGTCATTTTTACCTTATATTGTCGTTCTGCTTGTGTGTTCGACAGTTCTATGTGTTCGTATACTTGAATAGAGGCGTTCAATTCACTTTTTTTACAAGTATTTGTGATCAGACGGTCAATTATGAATTTAGTTGCAAAAATATCAACAACTGAAAAAGTTTGCCCGTTGTTTTTAACTTTTCTGCATTTAACGATAAGCATTTCAAGATCAGCAATAATATTGTATTCTTGAATCGTATCTGCCTCATATTCAAAATCCTGAACATGCATTATGTCCTTTAATCCATCAAACCATCGCTCGTGCATAACTGGAATAATGATAGTAAAATTATAATACGTTTAATTAAATCTAATATGAAATTGATTAAGCTGATTGTGGCTGATTCCTTCATGTTTTAAGAAAGAACAAGTGTGCTTGTAACTTTAAAATTTGTGGCTGTAACCTTTCTGGAAGTAAATCTCTTATCCGAAAAAAAAATGAGAAGTAATAACGAATATGAAATAGTCTACATACACTTTTCTACTGACCTAATCGTGTTGCAGGCACGGTAGTATCTTATTACTGGCCAGGGGCAAACCCAAAAATTGTGGTCAGAAAATTAACAAAACTCACACAAAAATCACCAAAAACTGACGTCAAAAGTAAAGCTTAATACTGTTATATCTACTTTTGTTAATAACTCTTAGTAGTTAAGAATGATGAACATAATTTTGAATTTGGAAGTAAAATGTCTATCAACGGAAACACTGTTATATCCATAACCGCCAGAATTGCGCCACTTGTACATAACTTCCCCCTCAGGAGACACTATCGTCCGTAACCGTCGTGCGTCGGCATCACAATAGTCAATACGTTAAGTTATCCTGCCAAGGAAAGATTTGCTTTGTGTGGAATGATAGTTAATGCTAATAATAAAATACCAAGCAATGACAATGAAATGGTTAATTAATAAAGATCACCTCTTACTAAATACTCTTTCTGTTTGCACTGTGAGTTAAAATACATTTTTAAGTTGCTACAAAGTACATTCTTTAATGATTTCTATGCTTTATTACTGGGATGGCTGAGCAAGGAATTGGATTGATATTTTAACAATTTGTTGGCCAATAGGCATCACAAGAAAAAGACGACATTGTAACGAAAAAAAGCATGTATAAAGCATGTAAAAAGCGTCATGTAATGTAATTGTAGTAACATGAAATGTATTTTTATTTTTTCGCCATCAAGCGAACATCCCAGCTCCTTACATTACAAAGTAAATGCCATTCAACAATAAGCTTTCTTGAAAAATGTCTCCAGACTTTAGATCAATTAGATTTAATGTGTTTGTGATGTGTAGTTCACACTGGAATTAGCGCAGTAAAATGTAACTGGTTAGATACTTAAATACTGTAATTTAATCATAATTAATCCTGGATCACACACATGATGATCGTTTGGATGCACAGATTGAATCCTGATTTTAAAAAGTACGGCAACTTGAAAATGTACCGATGAGTTTGAGAGCTATCGGTCAGTAAAAAATCATTACCCGATGCAACTATCATCTGAGAGTATACTGAGTCAATTTGAAAAGGATTTTATAGAGTAAACCTTTTTATTTTTCATTATTGCGCCAAGTCGCCTTTGCAAAAGATTTCGTTTTTAACACAAAACTCTGAATTTACATTGTTAAAAATATTCACAACGTACCTAGGAATAAATGAATTTAAACAACTACGTTGTAATAGAATTTAACAAAAAAAACCGTATTTTCTCTGTTCTACAATACGTTCCATAACACTATAAGATCATTCTAAAAGAGCATCGCTCTTACCATAACCAGCGTCGATATTGTAAGGGAAATCAAACATTTTCAATCGTCTTCTAGATACGAAAACAAGACTTATATTAAACAAGATACTTTATTTAACTGAAAGCTTTTTATTTGACATTGCCTTTTAAAGGTTCAACAAATAAGAACAAGCATTTATGTTCTTAATAGCCCATCAAAAAACTAAAAAAATGGCTTAACCTGGAAAAAGTTCTGTTAATTTTTAAACTTTGCACACATAATTAGAAGTAACTAAGGATGAAAATAACAAAAGTCCTGGAAAATATGTTGCGAACTGTAGTGGAAATTGACGGAAATAGGGTACTTTTTTGTTTTTTTCGTAAAAATCTCGAGAACCGTTGGTCGGAGGTGGAGACTTGAAGTGTAAAAATTAAAGTTTATTTCATTTGCTACAATAATGATGGTACTGTACATTTTTTTGTGCTCCTAACGGCTACCAAGTTAGAAGGCGCCAAAAATAAGGATTTTTTAAACTTTTTTTTTAACTCAAGCACCGCTAGAAGTACAAAGAAAATCTACAGTACCATTTTAGTAGCAAATTTAATAAAATTTATTTCTTACATTTAAAGTTTTTACCTCCGACAAACTGTTCTCGAGATTTTTTCCAAAATCAAAAAATTACTCAAAAAAGTCAAAAGAGCTCGCCACATATTTTCCAGGACTTTTGGTATTTTCATACTTAGGTACTACTTCTAAATATGTGCAAAGTTTAAAAATTAAAGGAATTTTTTCCAGGTCAAACCCTGTTTTTTTTAGTGTTTTCAACGCCAGTGGCATTTTTTAACGTTTTGATCGGGAACGGTCCAAGCCCGGGTCTTGTTACTATCCAACAGCGACCTTATGGCATCACAGCCCATTAACATAGCATCATAACTCATAGCCCAATGTAAAGGCAACTGGACCCAGTTTCGATCCTGTCAGGAATCGAACTGTCGACCCTCAGATTATGAGGTGAGCGCTTTACCCACTCGGCTATACAGTCAACTTATAGTTTTTACTGGACTATAAGAGTTGAAAAGAACAAACAGTGTAAATGAGGATCACTATGAGAAAAAACACAATTTGTTTGTAGAGTGGTCTGCAACCTAGAGCTTTTTATAGAACCAATAAAATATCCATAAGCATGGTATTGTGTTGAAACACAAGAAATAGGACAATAAACTAATTTCCTTACAATCTAGTTTGGGGTTGGATTATGAGTATGTAATAAAAAAGCAAGAAACTTTTAGCATTAATAGGACTCCCCCCTCCCCGAAATTAATTCCTGGGATCATGCCTGACTGACACTTTACTATAATTGCTAAATTTAAACATTTATTTCTGTTAAGTCCACGATTGAATATGAATAGATTTAGACTTACCAACTCCCTCCTTTTTTATAAAATCACCCTAGAAAATAAAAAACCCGATAATACATAAATTCATTTACATTCAAGTTCAAGTTACTTGCTATTTAACTAGCAGTAATCAAGGAGAGTCCAAATTGTTAAAATATTGATTTATAAAGTAAACTTATTTTAGTTCCGACATATAAGTTTGTATTAGTAAACATACCAATATTTTTGTATCGTTCTCTGATCAAAGCTATGCGTATAAAATTAACTGGAATTCGTGAGAAATGTTAGTGGGTGAGCACACTATAACAAGATGCAATAGTATATTTCGCAACAAGGGCCGAAAATTAGGTTTTGCAGGCTCGAGATCGTGTTTCAAATTCGAGACGAAGTTGAGAATTTGAAACGATCGAGAGCTGCAAAACCTTTTCGGCCGAGGTGCGAACACTATTTTTCACCACACTACACAGTTAAACATACCCTAAATAATTAAAAAAATATATTATTATTTTACTCAAAAACTAAACTTTGAGGTTATGAGCGTTGATACTTCTTTATCATGATTCAAACAAACACAGCTATGAAAATCATATGATCGCAACTATCCTGTCTTTGGAACCTATTGAATGCCGTACAATTATGTGATATTCTGATGTTGTTTCAAGCAATAAACGATCAGCTGACTTTCGGCCCTAGGGCCCCCAACGTTTTTGGTCCTGTGGCGGGCGGCAAACAGTGTGTTTCGGTCCGCGTTTGACGTTTGTAAAACAGGCGATTTCGTCGTAGTGTGGTGAAAACTCAGTTTTCGTCAAGAACTGTGGTATTATCAGAGGTGATTTACCTTTATCGAAAAGAAATACTATTGAAATTGTTGGATAAAACATTCACCCTAAGGATTTTATCTTCTTCCTGGTAGAGTAATCAAATGAAAACATATTTTTATTGTTGGATTCATTAATTCCAGTGAGGTCTTTGTGGACTAGGTTTGTTTGTCAAGATGTGCTTTACTTCATCTTTCTACTTGACTCGGTTATAACAACTACTGTTATAAAACGACTAACTGTTATAAAATGATACCGGTTGTATTATTGATACAGAGTACAGCAGAACTAAAATCAACTAGAAACTAAGTTAATTTACTAGGTGCCAATGATATCACAAATATTATGGCTATTTCAGTGTAGGAAGTGCTTTGAATTTATCATTAAAAAAATTAAGTCTATGAAGATAGTGCATGTCTTTGAGTGAAAACAAAACATTCTCAAAGTGCAATTCAAATAAATGAACAGCCCTGGACGAAAAAAGTAAATCAGTAGGTGTATTTTTGGATTTACAAAAAGCTTTTGACTGCTTGAATCATTCATTATTATATGAGAGGCTTTTCAACTTGGGACTCCAGGGCCCGTCTTTGGATTGGATCAAGTCATTTTTGCAGTCTCGGTCTCAAATAGTTCAAATAAATAATTTTCAATAAAAAAACACCATAGTAGAATTCGGGATTCCCCAAGGTTGGGGCCCATTATTTAAATTTTATATACAAATACTATTACTAGAACATTTTCTAATATTAAACTATCAATGTATGCGGATGACATAGCCATTCTTTTTAAAAATAATTCAATAGCTAACCTAGAAATTGACAGTTTTTTGCAGCTAACCAACCTATACCAGTACCTGAATAGTAATAACTTGCATGTCAATCCGAATAAGTCAAACAGTATATTTTTTAATACGAGAGGGAATAACGAAATATACCCTTTAATTTTTATGAATGATTTCGAACTTCCATGTACCACTGAAACTAAATATCTTGGATTAATTTTTGACGAAATTTTTTCTTGGTCTGACCACATTAATGCGCTATGTTCAAAATTATCTTCACAATTATTTTTGCTCCGCAGATTTTCTAAATTTCAAAACCCTTTTCTTATGAAGTTAATTTATTTTTCATTAATAGAATCAAGATTAAGGTACGGTATTACTCTCTGGGGGTCTACGTCACAGTCAAATTTTTTGCATGTTTTTAGATTGCAGAAAAGAGCTATCCGCATCATGGCGGGAGTGTGCAAGAGATCACCTTGCCGGGACATTTTTAAATCATTGGAAATTCTAACACTACCTTCAATTTATATTTTCGAAATTTTACAATACTATAAGTTTAAATCAACGACAGTAACAACCGGGGCAGATATTCATAATTATAATACCAGGCAAAGGCACCATCACAGGCACACTCAACATCGATTGGAAATAACCGCATCACTACCGCAAAATATTGGACCTAAACTGTACAACAAGCTACCTGAAAATATTAAATTAGCAAATTCAGAAACAAAATTCAAAATTCTCTTAAAGAAACACCTTTTGGAGCGTGCCTGTTATTCTATAAGTGAGTTCTGGGAGTAAGTTAAGTGTTGAATAAACTACATAAGATACATTTGATAAATTAGCCATAAATAGAAGAATTTAATTTTAAGTTTGACGTTTGTAATACAATTATTGTAAAATTGTCCTACTAAAAAAAAATTTGATTTTGATTTTAACGAATTGGGAAATCAATCTTCCGTTTCTTCAGTTGGAAAATTAACAGATAAATATATATTTAGTGATACTCACATATAGTTTCGAGCAATCTATCTTTTCTATCTTGGATCGGGCAGTGACCACTTCTACCTCATCCTCTTTCACCTAAAATTCGTCAATAAATAGTATATCATAACGCTGCTAGGCCGGTAAGTTCTGTTTTACCGGACGAATATGATAAGTTCCCGCGCGAGCCGAGGTCGAGTGTGGGATTTTCATGCGATTACGGTCAAACATACCGGCCATATAACGTACGATACTTTTATAATACTAAACAGAAACAAACATAGGTATTGTTAATCATAACACATTCCCTTCATAAACACTAATTTTTAAATTTTTCAAACCTAACCTATAAAAACAAACATTTGCTACTCCTACCAGTGCTGCCACTACATTCATCTAAAATGAGTAGAACATGCATGCATTAAACATCGGTTTGTATCAATCAGCGATTGTTTATTTCCGTTTCCTATAATCGTAGTCCAGAAAACTTTTCAGCCTAGACCGGAATGTTTTCTGGACTGATGTCGGCAATGGGTAACTTCCGAGCCAACAATAAAGAACAGAAATCAGAAGTTTCTGTACCAGTATAATGAAAACTATTTTATGGCTTTATTTAAAAATAAATCTCTATATTTTGCGGCACATGTTATATTGATATACGACCATTAAACATTATTCACACAATCTTGGTTGTATTTATGACATGTTGGCATAGTTATTTTAAAATAAAAAATACATTTTAATATCATACGAGATAGTTATTTCTTGATACCTCTAGCCCGGACATTATGTATCTGATTTTTAGATAGCTAGTCCAAGCTATATATATATTTCCTATTTATATATGGTTACCACCTTTAACGTTTAAGAGTATTCTACTCAACTAGGTATTTTATTAAGTTTTTTCTCCAGTAAAAATATATATTACATTAATACCTCTAAATGTGCTCTGTATGTTTTGTATACCTTTATAATTTCTGTGCAGCAATATTCAGCATTCGTTTCTTTAAATCCAATGGTGTAAAGATTGGTTTCAATTTTAGAAACTGCAAACATATTTTCAATTTTACTTTTATTGCAGGTTGTTACCATAAAGTCATCCAGGGTTATATACTCATTATTGTACCCATAACCCTGTACTAGAATAAGAAGGCTATAGCGCTCATTCCTTTCGTTGTTGTGATTTTTGTTGTAAAATATCTTGCATATCATACGGAATTTGCCCACTTGATCCTTGTGGTTTGTAATAGTTTCAAAATTATCATCAAGTACTTTATCAAACTCCTCACTGCTATACCCGCTTATTTGCAGATTTCTTGATGAAGCCCACATAAACACTGGAATAAATGAACGATTTAGTCATAATTTAGCAAATTGTTTATTCAGATCTCCTGTTACAGTAAACCGAATAAAATATAACAACTAACCGGTCTGGGACTTGGAACACACGGCATAACATACCTTTCTCGAAAAAAAGTTTTATTATTTCAGTGACGTGACGCCAGGGAATGTTATTAAGGAAAAATGTTTGGATAATTGGCATAACCGCCTCCAGATTTCATAAAGGGCTACATGTAGCGACTTACTGTAGCGAAGTTACATCGGAAAGGTATTTCTGAGAATTAACTGAACTCTGTTTTAACATTTTTCATGTTTAACTATTGCAATATTTTAAAATAGTTAATTCATATGTTACTAGAGGCTTGAATTGGCTAAAATCCCCTAATCAAAATAGGGGGAAATTTAAATCACAACAATCCTTCTTTAATATGTTACAAAATACCTTCATAGTAAACGGGCTTTTAAATCCCCCATATGATAATTTCTAGCATACGGCTTTAAACTGGACTACATTATTGCATGTTTCTGTGTAAACAAAGCAACCTTTTTTAGATCCCAATGTTATTAAAATAATATATATTAAGTTATTTCCCATTTTATAATATGTTTGAAGAAATTTCAGTGTTTTTACTGAGTCCTTGGGATCAAGACCTACAATTTGAGCCCTCTCTCATCTCATCAAACACCCATAATTTCTGCTAAAAATTTCCTTTAGGTAATTATATACATATATTGGTTTTACAACGAAACGAGTTCCTAACGATATGCAACCTAAACGAGTACATTTATCCACGACACAAAAAACAATTAAATACACTCATCAACGTTCTTAATATAATTATTTCTGTATTTTATTGTAACTTTTCTCACTTTATGTTACCTGCTCCTTTTGTGTGTTCTTTGTATTCCGTTGCATAGTCTTTAAGCTCTTTGTATCCAAGGCAATCCTTTGTGGTTAACACCTAAAAATAATGGTTATTCAGAGATAGCACTATGAACAGTTATTGTACTGCTGTATATTTTATACTGGGATCATACCAATTAACAAACTGTTAAATGTTGCCATCGCCACACTTGCGCACGTAGTTCTTGAAACGTTTTTTAACTTTCATAATGTAAGTCAAAACTAGAGTTTATTAGAGTGCAAAAATCACACTATCGTGTACAATTTAGTCTTAACTAGTTAATAAAAGTAATATACTTGCCATAAGGAAAGTAATAAAATGGTTGAGCATTTTGCGATGTTGATTACGCTTTGCCAAACATCGAAGTAAATTGTGACGCAGGTGTACTAATTACCTTGTACATGTGTTCTGCACATAAATTAGTGGTGTAAGGGAATCATCTGCATTGTTTAGAGAACAGTAACTCCAAAATACAATATTTAAAAACATATAATTTATATTTTAACCTACTTTTTGAAGCATTTTTTTTACACTTCCGTTTGATAACCTATATCTTTTTATAAGATTAAACATTGAAATTCTAGAAGGCTAAAAGGGACAGGCCTTTGGGATTTTAAGAACACGAATAGCCTATAAAACTTACCTGGCATTCAAAAAAATATATATGTCCCAAAGCTTCTTGGCGTTAAGATGTTTTATTTAATGATGCTTAAAGGACAAACAGACAAAGAGAGAGAAACACATAGATGGAAAGACATACATTCATGTACTCAATTTTTGTCAATGTCAAAAATGCATCTCTGAAATGAAGTATTGTCGCTAAAAAGGATCGTAACATTGAACTCAGCATAGGCTATCATATGAATGGAAATCATGGGTCACAGTACCACTTTCATATAAAAAATGAGCTATTTTAAAATGAAGGAACCAAGTATCCGACTGGAAATTAACATATATTAAAATCAAGCAAAAATTTCATACAATATATATTGACCAGCAACGTATGTATGTCTAGCACTATTTTGAGATTAGGAGTTATTTTATACGATTTCTTTGGAAGGAGTATGTTAAAATAAGTTACAAAAACTGCCCTTTGCTGAAAACGAACCATGATTGTTTAATGAATTACGGCATTGTAATCCAACAGGAAAACTAATTTGAAATAATGGGTCTAATGATATTTTTGTCTTTGATAAAGAATTTTGAATTCGATACGATAGACCCAATATAGTAGCTGAAAATGACTGACCAGTCCAAATGAAGTACTAACTTCCGAAAAATTGTTCGGAGTGGTCTGGGATGTATAAATGAGAAAATGCAGGAAAAAATGGGAGGGGGCTGGGGTTATTGAGGAACAACCGGTATTTTACGGGTATATAGGTATTTATTTATTTTTTATTTTACGAATACCGAGGTCCAGTTTTAATGAAACAAAGAAGTTTACTTAACAATTAATTACAGATTTATAGATAACCAAGCTGAAAGTAACCGGCTTCGTTAACTCGTATTACAGAATAAAGTTAATTTTTAATACTCTTTCTCTTACTAGAACTTTTGTTCCCAATCTACCCGTTCAATTACAAGAGGGGATTTCGGGAGTAAATAAACGATTCCGTCAGTTTTCTCTTAAAGTTTTACTACAGGGCTAGGCAGTGAATGCCCCACTTAATATCTATGCATGTTTTAGCAGGAAAACCAAATTCGCGATACCTTTAAAGCATAAAAAATGCGGTTTTTTATCAGCAGCACAAATTTGCCTCGACCCAAAAAATGGAATCTTTTTGAGCAGCAGAAGCTTTTTTAATGGAAACACTTCTTAAGTGACTTATCGTTAAAGAGTTTGTCACTAGAAATACAATACCACGAACCTGAGTTTGATATCATTCCCCTAATCAAAATAGCAATTATGAAAAAGTTTTAGAAGGGCAATTCAGCTTAAGTGTAGAGTCCGTTTAACATTGGAACTCGTTGCAGAGGGCTAACCGAACTCAGAAATCCCTCAAAAAGTCTCAAAAGTAAACTTTTTTGTGTGTCACAACATTTCCACGATCCCCAAACCAGCAATAGCCGGTAGCCCCGACTATTTAGGGTATTGTAGGGGTAGCCCCAACTTTTTTAAAAGTTAGAGTGGCTCCTACTTTTAGAAAGTCCAAACTCAATGTTTTTGTTGAGAGAAATGCAATGGTGTAAACCCTTGGTCAATACGACATCCTTAACTAAAATTACAGGCATTTAAACATATGAAAATTGGTAAACATGTTACCAAATATTTAAAGGTCTGCAATTTTGTTTATGGATGTCATAATGACCTCGGGTTTGCACCATAGCGTTCCTCTTGAAAAATTCTTCAAAATGGGGGGCTACTGCGTTGGTATTTATATTTAAAAATTTAGGCTTCCTCAAAAGCCGGGTGTGGGTGTAAAGTATTTTATTTAACAAAACGTTCACTTTGTGTCGTATATTGTATTTTCAGTTTGGTTTGCTTCCTTGATCCCATTTATTTTATAGGATAGGGTGTTCACATAACTTATTTTACCAATCACAATTTTCTAAATGGCTTCCATTTTGGTCAGGGGTGTGATACCATTGACTATGAAATGCATAATCAATGGTGACACCATCATCTCATTTGCATCACTGAATGTCTGTTGACAAACCCTTAAAAAAATGCGAATTCCACATGTTGGGGGCATAGGTGGATACGTGCTACTGATAAACAGGTACAGTTTTTTATGTTGTGCCGAGTTTGGTTTCAAGATGTAATTTCATTAAAAATTTAGTGGTGGTATCCGCACTTTTGTCTAACCTGTATGTCAATGTTAACCTCAATTGATATTTATAGTATAAGGCATTAGATTAATGGCACTTCTTAGCACTAGATAAGCAAGAGACGTACACTATACACATACAAATCAGATCTGTGCATATCATGTTAACGTAACATTTCCATTAGTGAAGGTGATAGCTATGTATCCGGTAACGACCACTCGCTACCCTCATTTTATATTGTGCCATAGTGACGTCGAGATCCCAGGTCGTGTATAACATGTTGCCATCACATTTCCATTAGTGACGGTAATGGCTATGTATCAGGTAACAGCCACTTGCTTCCCTTGTGTTATCATGTGCATACTGAGGATTGCAGCTAAATTATCAAACTTACTCAAAATAAAATTCCAAGGAGTTCTTCAGTATCCATTGTTAGTATTTTTGTAAAATGTTATGACAAAAATACACTCTATTTAGACTGTGAACAATGATTACACCTTAAATCTATTTTACTTAACAAAATACATTTAAGTTATATATTAAAGTAAATATAAATATGTAAAAATATTCTTTATTTCCCAAACAGAGTACATGCTTTCCATGTAAAACGAAAAAAAAATGTTTTCACAAATTGCAATATTGTAGCAAGACTGACCCTGAAAAACATGAAATGATTATACACGTTCCATTTTTAATTAGCCTCCAAGACTAATTAAACAAAATTAAGAAATTGTTTGTAAATAAGAACATTTGGAAAATAAAAAAGATAGAAGGGAAACAGTGGAATATTTTGAGTTTTTAGGTGATTATAGTCGACCAGCTTTGATAGGTTTTAGTTATGATTCTAGACAAAAAATTGACCAATGATCCAGCTACTGAGCATACCATGGAATATGGTATGGGTTCAAAATCAAGACTCAGAGGCAGCCTTAAAAAATCACGTAATTGCGAGGAAAGGAAAATTATTATAGACTGCAGAGTGCTTTTAGTATATATATTTTTGTAAGTTAAAAGATTAAATAATTTATATAAGCCACTTAGTTTAGTTTATTTAATTTTAAATTTACCATCATGTTCATTCAGTGTTGGCGAAAAGTTCTAGACCTTTACTTCACGTCGTCGTGCGTCGTTAAAAGCAACCAAAAATCCTCTACGACGACAAGCTCAGTGCGAAATTTAACAAGTTGAAACTGAAAAAATGCTAGTTCAAAATATAATTTTGCAGCTGCGGTGATTTAGGCACCTTATAATAAGGTCGGCGTACGGTGTGAACAATTTTAAGTGGGTTATTTAACAGTATTAGTAAAGCTATTTGCATCTTCTTGCGACACAAAAATATTGTTCAATATTTAGCTCAACCTTTCTACTTAAGACTGCTTAATAACTTAAATAAAAATGCACCATTATTACCTTTTAATGCATAAAATAAGTCGCACGTCCTCAATTGTCTTCGCTTAGGGATCATCTCCGACTCTTATTTCGTAGTCAAGAGACTTTTTCTTAACTTATTCTCGATATCTTCTGGCATAGATGACTGCTTTACGTTAGTTGGCTAGCCGACTCGGTGGAGTTGAGAGACTTCCTTTGCCCTACTGAACTCTATTGTCGGTGTCCTCACATGTAACTCAAAGCTTCTTTTGTACTGTTTAATCTCGCAAAGAACATGAAAAGTTAGTTTTTCCGTCTTTACCCTACTTTTCTTCGTGGTTCAGATTGCATTTTGCATGTTAATACAGTGTGGGAAAAAAATTCCCGGAACAGCTTAAATTTTTTTAACCAAGATAGATACAGTAATACAGTTTTGTTTCCAGATATTTATCAAAATAAAACCTACATTTTTAAGAAATTATCGATTTTCCGCTCCTCCAGGGGGACGGCCCACAAGGAGTAAGAAGAAAATCTTTAAAGGAAGCATAGGTTGAGATGTACATCAAATTAAAGGCCTTAATTGGTAGAATACAAGGCCGCAGTTTGGACCGCAAAAGGTTCGTCCTGGCCTAAATGACAGCTTAAAGTTTCCATTTCTGTACTAATTCAAAATCTCTGAAATGGTTTAGTAAGTTTTTCACCACCCTAGGCAGGGTAATAATCCTTTCTACTTAGATACCTTTAAAAAATCAACCTTTTTAATAGATTATTTGCTTCCTCCCATCTCAGGGGGTCGGCCCGCAAGGGGTAAGATAAAACTCTAAACACAAGCGTAGTTAGTTATTTACATAAAATGCTTGGCCTTAATTAGTTAATTAGACTTAAGGTCAATCATAAACAAAATTGCAACGATTCAAAATTTTGATGCCTAGGGACTACCTAAAACAATCAAACTTCCGGTTGCACTTGAAAACATGAAACAATAAGATCAGAACTTCGAATTATGACTGAGATAAAATTAAACCATATATTTTAAAACAATGACTACCTTGTCCTGATCATATGGTCGCAGGTTTTCAAACCTAACCGGAAGTCGCTCCTGGGATGGTAGGAGGTAGATAATTGGCTGAAAAGGTATATTTTTAAGATAAGTATAAAATTATTACCCTACCTATGCTGGGGAAAATCTTACTAAATAATTTTTGGACTTTGAATAAGTACAGAAATGGAAATTTTAAATGACTCTAATTTCGGTCAGGGCGAACCTTATGGGGTCCGAGTTGAGTTGGGGTCAGAGTCTGAGGCGTTGTATTCTATTACCTAAGCAATTTAATTTGATGTACATCTCAACCTATGCTTACATTAAAGGTTTTCTTCTTAAGTTTAGATTTTCAAGTAAGCTTATGTCATACGGTCAACATAAATAGTTATTATTACGGTTTATTTAATTTTGAATTTAAGGGCTCTTCCGTCTTTTATATTTGTATAGCCTAGCAGTAAAAGTATAACATTATTATCAGTTTCAAATGCTAATAAAACTTTCACTGCAGACTTTGTGGCCAAATAAAACTATTTAGAATTTTTTTAAACTTTGATACCGTTCTGGACGGTATCATAAAAAGGGGAAAAATCTCCATATAAAGATAAAATAAAACAGCAATTTATACTTTCTTTTCAGGTTTTGCAATGATCCTCACAGTAACGGAACTAAAACTATTCTGAAGCGAAGCCACTTCATGAGTTATAGGTCGAAGCTTTTATCCTCTAATGTTTAGTAAACTGTTTGAACTGCTCTTTATACCTTTTTATCATTACTGTCTGCGCATATTATTAATATGAGTCAAATTACTTTTTGCATGGTAAATTATACACAAGCATGGCTTAAACATCTGTTTTCCCTTTCTTTTTGTTTGCTCTAAATTTACCCATTGCCTATACCAGACCAGAACACACTTTCTGGCCTAGGCCAGAGAGATTTCCAGGCCACGATTACAGGAAACAAAAGTAAACGATCAGCCGATTTGCAGCAAACCGACGCGACGTTTAATGCATGTTCATAGGATACTTTTTAGAGGAATGTAGTGACAGCACTTGCAGCAGTAGCAAATTTTTCTTTATTATAGGTTAGATTTGAAGAATCGAGAAACGTAGTGGTTAATGCAAGGAATGCGTTATGATTAAACATATATTTTTCTAGGTAGTATGATACATTCTAAGTCACTTACGTTACACTGCCTGCATGTTTTACCGTACTCACATGAAAATCCCACACTCGCCTCCGGCTCGTCCGGCAAAACAATACTTCCCGGCTTAGTAACGTAATATACTATTTTAGTAAGATTTTTTTTGCCTCGACTTGCAAGTCAAGTTTTTTTATATGGTGATGCTAGCCGATCACTGAATGACATTTCTTAAAAGACATAAGTAAACCTTATTAAAACAAACAACCGTGCGTGTTTTTGTATTTTCGACTGCCGAACTATACACCAAAATTCTGTTACATCAGAGTAGCTAAGCCCATGGTTTTATGTCAAAATAATAACACAAAAAGGCATATTATTTATTACTATGAGGAATAAGTAAAAAGTCTCTCAAACGAAATCGATATTATTGCACTCTCCGAGATAATAAACATGTTTAAGCCTTTATTAAAACCGAGCTGCGAATTTGAAAAATAACTGCCCTATTCAGAGTTCATCAGAGATTAGATTTGATATACGCTGAATTATTTTTGTGATAATCAAGCGTTCAAGTTGTAGAGAGAAATTATTGTTTTGTCAACGTTTTCGAATTTGAGTTCATAGTTGAAATATTTTTTTCGAGACGAAACCAAAAATGTGACCCGTCAAGGGAAAAGGAACCTCTTCCCAGACAAAATATTACAGGACAGCAAGATTTAGAGGATAGGGTAAAAAATCACATTTTCTCATTTTTTATTGTTTCTTACTCTATACATGTTTCCAAACAATATTTGGTCCATCTAACACTTTAATTTAACTTTTAAAATGGAAAAATAATTTTTTTCTAAACCTTTGAAATTTGGGCCTTGACTTGCCTAATGCTATTTTAACGCTTTGAAGTTAAGAAAACCCAAGAGCTCTGTGAGGAATAAATGCAGGACTTGCTAAGGCCTGATCCAGGAATCAGAATATGAAAATGTACAGGATCTTTCAGAAGAAGTAATTGACGTCGTAACTCCTGGCCCAAGTGAAGTTTCAAAAACTAAAAACATGTCCTAGAAGGTCAAAAAATAAAAAAGTAAAAACTCAGACACCAAATATAATGTATATTCTTAAGGTTAATCGTAATAAATTCTTATTTGAGTATAAAATAATAACTAAGAAGCCTTGGAACGTTAAAAGTGATTCGACGAAATATCGGGTAGGCGAGATACTGTTATGTGTTTGTGTATGTGTATGGAGTGTTGTGTGTAATAAGTATTTCAAGAACAATTTGACCCGTTGGAATTCCACCTTTTCAATTAAACATTAAGGTGCGTCTGTGAACGCAGCTTTAGACAAACAGCCCCGCTATTTAAATTTACCATGGTGAGGGACGCCCAAGAAATACTAGGTCTGAAATAGCTAAGAACTACAAAATCCAAATTTCTTAACCGATTTTAACGGTTGTGATGAATATTTTAAGGTTTACCATACAATAAAACATGGTAGGTGCCAAACAAAATTACACCAACGCACGTCTGAAAAGTAAAAATTGGTTAAAATCGGTATTTAGGTACTAAATATAAATATCTTCAAGTTTTAAGTTTTACACAAAAAGAATAATGATACTATTGTAAAAAATCCCAATAAATCTAATTATGTAAATTTCTAAAAAATCTCTTTTACAAAAAGCGTTATTTTTTTAGTTTACGAGCTTTTACGCACTTTATGAGCTGGGAACCGAGCTCTGCTCGGGGGACAATGGTGTGTTTATGAACAGCTGGAAGATTATTTTGTTTACATTTCCGTTATAATTCAGTAACCAACATGGTAACTTATTTGCCCCTATGTTAAAGATATTCCACTTTAAATTATAGTTTTCTAAAAATGTTACGTTTCTACAGCTAATTCAACCACATAGGTGAACTTAAAAATTAAAACTACACCTACGTGCAAAATTTTATCATAATCGTTAAAGCCGTTTTCGAGATAGGATTGAAAAATAAATGTACAAGAATTGCTCATTTGATGTAATATGATACAACTATAAAAGGTGAAATTTCAGTCCCCTGAACATTCAGCTAAACAATTATCGTGAGTCATAAAAATATAAATTGGAATTATGGAAAAGGTGCGAGAGTCTGACAAGTTTCTCACACAATTTTCTACACGCAACGATGACATTATTTAGACCTTTAAATGGGTAATGATCCTTTATAAAATTGTCTTGCATCATTACAAACTACTATTATAACTACCATAACTACCACACTACTACTACTACTACTACTACAACTACCACTACTTTAACCACCATACCACCATACTATAACTACTATCATTCGCCATTTACTCACTTCTTAGCTCACTATTACAAAAACTGTTTTAACTTGAAGCTAAATAAACAACAATGTTGGGGACAGCACGCAAGGAACGTTTACTAACAGGTATATGCGGGGAGGCAAGGGTACACCAGGGCTACACAGATTTGTATGTCTTAACCAACTTGTAATCAGATATGCATGATTATTAGATTTAAGATTGTAAATTTGACTATAGTACTATAACAAAGCTTTGATTTAATATACGCAGAAATGGTACTGAGTTTTCTTCAATCTTGAAAACAAATACTTTAACCAGTGATAAACAGATGGTTGGATAAAAGATTTATTCGCTTGGTTAGTAATGAAAAACGGGGAAGGTGGCGGCGGAATATTTGGAGTTCTATGATTGATAGCGGTAAGACAGCTTTGACAGGTTTGTGTTTAATGATTCGAGATTTAAAGTTGAGTGATGATTCAACTTCAACTGAATTATAGGAATTCAATCTCCTGTGGTGAAGATCTTATATTTTAATCTATTTTTAATCATCTGTTTTTCTTTTACGATTATTTTACTAACTCAAACATTAAAGAATCGTGAATTCTGAATAAATTCGGCGAACCTACGCATAGTATCATTTAATTTGACAAAGACTTGACAGTTGGTTCTATCAACTTTTTTCAGAAACTTTTTTATAAAATTTAGCTAAAAGAGTAATTCATTCGGGGTATTTCCGGGGTCAATTTTTGGTACACATTCGGCTGCATTATCAAGGGGCTGCCAAAACATGAGGTCCCTTGTCAAGAACGCTATAAAGTTACCATACGAAGGGATATTACATTCCAGCTCTACCTCTCTAGCATTTATATTCTTATAGTTTTGCCCGTGTTTTCGGAAAGCCTACATATCTTATTTAACTGTATTATATTTTCTCTATTTTTTAAGGCTATTTCAAAAATATTAAAAAGATAAAAGCTATTTCGTTTTTAAGTACGCCTTTGACTTATATTTTTTATTAAGTTAGGATCAGGAGTTACTCCTGCGTTAATCCTCAGAGAGACGGTTTATTAAATTAGTGTAGGCCTGTCATATAGGCCTACAAGAGGTAGGCAAAATGAGGAATGTATATTAAAGTAATATATTTTTACATAAAAACAAATCATGATGTAATTAATTATTATCATCCGGTGGCAGATGATACTTGCCCGTTTCAATATTCAGTTGAATTAAATTAAACATTTTGTTCAATTCAGTGGTTTTCTTTTATTTTCAATATTAACACTTTACTGAATTTCCCTTCATCAAGTGGGTCAAACGTTATGTTGACTAAATTTTCATCTAGCCCTGTGAAGGTCAAAGACTTGTTAGGAGTTATGTTTTTATTTGTTTGACTTGGAACTTTAAATTTGTTTTAACGTTGAAAATAATTTAAAATGATTTTCTAACGGACAACGGACGATACAATTTAGTTGAGTGATTCCTCAATAACAGAATTAGTAGCGTTTAAACTCTCAATAGGCCATTGAACTGTGATACCGTAAAAGTGTAATCTAACTTTTGCAGTTGAGGACGGAGTGAATGTTGCAGATGTCATCGGCAGTAAATTGAATGCAGACGAATCAGACAGTGATATCTCTGGGGCTTTATTGTTCTCCAGTGCCACTGTGCTTTTGTAGTAAAACATTTTTTATCCTCCTTCACATCAAATGGTTAGATTGAAAAAGTTAAGAATATACACTTGTATATACCATTGAGATTGCACCTTAGTTGTTATTCATCTCTTATTTTCACCGTCACTCAATGTAAAAATTTTTCAATTGTTCCCCAATAATAAATGATAATGACTTATTTCTTAATAAAATGCATTGCTTACTCAATTAACATTCATTTATTTCTCTTAAATGATAAAATTACTGTCTGTTACACGAATAACACATAAGTTATAACACATATAACCTATCTTAGAGCTCATTCATTTCCACCATCTTTCATTTAATTTCATAACAAAAATGTCATTGCAAGTTGCGTTTTTTCCCTGGGTTTAAAGTATTTTCTACATAAAATATTTGTTTTATTTAAAATTGCTTAGTGATACAAATAGTTGTCCTAAAAAATAAGCTACATCGACGGAGCTTATAACACCTACCCAGAAATGTGAAATCCCTTAGCAGACACTCCGGGTTTACGCTTGACACTTGTTTAACCTTAAATCACTGAAAAATCTCAGTTTTACTTCATTATCGGCTTGCCTCTTAAGCTCAAACAAAGTTCGTTTAAACATGTTTGCCAAAGGTATAACGCATAAGCTAAATATCCCATTTTTTCTTTGTGCAAGAGCCAATAGTTTTGCACTTTTTTATTAATGAACAAAGGTTTATGTCTGTACAGTGAACCAACTTTATATATAGAGGTGGTGGATATTGCGGGGTGGATGAGCTTTAATATAGAGAAGAACGTTTACATGTATGTTAAACTAATAATATAACGTTGCTAATATTATTTAATGAAGTAAGTTTTAATTTCTTGTCATGAGGCTTAAACAAAATGATTTATTGATGCCGTAGGAAATTTACTGAGTATGCAGATCTGATTTTGATTACTTAATTTGAAATAATTTTAAACTAATACTTTATTGTAAGATGTTGTGTTACGTACCACTATAATGATACTTGCGACCTTCACAATCATCTAGTATTGTATATGTTGCTAGGTTTCTTTGATTAAAACTTTGATTTTTAATATAACAGTGACCTTTTTATACAGGATAGACTTTGTATACAAAAACCCTAATATGCATTTTCTAAATAAAAGAACAAAACAGTTAGTAGAAATGCAACTCTAACTTCAACGTAAACATTATAAGTAAATAAAATTTACCTATGCAATTTAATTTATTGTGTTTCACCCTGTGGCATTATTTACTCATTGTCTTTGATAATTTTTCTGATATATGCGTTTTTAATAATACAACAATATAAATAACGGGAAAATATTTAAAGGCAATGTGGCTACAACCTGACACATACCTAATATAAATGTGACTGCAGTGTGTTATATCCCGTCGTGGGTCTCTGTCGTCATACAGGTGCATTGCTGTGGTGCATTATGATACAATACGGGGGAGCGAGTGGCTGAAGCTGAGACGGCGGAGACAGTTAAATTACACTCCGTGAACTTGTAATCCCCGAGCACACGTCGACACGAGGTGACTTGGACCGCCCACCTCTCCTTCATTCCGAACTACGTCAAAATAAACGATGCGTGTACAATAGTTGAATGACACCGAAAATGCATTCGTTTTAATTTTAATGAGAACTTGATTGAAATAGTAAATATTCATGAATGTTAGTTCTTCTTGAAAATGTATTCGATGTACGGTTGAGACTAAACCTTTGTCAACTTATCACGCATTGAACATTGAACATTGAATAAACAGTATTTTGTAATATCACATAGCTGTAATAAGTATGTTTATTAAGCTAACAAAGTAGTTTATCGACGGTCATACATTCCATCTGGAGGGATTTACTATCTACACAAGTTTTTTGAATTTACAAATCACTGCGGTGATTTGTTGCATTCTATTGAATATGCACTGTTGAATAATACGTTCATAGGACGTCCTCATAATTAGACTAGTTCGTAATTAATAAACCAGGCAAAAAATTATTGTGTTTCGGATCCCACTTTAAAATGTAGGTCCCTTAGTTGTCATTGGCTGTCGGACTATTAATTAATAGTCCTTTCCACGGAACATGTCGGCCTTAGTCAGTAATAAGACTACAAGATCGTGCCACAGTCATCCTTCAGTCATCTGCCATTCATACTGACTTGGCTTGAATGCCTACCTGGGCCATTTCAAGAAAAATAAAAATTATAAAGCTGTTTATTTATTTTACTGTTCTTTGTTTTTGTGTGTTTAACTCTATAAGGATCGGGAAAGATTGCTCAATTGGGTACACATTAAATATTGCTAAGTTCTGTAAAAAGTTTGCTGTTAGTAATTCTATATGAGCTGATATATTTTAATGAAAGAAATAGTCTCTTTTTTGGGTATAGAATTTATGCATATACTTCAATAGGAAGTTTGTTACACCGCTATCGTAAATGAAGTCATAGGTAGCTGTAATAATACCGGGCGTCCAAAAGTGATTAGCACAATTCCAAAACTAAACCAGTCTGTTATTTCTCAACATATTGCTGCTCTAGCTAGCTGTATTTTTGTTGTATCAACCAAATTACAAAGTTTAATTTGATCAGTGATTTTTCTAAAGTTTCACCTAAATCCATATTTTATCAAAAATTAAAAATGTACAACCAAAACCTGAAGATATGAAGAGGGAGACCAAACCTTATCGCTTGGTATTTACAACATATGTGCTTGCTCGCACATGAGCCGACTTTTTGGTCTCGGATCTTTCTCACTGATAATGAGACTTTTCACACCTGTGGTAAACTCTTTTCATCGCTGAAGCAGGTTGTGACCTAAAAGTAGATTCATCAACTATACGAGTAAGCATATCTGTTGCGAATACCAGGCTGCGAGGTTTGGCTTTGGGTTACAGTTGTAAATTTTTATTTGTTTATCATTTAGATTCAGTGGAAACCTCAGCAAAAATTATTAATTATTAGTAAAAATAAACTTTGAAATGTGATCGATAAGACAAACAAAGCTAGAAAATCATAAGTTGAGAAGCAACAGTCTGGTTTTTAGTTTGAAATTGTACTAATCATTTGTGTACACCAGTTATAAATAAGATAATTTATAAAATAATAAAATAGGTGATTCTTAGCGATGATTGCACCAGTATTTTAATAGAGTTCTTCCTGTATGTTGATTATGATTAATCAGCTAATTAATATTATGAATTTAATATGCTAAAACTATTGTAATATAGACTAAAATTCTAAACTTAAAGTGCTCTGTGGCTTGATTTTGACAACTATTCAATCCCTAAAACAATGCCTACCCTAATTGATAAATTTTAATCAAAATACCGAACCCTATGATCACACAAGTGGGTAGCTGACAGGCAGTCTGTTGTATCAGATCGAGCAACATCCCAGCAGACAGTGGGGATTATGTGGTGACACCTGTTCTGCATTTAATCACCTTAAGTCAGTAACGTGCGAATACCTTTTAATAACAAGGCATATTACGTACTATCAAAATAGGAAAACAATAGGAATTTTACCTGAGAATAATATATTTGACTTTTAATAGGACAAGAGGTTCTTCATAAAGCTACCTGATTATAAAATAAATGCTCGAATTCGTTTAAACCAAACAAATATATAATTTCAATGAAGCACTTGACTGGAAATGTTGAACTGACAATGATAATTAATGAATTCCGGACACTGTTCATATTATTTCTATGCATATTAGTTCTAAATTATTTGCCTATCTTAAGGTAATTAAAGCAAATAATTTAAGGAAATACGAGTAGAAAGGGAGGCTTTATCTCATACTCTCCTGAAGTTTGTAATAAAATAATCTTCTTTGCCTAATCTTAAATTATATTCTTATTGAAAAACTCTTCAAAATTCTCTGACTTATGATATATTTTAAACAATTCTTGGAAAAAAGCATGTGACAAATTATTAAGTGTTTAACCAAAAGTTAAAACGTCTGTTTAACTATGTCCACAAATTACTTATTAACGGAAATACCTTTAGTGAGATAAACCATTCATGGTGTTTTCAAAACAACGAAGACTGCGAAGACCTCGTATAAGACCTTGCTGAAACGCCAACAAGAATAACTTCCCTTTGGCCTGTCTAATCATCACTTCTGTTGGATCGATGTTCAGCGTGTATTTTATAGCATTGCGTGTCCTCAGGAATCCTCTTTAGACATTTAGGATTTATCTAGCACTCAACTGCAATAACTGCCCTCTAGCAATTTAGGTGTTCAAAGAAAAATTTTGACAATTTCTTCGACAGTATAACGCAGATGCGATGGAGCATTACAGAAATTTCTTGTTTCCCTCTAGTTAGACTAAACTGGAAATCGCCAATCCTTGAATAATACCTAAAAAAATATTGAACTGTTGTTACTCTTTGCCTTTCATCTTTAACCTTATAGTTAATTAAGTGTAAAATGGTGGGTTAAGGCCACTTGTCAAGGGCCTATAAATTGAACTAGGTGACCAACGGGCACCAGGGGAGGCACATGGGCGGCGTCCATGGGCGATTGGCGTCTAACGCAATGAGTGTGAGATATTTAGGTGGAAAGGAAATGAGGAGGAGGTGCACACATCTTTGCGGAATCAATCGTTGCAGGGGTTCTACTGATAAGGAGGATCACTCGACACAGCTTTCAAGTTTCGGACACTCGTATGACGGAGATGCGGCCCGGCGGACACAGCGAACAGTTGCGGTAGCGGTTGTGACCAAACACAAAAAATTCTTCTAATTGTACATTAATCTACTTTTTACCAATTAGGTTTATGTTGACCGAGTTTGAGTTTTGAGTGGGTAATAAAAGATGGAAATAGTATATTACATTATTCGACCGGAAAGTACTGTTTTGCCGGACGAGCGTGATAGTTTTTCATGCGAGTACGGTAAAACTTATCGGCTGTGTAACGTACGTTCTTTTCATCATACTACTAGGAAAAAACATACTTTCATTCATAACGTTATTCAATACGTTACTCAATCCTTCAAACCTAACCTATAATAAACAAAACAAACAGTTGCTATTGCTGCCAGTGCTACCACTACATTCCTCTAAAAAGTAACCAACAAACGTGCATTAAACGTCAGTTTGCTGCAAATCAGCCGATTGTTTACTTCCGTTTCCAGTAATCGCAGTCCGGAAAAAGTTTTGCAGTACGGAAAAACTTTAGAAGTCCTGAAAAAGTTTTTTCCCGGACTGGTACGGCAATGGGTACCTTTCGAGCCAACAAAAAGGAACATGTTTCTGCGTCAGTATGTTCAAATATATTTAAATACGGTGATAATAACATATTCAACCGAGGAGAGTTTTACGTTAAATGACGATGAAAAGAAGGAAAGAAAGGGACGCTACTGCATTGTTATTAGTGTCTCAAACTGATCTGATATTTAGATCTCGCCACAATGTTTGACCAAGAGGATGCGTCCTTTTCGGCTTTCGCAGCTAAAGCTATGTATGTACATGTGGGTTTGTGGTAGTGAAGCTATAAACTATCTTTACATGTTCGAATACAAACTAATAATACAATACATAACAGCTTTTGAGAATGAACTGAGTGAAAAAGATTTATAAAGTAATTAACATAGTACACATATCAATTGATACATACAGAGCAGTCCAAACCTTTTCCAGTGAACCTCGCCTCCTTAAAAAAACATAACCAAACCTAACATAACAGTAACTATATTGTACAACACTTTCATTGTGCAGATAATCAGAAATAAATCAAGAGGACGAAGCGAACGAAGAAGAGAGATTACCCAAACCCTGGACTCGCCCAGTGTCAGGGTCTATTAATCTCAGTGGAGGCTCCGGTCCCAAGCAAGCAAGCGTTATCGTTCCTTTGTCTTGTGTTTCTATTAGTGAGTTATGTTCTTTCTTCACTATGTAGTTCCTACAAAAAGCTCATTTTAGGACTCTTAGCAATCCATATAATTAAAGATATTAATATTATTGAGAATAATACGTAGGTATTCCATTCCCTTACGGAGAGGTGGCTATGGCGGCAAAATAATACAGTAGAACCTTTGTAAGAAGACTCTCAAGGAAATATTGAAAACGGTCTTGTTATCAAGGGACTCTCTTATTGAGGTTCGTTTTATAAAGTCATTAAGTGCAATTAAAATATCAAGGAGACTTAAAAAGTGCACTTCTTGTTGATGTTTTCGTATTATCGAGTGTCTTCTTACCGAGGTTCTACAGTAATACAATACTTCAACCACAGAATATTACGATAACACAACATTATGGTTTACAGATCCTCCAAAGCTAAGAAGAAAGATAATCCAGTGTAAGAAAGGGCCATGTGGCCCTAACTTTGCCTGTTTAAATGAAGAATTTTCACTCTTTTAATTTTTCAAAGCTAATTATTCCGGAGAGTTAAGAAAATTGTGCAGTCAAACAAAATTTAAAACAACAGTGTGAAGTAATCAGAAAAACAGTAATGGATTCTCGTAAAATATTTCGGAACAATAGTTTTTCATATTAGCTTACGAAATTATTCGTAATAAAGATAATAATTAAATTTTGAATCAATTGTCTTGGAAGACTTTTTTCTAGGTAACCTATTGTACAAGACTTAAAAATGCTTCTTAGTAAATAGTTTTCTCAGTGCACTGTCGACATTTAATACCATAACCATCAACGAGCAGTGATGGAATGCAATAATCTCATGTGGCAACTTTATGGCGTTCTAGAAATTTATTCATTATTTCTATAAAAATATATACAGGTTTGTGAACAATTTTGTTCTAGAAATGATAATTAACTCACGTCCAACTTTTTCAGCATCTTGTTCATATTTTTGTTTATAACTACCCTCATTATTAATATTTCAACTTTTACAGCTATCCATAAAGGTAAAATAAAAAATATATAAAATGTACAAAAATATGTCCAGACTGTCTATAGTCGGAGGTACGTTTTAAGCATTTACATGATTCGAAGAGTAAATAATAATAAATCGTAAACTGTATTTTATTATGCTTCCCAAACGCAAAAATAATTTAAGAATTTCTTTATTGTGTGCTGCTGATGTACCAATACCAGTGACAAATCAAATTGCCCAATTATATATATATATATATATATATATATATATATATACAAAGTCCTCTAAATTTAATTCCCCTTTCCTTTGCGTAAGTACAATTATTAAACTTATATTACGAGATTTAGGCCAATAAAATTAAGATTGTGCCTGGACAAAATTCCCGGAAAGCTGGAAATCGTTTTAATCTTTCCGTTTTAAATCCAAGTATATGAATTCGAAGTTTGTCCCATTTTTCCTGGTGTGCTTCCGACCTGGGACCACAAAAATATCAGAGTTTTGGGCCATTTTTTATTCTTTTGCAAATAAGTAAAAAACCGTTTATTCTACATAAAAAGTTTAAATACATGAATTGTAGAGGACAAAATTCTGCGTTTATTGAGTACTTCTGATAAAGATACTTTGAATAGTAATTGATTTATGGTAAGTTAAATAAAGGGTTTTGGCGAATTCCTCTTTTAGGGAAAGAGCTATTACTGTAGGTCTCATGGTAAGACCTAAGCCCGAGACCATAATAACTTTTAGTTTTGGGGCCCTCAGAAGCTAAAAACACCATTCGTTCGAATTTTCATAAATATATTATACCTATATATACGTATATATAAATATATATATCTATATATTTGTTAGCTCGATAACTCTCGTAAAAATGGTCCAATCTTCTTGAAATTCGGCACAGACTTGTAAAGTAGTAATTATTTTGACGAGTTGAAAATTCAGCCAGATCGGACCATCGGAAGGGGGAGTTATGGGCAATAAATCCCTAAAAATGGAGTTTTTCGGATTTTTCATGTAGAAAAATCGAAATAATCTGATTTTGGTTTATACCATTGGACTCAGCTCGAGAAAACAAATAAATTAGTATTTTGAATCATTGCTCTATGTCCATTGGTTCCCGAGATACTGAAAGTGGTAAACACAGTACGTTGTCCCAATGTTAACCTTATGGGAAATAAATAAAATTGTACATCTCGCTTATTCCTCAACATATCCTAATAAAACTTGGTATATGGCTTCATCTAGTTAAGGTCTAGTTGATTATGGCATAAAATCTACAAATTTATATAATCCTGAGGCAGCAAACCTACGTACTCACTTTTCCAATGTTAACCTTATGGGAAATCAATAAAATTGTATAGTCTGCTTATTTCCCAATATAAATTAATAAAACTAGTTATATGGCTTTATCTAGTTAAGGTCCACTTGATTATAGTCTAAAATCACCAATTTTATAGATTCCTGAGGCAGCAAACCTGCGTACTCATCTCCACAATACCATGTTATTCTTATGGAAAATATGTTTGCATGCTTATTTACGGACAAAATTTGATTTTATTTGGTACGAGGCTGTATCCAAAATACTTATTTGAGCATTTTGAATCCGTTGAGTATGCAGGTCTGCTGCCACAGGGGTATTTTTCATGTTTTATCATCAATTGTGAAAACTTGTAAGGTTTTTATGTTTCAATTTCGTTTTCTGGTATTATTGGCATCACTGTATTCAACATAATAACATGGTATAAGTGAGTATGCAGGTTTCCTACAAGGAAAATGTAAAAATAGCAGATTTTAGAGTATTATCCAAAATATCCAAACTATATTGAGCCACATGGTACTGAGTTTCAACGAGATAAAATGCTGAGAAACAAACAGGCTACACACGTTTATTTTTCTCCCAAAGGTCAACATTGTGGAGATGAGTACGCAGGTTTGCTGCCTCATGAATCTATAAAATTGGTGATTTTAGACTATAATGAAGTGGGCCTTAACTAGATAAAGCCACATAACTAGTTTTATTAAGATATATTGGGAAATAAGCAGACTATACAATTTTATTGATTTCCCATAAGGTTAACATTGGAAAAGTGAGTACGTAGGTTTGCTGCCTCAGGATTATATAAATTTGTAGATTTTATGCCATAATCAATTAGACCTTAACTAGATGAAGCCATATACCAAGTTTCATTGGATATGTTGAGGAATAAGCGAGATGTACAATTTTATTTATTTCCCATAAGGTTAACATTGGGACAACGTACTGTGTTTACCACTTTCAGTATCTCGGAAACCAATGGACATAGAGCAATGATTCAAGATACTAATTTATTTGGTTTTTCGAGCTGAGTTCAATGGTGTAAACCAAAATCAGATTATTTCGATGTTTCTGCATGAAAAATCCGAAAAACTCCATTTTTAGGGATTTATTACCCATAACCCCCCCCTTCCGATGGTCCGATCTGGCTTAATTTTTAACTCGTCAAAATAATTACTACTTTACAAGTCTGTGCCGAATTTCAAGAAGATTGGACCATTTTTACGAGAGTTATCGAGCTAACAAATATATAGATATATATATTTATATACATATATATAGGTATATATATATTTATGAAAATTCGAACGAATGGTGTTTTTAGCTTCTGAGGGCCCCAAAACTTAAAGTTATTATGGTCTCGGGCTTAGGTCTTACCATGAGACCTACAGTAATAGCTCTTTCCCTAAAAGAGGAATTCGCCAAAACCCTTTATTTAACTTACCATAAATCAATTACTATTCAAAGTATCTTTATCAGAAGGTACTCAATAAACGCAGAATTTTGTCCTCTACAATTCATGTATTTAAACTTTTTATGTAGAATAAACGGTTTTTTACTTATTTGCAAAAGAATAAAAAATGGCCCAAAACTCTGATATTTTTGTGGTCCCAGGTCGGAAGCACACCAGGAAAAATGGGACAAACTTCGAATTCATATACTTGGATGTAAAACGGAAAGATTAAAACGATTTCCAGCTTTCCGGGAATTTTGTCCAGGCATGACCAATTTTTGATCTAATTTTACTGGCCTAATTAACTTGGATCTAAAAAAATTCTTAATGAAATAGTTCGTAATGTATACAGTTTGGAGAAATTATTGCTTAAAGGCAAGCACTGGCTCCATTAAGCTTGTCATCGAGATTGGAAGCTTTTATTAAATTGGCATTTGAGAACGCTGATTGACATAAATTCTTATCTTTGATGCCTTTAAGATCCTTCCTGTTTTTTTATTAAGTAAAGTAGAACAAATTCTTTTAACGAAAAATGCTTGAACTACTTGCTTATGGCCAGTGGCATTTTGTTAATTTGACTAACTAGCGACAATTGAAACACCATTTCACTGTCATGTCATAATTAATTAAAATCGAAATATCATTGTATGTAATCACAAAAATAAGAAAAGTCTGTTAAAATAGCTATATATGACATTTGGAAATTGATTTAGACTAGGGAGGCGTACATCCAAGTTCATTAATGAATTTACTTCCGCCTAGTTACGAATACATTTTACTAGAACTAATAAAAACTTAAAAACTGAGATATAAAATAAATTTAAAAAAAAGCCAAGGAAAATTTAAAATAAGACGATTATTTATCTAATCTAATCATTAGATTTAATCCAGATATGTTATGAATGCTTCGATGTTTTTAAATATGTTCTTTTTTACAGTTATTGGGCATAGTAATAATAACCCCGTTGCAGCAGACCTGCATATTCAGCGAATTTCAAATGCAAATCAACGCATTTCAATCCAACATAGCGAGAATCCACATGTTTTGGCATTGAATATAATCAATGGTTTTGGTAAGCTCCATAAGAATACATAACATGGAATGAGTATTCAGGTTTACTGCTACAGGTATATTAAAACTGGGTGTTTTCAAGTCAACATTTAGTAGATCTGAACTAGAAGAAGCTATTTACCAAGTTTTATCAAGATATGTTGAGAAATAAGCGAGATATACAATTTTACTTATTTCCCATAAGGAACATTGGGACAACGTTCTGTGTTTACCACTTTCAATATCCCGGTAACCAATGGACATAGAGCAGTGATTTAAAATAATAAATGGTTTCTTTTTAGCTGAATTCAATGGAGCCAACAAATATTGGATACATTTTATTTTTGTATGTAAAAAACTTAAAAACCCATTTTGTGGGGTTTTTCCCCCTTTACCCCCCCTTCCGGTTGTCCGATCGGGCTGGTTCACGAACTCGCCCTAGCTATTACCACTTTACGTGTCTCTACCAATTTCCATTAAGATTGGACCATTTTTACGGCAGCTATTGTGCTAACAGACACATATAGTACTAATTAATTCGAACGAATGGTGTTTTTTGTTCTGGTGGTAATAGCTTCTTCCCCTTAGGGGAAATTCGTTAAAGATTACAACTCAGATATAACAGTTCAACTGATATTGATAATTAAGTGGATGCGCACTGCTTAGCATCTTTGAAGAAACGGTTCTTCGTATGGAACGGTTTAGTCTGCATCTCGACTGTGGAATGCCCTTCCTGATAACATCAAAAATGAAGATAGGCGGGCTCGGTTTGGGGCAGAAGTGAAAGATCTCTTGCTACAGCGGGGCAGGCGGTGATGCTTTGAGACTTTGGTGAGACGGATCTTGAGCTACATGTGTGAATGAGCGTGAGTATAATAAAAAAATAAATCCTGACTTTTTTATTTTTTTTTAATAGATTACGCTTAATATTTTAGATATTATCATCTCCTTTAAAGATTTTTATTCTTTATTATCACAATTGAATAATTTTTATTGTTTTTTTTGTTTGTTTTCTGTTATGTAATTTTCTATTCTCCAAATGTAAACTAATTTAAGAATGTTGTTTGTAATTAATTTTTGTATGAGGTTAAGTGGCAGAGAGGCCTTTGAAGTTCTAACTTCGCCTCTTTAATAAAGACATTTTTCATTTTATTTGATTTTCATTTCATTCTAATCAGCTGCTCCTTGAAACTTCTGTTGGCACGTTATAAACTAAAGGCGGGTGGACACGGTCCGATTATTCTCGGACCGATAACTTAGTGATCATATTATCAGTTCTCGTGTGATGAGTAACGAGAATGCTAAACCTATTTATTGATGGCTCAAAAGATTACATTTACAAGGAAACCAGTATGCCTTCATTGTCTTGATTGCAATATGAAGGCAAACTTGCCGAATCCACACGTGCGAGCTCTATCGCTAATTAGACAATTAACGCCCCCGGCGTGGCTACGTCTATTAAGCTCCATTTTGAGCTTTGGTAATAAAATGGAGTTCGCCTTGCTGGCTATCGTGTTTGAGTTTTGACTTTTTTCTTTCAGAATAAACGTGAAGGTGATGGTGGTTTTTTGAATATCTCCTTTTCACTCGAAAAAATTGACAGTTGATTCAGTTGGTTAAAATACGCTGCCAGTGTATCGTCCCGGTATTGAAGGTAAAAACTTTTTTTAACACATATCTTTTCCACAAATAGACATCCTGCGTATCAAAGATGATAATCACAGGAGAGCTACTTTACAGTGATAATGATCTTGTAATCAGACTAAATCAGGAGGTAAAATAATACTGGTTTAATCCTTTTCGAAAACATAAAAATGTATTTATTAGTAGTGGAAATGTAGTGGAATTTTTAATCTGTATTTTTATTTACAAAATTTTTGAAACCCCACATGAATGAAAATGTGTTGTTTTTAAGGGTAAATTATTTTATTCTTATTCCTACTTTGTTTAGAATTAAGAACGATATCAGATGCTTTGGTCAACCATAGGATTTGAAACCTATGTGCGATGCTTGAACACCGTTATAAAATAACAACAACAAAAAACAGGCGATATCTTAAAAGAGACATATCTGGCTGATCTGTATCGGGAATCTGTAAACGACAGACAATACATCGTTGTTTTCTGTTCCGGTTACTTTATGTTTCTCATAAGCTGTATTTTTATCAGGCGATTCCTATTAAAGGCAAGAATTATTCCACAAATGAGTAATCGTTTAACAAGTCTGTAAAATTATAAAAGTTTGTTAGAAATTAAAAGTAATCTTAAATATTTGCAGTATTTTTTTAATGTGTTATTAAATTTATCGCTTAATTAAGATGGCGAAGTTTTGTCGGTGCGGCTAAATATCTCCTCCAATATAAATGGCCCTGGGAGTAAGTAAGTATATTATTAAATATTTAATGCAGGCTACCTCATTCATTGTCACGCGAGTTTCGAGAGCCTAACGTAGGGTATTATTTAAATGACTTCTTAATTGCAGAACGAGGTTGTATTAATATTAGTCTGTGAAAACATTAAAAGGAAAAAAACCTGTTAGGTTTAATTAGGAAACTTTTGTGGATTACTTTAACTATAGATAGCCTTTTTGAGGTATGCTTATGTAAGGGCTAAAATCGATAATTTACAAATTTATTGTTTACGCTTCAGAGTCTTAATTAATTAGATTGGATGTTGTAAACAACAGCTCAGAAAACAAAAAATCTTCAAAATAAAATACAAAAAAAACCTTTTCCTACTGGTTTGATGAATAAACTCTTATATAAATAGCTATACAAATTTTAAATTGAAATAGGAACTTCAAAATAATTAAATGTGAAGTTAAGGCTGTTTTTAAAATGAAGTATATCAAAATTTTAATAGAAAAATATTTTTAGGAGCACAAGAAGTCTGTGAAAGTAGGATCATCTGTCAATATTCAATCTCAAATCATTAAACACAAACCTGCCAAAGCTGTCCTGGTGCCATCAATCATAGAGCTCAAAATATTCCATCGTTACCTCCAGCGTTATTCAGTGCCCGGTAAAGATTTAGACCACATTAAAAAACCCTTTATTCTGGTTTAACATTTAACTTTTCAACTTTTTTGACATTATTGAAGATGAACAATTTACCTAAGTTGCTTATCACTTTTTTTATAGCTTACTCTCTAAAACGGTTTTGTTACTTTTGCTACGCAAAATAAAAGTTTCGGTTTTCAAGGATATTCTGACTTGCTAATAGCAGTCTTGTTATTTGATTTTGGATTTATAAAAGTACACTCACATTGGGGCTGTCAATAAAACGCTGTAGATAGGATCGAATTTACACTCGAAAACATAGCACAGAACGTCGACCAACGGAGCGTTTTTAGTAAATTTATCAAGAGAAAGAGGATCCGAATAACGGTAATTTACTGGTGTGATCACAGATATGGGAGGAAGTTTGATTAAACGATGAAGTATTAACAGAAAATGAGTTTTATATTTTCTTTCAATTTTAAAAGTACATTGTGTATCAAATAAGTTTCACAATTGTTTATGAGGGGGGAAATAGGAGGACAATTTAACAACACAAGGCATCCAGATGTTTCAAACAAGAACAGAACTAGGTCAATTATAACGACGCCTTAGTGACAGTTTTAATGCTACTTAGCGTCACCAATTCCATTTTATCTTCGGCTTTTACATGTTAGGAAAAATCATGGGATAAATTTCTGCTGCAAATTACAGTGCGGTTTTCTATTATTTTACGAGACAAGTTATAATATGATTTTACACAAGCACTATGACTAACGATGGGTAACTATTATTATGCTATTTTATGATTCTAAAAAATCAAAACTTTTTATTGTTTTTGGTTTTCTATAACAAGTAGATCAGTTTACCATAGCAGGTAATAACTTTTACAATTACAATATTTTTTATTCTCCCATTATTCCACAATCCTAAATATTCATAGATTTAAGAGTTTATATGAGTATTTCTAGATGCATTCCATTATATTATAAAAGATACTTTTCGCTTAAAGTGTATAATATGAACACAGAGTTTCAGAGAATTGTACTATGCCAAATGATATTATATTTTTATTCATAAATTTCATAATGTTACTATTGCCAATGGATAATGAATATTCTCAATATTTAACCATGAACCCCGACAAAATTTAATTTATATTTAAATCCAGTAACTGATTGATTAAATAGTACATTATTTAAGCTAATGTACTCAAACAAACAATAGAAAAAACTGATTTCAAGGAGTGCGTGATGAAGAATACAAATACCCTCTTGATTTACGTAAATTCTCTTTGTTGGAATTTAAGTGTGTACTTTAATTCATATAATTTTTAACTCAGATTGTTCTTGTCAATAAATATTGTATTTTAAGTTGAGTAGGGGAAAGACGTCATTTAAAGGAATTACTTCCACTAATGCAAGCGAGATTTGGATTGTCAGTAAAAAAGGATTGGCGATATATTTTGTGCCTAAATAGTGTACACACTAACATTGGTTTTCTCGCACTAACTTTGGTGCCAATGCGCCTCTCAATACAATGATAAAATTGTATAATGAAATTTCATCAAATCCAGATGTACATACTTTTAGTGTATCCATCAATTCTTTCCGTTCGTTCGTTCAGTTGCAACGAATTCAATATTCATTGTGAATATATAAAATATAAAATTTTAAATATCCAATTAATTAGTTCATGTTATAATTCCAGTGTTACGCTAAACTATCATTGTTAAAACTATTTTTTCATCGTCTATGTTGAATTACTTAAGGATTTAATATTGGTATTTTATATTGTACAGTAGAGTAATTATAAGTGTTTCTCATTATGTTTGGGAATGTGAAAAAGTGTTTAGTGAAAAAGTGTTTATGAAGCATTGGTACTATTCATACATTTAGTTTTGAGATGTTACGAGGATATTAACCTCGCAATCAATAAAAATTCAATATCATTATTAGTTAAATTTGTTTGTATGGTAACCAACAATTTGAAAATACGCTAAATACATCATACAAAAACTCTTTTGTATTAATTTTCATCCTCACAAAGAGAATGTTAACATATTTATTTACATCAGACTACACAGAAAAATCTGTTTTATGTGCCTTACTCTTGGCTGGAAAGTTACTCTTTGCCGATCACTGCACAGTAAATTTACCGTGCAGTGCATAGTAAACTTACTGTGCACTAGGAAACGGAAATAACGGAAGTCGCCAATCAAAACAATCGGCTGATTGCAGTAAACTGACATTTATTGCATGTTTATTGTTTACGTCAGAGGAATGTAGTGGCAGCACTGGTGGCAGTAGCAAATGTTTCTTTGTTTATTATAGGCTAGGTTTGTAATTTGAGAAAATTAATAGTTTACGCAAGGAATACGTTATGATTACAAATCATAACGTTGTGATTTCTTTATGATTTCGTTTATGATCATAGTACGTTATGATTTCTGAGTAGTATGATATAAAATATCGTACGTCAAACGCCCGGTAAGTTTTACTGTACCTGCATTAAAATACCGCACTCGCCTAGTGACTCACGCGGGAACTATGACGCTCGCACGGAATTGCGGCACTTACCGGGCTAGTAACGTAATATACAATTTCGATACAAGGTTTTAAAAAACCTAAAAGAATTAAACATACAGAATCCCGTATAGATTAAAAAATTGTGTTGCCTTATTCCATATTTGAAATTTCCTTAAATAATCATGCACACAAATAATCTTATTATTTTCCAATTAATATTGTAAAATTTTTTTATTATTATAAAATTTAAGTTACTTATAAATATTATAACAACGTATAATATTTAAAATTAACTTATAAGCAATGATAAGGTATTTCCCCAATGAGCTAAACCAAATTGTATTAAAATGAGAAATTTTTAAATCCTTAAATAGCCAGGATGAAGGAATTTCCAATTACATTTGAAGACGGTTGAGGGATCAGAATAAACAGAATTCTCAAAAGGATTCAATCAGCTATGTATACAGGTTCACAAAACTGCTTGAATGACTTATGGGGTCGGAGAGGAATTCAGTAATTGCATTTTTTCTAAATTGGACCTAAAATTAGAAAAATATACTTTCAAAAATAATTTTAGTCTTTTATAGGGGAAATGAAATCATTATGATTAAATTAAAAAAGCAAAGTGCATTTCTTAGAATGCTATAATTTAGTAAATGTATTTCCAACTAACTAAGGAACTTAAGCCAAAGGACCAAGCCAAGGGACTTTGTCAGTTTGGGATTGACGACTTAAGCCAATCTTAAAGAATACAAATATTCTATGTGTTTATCCGTAGCTTTCAAAAGTGCTATGAAATTTCTGCACAGAGAAAAATGATTGGTTCGCCAAACTTTTTTATAGGTTGGTTCAATCAATGTCATGGGTTGATATAGGGACCTGTATGTGTTAAAGTAACCTGAGGCTAGTAAGTTAAACGTAATATGTTGGGACAGTCAATTTTATAGGTTAAGTCTAGTAATATATACATGGGTTAAATTAACACATTTAATTTTGAAGTGGTTGGCCTAGTAACAATTGTTGTTTTATAACAACCTACGCCAAGAAAGTTAAAACAAAAACTTCAATAGTTACTTTAACCACTACCAAAGTGGTTAAATCAACTCTTTAGTAGTTATTTTAACCACTACTACATTGATTAAACTTACTATAAAAAGGTTGTTGGAAGCATTAACAAACTGGTTAAATTAACCACTTTTAAGAGTTATTTTTTCAAAAATGTAAGTGCAGAGGTCGGGACGCGAACCGGGCCGCCCGCGTGGTAGCCGAGAACGCTACATCTGAACCACCGATGCATACTCTAATTGTCAGTTTTATGAATATAAGTTTTATCTTTCATTGCAATGCATGTGACAAAAACAGAGAGAGTATTTACCTGCTGTTTCAGTGAAGAAAGAAAGGGGAATTCATTAAAAATGTCTGGCAGGGTTCACAGGTTATAACATGAGTACGGGGCTAGGACAGGGATGCCGAGGCAGAAAAGTAGCCTACTTCGAAATTCGTAAATAAAAAGCGTTGAAATGCGATGATATTATAATACCTGAGTATGCATAATGTGCTCAAGAATCATTTTAGTATTTTTAAACTATCATTTTTATTATTTTTTTACTACTACTACTACTACTCCTTCTATTATGGTATTTTATAAAATTCTTTTAGAGAAAAGTAATAAATAGTTGGCAAGACCTATTTATTGCTAATGATATTTTTGGGCATCAAGACAAAGAGACAAAAAAGAGGGTATGCTTTCATAAACAGTAAAACCACGATACTTAGCATTGCCGGATTCAGGTTTAATCACTGATCTTCTGTACTTTAGGTGTCAGGTTTAGTAACTAAACTTTTCTATATAATTTTAATACATGCAAAGTTCACTTCACAAAATGTACTCCACAACGAACGATCTAATGATAAAAGGTTATATAGTAATACATTTAACGTAAACTACAGAGTATCTGCTAAGAAAGTGGTACCCTTTTGGTAGATAATGAAATACGTTAAGTAAATATATCTTCAACATAAACTGAATACTCAAGCACCTTACCTTTACCTTTAAATTATGGTAATAATTCCTCAAGGCCATACGACATATCGAGATGACAAAATTGTCCATGGCGTCGACTTGTATGGGTCGGGGAAGGAGTCGCTGGGTCGTGGTTTAAACAACCACTTCAGTTGATACCGTTACGTGTTGGCAAACATTAATTTTCTAATGAGTTACGACAAACACTTCTAACTAGTAACAACAACACATTGAAAATAAGGAAGTGGTTTAAACAACCACTTCAGTTGGTTGCCGTTACATGTTAGCAGACATCACAATCATCATGAGTTACGACAAACACTTTTAACTAGTAACAACAAATCATTGAAAATAGCAATTTCTGGATTCTTGAAACAACTAACACGGTATGTTACCTTAACCCCTTTTATTGTTTGCAACAACCTCTTCTACCCTACCAATACCGCTAACAAATCATGCATTGGTTATGGCAACCAATGCATTTTTCTCTGTGTGTAGGCATAAGGTACCTATAAAATGTCTATTTGACAAATTTCATGGTGGATAATATTTTTCCCTGTACAGTTAAGGTTTGTGCTTAGCTAGATGATTTAGCGAGATCTAGCTAAAGGTAGCTCGAAATTTTCCTTTTCTATTTTCCCTACTAATTATAAGTTTTTTAGCGAATTTCCCCTATAGGGAATTAGCGAATTTCCCCTATACATAGGGAAGAAGCTATTACCGTAGGTCTCATGGTAAGACCTAAGCTCGGAACCACTATAACTTTTCGTTTTGGGGCCCCCAGAAGCAAAAAACACTATTCGTTCGAATTTATATATATATGTCGTGCTAACGTGCGGCCGCTGTTAGCACAATAGAGGCCACAAAAATGATCCGACCTTTATGAAATTTGTTACGGGTATGTAAAGTGGTAATCAATTGGACGAGTTCGTGAACCAGCCCAATCGGACGACAGGAAGGGGGGTAAAGGGGGATAAACCCCCCCAAAAATGGGTTTTTTGAGTTTTTTACATAGAAAAATAAAATTTATCGAATTTTTGTTGGCACCATTTATTTCTGCTCAAAATAACAAACAATTTTGTACTTTGAATCACTGCTCAATGTCCATTGGTTACCGAGATATTGAAAGTGGTAAACACAGAACGTTGTCCCAATGTTAACCTTATGGGAAATAAGTAAAATTCTATATCTCGCTTATTTCTCAACATATCTCGATAAAACTTGGTAAATAGCTTCTTCTAGTTCAGATCTACTAAATATTGAATTAAAACCACCCAGTTTTAATATACCTGTAGCAGCACACCTGCATACTCATTCCCCATGTTATTCTTATGGAGCTTACAAAAACATGTCAAATCTCGCTATGTTGGATTGAAATATGTTGTTTTGCATTTGAAATTCGCTGAGTATGCAGGTGTGCTGCAACGGGGGTATTATTGTATTCGGTATGAGTAAAAGAAGTAAACATATTTACAATTGAGTAGGCGTAATGTAAGTGCACGTTTTTTTATGAATGAAAGAACCCTTCTTCTTAATGTCACATGAGAATATAATTCCGTTTTAATGAGGCTTCACATCTGCCAACGAGCTATGGTTGTTTGACTCGACATAAGATGACGCAAAGTTCGCTAAACTGTCACATGTTGCTGAATACCACTGCATTTCTGCAGCTGCTGACACACTCTACTGTCTATTATCCACATTGTTTATACGTTACTGGGACCTAGAGATGGAAAATACCGTTATTTTGCAATAACGTAATATACCAATAACAGGGTCGTCTGGTATTATGTCACCGTAACCTGTTATTGATATAACCTATTACCAACATAATTTCTTTGGCCTGTCTTTTTGCAACTTTTCATTTCAAACGCGAGAACGGTTCCTGAGTATGTTATATTATTGAAATACTATTAAAGACGCACCACTGAAAAATTAGTAACGTTTGGACTCAGAATGATACCAATAACGCCACGAGAAAAGCGCGTGACTGCAGATAACGTAATAGGCCTACCGCACAAACTACAAATATGGCAACATTTATTCATAACGCCAGTACGAGGTAGAGCGCCTTCAGCGCCTTCAGAGCGCCTTCAGAAGGTAATAGCGTTTATACAAGCACCGTATAAACGCTTCGCAACCGAAATGTGCTTCGCAACATTCTGCAATCCGATGTTCGGTTGTAGCCTACCCGTTACTAGAATATCAGGATGTTGCTGGTAACAGGTTTTGCGGGTATTAGATTATCAACTGATAAAACTGTTATTCATTCTAATAACCTAATATACCTACTACCCATCTCTACGGGACGTGATAGTACTGAATGTAGACATACTAGGATGTTTTTGTAAATTGTCGTACATACTGCTCATAATGTCATGTATTGTGTTAGTTAATTCAAGCATGAGAGTACACGATTACATTCAAAAGCACCCGCCGTGCATTTTTTTTTAAATATATTTCCAACATAGCAATAATGGATATGCGCATGAGTTAATTTACACTTTGTGGTGCGGTTAAGTTTTTCCCCCTCAAAACTCATTCCAATCTACATCTAAATGTTAAATTGGTTTACCAAGAACTTCATTGCAATTAAAAATGCATATTATTAACGTTTGTTACAAATAAAAAAAAGTCACTGCACTCTAACTAGAATATGTTACCTCGATCAGCAGTTTTTTTCTGTTTTACTGTAAGGAAGCAAAATTGAAGATATTGAATTCTACGCAATCAGGGTTGTCAGCTACACTTTAATAACAACTGCCATCTTCAGCTAAAAGTTTTATCGGAAATCCACTTCCGACGTATAATGTTTGCTTGGGCATCTAAATTATATTTTAATGTATATTGACTTTGAATTATTTTTACTTTTTTTACAGTTATTTACAAGCAAGTTCTTCCTGCAGGCAAATTTAAGGGGACGAATTCCCTAGTAAACTAAACGGCTCAGTAAGGTTTGGAGCATACATCTTAAAAAATTAAGCACTAGGCTCAATGACAAAACTTGTAATAGTCATAAGTTAAAAATAACATTTATTCTTTATTGTAAATTGAAAAATAATTTAGGTTATACTAAACCTAATTGTACTTTACACAATATATACGAAAGATGAACTTTTTCATATTCATGATTGATCCTTATTATGTTTAAACATATATATATATATATATATATATATATATATATATATTAATTAAGTCTTAAAAATAAGCAATAATGATTGTTTTAAAGACTGATATTTAATTCTGTTAATACAGTTAACTTTTTTATGGGTATGAAACTTCACGAATTACTATAGCCGAAACGGTATCAAAGCTATTTTGTCCAAAACTGTATTGTCCAAAAAATGTATTTCTTATTTTGTCCAAAACTGCATCATAAGACGTAGGAGGAAGAGTTGAATTCACGGTTAACAAAATATTTATAAATAATTGATGTTTTTGTAAATTGTCATACATATAACTCATAATATCATGTATTGTATTAGCTAAATAAAACATGTAAATACTCAACCACAATTAAATTCGAAAGCACACGTTGTGCATGAGTTTGCTTCTGTGCTTAATATTTATTGGGTGAATATTTATTGGATTGCATGAATGTGCATTAATAATATTTATTGGGAAATCCACAGTAATACAAAACGGATTTTAAGGTATATTTCGCTTAACAATATGCCAATTACCTGTTTTGTAGTAACTATGTCTAAAGTCTTGGTTGCTTTGGCTTTTCAATTTTTTGTCCATATTAATGAGTATGGCTAGGAATTTGAACGCCATCCTGGTGGAATGAATACCACTAGCGTTTTGATACCAATGGTATCCATAGTGGAATAATTTAAAATACCATGATAATAAAATTCTTCAAAGCAAATGTATATTGACTAAACAAAATATATTTGATTCGTTTTCCAAAACTAAGACTAATAAATGGTTGGTAAAATATCATGAAGTAGAATGATTACGTAAGATAATTTTTTTAAATTCAATTTTTCAAAAGAGATAAGATCATGTATGTTTAAATAGTTTAAATAACCTCCTTCTCGTATTCCAAGTGTTGTAGTCACAACTTGTTTCTCCTTCCTAAGATGGCATCGTAGGATGAGCCAAGAATGTATTAATCATTCTTCAATGAAGAAAGATCTCATGTAGAACACATAAGTTAAAAACACATTTAAAAATTGAGATATCACGGAAAATCCACAAACACATATTGTAGACGGCCGCCTTTTATAATAAAAAAAAACGAGACTATAAATTATAGATTCCCAGTAATCCGCAGGCTTGACCACAGTAAAAATTAAGTTTAAAAGTTTAATCTGGTTACTCCTTCAATCTTTATAAAGGAAGCTCTAATCATCCAAAGTAGACGAATAACCTCAGGACACAATGTTTAATTCATAGCAACCAAACTCGATTATGAAGTCTTTAAGAAACTTCCATTATGGAATTGTTCATGCAGTATAGTAAGGTATAATAGATATAAAAAAATACTAGTTGAAATAATAATATTAAGTAAAAAGCGTGCATTGTCTTTATTTTGAATTAATAAGAGATATTATTTAATACAAATAAATAGCAAATTAAAAAATATTAGATGTGTTTTGCCTTAAAATGGAAAAATAAGATGTATCAATGGCTGTTACCTTTTTGGTTTCATTGGGCTATCTTCAAATTACTTGGGTCAAGGGCACTCAAAGAACTTTTTTTTTCTATTACGTTTGTGAGTGGTTGGGTGTTCGCCTATTACTGTAGGTCCATATATTCTCCTCATCAATTGTTATAAATGTTATTCGTCTAATTTTATGTTATTAGATATAACTAGCTGATAACACCGGCTTTGCCCGGGAGATTATTTCTTTTTGCTGTACTCTGTATTCATAGTAGATAGAAATAGCTACCATTAGAAATAATGGTAACCATAGCAACAGTTCAAAGCACTCCCAACATCCTTGACATGGGTCCCTTTCGGACGATCCTGTGCCCAAGTCCTTAAATATATCAAAACCAAACCACCATAGTGCACATTATGATATTCCAAGCTTTAATTGGACACCAAGATCAAGTGTCTACGACATGTAGTTTTGGCTGTACCCCGAAATATACCAACACACAACTCTCGTTATATATACATATATATATATATATAGATTTCAAACGCAAAGACCTGTTCTGTATTCAACGTTAAAGGTTGAGTAAAACGCAGTACAGAGGGCAAAATAATTTTATAAAAAGTAATTTAGTTTAGAGTTTACACTAAAAAACCTGATTATAAAAATTATTAAAAATAATATTACAAAAATTTTAATCACACTTTTTACGGTTGATTTTTTTACAAGTTAATGTGTTGAATACTAGTTCGCATGAAAAATGCTAGAGAACTAAAATGTAAGATTACCCTCATTAGAAAGTTAAATTATGAATTAAGCACCACAGTAACAAAGATTAACATTATACTAGCACCAAACAAACTAAAAAATGTAAATGAATAAAGTATGCATTTAATTTTTAAAAGTTATATTTTTAAGTTATAGTTAAGTTAACGTTATAAAGTTAAGTTATTTTAAGTTAGCATAAATATCGCCTCCCGGAGTGCCGTGGTATCTCGGCTAAACTGTGGTAATGATGTCCCGCAAGGCAGATAAATAATGCAGCTGTGCCCAGTGAACCCTCTATCTGAGATCTGAAATTAGACTTTTGACATTGCTCTGCAGCACGACACAATATCTGCGTTAATTATTTGAAGTACTGAGTCACTGAATATTCTGGTGAACTCTCCCTAATTATTAGACACTATGATTTTTCTATTTAAAAAGCTCGGTAAATTAGGTAGATTTGTTTTTCTGTTTGACCCATTTCAATTTAATTCCTTTCATAACAATAACGATTGGATACATGAACTGAAGATGAATAGTTGATGAACGCATAAACAAATTTCATATCGTAATTTGCATATATTTGTATTTTATTTATTTGTGGGTTAAAATGAATTAAAATCATCATCATCTGTACATTTGATTCAAATAAGGGAAAGGTGGGAATAATTGACAGCGTTCCCAACAAGACATTTAACTTTGTAACGTACGTTTAACACGCCATCCGGCGGCTCCTAATGCAATTTGCGCTAGTCACGTCAGTGGCATTAGGGTCCACTGCCAATAGTTTACCGAGCATGATTCTCCCAAACTAAATAAAACTTTTCCTCGAATTTTGTTTTCCTGAGGTTTAATAATCTGAAATTTGTAATGCCATTAAACAACGAATATAAGTGTCGTTATTTTAATGCTTTACAAAGTGACAGTATTTAGCAAAGTTGACTGCAGGTGATCAAACCTAAAACATACGAAAGAAGAACTTTTTCATATTGATGAATAATCCTTATTTAATTAGAAATTAAGTCCTAATGAAGCAATAATGATTGTATTAAAGACTGATATTTAATTCTGTTAATACAGTTAACTTTTTTATGGGTATGAAACTCCACGAATTACAAGTCAAAACTGTATCAAAACTATTTTGTCCGAAACTGCATCATAAAACGGAGGAAAAGTTGAATTCATCATGGTAAATGAACCAGCCATCAACGCAATATCTTTATTTGTAATAGTTATTTGTCTTTATTTGTAATAGTTATTATTAAATACAAATGAATAGCAAATTAACAAATACTAGTGGCTTGAGGGGGCTAAAAGCCCCTAATAAGGAAAAATGCAAACAATCCTTATTTATAGTACAAATTTGGTATATCTTGTAATTATAGTACAAAATACTTTCATAGCAAAGTGAATCTAACTTATATTATTTAGCATACCACATGTTTTTTAATCAGGTATCAGCATCACATGTTTTATGTAAACAAAGCAGACGTTTTTAGATCTCGATGCTTTTTAAATGGCAGATATTTTATGTTATTTCTCGTTTTCTGGTGAATTTCAAGCAATTTCAGTATTTTTCCCGCCATCACGGAAAAGAGAACTTTCATTTGAGCCCTCTCCCATCTTTCTACGACTTGCCAGACGCCCACAATTTTGACGGAAAGAATCCCCTTACGGAATTAAATATATGATTAGATGTTTTTTCCTTGAAATGGCTGTTTAAATTTTAGTCCTGTTCATTTTAGGTAATTCTGCTACATAAATCCAGATGCCTAGGACTATAGAAGTACGCTTTTAACAATTTAATCTTCTGCGTCTAAATCAATTTTATTTACTTCTAAAATTAACCACGGAAGCAAACAGTGTTTATATCCAATTAAATTTAATTTTCTTAAACTTTCGCATTCATCAAACTACAACTATAAATTAAACCATTAGGAAAAGGTTCGAAATACTTGTACAAAAATACCATCATTTAGACGAGGCTAATGTACACTACACACCTATAAGCAGATGCTTTAATTCTAAAATTCAATCAACTTGAGCCATTAAAAACATATATTTAAATAACCATAAAGGAATAAGTTCTTTATCAAGAAAAATGAAACTATTATATTTAAAGGTGGAAAAACTTATGTGCAATGAAACAACTAATCACCACACACTACGTGTTCATTTATTAGATAAACCTTTCCGTGGCTTCTTGATGTAATGGTAAGTCACAGGAGTTATGATTTCAAAATAAATTTGGGTTTTAAATATGAAAAGGATATTAATGGGGTTAGCTGACAAGTTTTTGACGCTTTAATGCAGTCACAATTCATACTGATGTGTTGATCAGGACAATCAGGACCCCTAACGTATTTCGGCTGAGAATGGGACAGATTCTACTGATTTGCCATACGACATTGTTGTAATCGATCGCTGTGATGATAACAAATCGCGGTGAAAAAGTGAATTTTAATAAAATGAATAGGACTGATAACATTGTTTAAATACAATTCTACCATCTAACTCCGTTACGAAAAATTTTCATTACATTGATTATTATAATAATAATAATTCAATAATTCATTATAACAATTACAACAATAATTCATTATTGTTATAATAATCGTTTTATTTGTTCTGAACAGACTGTTCAATCGATGTGACTCGTAGTAATATGCACTAAGTGATTTTACTGTTTCTAAACTTCTATTACTATAAAACCTAATTACAATTACAATCTTTTGACCGAAGTACAGTACAAAAATTGTAAATAAAAGTCTGAGGTACTGTGTATGTTTTTTTTTAATTTTAGTAGTTCGACTATTGAAAAATAAAACTTTTCCAAAGACGAAAACGCATTCGGTTTCCAAGTTTAATTTTTCATACAATAATATATGTTTGAAGTGGAGATTAGATGCAGTTTTTCGGTGATACCTTTTCAGTTGAAAACCCCCAATTTCAGACTGACCAATGATTTATTTTTAATATTTTAAACACTTCTTTATAATTTTAGTCCAAATTACCCTATATAATAGACTGGGATATAGAGTGGGTCAAAATAAAAATTAATACACATGTTACTAGGATTTATATTAAGTATTAATCATACTTTTTATGTCATATCACCTATTTGCGTTTTGCTATTCCATCATCCATTGTGTTACCTCAACCAGAGGAGAATCACTGATGGAAGCGCTTAACAGAGTTTGGGACTTATGAATTAAACATAGTCTCTTGAGGCTCGTGTACTTTGGTTGATTGGAACATCTGTCTTTACGTGTTTGTGGTTACTTTCTGAGAAGAGGATGTATCAAACGACCGGAACAACCCACGGGAAATTACAGTCATCCTTTTTACTATTGACAGTAATTAATTCTATCTTGCTTACTGAATGTTATCATTTGAAATACAAAGTTAAAAATATACAGTTATCTATATGTTTGTTTCATTATCCTGTTTTGAGATTTTTGTTGATAATTATAAAAAGGAGCCAAAAAGATCATTGTGAGACCTATATTTGCATTTATACGATATGGCGGTGATAAAAAATAACTCCTAGGCTGAAATTTAGTTTTGTTATTACTACATCGATAAATCCATAAATCAGTGTTTGGTAGAGTCTGTGATTTATTAAACTTTTTAAGTCAATGATTATCAACATTTACATAATCATACTGCTCAGAACGAACGGTTCAATATTAAGTTCGTGGTATTCATTAGTACTACATAGTAAACTATATACCTACTACTAGTTTATAATTTTATTTGTGTTTCAAAGTCGAGCATAAAAACATAATATTAAAGGACATCTGTATTCAAAGGTAAAAAGGAATAGATTATGGAAGTAAACTGATGCAGATACAATATTTTCTTTGATAATAATCCTTAGCTTATGTTTTAGTGACATTTAATAATCAATCCATTTCCAACGGCAGGTGGGATTTAATTTTCCAATGCCGGCGCCGTGTGTTGTATTGTAAAAAAAATAGTCAAGTTAAATGGATTGTGTAAGAGATAGTAAATTTACACATTAAACAAGGTTTCCAAGCCTTCGAAAATTAGACAGGCCTTAGTAACAAACTGTCTAAACTGTTTAGCTTAGCTTATAATAAGTTAGCCTAGCTTAACTGTTTTATTCAAAATCAAAATTATAGAGATATAATCATTATCATTGCTTACAAGTAAACGGGTTTTACATAAATAACTATTCTACATCCTACTACAATGTTATGTTAATGTGAGCAAACATGTTTAAGATACATGTAATGTTTAAAGTACTCCAGCTAGTTTTCCTGCCTGACCATCATTTAACTTTAAGACAATTTTCTTAAATGATGAATTATAACTTACTGCACAGTATAAACAGGTTAATAAATGTTTCATGAATCATGATAACATTAATGAAAATTAGTTTTTAAGAATCCTTCAATCATTGAAAAGAAATAAATAAGAACACAAATCATTTAAAAACTGTGATAAAAATATAAATATTTTACGAGTTATTCCTTTTGATAACTGTTCATAACTTTGATATTTTTTATGCATTCGTGCAAGTATTATAAGTTAAATATACGGGGTGGTCCAGAAAAACAGTCTACATTTTATTTTGTTATACCTCAGTTATTTTATTTGTTAGAGAGACGAATTTACGTTAAATGATTCCTTTTTAATGGCATGTTTGGTAACACCGACGGTTAAAACAATTTACCTTTCCTGATGGAAATGGCGTTCAAATTAATTACTGTCTGAATTCTACACAACACCTATTTACACAAATGTTTTCCTGCTCAATGAGTTGCAATGGTCTTTTACAAAACACTACTCGTGATGCAGGGAATGCAGGATTAAGTTTTTGAGCAACTGCTAGCTTATAGGAATGAGAATGCAAATCAAAATGCAAAGTTCGTTGTAAGCTTGCCTTAGAAACCCCTAGTGTTGCAGATTGGCAGTACAGATGCACGCACATTTTCGAAATTTTCTGGAGTACGAAGAGATCTAGTCAGTTTAATTTTTAAAGCAGATGCAGTATTTCTGAAACTGTTCATACATCTCTTAATATTTTTTCCACAAGGAACTGCATCTTGACGAGGGATGTGGAAGTTGTTACAAAATGACCGTGGCATAGCAATCACAGACAGATTATTTTGAAAAAAAAGCTCTGGCCACAAAAGCTCAATGTATAACAGTCCAATGCTCCATTTCAACTAAAATGGCATAATTTGGGCTCTTCACTGTTGCAAAAATTATCAGTTTACGTGAAATAACAGCTGAGGGACAGATGTTTAAAATGTGGACTGTTTTTTTGGTTTTTTTCACCCAGTATAAATCAAATATGTATAGGGTTTAAAGTTGGAAACTATGGAGGTTAAGTGATTTAGTATTATAAATCATAGCGACGCAATTAAATGCATTAATCCAAGCGAAATTGAAATCGTTAACTTTGAGTTTTAAAAGAAAATGAACATTTTAATTTTCTGCCTAAGAAAGTCACTTGAAAGCCTTTAAATTGCTATATTATTTGTTTAGGCATGTTATTATTTTTTCAAACTACAAGTAGTAGTTGTTCTCTTTGTGTTTTTACTTTCTGATATACTTCTTAACATTCTTTGCTATGAATGTAATGTTAACTTATTGCTGATTAGTGGCATGATTAATCATAATAGCCAAACATTGACGACAAACAGTGCTGTTAAGGTAACATTCACGCTCGTACTCCGCACGCCGCCGTGCGCCGGCGCGGCGCCGCGCCGTGCATTGCACGTAATGCGGAATCTACCGGCGCCGCGCACGATGAAACCTACACACGTAACGACGCGGGCCGGCGTGCCGGGCACGAGCAAGAATGATGCAACAGTCAGCTGACTGCTGGTGCATGAATGGTTGAAGCAGTGAGTTGTTACCTTTACTACTGGAGTTCGCGCATACACTCCAAAAATATATCGTGGAGCGACACCGTTGATTTTGTCAGGTTGGCAGCGCCAAGCGGAATAAATTCCGTTCTTTGATCTTCTCTCCCAAAAAGAACAGCTCGGCCAAGTGAGTTATATAGAATCAAACTATTTATTCATACATTACATTTTTAACACCAACGTAAATACAATACTGCTCTTTCATAAATAATCAAACATTCTACATAAACGTCGAACTCAAACTATCTACGAACAAACTTACCTTCTAAGAAAAGAAAAAAAAACAATGACAACTGATTCAAACGATTTGTTGTTCCTATTCCCTAAAGACTGTAATTCTCTTACAGAGTCGTTAAAATAACGGAATTTATTCCCTTTTGCGCTGCCAACGTGACAAAATCAACGGTGTCGTGTTTACGTCCAAAATTGCATTGCCGCGCGAACTCCAGTAGTAAAGGTAACATCTCACTGAGTTGAACCTACCCGGATTGTGGGCGTTAATAGCAGAGCAAAACAATAGAATATTGTTTGTACAGTTTATGGGAAAGAAACGAGTTTATAGAATGTATAGTAAGTTTATAGATTGGATGATTATTGATTGTAGGAGAAAGGTTGAGTGTATTACAGGAGTAAAGTACGTTGCTCCCTCAGGAAAATGATCGTTGTTTAATGTAGTATTCCTAATCTATATATTAATACGCAAGCGGTTTTCTTTTCACAGTCCAACCGCAGTAACGGCTGGGCGGATTTTAACGTTTGAGGTATTAAATTAAAGGGAATTTTATGTTGATTTGTCAACAAGTCTCAGAATTTTAAAAAAGGGCGTCACTAAAGTACAGTAAAGGGCTGAAGTTTCGGAACAGTGGCGCTATTCATCGACATTTGATCAAGCTCAGTTTACTTTGTTTACAAACTGAACATATGGCCAAGCTCTGAAATAGTTCTACAGGTAAACCACAGATTGCAGCAATTAATTATAATTTATTTTTCGAAAAGATCAGTTTTTTACAGCTGGTTTGGTTTTATTTTCAACAGTTTTCTTTTGTAAAAGATTTGTTATGTAATTTAGGTTATGTTATGAAGTTTTTATAGCTCTTAAACATTGCAGTTACCAGTTTTACAATGTAGTTTACGATACCCCATGGTGTTTTTTAAAGTGATGTCAACCTGAGCAAATCTATTTTTGGATTTGGTGCATTTATAATTCCACCGTTAAGAAGAAGACAAACATTGACTGGTCGGAGGATTCGGAAAGAACACGATCGCAACCGCTGGCATCACCCTCCTGATGTAACATTTGATGCTCCTTCCAACCCCAGACCAATGAACTAAAAATGTTTTCATTGCTGGGGGTTGCATTTCAAGAATGAAAAGACTGGTAGAGTAGTGCGTCATTTACGCGTTTTTGCCACAAAGGAAATGTTGTCTGTAAAGACAGCCGTTCCCTATAATATCTGTTTTGGCGATAATTATCAATAAGGTGGAGCGGCAATCCCTAAACAAAGGAAGTCATTGCTCACGGCGCCTGTGTTTGCTCTCGGTCAGCTACATGTTGCTGTTAGCAGAGCGTGATCTTTTGTCAGTGTTAAATATATATGCATTTCAGGAAAAAGAGGACATGGGGAAATGAAGGTGTTCCCTAAAAAATCGTTTACGTTTACCAGAAACTCCTGCGGTAGATCAAATTAACTTTAAAAGTTTCAGTAGTCAAGCCATAATTTTGTTAATGAAGTTAGCCCTTTGATTTAACTTTAAAAGTATATAAGTAGGCGGATTATTCTTCATTCTTTTACCCTATGATTTTTGCTCGATTTCGAGCTACGTGTTATCTAGTATTAATAGATGCATAACAGTTTTTCTTCAGAAATCACTGTTTGGCGTCAGCGTCGGTTCAGACACGTTACATTATAAGTGTTTGTTTGTGCTATACAATAAAAAAAATCCAACAAAGCTTTTGAATACCCCTCTTGGTGCAAACTAGATGCAAATCGAATTTCAGGCACATGACAAAGCCTTTGACTCCTCTATGTTGTCATTAATCTGGCTTGCGTCTCGAGCTCCATCAACAAAGTGATTTTTACAATCAATGTAAAAACCATTAAAACAATTTTACCTTTACCTTAAAAACATCATGTCAACCTTACAATTTAAATGAATTTCCAAACTGTCTTGTATGAAACTAACAACAATCTTGCCATAGTCATAAATAGTTGTTCCTGTTATTGATCATTGCTTGATTTAGTAAATCGGAGTTATAGTTTTTTAAATATATTTTTTATGTCACGTTTGAGAGAGAGGGAGATAGAAACGAATGTATTGCTTATAGTGTTTATGCATCAATAATTATGTTGTATGTACAACTGTCTCTAGTTTTTATTCGCAATTAATATATATTGTGCAGGTAAATACCTATAGAGTGATGAAACACTATATATGTTGAAATTAAATATTGTTAATTACTTTCTTTCTTCCAACATATTAAAATTATTGTAACGTACTGTCAATTTTGTAATATAATATCACGATATATTTTACATTGACGCCTCACTGCCTTTTTTATTGTTCACTTTGCGGCGAGCTAATTCTTAAGTCTAACTAACTTCCAACTGTTTAGGATATTGTGTCCAGAAAGTAATCAACTCAGTAAAATGATAGTAGTTGGTATTAAAACTGCAGATATAAAATATATTTACAAAATTACCTCAGTAAAAAAACTTGAAAATGCAACATTCTTAATCATGTATTAACATACCGGGTGTCCCATAATAGTCCCCCCCCTAACTTTTTCCTATATTTTTTCAAATATCAATTCCACACCACCCCCAAACATTATTGGGTAGGTAATACTTCATTTTGAGGGGGTATCCAATTTTGGCCGCCATCTTGGATCCGCCATATTGGATCAAAAATAATTTTTTCAAATGTAAAGGTGGTGTTGTGACCCATCATTTCGAATTAGATTTTTTCACTGATTACAATGCTGCAATCCGTTTTTTAATATCTCAATTGGTTCTCAAGATATGGGTACTTTTAATTAATTTATTTTCAACCAATTTAAACACTACAAATTCATAGAATAGGCTTATAACTACAAAATAATGCTAGATAGTGACGAATAACCACCATCAGTGATTGTTGTCACTTATCATTCATCATAATGAATGATAAGTGACAGGGGATACTTTGGATTAAGGCAAGGTTCATTGTTGTCACTTGATTCTTATCATAATGAAGTTTTTTACTTCATTATGATATTTTGCCTCAAAACCCCGGAGTTTTTTTATTGACACCCTGTATGATGAATAATTGGAGCTTCGAGATTAAATTAAATTTAATGTGTGAAATGTAAAGTAATAATATTTTCCAAGTCTAAAAATCCTTTATTGAGTAATTGTTATTTTAACGGGCAGTTAATGGGCAGATATTAGGAATCGAAGGAACTAAGGATCTGGATGTTTTCATTGATAGCAATTTATCTTTCAGTAAATTTATTGAAAAACGTATAGCTTGTGCAAGTAGGATGTTAGGATTTATAAATCGACAAGGTTTCAGAATTCAGAACTTTCTTTTTTATTGTTGTCCTTCCTCAGGTCGAGGCTAGATATTGCTACCATTATTTGGAATTCATTCCACATTACCTATGCTGATTCAATAGAAATATTTAAAACAGTTTTCTCAGGTATTTGAATTTTATGTTTTTTAATGTGCATTTCATATTTAATTCCATAAGATGATCTTTTACCGATTTTTTTACACTGAAATACTTTCTTTGAGGAGGGACAGATGCTTCTCCGTGGCCTGTTGTGGGAACGGGTGGAAGACCCTGAAAGCTTAGGGACATAGTCACACCGAGTGTCAAATTTCAACAGTAGGATTAGGCTATTATTTAGCTGCCCTATTTCCCGTACTGCGGCACATACATCCTTCCCTTTATTCCGGATGATGAGAATGTATAATTAACGATAAAGAATTGCAGTGTCATTGAAATTTTCCTCTAAACCATCTGCCAGCTTCAAAAGGAAATGCCTTAATGTCCTATCTAATGTATAATAGTCTAAAACCCCGATATTTCCATTTTCGTGGGAGAAACCTGCATACTCATTTCCAATTATTCTTATTCGTATGAGAAATACAACAAATTATATATCTTCATATTTATTAATATATCTTGATAAAACTTGGTTTGAGGCTTCTTTTAGTTCACACCGGCTAAATATTGAATTAAAACCACCAAGTTTTAACACCAAGTTATTGTGGACCTATTGCAGCAATCCTGCATACTCATACCCCATGTTATTCTTATAGAGATTGAAAAACATGTCATATCTATCTCTGTTGAATTTAAATTTAATTTTATGCATTTGAAATTCGCTGAGCATGCAGGTCTACTGCAATGGGGGTATTTTTGTAAAAAGGAATTTGGTTTCATTACTTTGTTTTTGTAATAGGTGTAGGTAAGTGCGCGGTTATTTAGGGGATTAATTTTACTTGTAAATGTTTTTTAGTTTTATAAGAATAGGCTAGTGTCTCCAGATTTCTTTATTTCATATTATGAATATTTATATAGTGATGTGAGGAATATTTTTCACACTTACTTGACCCCATGAAAAAGCATTTTATTATTATTTAACTGATTAAATGTAATTATGTTTTTTAACAGTTTTAAAGCAACAAATAAAAAAATCATAAATTAAACAAAATAGTTTAAATCGTATTTGTATTAGTTTGACTCCAAAACCCCTAAGCTTTTTATTGTTCCTGTTATAATCTTTCCTTGAATTGGCAAGAAAAAATTATTTTTCAGATATGAATGAATGAATGAATGAATGAAATGAATGAATGAAAATAATTCTTTATTCATCACCAAAAAGCATTACATAACATAACATACAAACTTCTTTCACTGTACATACAGAGGTTACAAGATAATGCAAAGTAAAAAATTCTTAAATCTAAATATTAACAAAATATAGATAATTAATATGATTTTCAAAATTAGCAGACTGTCAAAAGTGTAGCAACAATGATTAATCTCTAATTAAAATATAAAATTTTATAAAAGCTTAACATTTAAGTAAAGTAGTTTTCTTTTGAGGCATTAATTTAACTTTACTAGTATGGTACAGTTCACGTGAAAAAGGGACAAACCTGGTCATCCAAAAGAAATCACAACATGACCCAAAAATGTTTCAACAATCTTCCTTTATTATGAAAAAAATTACACTGATTTGAGCGACGGTTTCGGATGAGAGGAAGTGAAATTAGGGGTGAAGTAGTACGTTTTATTTTTTAAATACCTCTGAGGGTTTTTTTGTGTAAATTACAAAAATAATCTACGTTTAACTGCGAACAAAATTATTTCAATCATTGCCTAGTTAACTTTTAAGTTTCAGAAAAAAAGCAGGCGTAAACTTGTGAAGTTTTATTTACTAATGTCTTAAACTTTTTACTTCGTATGCTCCAATTTACCTGTTTTTATCCATAAAAATGTCCCTCTCTTCCTCCAAAAGGAGAGATTTAAACAGAAATTCTGTTGTGTGACATAACACTTGAAACCTTGAAAGTATTATATAAAAGAGGAACAGTGGCGAAAACTAGAGGTATTTTCGTCGAACCTACGAAAGGTTTCAGTAAATAAGTGAATTATGTCCATTTGATTATCAATGTTAGTAAGTTACACTTAATTAACTTTATTATTTAATAAACTATAAATTTGTCGTGAAACTCGCCAAGCCATAAAATAGCCAAACAGTGTGTTTTGCACTAGTTCGGGCGTTTGTTACAAGATATTAGGGTCATTAGTGTCAAACATGTTGATACTGTGGAATTAACAGGATTGCTTTGCATTACATTTTAGTATGATACCGATATGAAAAAAGCGAACGAAAAAAATAGCTGAATTCCTTAATGTCTAATATAATATAAAGTAACGATAAAAGTTTTAATAAAAAAAAACTATTAACTAAAACAATTGAGACATTTTATCTGAAATTTATAATGTAAAATTAACAGTAATACTTTCAGTTTTTTTTTATTTATTGGTTTTGTTTCTTGTTTAGGATCCGGAGTCCATGAGTGTAATAAAGATCATTTTTGAATTCTCCATATATTGTAGATGTTGATCATTATAAGTAAAATATTGTTATTTAATTTTATTTATTAGAACCAGCGACCAAAGAATAATACAAACTAGAATATATACTCAATACAAAGTGATCCTTGAAGCTAATTTTCCCCGTAAGTAGGCCTCACCAGCCAAACTGCTGCCTTACGCAACAAGCGAAAATGTTAATTCGTAGCGTTTCAGTAACATCTCCAGAATAAGTTAACTTTCTATGTATTAAAAATCTACTCTTATAATAATTCAGTTTAGTCCAATCTTCAGCCAACTAAATCTCCAGTTCTACCTGGCCGATTTTATTAATTAATGGGTCGTTGGAAAGCTCTCTCCCTGTAGATTATCAAATAATTATGAAAGTTTGTTTTTGTTGATATTTATGAAGGAAAAATAAAACACCCTCGTTGCAGCGGACCTGCATACTCAGCGGATTTCAAATTCAAATAAACATACTTAAATCCAAAATAATGAGATTTAACATGTTTTTGTAAGCTCTATAAGAATAACATGGGGAATGAGTATACAGGAATGCTGCTACAGGAATAATAAAACTGGGTGGTTTTAATTCAATATTTAGTAGGTCTGAACTAGAAGAAGCCATTTACAAAGTTTTATCTGGATATGTTGAGAAATAAGCGAAATATAGAATGTTACTTATTTCCCATAAGGTTAACATTGGAACAACGTACTGTGTGTACCACTTTCAATACTTAATAGTGACAACCATCGCAAAAAAGTCTCAAAAGATCATAAACGATGTAAAATTAACTGAAAAAATAGTGAAATCGTGTGTAACATGTCACTATTTTTCACGATGCCACAGCACGTTCTCCAGGTCGTCGACTGAGGTCACTATCGACCGAATACAAGAACACACACACACACACACACACACACACACACGTGTGTGTGTTTTATGTTTTTTGAACACATGTGTGTTGTGTTTTTTGTGTGAATGGTGTTTTTTGCTTCTGGGGGCCCCAAAACGAAAAGTTATCATTGTCTCGGGCTTGGGTCTTACCATGAGACCTACGGTAATAGCTTCCCCAAAGGGGAAATTCGCTAAAACACATGATCTTTTAAAAGAAATACATTAAAAACAGATTGATTTTTTAAATTTCTGTTTTTAGCCAAGTTTTGGCTGCCAGTTATCAGTATGTTTAAGAAAAATCAAATCGTAGGGAATTTTATGCTCTTTCAGAATATCACCTTCTACTTCGGTCGATTGTTCAGCATTTCAAAGTTATTTGCAAAAAAGCTAAGCAACCTCCGAATTAATAGTGGTGAGACGATATTGAGTTAGAGATTTTTTTATTTTAAACATTGACATTTTCAGTCTTAGGCCCTTTTCACACTGGGCCACTATGGTGGTGACACCGGTGGCGCCACCTTGGTGGCCAGTCAAATGTGCATGCGCCACCAGCTCAGCTACCAACCTCACAGCTCAATCATGGACGTCTAAGAAGCAGGTGCTTTAGCTTATATAATTTGAAATTACGAAAACTTTGGAAAAAACGTAGTTTTTATGTTATTTTTCCATAAAGATGTCTACAATGTTCGCCCGCGCCTTGATCTTCACATCCCTGTCTGGTACTCATATTTACAGAGAAGCTACACACATACGTGTGGTTATAACACGTTAGATGTCATGTCCCATATTGCAGATATATTTTCAATTTCCAATATAAACCGCTCCGTATCTACTTTATCGGTACTCATGACACTGCATGAACACTCGCCTGGAGAGGACTGACTACCGACTGGTGGCGCTACCAGTCGCTCCAATGTGAATAGTCCAATAAGAAAGCATGGCACGACGTGGTCGCGCCACCAGTCTGGTGGCTCTGAAAATCGCAACCCCGAGCCACTGCATTTCTGGTGGCGCGACTGGCCGCGCCACCAATGCTCAGTGTGAAGATGTCCTATTTGGTCCTCGCCATGGTGAGAGACTACCTAAGGGACCGACGGCTGATGTACGAGACGGACCGGGGTTTCGTAACCAGGGCCGTCACCTCTGGGGGCAGCCCAGGGATCGGTGCTGGGGCCGGATCTCTGGAATGTCTCGTATGACAGCTTACTCCGCACTGAGATGCGGAGATGCGTTCCTCGTGGGATACGGCGACGACGTGGTGGCGGTCATCACCGAACGAAACGCGAAGTTGGCCCAATTGAGGCTGAATCAGGTCATGTGCCTGGTGGAAGGCTGGATGCGCGATCACGGCCTTCAGCTGGCTCTCTCCAAAACGGAGATAGTCATGCTGACGAAGAGGCGGATACCCACGATCATTCCGATGCGGGTTGGTCCCGAAGTGATCGAGACGCAGAGGACGGCCAGGTACCTGGGGGCGGTGCTGGACAACAAGCTCACCTACTGGGACCACATCAGAAGCGTGCGACAAGGCGGCCGAAGTGACGTCCTGCCTCGGAAGACTGATGGCTGACATCGGAGGACCGAGTCAGGGGAAACGGAGGCTATTGCTGTCGACGGCACAGGTCATCATGCTCTACGGAGCGGAGATCTGGGCAGATGCAACGAACGTGAAGAAATACCGGACTCGCATGCTGGCGGTGCATGCGAGACCGCAGACGCAGCGCGCTCAGGGTCGCGTCCTCGTACCGCACGGTCTCGCCGGCGGCGGTGCTGGTCATTGCGGGAGTCATCCCAATCGACCTGCTGTCACAAGAGAAGAAGACCATCTGGGGGCGTGCTCCCGAGATGGATCGGGAAGAGGCTGCCGAGCTGGCCCGTGGCCAAACAATGGCCGCCTGGCAGCGTCAATGGGACGAAGACACGACCGGAAGGTGGACATGGCGACTAATCAGGAACCTGGAGCCGTGGGTTTGCCGCGACCACGGGGAGGTGAACTTTTATCTCACCCAGTTCCTGACAGGTCATGGCTACTTCCGTCTGTACCTCCAACGAATGGGCAAGGTCGACTCGCCCAGGTGCAAGTACTGCGGACACGACGGAGACGACGTGCATCACACTTTCTTCGTGTGCCGTCGCTTTGACGAAGAACGGACTGCCCTCGCCGACTCGGTCGGCGGTCATCTGACCCCGGACAACATCGTGGGGAAGATGCTGCAGGGCAGCGTCAGCTGGAACGCAGTGGCTGACTTTGTCATGTCCGTCCTGCGCCAGAAGAGGACAGACGGATGTCTCGAGTGACCCCAGAACCGAGGACAGCAGAAGAACGGTTGAACACCAACTGAGGAGTCCCGAAAGGGACAGCAGCGCGGAGTCCTGGAAGGGACAGAGGCCACGCACTGCGATGTCGCAATGAGCAGACGCTCGGGTCGATCGCAATGATGTGGTGACAGCACGCGAGCCTCGAACAACGAGCCTCGAGCCTCGAGGCGGGGCCTCTACACTGATGCTGTCTGTCAGAGACTGGAGATCCCTGCTCGTCGCTTTGCTCTCCTGAGCGGGCGGCGTAGAGGGCCCGCATTTCGGTGCGGGTAAGAGCTATTTTTAACCTCCCTTCCAGCGTGGATAAAAAAACCAATCTAAAGCAATATTTTATTTTACTAATATTTCTCAGTTAAAATGTAAATAACTAAAAATGTTTCTACAAATTCAAGTTCAGAAGTTATGGGTGTTAAAGTTTAAAAAATTTATATTTTTAAATTTCACAAAATTTAAAGGAAATAATATGCTTGCAACCATTGAATTTGGCTTGAAATAATAAATAATCCAGTATTTGTAATTATATGTCTACGTCATCTGGCTGTGGAGATAACTGATATTTTCGCTTTTTTCTGAAGTAATAGCAAAAATTTAAAAACCGATATCTCCATTAATTACCAACATTTTTCCGTAAATTGGCATGTAACTGTGAGATAATTAATTATTAATCTGTTTTATTTTATTATATAGGTTTTCTGGTTTTAAATTACTTTAAAGGAGAAAGAATGTGTCAGTTATCTTTTTTTAATATATCTTCACAAAGGCAAACCTACGAAGGATTTCAGTTCACTTCAAAATTATATTTTATAACTCTACAATCCATGATTAATTATTTCACTAAAATACATATTTATCTATCGTAACAGTTTTTTTTTACAATTAACTAATATTTAACCACAAAAACTATTTCTTTATAATAAAACTTTTTATTTATACTATTAATGGGAGATCTCCCAACATACTTACTACAGCTGATCTAGTTAAGAAGACAACAGGGAAGGCCACTTAGTGGTTCATTCAAAGTTAACTCACAACTCCAAGTTGTGAACCACTCGGGGACCAGTTAATATATAATGTGACAATTGGTCTCCCTCTCTTGCTTGTTGCTAACAACACCTTCACAGTGTGTATATTTACGTTTACTAGGTGAACAAAATTTACGTTGTTCTTAAGCAGTGTTTCAACGTGAGAGTTAAACAATTACTTTAAATAACACATTTTAAATAATATTTACTATTTTGTAAATAAACGTAATGTTCGATACTCAAAATATAATTTTATTTCCTAAACTTCTAATGGAATAATCTATCATCTCTTCTTCGTTATTGTTATCTTTACCACGAATTCCCCTTAGAGGAATGAGGTATTGGCATGAAACGCAGTATGGTAATGAGGAATGGGACAACTCAAAACACGATCCATTCAAAACTTTATTTACTTTTCGGCACTATAGCAGTAGCAATTTATCCTCTAATTTCTCCAAACTTGAAAGGGACATTCCTTTCACTAATACATATGTTGGACGATTTGTTAGTAAAAAATCAGAACAAAAGAGAGTGGAATTAGTCGAGACAGTTTCAAGATTTTATTTTTTAAGAATCTATTGATGCTGTTAAACTACAAAAAAACGAAGCATTTTGAAAGTGTAAACCTTTGCCTACAGGTATATTATTTTATTTTCATAAAAATATTTTTTAGAATGTTTTATCAATTCAAAGTGGATTAACTTATCCTAACAAGTTGATACTATGGTGAAAACGATTAAAGAATGCTCAAATCGGAGAATAGACTTCCATTCAGAGCTGAATTAAGACAAATTTCATAATTTTCTTATTAATGATTATAAACTAAAACTAGGCTGGCATGTAACTTGAACTATCTAGAAAACATATCTTTATTGGTATTAATTAACTTAAAAATGATGACATCCTAAACCATAATTAAGAAAACAATAGATTTTTTTTACAAATAAAAAATTTCCCATGTAAAACCAAGAGTCGAAATATAAAAATGCAGTTTATTAAAATATGTTGGAAAATAAGCAAGGTAAAAAATGTGATTTTCTTCCTGGGGGTTGGTATTGTGACAACGTATTGTGTCTGTCACATGCGATATCTCGTTAACCAATGGACAAATTACATTGATTCAAATTACAAAATATGTTGTTTTGTATGCTGAATTCAATGGTTTACACTAGAATTTCATTACTTTTATTTTTATATTTTTAAACTCCTGGAATTCTATTTTTATTACCCTTTCTCCACCTTCGCACCGTGCTCTTACGATGGTCCGATCAGGCTGGTTTTCGAATACTATGCCAATAATTACTATTTTACAAGTAAATTAAATAAAAAGATTAAATTACCTTATATCCATCGTGTGAAATTCTTTGCAACATATATATATATGATTGCAATTTATTAGATATTACAATTAGAAGGTCGAACAATTTACTATAATATATAGCCTACTATAGTTTACTGTAATATTTTACTGCAGTCAACTACAAAATATATTTTACAATACTGCGCCGAATTTCGTTTGAAATGGATTATTTTCACACAAATTATTGTGGTTGAAGGTTCGTTTAATTGTGTTATTGGCTTCTGGGACCTCAAAACAAAAAGTTATTATAGTATCAGTAGGAAATTATATATTCTTCCCTGCAGAGGAAGTTATAAAAACTTCTCCCACAATCGGTGAAGTAGCTGATAATATTCCCTAATTTGATTCAACTGTACTATAATTTTCAGCTAACTGTTGAAATTCTTTGCAGCATATTATATTATTGCAATTTATTATTATAATTAGAAGGTCTAACAATTTACTGTAATATATGTAGTATTTTAGTTATCAATTAGCAAACCAAAATCTATATTTATTTTGGCACGATTATAAATGACAAATGATTGTATCATGAAGCTTGGTATAAGCCTTATTGGTTTAACTATACCACCCGAAACCGACAAGGCATTACCGCTTTGGCGTTAAAAAGGTCGGTAAAATTACTTAAATACACTAGATACTAGAACAACAGAAATCACAATTTTATTGTGGATGGCTAGCATTGGTAACTCGTTTCATTAAAATAAACAATACAAGTAATTGCTACATTACAGTAATATTACCTCATTGTTGAAATTCAATTAAAAGCTGAGAAATTATTTTCATTTAAAGCAGCATTAAGAACTTATCAGGTGGAACTAGCTCTATTCAAACACTCTTTACATCTTCGTTGTTTGGCCTATTAAAAAGGATAATTTAGATAGCTACATGCGTCAGCGTATGGAGGGTAATTTTATACAATTTTGATTCTTTGTTATTTTTTTCGACATCAGGGGTATGAGAATATTAATAGAAATAATACTATCATCTTTAGGCCCCTAACCAGGCAAGAGGAAAACAACGATACGTTCCTGTTAGCAGGATTTCCAGACAAAGTGCTGGAGTTTCTTAACTTAGTTTGCCGGTATTGATTTGTGGCTACTTTTAACTTTAATTTGTCCAAGACCTAACACCAGTTTGTAGGACAAACATTTGTAACTGGATTAATTAAAACAAAAAATATTTCACTCAAATGTGAAGGTCACGTAGAAACAAATCCTGTGATTGTTAGTCATATATTCAATTATTTTTTCTCACTTTCAGCCAATTCCGCTTCTTGTGTTTTAGATCCAGTATGTGTTAATCCTGATCTTGATTTTTCTCAATTTAATCAGGTTTCTGATAGGGAATTGACAAAATTGGTTAATGAAATGCCTAACAAAAAATCTGCAGGTTGTTATGGAATTTCAATGAATATTAAATCTTGTTATTCATCTCTCAAAGTTCCAGTGTTGCATTTAGTTAATTTTTCTCTTGAGTCTGGGAATTTTCCAGACGACGCCAAACTAGCTCTCATTAAACACTTTATAAAAAAGATGACCCACACCTTTCAGGAAGCTACCGCCCAATCTCGACTATCTCTAGGATTTTAGAGAAAGTTGTGTGTGAAAGATTAATCACTTATTTGAATAATAACAACTTGCTTTTTCCAAACCAATTTTGCTATCAGAAAAGGAAGTAAACCAAACTTGCCCTAATTAACTTCATTAATAAGTGTGTCGATGCCTTGGAGCGTGGTAAGGCTGCCATCGGCTGCTTCATCGACGTCTCCAAGGCGTTTGACACAGTCAATCATAAACTCCTTTTAGGCAAACTTGTGAGACTTGGCATCAAGGGTACAGTTTTGAATTGGTTTACTTCCTACCCTGCAAACAGAACTCATCAAACTGTCATTGATTTTACCCACCCTGGCGGGCTGAGGGAGCAGTTCGCATCCAAACTTTCACATCTTCAAGTAGGATTGCCGCAAGGCTCAATCTTAGGCCCAATCCTGTTCTTAATCTACATTAATGATATTGTCGTTCATATACCCATCAACTCATTGACCATTTTTGCAGATGACACATCCCTTTTCTCAAGACATAAAGATCTGTCTTTGTTGGAACAAGAAAATCACATTTTGATCAATCAACTTTCTCAGTACTTTTCCAAACTTCATTTGAACATAAATCCCAAGAAATCCAGTTACATTTTTTTCTTAACTGATTCTAAAAGAAGTTATATGCAAAGGGAGGGTGTGGAATTGTCCCTTGGTTTGTCTGGGTGAGGAATTTTTAGAAATCTCCGATACAGTGGACTACGTAGGTGTGAGATTGGACGGTAGTCTTTCCCGGAACGACCATGTTAGTAAATTAGCCAACATCCTTAATGTTTTTGTTATAAGGAATATTGCAACTTTAAATTGTTTTCACCTCTCTAGATTAGTATATTTTAGTTTATTTGAAAGTTATTTAAGATATTCTTGTGCTTTGGGGAAATTCTAGTAAGCAAAATTTAATGAAACTCTTTGTTATTCAGAAGAGAGCCATTCGAGCTATGCTAAAACTCAGACCACGCGACTCTTGTCGCCAACATTTCATAGACTTAAGCATATTGACTGTTCCCTCTCTTTTCATGTATGAATCTATTTGCTATGTCAAAGAACATAATCTTATACCGCCTCACAATCATACTTATAACACCAGAAATAGATATTTGAATCCTTCAATTCAACATCGCCTCAAGTTGTTTGAAGTAAAACCAGAATTTATTGGTCTAAAACCTTTCTCCAAACTACCCCAAAGTTTAAGAGAATTAAATGACATCAAAAAATTCAAAACTCAACTTAAAACTTATCTTTTGAAAGAATGTTTTTATGGCCTCCCATTGTAGGTAATTGTCCTTCCAAAGTTTTCCTTTTCTCTGAGGTCCCTAACACTTGTCCTTCATCTTGACAAAGCTCCCAGCTGCGTTAACTTAAGCTATACAAGTATAGAATGTGTGACCGATGTTATGCCCCAGAAGAGGGGTCTACAAGATGACGTCTAGGTAACAAGGTAACAAGGTAATTTCAATCATAAATGTTTCACATGTTTGCACGTATAATATTTGGGTATAAATGAAGTTTAGTGTTTCGGAACGTCTAAAAATTATTTAATAAAATTCAAAAACATAACCGAAACCGAAAAGGTGATTTTTTTACTCAAGATGTTTATATTAAATTGTAAAAAACCGATAGTATGTTACCTAACGTGGTATTCTTTAAGATGGTCGATTTTTAGGATTCGATTTTGAGCTTAGTTTACTTAAAGAGAAAATGAAAGTTTCATAGTTAGAGATTATATCCTGGCGATTCAAATGCACCGAAAAGCATGCATTGAAGGGCCTAGTACAATGTATGTGGATAATGTAGGACAACTACATAACTAAATTGCCAAATAATCCTACTAATCAGCTAGATACCAAATATAAAGCAATTTATTATAAAAAGTTAGGTTTTTTATGAAATTAATTTGTATTTTTGCTTTACATAAAGTATTAGGTTTTATATATATATATATATATATATATATATATATATATATATATATATATATATATATGTAATTAATAATATAATCACGTTTGTAAAAATTCTATAGCAACAGCATCGATTGAAGAGCAAACATTGTGTTTGTAGCTTCCAAAAACAGAGATATAGAAAATAAATAGAGATTGAACAGAAACTTACAACAAATATCTCCTCATCAAGTTGACTTGGCATTTAAAATGTTTCATTTTGTGTTTGTCCTAAAATTATTTGATTGCGGAGCAAACACTCATTACCGCAATGAATCCACCACAAAACCTGTTTTTTTCATGTTTTTAAACAGGGTGAGTTTTAAATGTCCCCTCCCCCTACAAAATTTTTGAAATATCAATCCCAGACTACCAGCAACAATTTTTGAGTAGTGATTACTTAATTTTGAGTGGGTGACAATTTTCGGCCGTCAAATTGGATAAAATGTTTTTCCGAACGTAAAGGTCGTGTTGTGGCCCATTATTTTAAAGCAGATTTCTACACTGGTTTCAATGTTTCGATCCGTTTTTTGAATGTGATTACTTAACATATTAGGGGTTTTCAAATAGTGTTTTATCTAATTTTAAAATCACATATTGTAAAAATAAACTAGTAATCTCTGAACAAATGACAGAAACTTGTCGGTTTTCTCAAGGCAACATAAAACTGTTAGGATCTTATATTTGGAACGAAGACTGGCCAGAGACACATGATTCTCCTGATGTGAATGACAGATATGATTCCTTTCTGAAAAACCTGGAATTTTATTTCAATTCGTGCTTCCCTCTTGTTAAAACAATTGAGGATTGGTTCATGTTCTCATCACAAATTAAAACTCAATAGAGAAGCTTTGAAAGTTAGGAAAGAAATTAGAATCTCTTATATTGACTCCAAGGATCTGCCTTCTACCCACTCATTGAGCAAAAAATACATCTCGTTAAAAAATTTGCATAAGAACATTATTCTTAATTTTAAATCTGATAATGTAGCAAGGAAACTTCATTCAACAAGGACAAAACTCTTTGGGGTATCGTTAATCAGAGAAGAGACTCAGTAGATGTTAGATAGGATAATATAACAGTATAACAGCAATCACGTCTCAGAGGGGTGAGGTGGTTACAGATCCTTTTTTGTTAGCAATGTCAACAATCATATCCTTGATGTAGGGGAATGTTTTGACAAATCGTCTGTCAGCACCCACTCTGAAACCACAAAGTCACCCACCTTTAAACTCCTTTTTCTCGTTTCCCACCAGTCTTCATAAGGGAGTAGATGCAATCAGTTCCTTAAAGTGAAAGTTGTTAGCTAGGTCTGATGGACCTTCGGCCTTACTGAAAAAGGTGGCTTTGGAACTAGCTCAGCCTCTTTGCGCTTTGATAAATGAATAATTTGCATCAGGTTAATTCCCTAATTCCCTGAAATTGGCTATTATTAGACCTTTCCATAAAGGTAAAAGGGTACTTGTGTATTATAAGGACCCCACCTAACTATTTTTCCATAAATTTAGTTTGGTTAGGGCTGAAATGACATACATATACGAAAACTACTTAACCTAACCTTATTAGCGAATTTCCTTAAAGGAATAAGCTATTACGGTAGTACTCATGGTAAGACCTAAGTCCGAGACCATGTTAACTTTTTATTATGGGGTCCCCAGAAGCAAAAAACACCATTCGTTTGAATTTATATATATATATATATGTCTGTTAACACGATAGCGGCCGTAAATATGGTCCTTAATGAAATTTGGTACAGACGTGTAAAGTGGTAATCACTCGGACGAGTTCGTGAACCAGCCCGTTCGGACCACCGGAAGGAGGGGTAAAGGGGGGTAAACCCCCCCAAAAATGGGTTTTTTGAGTTTTTCACATAGGAAAATTAAATGTATCACATTTTTGTTGGCACCATTGAATTTAGCTAAAAAAAAACAAACAATTTAGTATTTTTAATCACTGCTCTATGTCCATTGGTTACCGAGATATTGAAAGTGGTAAACACAGTACGTTGAAACTGAAAATAAGGTTACATACCTTGTGGACTGTCATCAATTCATTTGTAGAAATAAATTCCTACTTAAGTTTCGGCATCAAAGTGCCATTTTCAATGACTTTCTATACAAGAATGAGTTCTCATTTGTCGTCAATATATTAAAATATTAAACACAAACACTGAAACATTTAAAAATACACATAAGCTTTACACATTACCGGCCGGTATGAGGACAAGAACCATTGGCAGAGGCATTGGCTGCAAGAGGAAGACAGGAAAACAATGGTCAAGGTCAAGTGGGGGTAGGATAGCAGTGATAACCTGCTCATAGACAGTCTGGTTCTTGTCCTCATACCGGCCGGTAATGTGTAAAGCTTATGTGTATTTTTAAATGTTTCAGTGTTTGTGTTTAATATTTTAATATATTGACGACAAATGAGAACTCATTCTTGTATAGAAAGTCCTTGAAAATGGCACTTTGATGCCGAAACTTAAGTAGGAATTTATTTCTACAAATGAATTGATGACAGTCCACAAGGTATGTAACCTTATTTTCAGTTGATACAATCAATTCAGGAGGCGAAAAAATCATGAATAAACAGTACGTTGTCTCAATGTTAACCTTATGGGAAATAAGTAAAATTCTATATCTCGCTTATTTCTCAACATATCTTTATAAAACTTGGTAAATGACTTCTTCTAGTTCAGATCTACTAAATATTGAATTAAAACCAACCAGTTTAAACATTCCTGTAGCAGCAAACCTGCATACTCATTCCCCATGTTATTCTTATGCTTTCAAAAACATGTCAAATCTCGCTATGTTGGATTTAAGTATGTTGTTTTACACTTGAAATTCGCTGAGTATGCAGGTCTGCTGCAACGGGGGTATTTTTGATATTTCACACGCCCGAGTAAGTAAGTGAGCCCCCGAAACCAACCGCATTCCCGAGCGCCATACAGTGCTACGCTGGCCAGTGTATGATTCATTGTTGCGGCGCACAGCTGTTGAGTCACCGCCAGACAGTCGGTGTTGTGGTCGTGTTGCGTCGCGCTGTTCTTCTATCTGGTTAGGTTAGGTTAGGTTATAAATAACCTAATGTAGCAGAATACATACGGAGATTTTCAGTGGCAGAGAGTGGGGCTGACCACTTCGATACACTGCTGAGTGACATCGTAGCTTTCTGGGACACCCTGAAGTAAAAGTATGGTTTTTCCTTACATTTGTTCACAATACACTAATGTTCAATAATATGTAGTGTTACTTCACCTAACCAAACTAATTTAATGGAAAAATAGGTGGGGTCCGTATAGTACACAAGTACCGGTAAAAGTAATAGTACCATCAGAGTGTTCGAATTATAGGCCAATCTCAATCATATCGACCAATATCAATCTTATTGACTTTTTTTAAAGTGTTTGAGCATATTGTTTTGAATAGGCTCTTGACCTTTTTGAATAATAACAGTTTGATATTCTCTAAACAATTTGGATTTATTAAGGGAGAAAGTACAACCAGTGTAATGTTCTACGTTTTTCAAAATATTGTAGATGCTCTCAACTAGGGCTAATATTCGTTTGGTTTATTTTACGATCTTAGCAAGGCATTCAACCTTGTAGATCACGAACTGTTAATTAGGAAAATTTTCAGCATGGGTATCAGATGTAGGGCCCTTGAATGGTTTCGTTCGTTCCTTACTGGCAGAACTCATCGTGTGAAAGTTTCCTCTACCAGACATTCAAATACCCTTTGTACTATTATTTTCAGTGAAGGAGTGATTAAAAGGGGTGTACGACAAGGTTCTATGCTCGGACCTGCATTATTTCTTTTATTTATAAGTTACCTCAGTACCAAAATAGACGATTCAAATATTTGCTTTTATGCTGATGACAATTTCCTCACATTTTCTAGTCCATCTAGAAGTCATCTAGAACTTAAAACCTTATACAGGGAAACATTCTTCTAGATTGGCTTCAACATAACAATCTTATAGCAAATTTCTCAAAACGACACTTTTGGAATTTTCTCTAAGGGACTGCCTTGATAGTTTATTCAGTGTTCATCTTGCTGATGAAGTCATTTCTTCAACTTCAGTCGCAATGTGCCTTGGTTTATTCATCGACTCCAACCTTTCTTTCCACAAACATATTGATCATGTGTGCAAGAAACTAAGCCAAGGTATTTTAGTGCTTAAGAAGTTGTCATGCTTTGCCTCTACCGAGCTACTAACTCATTGCCTAACAATGAGTTTGAATGCGGATGATTGTAACAATTATTTGTTTAACAATTGTTCATTATTTGTATATAGAATATGTTAAAGAAATTATTTCATTTCGATGAAGCATTGTTTGACTTAGCATATGCATTGCATATGTCAACATGCTCAGTAAAGTTCTTGAACTTGAATCAGCAGCAGTCATTATTGAGCCATTTTCACGGTTTGTTGACGGACAAAACATTTTCAGGTGCCATCTTGATTCCGCCATTTTTAAACGAAATAACTTACGTTAAATATAAATATAAAGGTTTTTGACACATTATTTTCAACTAATTACATTTTAATATTAATACCGAAATACTGTTTTAGTATTTATGCTGAATTGAAAGCTGAAATCCGCTTTTAAAATATTTTTTTCGCTTTTGAGATATTGCAATTTTGTTTTAGATTATTCATAAAAATGGTTACATCTCAAAAACTAAAAGTGATGTTACAGCACGGATTACGCCATTCAATTCACGAAATTTAGTTTAAAAAGATGGATCTCAAACCCACCGATATATTTAAAATATCAGCTCGTTTCTAAATGGTGGTTCCAAGATGGAGCTCGAAAAAAAATAATGTATCTAATGTATCTAATGTATCTAATGTTAATTCCCACAGAATCATGTAAAAATCGCTAAAATTGACTGCAAGAACTGAACTCTATAAAGCATCATGAAATAATTTTGATTTCGTAAACTCTAATTCTTTGCAAGAGACTTCGAAAACAAATTATTATTTATTTTTTTTAACAAATTACTTATTACGTTACTTGTAATTTTGGATTAAACAAGGTACATGAGCTCAAATGCTATTTCGCAAAATCATTTGATCTACCCTTCATTTGATCGTGAGCAAAGCTTGTAATGTTCTCTATTATTACAAATAAATAAATAAACAAATATAAACACATATAACAGGTAAGTTTACTGATTAGATACAGTCTTTTGGTCTCAGAAATCCAAATGAAAGGGGACCAACAACTAAGGTTTACAGAGATGGGGATGGATAATTTTACTATGACAAATTCATGCTCCAGGCTATTATAGTCTCTTGAGGTAGGCGTGGTCTCTTGTAGTACGGCTAGGGTGTCAAGCGGGCTTGACATTGACAAATTAATTTTAGAACTAATTATTAGAAAAAATAATTTAATCCGATTGTTATTTTGATATGAATCAAATAAGATAATAATGATCTCTAATTTTCACTGGTGGAATAAAATTTGTCTATGAACAATATGGCTTCTTCAACAATGGTCTATTTTAACTTGAAATTTATAAAAAAGTGTTTATAATTATCTGGATTTCGTGTTAAGTATTGTCTTCTTGGTTTGAAATCATCAGATATTCTTCTTAAATGGATATTAATTTTTAATTGGTAAGTCCTTGGTTAACACTTTAAAGTACTGGTGCAGGTGAAAAGGTGGCTTCTAGTTGAATAAAAGCTTGGATGGATCTTACCAAAGCTTTTAATTTTCACCTAGATCTTTCTCAAATAGTTAGGCCTTTCAAGGGATATCTGAGATCTGGTATGCTACCGGCTAGTTAAAAAATATAGGCTTTCACACCTATAACTGTTTTTTAAGGGAATATAATTATACTTAGACTGAGGCCCACAATAAATTATGTTAACACTAGGCCGTTGCAAGTCATAAAAAGGGAAAATCTCTCTCTTTTAACACTCTCATATGTTTGAACAATGGAACACATGGTTAAATCTGGGTTTTTGGTAATCACTTCACTAACACTAAAGAGACCAAATTATGAAACTTGTATTATATGAAATTAATATTTGAGATAGGAATCCTATCATTTGAAATATCATTAAATTAAACTATATGAACAAATATTATATAAACTATTCAGGTATTTATAATAGGTACAAATAAATTGATTGAATGAATTAGGCGCATTAAAATTTGGTTAGTACAATAATTTTATATTAAATGGGCTGAAGTATTTAATGATACATATATATATATATATATATATATATATATATATATATATATAATGCTACTAGTCTGGTCGTTTATTTATATCAATGTTTGTTTACAAAATCAAGCAAATTTCGTGAACTATTGCGAGCTATATTATTATAGCATACATTTTTATTTTTTACTATTTCAATTGTTCGAATACATTCAAAAGCTCCATATTGTTCTAAGCATTTCAGTGGCCATCATGGTTAGAATCGAAGGCATTTGAATCGCTAGAACATTAATCACTGGATGTGCTATTGTAACGGGTAAACGCTCTTTGTACCAAGAGCTTAGCTTCGGTACTGTGGGATTTGAGCCTGTCTACGACTTTCAGACCTTACGTATAACTGGATACACAAAATTATGTTAGTTATTAAATTTTGTTTGCATCTGTTTATATAAAAATATAAATTTCAAATTCGTTTCATTACTTTATTTTTCATATGTATTTAACACTAAACCTGTGATGATTTATGTTTGAATCGTTTTTTTTTATTGTGGAAACTTACAAAGTACAAATCAAATAATGAATAATCAAAGAAGTAGGCTCTGCAGTTTCGATAGCAACAACACGACTCGAATTTTTAAATGGATTTTAATATATATAGATCCATTAATGAAACGGAATCCTCTCTTTTCAAAAACTATTAGTACTGATCAAATTAAGGTTAGAGGTAGCTACAAATCAATATCTGCAGCTTAAGTCAACAAAGTCTAACACTTTGTCTTGAAACCTTGGCAACAGTGGAAGGCCGTCTGCTTTTCTCTTGATTACTGGATTCTTAAATCCGAGGTTAAAATATTTCTTAAATGAGTATTTGAACAGTTTAGCTTTGCAGATCCTATGGTTTCAAGTTCTAGGATTAATTTTGTAATTAAGTTATGAAAATTACATTAATCATAGTTTTCGAAATATTCGGAATATGTTGGCTACTTTAACAGAGCATATGGTAAAATATAAAATAAAAAAGGTTTAGACTATTTATTCAATGGTTTAGTAAAATCAGTCATCAAACTTATGCTTTAATACTAATCATTGTTTTAAAAAATAGTTATATGTTCATCATATTTGAAACAAAACATTTGTGAAATAGCCTGAATAGCTGGTGTTGGTTATCTTTAGCTTTGAGATAATAACGATCTCCTGCAATACAGATAAATTATAAGCTTGTATCCAGCAACCCCACTACCATAAAATCGTACTTAGTTCTGCTAATTGAATTCGTATTAAAGATATTACCATACGATTTTGAAGACCCCAAATGTCAAATTATTTAGTACCAGCGAATTCCGTTCAATCCCAATGTTTGCTGGGGGAGCTTATTTTGGTTTGTTATTTAGGCATTACTATTAAATAAGTTTTCAAGTTTAATCCTTAATCTATACATAACATTTCATAATCTTATTTGAAAATCTAAATATTAACTCTTAGATTGCATAAACTATTTTTTATTACGTACAATCATTGCATTTCGCTTTTCTGACACGATTTGAACAGTTCAACGTGTAATGTCTTGAATTACCTAAAAAATTTAGCTTTCCTGGCGCCGTGTTGCGTTATGAAAAACATATCTAATATAATGTTATCGCTTTGAAAATGTTTACCTATGCACATTTACCGCAGCTTGTTGTTCGAGTTTGATTATTTATCCTAACTGTTGTTGCATGTATGTTTAGATTTTTACATCACACTACGATGAAACATCTGTTTTCTGTGCCTTGGGCTAAAAAGTTGCTTTTTGCCGATAACTCGCTGTTTTTGCTCTTTGCACAGTAAAGAGCAAACTGCTTTAACTGTGTTTTTGCTCTTTGCACAGTAAATTTACCGGAAATAACGGAAGTCAACAATCAAAACAATCTGCTGAGTGCAGCAAATCGACGGTTAGTGCATGTTTATTGGTTACTTCAGAGGAATGTTGTAGCAGCACTGGCACTGGTAGCAGTAGCAAATGTTTGTTTGTTCATTATAGGTTAGGTTTGAAGAATTGAGAAGAGTAAGATCCAAGTATGATTATAACATATGTTTTTTACTGAGTAGTATGATGTAAAGTATCAGCAGCTTATATTAAACCGGGTAAGTTTTACTGTGCTCGCATGAAAATTCCGCAATCACCTAGCGGCTCGCGCGGGAACGATCATGCTCGCATAGTAAAACGGTACTTACCGGGCTAATTACATAATAAACTATTATTTTTATTATCATTTTAAATCGTTTTGTTAGTAAAATGGGCAGCCGCCTCAATAAATAAACGTTATAAAACTTTTTTTTTTATTTTCGTGTATTTAACATTCAAATACTTAAAGTGACTAACTAACTATCTGAGTGATATATAATTGCATAGTATTTCGCCGTACAAGAAACCCGATATACGACATATTAAGGTAGATGCAACCACGTTATTTGGTTACATAATGTGAAATTATTTCGAGTCACGTCAACGAATAGGTAGGGTTTAATAATTTTTTCGCAACACTACACTAGTAAGTAGCCGATTTCCGCTTCCGTTTCAGTGTGGGAAGTCGCCGTTTACAAAAGAGTATGGCAGTAGTGCAATAGTGGGGCTGCTGGCCCAATCAAACTTTGACAGGCAGTCAATTTTTTGACAGCTACTTCCGGTCACGTGACCGGAAGTGACGTCATCAGCTGTGACGTAGCTGTGACGTGTTTTTGGTGGGTATTTAAAGTTTAAATGCCCTGCTGTGCTGGGTATTTAAATTTTAAATGGCCGGAAGTGTGTCAAGGTCGTTTGGGGATGTTTTTTAAAAAGATCTTGCATTTTCGGAAAATCCGAAAATGCAAGATATTTTCTTTTTTTATTTATTTGTTTTTTTACAAAAGTATTATTTTACAAGTTAGTAAAGTTTGCTCCCAAATTTGAAAAGTAAGTTGTTGTCGGTGCTGAAATTTCTTGTTTATTTTCATTCTTCTTGTTGTTGTAAGTTGGCAAAAACACATTTTTTTCGTTTTGATTGTTTGTTGCATAAAGTTCTAAAGATAAACTAAACCCAGTGGTTATAAGTTGTTTTAGTTCTTCACTAAAAATTTCCAAATCCTTGTAGGTTGTAAGATTGATAGTGTTGTAGTGAATCCCGCGAATGTTGAGAGACATGACTAGAGTTGTTTACTCGACGAGAGGTGTAGCAGGAATGACTATTGCAAAGCCGGTGCTGCAGGTACCTCCGATGGTAGTGGGGGTAGTGGTGGGGGTAATGGCAGGTGTTTGTTTAATCACTTTGAATTTAATCGTTGCCACAATAGACCGAGTCGATGTTGCAATTCTTCTAGTTTATCCAACCGGTTCTTTTGATATGTTTTGCAACTACATTTACAATAGCTGAAAGAATTACATTTTGTACAAGCTTTTCCGTCAACTTGATCTTCAGGTATTCTAAAACATTTTTCTTTGCAACAATAAGTTATAAGTGTTAGATTATTTCTTTTGGATGACATGTTGGTTGTAGCTTGTCTTAAACAGAACTGAGCCTCTCAACGTTAAAGTTTCGTATTTATGTAAAGTATTCGAATAAAACTATCGAATAAAATAATCGAATAATACTATCGAATAAAATAATCGAATAATACTATCGATTAAAAAGTTCAAGGTCATCCGTTTGAGGTTTTAAAAAAATACAACATATCAGTATATAAAAACATATACTGATATGTTGTTGTTTTTTATCTTTTTATTTAAAACATTTTTTTTACAATGTTATTTTTGTGCGATGTGCAGAGTTAGTTCCGTAGAGTTGTTTCCGCTCATTCCGTGTGACACCAAATATAATGATCCTGGTTGAATTTCCCGCAGATCTTCATTTTGCAGCAACTGGACGAATCGTTTTGGAAGATATACTTGAAACTTTGGTTCATCACCCGGTGTATATGGTGCATCGGATAAAGATGCGACGACTGCGTCTCCATGCGTTGTATCAATTTTCTTCATTTCATGAACAATATAATGTTTCTGTTCTTTTAATTCTGAACATTTCTTGATAATTAGAGTATTTGATTTTGAATGCAAGTTGAATTGTTCAACTAAACATTGGAGAAACTGTTGTGATGCCATCCTTCACAGGAGATGTTGTCTGTTCGGAGTATGGAGTTAGACTGATACTCGGGGTGTGTTGCCTCTTCGTTTATATAACCTTCGGAACCCCCACTACATTCTTCCGTTTGTTGTTGTACGTAAGCAGCCAAGTGATACGCGTTTTGTAATGCGCATTGAGATTGGTTGTGTTTCGGATTTATTGTAGAAACACAAATATTTCTAGCATCAAAGTGAAATGTTTTGTCCACTTTTATGTTTAAAACTTCTTTGTTTGTGTACTGGCGTATCCAATTCTTTTTTTCCAATCCTCTGGTATATATGTGTGTAAATTGTTTGCAAAAATGAAACATAATTTTGTGTACATTGTTGTACGGTAGGAAACCTTCATACCAATGGATATGATGAAAATTATTTGTTAGCCATCTGTTTGTTATTTTAGCTTTTGACTTTAGTTCATGGACAGAACACGGTGCTTCAAATAAAAATGGGTATGCTACTTGTGTAAGCAAATCCAAAATTACCAATTCTTTTATGATAAATCTATCATCGTTTCCGCGAAATGCTTGAAATTCAATTACACAAGGTTTTGCTGCCATTTCTTCATCCTGTCTGCTCATCATGGTGTCTACTGATCAACTGTTTTCCACACCACGGTAGGTTAGATATATATATATAAACCAGGCCGTACAGTTGTAGGCGCGTTGGTGTATGTTTAACGTGGGCACCATCCCCAGTAGGCCTACCCCACGGTTTATTCTTTTGTTAAATTACATTGTAGTTTTAACCTAGCAAAGTTTCTTCTTCTGTATTATTGTTGTTGGTGGTTTCTTCTGCTGTACTGTTGTTGTTGTTGTTGGTTTCTTCTTCTGTAGCCTCCGTTGCAACTTCGGTAAAAGGTTCAAAGTTTCTTAACTGCCTCCACATTTCCACTTCGTGAGGTATTCTATTAAAGATGGATGTATCTATTGGTCCGTATTGTAAAGTGCTTTCTGGTTGTTTTTCGCATGCATCTACCAGATATTCCTTAATAACAGAGCTTGAAAATACTAGTTGTTTCATATACCTGGTAATAGGTGATGTTGCATAGTTTAAAATGTAAAATTCTTCACGTGTTAGAAGAATTTTATTTTCAAATTGTGTCGAGTCTCTAATTCTTACTTGTTGTTGACCACGATGTTTAATAATGTCAATTTCATTGTCACAATCCAAAAGTCGAATGTTAGTTTTTCTTCCAAAGAAACTGTTGGCTAAATAACATTCAATAAGATGTAGATGTTTTAAAAAGGAATCCCAAGCATTTTCTGAAAATAAAACCATCTTTGTTCCATGGCTTAGTATTACTGCGGGAGAGTAGTCTAATGATTTTACCAATCCTATCGACACACTTTTACTCATGCAAGATGAAATAGGATAAAAGATGCGAAGGAAAACTTCAGTTAAAATGTTTGGTGGAATATTTTCTTCAAGTTTTCTTTTCTTTCTTACGTTTGTTTTATTATTTTCCAACTTTTTATTTTGTTTTCCAAACTTTAAAAAGTCATCAATTTCCTCTTTACAATATTTTCTTCAAAATGTTTATCATCATTTTCCAATAAAGGTGCTGTTTCGGAAACGTCTTGTACAACTGATAAAGAACTCATTTTGTTTATAATGCTGTAGACGATGTTACCCATACAACTGTAGACAGTAAACTAAACAATTTTTGTTCCCGCTCCTGCTTTTATAACCGAGTGGTGGGGGTATTTTTTTTTCCTTTTCATTTTACAAAACTGCTTTTACAATTCCTGTTAAAGGTGTATATGTAACAATTTTATCATGTAAAATTAAACAATAAGCAGATGTATCTTTGGGTACATTTTGTTCAAATTCCATTTCTATTTTTATATCTACACTGGAAGATTTTACAGATTCGTTTTGTTTTGAACAATCAACTACAACAATCGGATAGTTAGATTTAAATTGGTTTGGCGTTAATAAAGGTGTGTTTGTTTTTCCATAATATGAATTTTGGAATCTTGCGTACATATCGTACAAAACGCTAAACCTGTCTTTTGTAAAGTTTATGTTGAAGTTGTCGTATGGAAAGAATTGAGAGTTTAGAAACACCTTAAAATTTGTAAGTTTGCAATGATCAAATTCACCAGCATGTTTAGTTATTTCGTTTCTTCTTTTTGTTTGTAATCCAAATATTACATATCTTGCCTTTTCCAAATGGGTAGAAGTTTTTACAGTCCATGTATGACGTTGTGTTTCCGGTAAAACCGGATATTCATGAAACTCCCAACTTCTAAATGGTATTACGATATCACGATCTGATTTTAAAGTTCTTAATAATGAAATTCTATTCTGATCGTTTAACCGTACATGCGGTACTCTCCAAACAATTTTGTCTAATTGCATTTTCCATTCTAAAGTAGCTTCCGTTGTTCCATCAGTTGCTTGAATAATATCTTTGTCGTTTGATGATCTTAACAAAACTAATTCTTGTTTTACGTTTATTATTATTTTTCGGTAATCTTCGGCAAAGCCTAAAAGTAATCTTAAAGGAATGTAAAAGTCAAAATTGCCTGAAGTGTTTGGAGTGATTGTACTGGAATCGGGTGCTACCCATCCTGCGGCGGCCAGCATATTTTTTTCACTCGGTGTTAAAGATGCTAATCCTTTTAATGTACTTGTAATTCCCACCTTTTTTGTTGAATCTACTGTAACTCCGGAAATTTCATATCTTATTTCATCAAACAAATATGCCATGGGGTTATTTATGAACGGAACAGTACTTGCATTGCTTCCATCTCTTTTTGTTACTCTTCCTTCGATATACAAATAACTTTCACATGGAAGTGTATAAATATCCTGTTGTTGTATGGGAATTCTAATTTCATCATTATTATTTAATTTTGATGAAGCGTAAGGGTTGTGCGTATGATATTCCTTTTCCCATAAGGTTTCGTCGAATGTCGGACCCTGCGCTATATCCAATATTTCCATTATTAATAAGTTTTAATCCAATTTCTTCTAGAAAACGAATGTTATCACTTGTTAATCCTTCTATAGCTGAAGTGCTACTGACTTGTTTACCAGTCAGCTCTCTCTTTTTAAATGATAACCCCATTGTTATACGGTTGATTTTATATGTATTCGTATAGTTATAGGTTCGTCTCTAAAATCAATATGATTTCCGTCTTGATCTAGTATGTTCACCACAATGTCTGAAATAAAACTGGTGTTTAACGGTAGGTACACCAAGTTTTGTGGCTTTTCCACAATTTTAAAACCCGGAGCGACCGTTGGATAGAATGTGTGCAATATATGAGTATTTTCACCATCTCTATAAGAACCATGTATAATATTACATGTAATATCTATACTGTTAACTTTCATTATTGTTACAGTTCTAGCACCTGAATGGTTAATATTAGGTTCTAAAATTTTTGTTGTTTTAGGAAATCCTAATAAACTACCAATTGAATGTTCTTTGCTAAAATCTATATAATATTTAGATTTAATTTCAGCTTTCATAGTATTGTTATTTCCTTTTATTGTTATATTATCTTTTCCCATATGATTTTGTATCGCTTCATTTATATCATCAATTTCATATGCTCCAGTGGGTAAACTAAATACTTGTATATCTGAATATTTGTTTGTATTTTTATCTTTTGTTTTGTAATAATGTATTTTGTCATTAACATTTTCAGTAACGTTGGGAATAGAATTATAAGTTGTTATATCTAATAATGCGGCTTCCCATAATTTATCTTTTTCCAAACGTAACGCAGGGAAAAGAACACTTCGCAAAGTAGATGAAGTTCCAGTTAATGATACTGTATAGGAAGACATCTTAAAGTTGACTAACGCTTTTTGTTAAAAAATCTAAACATAAATGTCCACAGATTACCGTATCATCAGGTTGCTCTCTTTTATAATTGTATAGTACATTTTTAGCTGTTTTAAAGTAATATTGTAGTTCTTTTGGTGGTGGGAGATTACCAAAACTATCAAAGTAGTAAATAGTTGATCCTAGTTTCTTATAACATACCCAATGAGTGCCTGATCCTTTACTATTATCTAAATTTACTATTCCGGTTTCATTTTTCCATATTTTAACAGGTAATGCATCTTTCATAAACACTCCTCTAAAAAATGGAATTTTTAAACAAGAAACATAAGTAATTAATTCTTTATCTGTTAATTCTTTATTTGGAATTAGTAATTGTTTTTTTCTGTTTAATACACACGATACGGTCTTAGGTATAATCCTCCTCCTTTTTTTATCATTGACCATATTGTTTGTTTCTTTTTATTTTTACCTGCGGTGGATCGTCGTTTTCTTCTTATATTTCCTCCACGTTTCTTTGCAGGTTTTCTTCTCCTTTTTCCACCTCCTTTCTTCTTTCCACCTCCAAACATCGTTTTACCCTTCATTGCTGCTGATACCGCTAAAGCTGCTGCTTTTTCACCGATACTAGCGTCACTGGATGTTACTCTTTGCCAAGCTTTTTCAGCAAGTGCTCTATCCGCTATTGATCTATTTTTAGTATCTGCAAACTTTGAATATGCTATATCGTGTTGTTTGCAGGCTTGATCAAGTTTATTTATTCCAAGATCTCCTCTAGCGAGTCTTTTTTTCAATTTTGTTCCAGGACCACAATATTGATAACCTCCTGGTAAATGTAGTTCTACAGGTAATAAATCGATAGCTTTATTAACTATAGCTCCAACCGGCTTAGTAATAAGAGAAAGTGCTGTTGATGCTATTCCTCTTCCTCTCTTTATAACGTGTCGATTATGACTGATGCGTTGAACTTTCAACATGGTCTTTTATAGTGAAAGGAAATGTCGATACTTGTTTATTTTATAAATGCTTTATAATGAATGATGCACTTATCCTTTGACATTGTTTATTTATAAGTATGTTTGTTTTGGGTAAAACATTTTTTTCCAGTTTTGTGGAAGGATTGTATCTTCTTGATCATCATCACCTTTAGAAGTTCTTAAAGTATCAGTTTCCTTATTTAAAAAATATTTTTCCATAACATTCTTTTTAACCCAATTTAATTTTTGATCAGATTTTATGGGCTTTATTGTGTTATAAATATCATATAATACTACACTTAAGAGTCTTACAATGTAATTTACATTAACAGCATCAGTAAAATTAATAGGGTCTTTTAAGCTAGTCAATCGCAAGTCTTCACAAAAAAAAGACTGCTTATTTAAATCTTTTCTTAGAAAAAGATTATAGTATATGTGTCCCTTCTCATGCATTTGTGCTACTGTAACTACATCATTGTCTCTTATTCCTTCTGCAACATTGACTAGTGGTTTCCCTTTGCAATCAAAGGCTTGTCGGCCGCCTTCTTGTAATACAGGAACTTGTCCAATTGTTGCTACATCAGTTTCATCCGACCCTTTTTTAACATTAGTAATTATTTTTGCATCAGCATCCCATTTCTTATCTTTTAATTTCATTATTTGACTTATTGTAGCTGCATGTGATTTTGCAGTTCCTTCCTTAACGTTAGTTAACACTTTATTTTTGCAATCAATTGTATTAATATCATGCGTAATACAATGATCTGTAAGATATTGAAGGTTTACAGCATCTTTCATATCTTTAGGGTCTCCAATATCATGTATTACAAAGTTGTAAAAGGAAAATTTATCTGTTTTTTCAGGGATGACTGAATGTAAATACTTTTTTGTAACTGAATCTTGATCATTAATAGGATCTGCTATATTGGCTATTCTAAGATCTTTTGCATCATATACTTTATTATTACTCCTAGGATCATATCGTAAGGTTTGGTTTATGTACCACATTAAATATTCTTTATTTACCGAATCATTCTTATCTATTGGTTTTGGAAGATTTACAATTCTATAAAAATTAGCGTTATACACTTCATTTTGAAGCTTTAAGCTAGGTAATGTTTCACTTCTTAAAGTTTTAAAATTTACCGCATCATTTTCATCTTTTGGATCATTTACAAACTTTAAACGTTTGTTATTTATATCATAATCTCCATCGGATGTTAGTGGTAAACCACCTCTTTTTCCATAAGATCCTGATTTGCTTCCAGTTTCGGAATACCGTCCAAACTTATCCACACTCATGGTTATACTGAATATTTAATCAGTTATACTTGTATTATATATACTCATATTTTTTATGCAATTACTCCTCGATTTCGCAGTTCGCCGACCAAAGCTACCCATTCATTTTCTAAACCACCATGTCCGGCTTGTTTAGCTTCATATATCAACTTCATTCTGTCAACCAATTTGTTTATATCGTTGTAGTATATTATATTAGTATCATACAAGTTTTTTAATAATCCTTTTCCTGATAAACTTGATTGATTTGTTTTTCTTCTTTTATGTAAAATATTTATTTCAGCAGAAGATAATGATTTTCTTTTTATGGGTTCCCTTCTTTTTGGTGGGAAAAGTTTAGCAATAATAGTTTTATATTTTTCTGATGCATTTCTATGAACATTAAAATTTTTAGAATAATTTTTCTTATGCGCATTTGTATCCTCCAATATTTGTTTAAAAATGTTTAAATCCTTTTTAGTATATTTATTAGGTTTCGGCTTAAAAATAAGTTCAAACAATCCTTTTGTACCCTTGTATTGTTTATTATTTATAATAATATTGTCATGTTCGTCTACATCAAGTTTGCTATCTCCAATCATTAGCCCATTTTCTTCTATTCTAGCACCAAAAGTATGATATTTTCGAGTTGGTTGTGCAGAATGTAACATTTTTAATACAAATTGTCTTGCAAGCGGCCCTTTATACGCGATATCCGAGCCCAATTTGCTCAAGTTGGATGGATTAATAGGCTCTTCTTCTTCTTGTTGTTCTTCGCTTGTAGAAAGACCTTCTTTTTCTGTTAAAACATCCGTTTCTTCACCTAGTTCGCTTTCTTCTTCAGTTGTTTCTCCTTGTTGTGTAAAACTTGTATCATTTTCATATTCTTCTTTTTGTTCAAATTTTGAAATGGGTAAAATAGCATCTCCGGAAAAATTAAATGTTGAATGTTTAACATTTTGTCCTAATTGTTTTAATGGCTCAGTAATAGGTTTAAATGTTGATTCCAGAAATTTCTCTCTTTCACTTATTCCTAATCTTAACGCTCTGTTTTTATGTCTAATAGAATCACTAAGTGATTTTATTTCTTTTAATAGCTTTTCCTGATTAACCATGTTTACACCATGAAGACTTGTACGATAATGTTGTTAATTAATGTATTAAAACAAATTTATCAAAACCTATGCGGTAACGACCATCTGTTATAGCTTTATCTTTCATAATTACCAAAAATCCATATTTTTCCGCCCAAGCTTTTCCACAAAGCTCTTTGAATTTATCAAATGACATATCAGCATTTACATGATCGTTGTATATATGTTTTAGGTTTGTATCGTCTTGTTTGAATAAAACTAAAATATTTGCATTGTCTCTAATTAGTTGTTTTGGAATTTTGCTATATGTTTGTCCGATATATATGCTATCAATATTATTATGTCTTCCCATGGCAAAATAGTTTCTAATAGTATCATGATTTTCACTAGATACATCATCAAATACAAATACAGAATACGGCTTAGCCTGGTCTGGTTGCATAACACTGTCACTAGCATTAAATTTGTAATAGTTAACATCGGGCACATCAGTCAGGATCTTTTCCAACAATTGATACTTTGGTTGATGTAAGGACTTTGAAAAAATATATAGGTTATTAAATCGCAATCCTTTTGTGTTTGTAATTAAGTTAAACACAACGTTAGTTTTGCCACAGTTTGAAGGACCGCTGACTATACATCGTACAGTGTTTGGAAATAAACTGCCGTGTTTACCATTGTTGATTTTAACGTTATCTACGGTTAAATCATCAATGTTATTAATATTAAATTTATCTTTATGGTGAACAATCTCCATCTTATTCAAAGGCAGAAGAGTAAATAAATTGATTTAAAACTAAATCAAATCTTTTATAGGTATCCACGAGTCTTCAGTTTTATCAAACCCCAACCAACGTACTTTAACTTGGTCTTTTTTCCTTTGCAACACCTTTTCAACAAGATAAACATCGCCTACTGTTGACTTTAACAATTCATGTCCGTAAAAACCGCCTTGTAACAAATTTCCTTTGTTATCTTTTAAAATATAAGTTTCCGGTACAGTAGGTTGTACTTTATACACTGTAAAAACTTCGTTTGTCCAATTGGGCAGGTATTTTTTAGTAAACACTCCTTTGTATTTACTAATTCGAACTTTATCATTAACATTAAATTTTCTTGGTTTTCTTTGTTCCGCTTTTGGCTGTGTATTCTTTTTAATTCGTTGTAAGACTAGTTTAGCGTTTTTCTTATTCACTTTGTTAGGTGCCATACCGATAGTTCTATGAAACTTGTTGTTGTAATCGCTTATTAATTTTGGTAAGATATCAACCCATACGTAAGAACCTCTTTTCGAAAACATTTTATACATTGCACCTTTTAAGGTTCTATTAAATCTTTCAATTATAGCTGCCTTTTTCTCAGAATTTGTGGAATAATGATTTATGTTATATTTTTTCATTAACAAGGCAAAATGTTTATTAAAAAATTCTTTCCCATCATCAGTTTGTAAATGTTTAATTTTATTTTTATCTCTTTTTATAGCTACTTCCATAGCTTTTGTTATGCTGTTACCAGTTTTGTCTTTTAATGGCAAAGCATCTGCAACTTTAGTAAAACAATTAATAATCGTAAGTATGTATTTAAATCCTTTATTTATTTTACTATGCGGTTGCATTTCAATTAAATCTGCTTGATATAAATCATTTATTCCTTTTACAACAGTATTTCGTCGTGGAAACTTTATTCTTGCAGGTTTATGAAGTTCATTAACAATCTTTTCCTTTAAGTCTATCATGATGATTTTACTAACAAAGTCAAGTTAGTATTGAGTGTTTCTTTTTCTGCATCCGCTTTTATAGTTCAAGGTCATTTCAACATATTTTAAAAAAAGGGGAAATCACAGCGAGCATGCTGTGATTTCCCCTTTTTTTCTTTTTTTTCTTTTTTTCTTTTTTTATTTTTTTTATTTTTTTTCTTTTTTTTCTTTTTTTCTTTTTCTTTTTACTCATTGATAGGATTGAGAGAGTAGTGGCCGAATGGTAGAGTGTGAATTTTGTCTGGAAGAATGTGTCGTTTGTCATCATTGGAGCAGAGTGCTTTTTTCACTTCTGTTACGCTGTACAGTTGATGGTTGAAACTTCTGATGGTGTTGAATTTTGCAGTTATAGTCGTTTCTTCAAATAAGCATTGCTTGTAGTGTTCAAAATTTACATTCTTCTTAAGATACAAACTTTTTACTCCCTTAGCTTTTTTAATAATATTGTTTTCTTCTTTATGCAATTGTAGTGAATACAATTTTGACATTAGTGCAATAAGTTCTTTCAGTAAAATTCCATTTGCTTCGTCTTTAAATTTTCCAAGTTTCTTTTTGTTCCGATCATTGTCATAATTTAAATGATCTTTTGGATAGTCACTAAAATCAAATTCATTTTTGTGAACAAATGTTCGAAGATCCAAATACATATCTTCAGTAAGAATCCAGTAGATGAAAGCGTCCGTGTCCATGTAGGCGATTCCGATGTTATCTCTACCGTAGAAGGCGACCATTTTGTTGTAGTGGAAATCGTACATGTGGGTTTTGGAAATATCCAAGATTGACATTCCAACGTACAACGGACGATCCATTTTCACGCTTGTCTTCTTCATAGATACTGCCACAAGGTTTTCATTGATGATAACGGATGTTTCAAAGTTTGGTTTTTGTACAAGTTTTTCTAGTTTTATAGGATCTGTAATTAATTTAACATTTTTGTGTTTTCTTTTGTTTTCCAATGTTTTTCCAAATATCGCATTATTCATTAATTTAAAAAAGTCCTTTTGAAATGTTGATGTTGCAGCTGCTCTTCTTCTGGTGTTTGAATCAATGTACGGTTTTAACCAGCAAGATTGGGAAAATTTTAAAACTCTATGAATTTTGGTTATACGTAAACCCAATTGGAGTGCTTGTTGAACAACCCAAAAGTGAGCTACGTATCTTTGTTTATTTTCAAGAGTCATCATTAATTTTGGATGTTTGCCAATTGGTGAAACTTCTGTTTTTGCAAGGAGCGGAAGATCGTAATGAAAATCATGCAAGTGTTCTGGATATTCAAAGTCACAGTCCAATATGTATCCGGTGTCTCCGTCTTTTGAAATTTGCGAAATATCACCAATAGAGTCTGGATTAACCCATTCAAAGTTTCCAAAAGGAAGTGGATTAGACATGGCCCATCCGTATAAATTGTTGGCATCGAAATATCCCAAGAACACTGATGGTTTTTCTTTATCGTAGTTTGGAAGATATTTGTTGTTAGCTTTAACATGTCTAGTAACACTTTGGGTCAATCCACCTCTAACGCCCGATTCGATCATCAACACCATGTCAATATCTGTTAATAATTGAAGGTTGCACTTTGTTTCTTTTAGCATAGCTTGCCAAGCTAGTCCTGGAGAAGTATAAGAATGAAGAGGGTCTAATCCGTAAGCTTCAAAGCAGGTGTTTCTAAATTCTTCCATCACATCGCAGAGAAGGGTCACATCAAGTTTTACATAAAAGTCAGAATAATCTCCCAGAGTGTTCATTTCCAATTCGTCCCAAACTCTGCATGCGTGTTGATAGTCTTCAGGTGAAATGTCCAAATCGGTAAGTTTACTTTTGAAAGCTTCTGGTGGAGGAAGTGACGTTTCTTGAAATTTATGTAGTCCATCGATGTAATCATACGGGAAAACTCCTTTCCGAAGAACCAAATCCATTTTTTCTGCAGGTACAATTTTGCTTGTTTCTATTAAATTTTGTCTTCTTAAATTTTCAGAAAGTTTCATAAGACTGGAAGGCATAAATCGAAAAGAATCAACAAATCTAAGTTTAATTTTGCCCACCTTTTTTGAAAAGCTTATAAATTTTTCCATAGTTTGTGCTATAACGTCTATTTCACCGTTGTCTCTTGCTAATTCGGGAATGATAAAATGTCCATCGTATCCGCTAAGATTGTGAAAAACCACGGGAATAAAAGATGGTAGTTTGTAGTTGATGTTACATCCGTTGCAAGCTGCACCTCTGTAGGCTCCTGTCAGATGGTCATGGTCGCGAACTTTAACTTTAGTTTCTGTAAATTGATTGTTACACAAATAGCATGTTGTTGTCGAATCATAAAGATAAATTTCTTCCGGTGTCATAGGTGACATAGGAACCACATTGCTATACATTGCTTCCACTTTCCCAGCGATGTCGTATAAATCATCAACAAAGTATCGAGCTGCTTCTTCTCCACGATAAATCTTTGGTGTAGATGTCAAACCATATTCTTGAAGATGTTCTTCAGGCAGAGTGGATTTTACTATTAAACAGTAGCTGTTTGGTTTGTGAAGTTGATACTTTGTTCTGCTTGTAATTTCCTCTCCTTCTTCTTGTTCAAGTGGAAGCAATGAAGATTCAAAATCTGCATACACTACAACGGGAATTCTGTATTGTTGGATAACTTTATCAAATTTTACTTGTGATCTGCTAGGGTGTGGTAATTTAATTCTTACTTCATAGTTTCCATTGCATAATTTTTGATGTTCCATCAACCATTCTGAACCACCTCTTCTTAATGGTTTGTTTACAAAACAAAAACATCTTTTACAAGTGGTTTTTTCTACTTTATGTTTTGATAACTGTTTGCAAACTAGAGCTTCGAAATCTTTAATATATACATAATGTGAAATATCACCTTTTGTTATTAATAATAAATCGGTATGATCTCTGCGTTCGGTGGGTGTTATACGTAAGGGATAGACATTGTTGGATGAATCTAAGCCAAAGATGTTTACAGATGCAAAAGGATTTTTCTTTTCAAATTTTGATATGTCTTGAATTGAAACAGGATAAGTCATGCCTTGAAAGTTATACATATATGAAACCTCATCGTATGCTCTACTCGGTCGTTCCACATGATCTTCTACATATTTTGCAAGCATTGCATACTTGAAACATTCAGCATTTTCATTTTGTACATTAACACAAGATTTGGTTACTCGAATCTTCCTTGGCAAAGCAATATAACTACTACCTCTCATTCCATATCCATGTTTATGAACTCTCACATCTAAGCTTGTTATACTTAACAAACTCCATCCAGAACCTCTTCCTTCATGTTCTTGTAATTTTGTTAAAAGTTCTTCAAAACAATCATCCACAATTGAGCTTATATCCGATGCAAACATGATGGTTTTGTTTTTAGTTAAAAATCCTCTTGGTGATGTTTCATTCTGAACATTTGTAAATACAGTATCTAATAATATTCCAAACTTTATAAAATTTAATCTTCTTAGTTCATTCTTCAATGTTTCTGTTACTAATGTTTTTGCTTTCAATATAAATTGTGCTAGTTGCAATTGAGCATTGTCAATCTTAAAATGAGTTACTACACTGCCTGGTAAAGCTCGGGCGTATAATTCCACATCCAAAGATGGTCCGGGTGCGTATTGAATAACACTTGGTCTTGAATTTAGTTGTTGTTGATGGGTAGCCAGCATTTGATCTAATTCTTCTAAATCTTCTTCTTCTGCATTGTTTCTTGTTTCGTTGTTATGGTAGACTTCTTTGTGTATTTGTAGTAAGTTTTCATTTTCAAAAGATTCTTCACAACTGATGCAGTAATACATGACGTAGGTGTGCTCTCCACAAAAGTTGCAGTAATAATAAGAACCACTCTTAAACTACCCCTATTTATAGACTACCCCCACCACTTTTTCTGTATTAAACACAAAAAGTGTTAATAACAGTTAAATTTCTTATATTTCAAAACTCCTAAGTGTCAAGGTCAAATAATGCAAGTTTAAAAAAACATCTAAGTGTCAAATAATGCAGGTATTAAAAAAATCTAAGTGTCAAGGTCAAATAATGAAAGTTTTAGAAAAAATCTAAGTCTCAAGGTCAAATAATGGAAGTTTTAAAAAAATTCTAAGTCTCAAGGTCAAATAATGGAAGTTTTAAAAAAATCTAAGTGCCAACGTCAAATAATTTAAGTTCAAAATAATACATATATTATGCGTCGTAAGTGTGATCATCATTGCTGTTGTTTAAATATGTTATTTCCAAATCGTTATCGCTTTCATCTTCCTCCATGTCCGATGCCGGAAACAAACGTCGCCGAACAAGAGCATGTATATATTGTACTGGATCATAGTTAATTGTTACAACATGTGTTAACGGTGTTTCTTCGCCTATTGCTACTGGTACTTCCAAAATATTTTCTTCATCACTTGTAGCATCAGACGTAGCATCGGATGTAGCATCGGATGTAGCATCGGATGTAGCATCAGATGTATCTTCTACTGGAATCAAACTATTTTCAAAAATACTTTCGTCATCCGTTAAGTCTTCTGGTTCAACTATTTTATATATTTTTTCACAAATTGTACATCCAAAAGGAAAATTGTTGTCTGTTGGAGGCATTATAAAAGAAACTTGATATTGTAAAAATAAATGTTGAAGCAGATGTTTGAAAATTTTTCTAAGTCCAAAAGTATTAATTATTAGGAAGTTTTACAAGTCCAATGTAAAGTAAAAATAAAGAAAGAAGTGTTGTTGCCTGTTTAAACAGTTGCAAAAGAATGATAGGTTTGAAAATTTTTTCAAAGTCCTAAAATATTAAATATTGAGAAGTTTTAACACTTAAAATATTTACAAATCCAATGTAAAGTAAAGAAAGAAATGTTGTTGCCTGTTGGAACAATGGCAAAAGAATGATGGAAACCAAACCCGCAGTAAGGGTCCTGTGGTTTGGGAGGGGGTAAGCGAGGAGGGGGGATGACCTCAAGCCGAGTTGGGGTCCGGGATCTGCGCGTGTGGTTCGGCATCAGTTGCTCGCTAGACAGTGAGGTGGTAACATGTTCAGAAGGCGCCCTGAACATTTTATCATTTTTGCTGTTTGGTGAAAATATCTTGGTGTTATTTGTATAATAACATCTTGACGTAGGACTGATTAATTTTAAGGCATGGTAGTTGTTTGTGCTTGTAGATACCCTAGGGTTTGTAGTTTGTTTTTAATTTGCTGGTTTGGTAGTTAGTATTATTTTAAAATCTTTCTTTTACTTACAATATATTTCTGCCTGGAATGTTTAAATTTAAAGTAAAATTTTTGTTTTTAGGAATGTTATATGATATGTTTTTAATACCTTTCTATTCCAATTTCCTTTTTCCAACAAGCTTGTTGAGGGCATTCCCTCTCTTGTCTTGTACTCCTTTTTAGTTAGGGACACCTTTCAATTCCAATTTCCTTTCCTTTTTTCCTTCCATCTTTTGCATGGTAAAACCAATAATGGTAAAACCGGCTACCGCTTTTGTAGTGATTACGCTCACCAAAGCGGGTCACTTACAACCTCTATACGTGCTGGATGGGTAGTTCGCCTACCTCCGGAGTTTCGCTAGACCTCAGTTGTTCTGCGTCGCTAATGGCGAGACACTGGCTCCTTTAGTGTTAGGAAATAAAAAACATATTTGTATAACATTTTTTCCTAAATTTAATTAAGCAACTTGCTATTTCAAAATAACATTTTTGTTTTAGCTTAGCGTTGTGCGCTTATGGTGAGGTGTGTGAGTTCGCTTACGTGATGATCACACTGTAATCATGATGTGCAGCGCTGGGCTGTCTAGCTATTTTTTTTAAAACTAAATTTTATTTCTTTATTTTTTTATTTTTATTAATTCTTAAACTCTAGGCAGATTGTATTGTAAATTAGCTTTTCTTCTTTTAGGTTTCCGGGGGTGTACGGTTCTGTAAAACCGTACACCCCCATTTTCTTTTTAGTTATCGAATGACCTTGACCTACTTATTTTCAAGGTCAACAAAAAGACTTAGCGAAAATTTCTAAGTCTCAAGGTCATTTATATATAGGTAGATTTAGCTTTTCTTCTGTTATGTTTCTGAGGTGTACGGTTCTGTAAAACCGTACACCTCCATTTTCTTTTTAATTATTGAATGACCTTGACCTATTTATTTTCAAGGTCAATAGCAGTTAGCGAAAATTTATAAGTGTAAAAAGTAGGTCAAGGTCACCAAAAAATACCCTATGAACGGGGGAATAGACCGCTAAGTAATTCTTTTAGAATTACAAAGTGGTCTATTCCCCCGCTCCTATTTTTTTTTATTTCATTTTTACACTAACCTCTCAGTTTTAACAAAATGAGGTATTTGTTGTGCGCACTGCATAATGTTTGATTTACACAACACATCTTTTACCCTTTTTTAATAATATACGAACATTGTTCTTTTTAGGACTAGATTGTAAAAAGTAAAAAGTCATTTTGTTATCCCGCTTTTATAAGAAATTAACCCTCCATTGTAAATTTTGAAAATAGGTCAAGGTCATTCAAAAATACCCTATGAGCGGGGGAATAGACCGCTAAGTAATTCTCTTGGAATTACAAAGTGGTCTATTCCCCCGCTCCATTTTTTTTGTCTTGTGTTTAATTTGACCATTTAACTTTATCAGATGGAGATTTTCTTACTAAATAATAATGAACATTACTGATATTTGGAATTTGAAGATTTACTGGTAATTTGAGCAAGTAGAGTTCATCACAACATCTAAGAACAACATCCCTGTTACTGATCTTTTTTACAAAAACATATTTGTGGTTTAATTTCAATCTGTTGATTTTAATTCTTTTATAGTTTTCAATTTTTTCTGGCAATTCACTTTTGGAAGGTTCAATTTTAACTTTTTTAGAAGGTTGAATTTTTGAAGGTTCACGTTTGTTATGCAAATTACACAATTTTTCACCTACACTACACAACTTCACACACCTTTCACCTTTGTTCGCTCCTTTTTTTAAAATATGAGCACATTGTTCTTTCTTAAAACAAGATTTTCTTAATTTTTGAAGTTTTTGAAGTTTTTCAGAAATTTTTTTAGGAGATTTTTTTGGTGAAGATTTTTTTGGAGAAGGAGATTTTTTCGGTGAAGATTTTTTTGGAGAAGGAGATTTTTGTTTCACAATAGAAACAACAGATGATGATGATGTTCTTGATGACGAGGAAGAAGACCTGGACGAAGACGAAGTGCTTGCCATAGCGCTGGATCCGAAGAAAGTAAAGATTACTCTGTTTACCCTGCCTTTATAACAGCTCACCACCCATTTACCCCCTCTACTTTTCCACGTCAAAAAAATATTCATCCAAGCTTTCTAACACTGGCAAGGAAACAGTTTCAAAAGGTTGATACAAAATTTCATAAATGTCTTGGTTTAAATTTTGCGAAGTTTGAAGATATTCTTCTATTTCCTGTACAAATTTCTGTTCGAATTGTTGGAATTCTTCTATATCCTGTAAAAATGTCTGTTCGGATTGTTCAAATTCTTGTTGTTCTAAGTTAAATGTTGGTGATTTCAAGTCTTCTTCCAATTTTTTAATGTAATCTATTGCATTTTGAACTATAGATTGTCTGTTAATTTTTTTTTGTTTTTGACTTTCCGGTACAACTAATTTTAATTTTTCAAAAGCTTTTTTTAATCTGTGTTTTCTTCTTTGTTCCCTTCGGTTTCTACTTAATCTTTGATCAATCAGGTATTTTAGGAAAGATTCCATAACGTTTTGTTGATTCAAAATGTAGCAAACTATTAATTCTATAAAGCTTCTATCCGCTCAATATATAGTGGAAACCCGGGGGGAGGGGGAATCACCTTCGCCATCAAGGTGATTGGTACGTATTTAAAGCTTTGAGGTTTGCATAGCCAGACCATAACTATGAGCTCCTTGTACGAGTTGTGTCTGCAGCGTATCTGCACCGATAACCCTATGCTCCGGCATATCAGAAGGGTGTCAGAGCCGCTGCCGCCAATTTTGCAAGGAGAGCTCATTTATGAGCATAAAAGACGATGCGTCTACAAAACCAAAATTTGGTTTGAAGGGCCAAATGTTGGCAGAATATGTGCCGTATGTCACATGGTACGTTTTTTCATTAACTGCATTGTTTATTTTGTTAACAATATATTATTTTTTTTAATTTTTTTAAATTAATATTTTTTTTTTCAGGCGCTTCCTCTTGCCGGCCCGGGGGACGAGCTTTATCGAACTATTGCTTATAGAAGCGGAATAATTGGGTATAAACTACAAATGCCGGCACCTCAAGAAAAATGTCATCTCTGCAATTTCTGCCCCCTGGCAAAATATGAAATTAATTGTATGTGTTTATAAACACATATAATTATGAGAAATTAAATAGGGACGGGGAACAGAGCAGTTTGTGGTCTAACCACTTACTGCTCTGTTCCCCGTTCATAGGGTATCTTCAGATGACCTTGACCCACTTTTAAAACTTTATGGTGGGGAAAATGTATATATAAACCGTGGATTATATGAAGAGGCATCACTTCCCTCACAGATAATCATGGAAAGTTTCCGTATGTTTTACAATGTTTTTTGCACTCCTCAACAACATATTCAATTTATGTTAAATTTAATCCATGTCCTCCAGAATATTAATTTTCTTACGATTAATGTTACTGGGGAAAGAATGGTAAATTTAACATATCAACGTTTATTAGTTACCATCAACCCTTTCGTAGATCCGAATTGGTTTTCAACACTTGAAACATACATTGATACTATGGCTTTTGAACAAGGATTCCATTATCTTTGGGTTGATGTAGATTACATCAACTTTCAAAATGAATCAGATGATGATGGATATGATTCTGCCACATAAAAGTAGACATTAACGGAACTTCTCCCCCTGCCTTTTAGGAAAAAAGAGAGGAACAGTGTTAATTAATAACACTGTTCCTCTCTTTTTTCCGCTTAAAGTTAAATGACCTTGACCTACTTATTTTGAAGGTCAATTGTAACTTAGTGAAAATTTTCTAAGTCCTAAGTAGGTCAAGGTCATTTAAATCTTAGCGGAAGAATGAAAAGAATAGCTACCAACATGCATTGTTGGTATCTATTCTTTTCTTTCCTCCTAGAAAACCCCTTTAGTCCGTGTCAACTTTGATGTGAATTTTTGTACAAAATTGTACATAATAAAGGACCCATGTTTCGAGTCCTTCGTAATCCATAGAATCCGAAGTGCAACAGATTTTTGTACCGTCTGCTTTAACAGCTTCAAGTACTCCACTATATAACAAAAAATGCTCCAAATCTATCGTGCGGGTAGTCAAATTAAGCGGAATTAAAAGACAAACAAAAAAGGTCCAGTAACATTTTTTGATAAAACCAACGGTATAAAAGTTATGACGCAAAAACTCAAAAATATTAATAACCAACGCGAAAACTAAACTCACCATCAACAGAAATTAAAACATTTACAAAAACCCAAATGTTAAAATTAATAATTATTTAATAAAAGATACAACACAAAACTAAAATCTTAGGTTATTTAAAACTTTAACAAAATATTTAAGTCTCAAAAGTAGAGTTTTAAAATCAATCAATATATAAGTCAAACAAGTAAGTCTTTTGAAATTAAAATATCTAAGTCTAAAAAATAGGTCATTTAAAATAATTCTAAGTCCGAAAGTAGAACAATCAAAACTAGGTCAAGGTCATTTAAAAATTATAAAAAAAAGGGGGGTGGGGAAGCGTGGGGTCCCTACCTTATTCTACTACTTTATTTCTATACTACTTTATTATAACTTATGCTACCCCTTAAATGCTATCATGCATGCGGTTACGGTGTGATCATCACGTAAGCGAACTCACACACCTCACCGCCCTATCATATCTTAACCCCTACCTAACGTTCCCCCTATTCTATCTTACACTATGTAATATTACAGTTACGGTGTGATCATCACGTAAGCGAACTCACACACCTCCCTATAATATTACACCTAACTTAATATTACAGTTACGGTGTGATCATCACGTAAGCGAACTCACACACCTCACCGTAATATTAACCCTGACAATTAAACCACGCAGGAAATGGAAAGGTAGGTGGATTGCCATTGCGACCGACTATTATAGGAGGGCGCCTCTCCCACAATAGCCGAACGCAGTGTGTGCTTGACATAAGCCATCCCACACACCATGGCGAACATTACGTTACAGCATAACCCTCCACGTAAGCGGACCAGTTACACCTTCACCGTAATGCCAAAGAGAAACGTTGCGCGCTTGCTTATATCAGCGAGCTCGAGACTCGACCTCGCTAGCGAGCCTTGACTAGTAGGTCAACGTGTCGCTCTGCCGAGGCCGGTAGCCTTGGCCGGGTCGCTAGCCACCGCTCTCACAACTTCGTCTGGCCTACTTGGACCTGGTCACTACCTTGACTACAAGGTTGTTGTGTGCCTACTTGGACCAGGTCACTACCTTGACTACAAGGTTGTTGTGTCTGCTGCCTATAAGAACCCCATTCGCCCGCCTTGTGTTATTCTGCCACTCGCCACCATCGCTGTTACTATCCATTCCCACGTTTTTCTATTTCATTATATCCATTTTATTATTTCCTTTATCTAATTATGGACTCCTCATCTGCCTCTTCATCCTGCCCTATTCTTCTGGGTCTGCTCAAGAAACCTCTGATGAAGCAACATTCCATCCCGGTATCGATCAGCCTTTCTGCAATCAACGATTTTATTCCGCAAAAATCTTCTACTCCCGTCCTCTCCTCCTCCATTAACGAAATAATAGCTGATGCTGTTAATGAAGATCAACCCCAATTATTTCAGAATCCCACACCAGTTACAGAAACATCAACGCCGCAAATTGAAGAGATTCCGATCGCTCCAATTTGTGACGACATTTTAACTGAAGACTGGATGGAGTTGTGCGGACTGCACCCTTCTTCTACCCCCCAACAAATTCAACCCGCACCAATCAAAGAAACCCCCACCCCCCAAACAATTCATCCCGCACCAGTAAAGAACATCAGGCTAAAGGAATTAAAGAAAAACAAAAAATATAACCTGTACAGAATTGAAGAAAACAAAATTTATATCTACAACGAGGAGAGGACGAAAATTTATATCCTCACAACTCCAAAAACCAAACCACCACTTGTCCCAACAGATCCAAAATTTTTACTAGTAACAGCGGAGGGTGGAAAATTGAGAATAAATATATTAAATTAAACCTTATATTCCTTCCCCTCCTCAATCAAAGTCCACCCTGGTGGCAAAATCGGCCCTTCTAAGGGCCACCCTAAGACTTTCAAATTTAGGCTTAAGTTAGGGCCTCAACCCTTGGTGACTACAAGCGGTTCATATACCTCTAAGTCCCAAAGGTTGAGTCAATAACGGGGGGCTTTCGCGAAAGCCTCAACCCTTGGTGACTAACAAGTGGTCTGTGTACCACTAAGTCACAAAGGGTTGGACGCTAAAGCCTCAACCCTTGGTGACTAACAAGCGGTTCACATACCTCTAAGTCCCAAAGGTTGAGTCAATAGCGGGGAGCTTTCGCTAAAGCCTTAACGTTTGGTGACTAACAAGAGGTCCGTGTACCTCTAAGTCCCATAGGGGCTTTCACAAACCACCCCTTGTTAGTCACCAAGGGTTGAGGCTTAAACTTAAGCCTAAATTTGAAAGTCTTAGGTCGGCCCTTAGAAGGGCCTTTTTTTGCCACCAGGGTGGACTTTGGAGGTGGGAAAAGGTTTTACTCGGTAATATTTATGTTTAACTTGGCACCTTTTTTATTTATTATCAAGTGTCGAGGGTTAAGGGGAATAGGAATTTTTTTGGGAATGTCAATGACATAAATTTTGGTTTTTTCAGAATTAAAAATGAAAATAGAAGAAGATAAATGTCTTAGGATTTCATATTTTCGGTTAAGTTTCAGTTTTTTTAGATGAAATTTTTGCTGGGGTACGTTTGAAGATACAGGTGATATAGGTGGTTTGGTGCGAATTTTGGGTGGTTCGGTGCGAATTTTGGTGCCGGTAAGAATGTTTTTCCAAACTTGCTGAAAAGGTTTTCGAGCAATAGTGGTTGTAACATCATACCAATCACGATTGTTGTTCGATTGAATAATTCGTACCCCAAGCAGTTGAAGATAGGAAAACCAGTTATACCAAATCTCGGTATACTCGGAGCGGTTCATTGTGAAATTGAAGTAGGTGTTGTTAGGACGGTGGCAAAGGAAAGAATAACTTGTCGAGTGTAGAGTGTAGAGTGTGTTAAACAATCAAGGACAGGTGTGCCGGGTGATGCAGCAAGGACGACGACCTGTATTCGCCGGCCGGCCGCAAGCGAAAGTGCGGCGCAAGGTCAACCAGTTGTATTGCTAACTGGTCGGCAACAAGCGAAAGCATGCGAGGTCAAACCCGGCCCACTCGGTCTCGTTTATCTTTTAAAACTCGCATGATAGGGTTTGCAAACATATTAATTCAAATATGTTGTAAAAATTTTCTTACGATATCTTGTTACAAATATTTTTAAATCAAATGTTAAGAAACCATGTTTCTATTTTTAATCGCGACTACAGTTTCGATTTCTTTAACTAAATATTATAACTAAGTATTAAGGTAATATAATAAAGTAGCATCTTTAAAAATATTGTAACTTGTACAAAGTTAAATAAGTATTTTAAGCCAAATGTTAAAAAAAAAACAATTGTTTAGTACTGAGATGTTCACCCTACAACACCTACGTTAGAACTAACACTACAAATCCAAAAATTGCGAGGAGTCTCTCATGGTGGTGGGGGGAGGGCAGATGTTCCGAGCTGCACATGTCAAGGGAGGTTGCAGCGCCACTACTGACACATCAGTTTCCTAGTAGAACTGGCAGAGTAAACATCTAAATAAACATGAGTTCTGTTTTATATGTTTCTTTTATTAAAGATGGACTTTGCATTGAAACGCAAAGTTTTCCTATTGATGCAGATCCTATACAACAAATTTTAGTACATCCTCCAGAAAGTTATGATTCCATCTACATTTCAGTGCAAGAAACAAACGACCCCCCACCACCAACAACTCCTGATGCACAGTAGGACACGGCTACCACACGTCATTAAAGCTTCAGCTCTTTACCCGAGCACACATGGACTCTGAGCTTCAATATAATACTGTTTCTTCTACATCTACACCAACTTCCGAACAATTACCTACTACAAATGAAACTACTACAAGTCTACAAGTAAATGAAATTTCATCAACTGTTAGTTCTGATGCGCAAGCAATAATGTTATCATTAATTGGTTTCGACTAAAAATTCAACAATGGAAGAAGAAAGAAATTCGCTACTTTACAACTTGGTTTTTGTGAACCCGTCGAAATTTATTATTTGCCTACTTTCATTTTTATGTGGTTACAATTTTGGTTACCTTGTTCAGGAAATGCTAACAGATAAAAAGGAAGAACATTCGCTATATTTTAAAGTTTATGTTTATGTAATTGCATCTTTATTTGGATACTTTGTAGCAGGATATTTTCTTGTTAATTTGTCAATTCCATTTTTTACATGGTATTTTAACAGACGTGAAAATCAACAAAACAACAGTTTGTAAAAAGAAACAAAAATTATCTTGCATTTTCGGATTTTCCGAAAATGCAAGATCTTTTTTAAAAACACCCCCAAAAGACCTTGACACACTTCCGGCCATTTAAAATTTAAATACCCAGCACAGCAGGGCATTTAAACTTTAAATACCCACCAAAAACACGTCACAGCTACGTCACAGCTGATGACGTCACTTCCGGTCACGTGACCGGAAGTAGCTGTCAAAAAATTGACTGCCTGTCAAAGTTTGATTGGGCCAGCAGCCCCACTATTGCACTACTTATGGCAAATATCAGCTGTAGTGAGGTAACAAATCAGCTGGAGTGCGGTAAAGAGTTTTCATTGAGCATTTACCGCACGAGTGCGGTAAATGCTCAATGTTGCCAACTGAAGAAAAAAACAGTATATCACACAATTCACATGCATTATACATAAACACAACATACACATTTTAACTATGACGACCATATCTCAATTGTAACAAAACTGGTTTCCCAGGTTGCGACGACGTACAGTTAATAGCGATAAGTTAATAAAGAGCAATATTATTTAATCAATTGTTGCCGTCTGTGTGACGATAAGACTATTCCTAGAAAGGCTTACTCAGTCGCTGATCAGCAGAAATAACGCTTTTTGTTATCTCCCCCGCAAAGATAAATATAGTTTTGTTCTCATTTTCTCTCTTCAGTTTATTTAATATTTTGTAAATCTTTTAAATTTCATAGAAGTGTGTTGTTTTTTACTTACCCTATATATTTTTTGCTGGTAGTGTCGCGAAAACTATCGTACGCAACTCATCCGGGAAGGTGTTTACGTTGCTCGCATGAAATTCCCGCGCTCCGCAAGCGTCGCGCGTGAACTATCATGCTCGCACGTAAACACCTACTCCCCGCACTAGTTGCGTAATATACTATTACTACACCGTGCAAAGCAATAAAGATGAATAAAAGTGCAATTTAGTTTTTTAATAACAGAAGTCCATTATAAAACTTGTAAGTTGTTCTTATTATTGGAGTAGAATTTACTACTCCATGATGCCATCGATATTATAATAATTTTCTCTCACTGTAGCCAATTTACTTGCGGATAGAGATTTTGGATTTTGTGACTCTTTAGTAACAATGAAATGTTCGAGTACACCAATGTAGGGAAGATAAAGCAAACAACTAACCGCTTGGCCTTTGCTCAGTAAATATACCTCAGATGATTGAAGAATAACACTGCCTCTAAGGTCTGCTTTCTCCGCAATCTTGGGCCTCTCTTGTATAACTGGCTCGACGTAGGTAGTTATTATAGAGGTTGTCTCCTAATTCAAAGGTCGGTAGTTGGGTTTTGAGAAACATTTGTAGCTCTTGAAGATTTCATACAGATCCAAGTTTGTTTATTACTTGTTGTTTACCCGTTCATAGCATGGCCAAACTGGAATACAATGAAATTTCCGATGGAAACCAAATAAAAACTACAAAAATCCCATAAACTTGAACATTAAGTATAAATAAAAAGCCCAAAAGGCGGAACATACCTCAGAAACAAACCTCAAACATCTTCTCTTATATTTCCCACGACCTCCAGTTAAAATCAACTCGATTCGCTTACAACAGAAAAATTAAGTGTATTGTTTTATTTCATTATGAGTTATATACAGCATAACATGTTTTTGAAATAATTATTTTTAAAATAAAAAATTGCATTTATATAAAGTACTACCACATATTACGATTACTAAACAGATTTTAAACCAATATCATTACTTATGTACACCTGAAATAATAGGTAACCAATTGAAAAAACTTTACGTTCTCTCCCAATCTATATAGCATGGGTACTTTAGGGGGTTGAAATAAATCATATTAGATTAGCTTAAACGCTAGTGGCTCCGGAATGTATTTATCTGTCTCATGAGGCTTTATTATCGGTTTACCAGAATATCTTCTATCGCGTTGTCAGCTTTGCTTTTCTAAACTGTAAGTGCACGTAAATGCATTAGGTAGGAACGCACTCACCAATCGATAGTTTATAAATGACAAAGCAATATGCAAAAAACTATCTAGTGTCAGGCTTAATAATTGATTAATCTAACGGCTTATACCACGTATAAGACGAAACAACGTTTTTTGTCTAGTTTCTCCAAGTTCACATTTGTACACTCATAATGTTCTATCTAAATATAAACAAAACATAGTGTGCTTCATTGAACTGTAGCCGATAATAAATGCTAGTGCAATGTGGTTGCCTTGTGTACGTAGAAGTTAAGCGGAGTTTTAATGTAATTTAGTGACCAGTGCTATGTGTGTGTTGTAATTGTATAAAACAGGTCACTTAAAAACAAGTCACTTGCATGGCGTCACATTTTTCTTTTGACATTTACAAGCGAGGTTAACAACGATGAGGTACTGAAAAACTGCCGTGAGATAAACAGATTGTCGACAACATCGATGAACACCCAGCGTTGTCTTGTTCAACCGTTCACTCTAGACTTTACAGTTAAAAGAGATAACAGTTCAATCGAATGAACTGCTGTTGTTTGAATTTTAATTAAAGTTCGTATAGGCTACTGCTAGATTGTGTAAAGCATGATATTTTCTATACATGTAAAAGCCAAAAATCATTGACTGACTGATTGATCACAGTTTCTCGAAACTATAGGGTTTAGAACCATAAAACTTGGCACAAATAAATACTCTTTACAGGCTCTAGATGCGTACCAAAAAAGTTTTTGCAATATTTTCAAAACGCTTGAATTCAGTATATTATAAAATTAGCTGATCAACATGGGTTTACCCGTGGAAAAAACAGAAAAACTTCTTTGGATTCATGATTTAATGTTAAGGTTGCCATGACAACTACATGAGCTTCCCTATACTTTAATATTGAAACTTTGATGTATCTTAGGGCGTAGCCCTGAGATAATTTTTAAAAATCCTTTCTTAGTGGATGCTTATGCCCTAAGAGGAGCGAGCGTTCATCCAAAGTTTCAAGGTTCAAGGTCAAGTAGTTTGGACTGTGCGATGATGGGTGATTGGTATTTGACAAAAATATAGTAGATTAAAAATGGCGGCCATTTTTTGCTTCCAAAGCTTACTTTCTAAAAGAAAACTACAAGACTTTGGGCCATGAAACTTTGCACAAATATGCCTTATAGGCTTTAGAAGCGAACAATAAAAGGTTTTTAGAGTATTCTCTCTCAGACGGCTGAAATACATTATATTATAAAATTCAAAATGGCGGCCATTTCAGTTTACAAAACAATGGATGGGAGGCCTATAGAATATTTTCAGGGATAGAAAAGGTACGATATCCAGTCTACTAAAAGAGTAAAATGTACAAATTTATTATGGCTACCTACTATATATTTTTCAAATGCCTTAAGCTGCATGCGGTACAACCCACCCGAAGGTTTGCTATAATGTTTTCCCACTTTTTAAAATGGGTTGTCCGTCTAATAAATAAATAAATAAGTACTCGAACAATAATCATAAAACTCACTGTGGTCATTTCATTTATAATATATGTATATATTCTAGAAACGGGGTTTCCAAAATTAAAATTTTAGAAGGGTTTGCTTTCGTGATGGGGATTTAAATTACAAAAAAATACAACATTACTAAAATAATTTTGGAGCTGAGTGATAAGATCTTTAATGTGAATGAGAAATGTTTGGGAAGTAGGTTTCGGGCCAATGAATTTACAGTCTACTTTTTCTTACAGTTTTCTGCCTATTTTCAAAAAGTGCTAAATTCAGATTGATGTTAAGTCGAAACCCCGCACTTAGCGTCTTTTTTTTGTTTTACATCCCGGGTTATCTTTCATCCTCTACATTGGAAAAACGGGAGGAAGTTAATTCATACCATTTGCTAAGCATGAGGGAAACAATTGTACACCTCCTTATTTCAATCGAAGGTGGAATTACCTGCTGCACCTGAAGGATGTAACTGCACGCCAATGGCTCATAACCCAAATCAGTCCTTTCGTCTATTATTCCTAAAAATTGCACTTGGCATAATAAGATTTAATTGATATTAGTTATCCTTTCAGCGGGTGAAGCTAATATATTATCTGCTAGTTACTCTATCATATATCTGCTAGTTAGTTATAGCTATTAGTTATATCTGCTAGTTACTCAATAACATTCATGTTTAAACAAAGTCAGATCTTTATAATACAAATAATTTTACTATATAATTTTTAACTTTATTAGCGAATTTTCCCTATAGGGAAGTGCTATTACCAAAATAGTAAGAATAGTAGCTCTTACCGTATGCGGCACGGACAGACTTAAGCTCGGGATCATGTTATTTTTAACAAAGCGAATATGTTCACGTTTAACATATTCGTTTTATTTGTATCCCTTTCTTTTTATGTAATAAGATAATATTCATAATGTCCTTTATAACAATTAGGTAACTTCTGAACTTAAATAAAGATTTTTTTAATATGTCCACTTAACTTCGTATCCGTGAGCATAGCGTTTGGGTGTTAATTGCATCCAACACTACTCGTACATGTTGGTTTAGGCTGTTTCACAAATCACACAAAAAGTTTAGTTTGATATTTTTTGTTTTTTGATAAGTTTAGTTTGATATTTTAAAAAAATATTTTAAGTTTTTGTTTATTTTTAGCGAATTTCCCCTATAGGAAAGAAGCTATTACCGTAGGTCTCATGGTAACACCTAAGCCCGAGACCATGATAAATTTTAATTTTGGGGCCACCAGAAGCAAAAACACCATTCGTTCGAATTTTTATATATCTATCTATCTATCAATCTCTCTCCCTCTCATATATATATATATATATGTGTGTGTGTGTGTGTGTGTGTGTGTGTGTGTGTGTGTGTGTGTGTGAGCACGACAGCGGCCGTAAATATGGTCCGATCTTAATGAAATTTGGTACAGACATGTAAAGTGGTAATCACTCGGACGAGTACGTGAACCAGCCCGATCGGACCACCGGAAGGGGGGGGTAAAGGGGAATAAACCCCTCCAAAAATGGGTTTTTTGAGTTTTTTACATGCGAAAATATAAATGATCTAATTTTTGTTGGCACCATTGAATTCAGCTCAAAAATACAAACAATTTAGTATCTTAAATCATGGCTCTAAGTTTATTGGTTACTGAGATATTGAAAGTAAGACAGTATGTTGTCCTAATGTTAACCTCATGGGGAATAAGTAAAACTCTATACCTCGCTTATTTCTCAACATATCTTAATAAAACTTGGTTTGTGGCTTCATCTAGATAAGATCTAATGTTAAATAGTCTAAAAGCCCCGATATTTCCATTTTTGTGGCAGCAAACCTGCATACTCATTTCCCGTGTTATCTTTATGAGAAATTTAAAAATATTCTATCTTATATCTTATTTATTAATATATTTTAATAAAACTTGGTGTATGGCTTCTTCTAGTTAAGATCTATTAAATATTGAAGTAAAATCAGATTTAACATACCTGTTTCAGCAAACCTGCATACTCATTCCCCATGTTATTCTTAAAGGAGATTACAAAAACATGTCAAACCTCGCAATGTTGGATTGAAATATGTTCTTTTGCATTTGAAATTCGCTGAGTATGCAGGTCTGCTGCAACGGGGGTATTGAATTTTATTATTTTTCTACCAATACATTTAGTCCAGGCAACGAAAGGGTATAGAGGGAATTGCATGGATCACAATTTTTGACTTGGTAACTTTGTTTGGACTAGTTAGGAGTAAAACACATAAAAAGTCCTCGCCCTTAGTCCTTGAGCCGGCTGGGCTGGAAGGGCCTAAAGGTATAATTTTTTGGTTTTTCCTAAATATCTTGAAAACTATCAACTTTTAGTATTCCCTATTAAAGTTAATATTCTTTAATTTTAAAATTTAATAGGGAATACTAAAAGTTGATAGTTTTCAAGATATTTAGGAAAAACAAAAAAATTGTACCTTTAGGCCCTTCCAGCCCAGCCGGCTCAAGGACTAAGGGCGGGGACTTTTGATATGTTTTACTCCTAACTAGTCCAAACAAAGTTACAAAGTCAAACATTGTGATCCATGCAATTCCCTCTACACCTATTTTGAGCATTCATTGCCTGGACTAATTTGTATTGACCAGAAACCTGAAAAAACAACGAATCTACAGTATATTGAAATACGTAATACAAGCTTGTAAATTGGATATTCTGATGGCAAAATTGGCATGACAAGACGAATAGTGACCCTTCTATTTATTTATGCTAATGGAAAATGACTTAGTTTGTTATTTCACGTTTGCATTCATGAACACTAGCAATGTTGTATCCGGAGGGATGTAACTTCATGCATTTTTAATAAGTTTTGTTATATTTTACATATTTGACATGCGGTACTGTTTGTAAAACATCAAACCATATGAAAACTTTTACATATTCATTTTCTTGGTAATTCCCTTCTATTAAATGTCTAGGCACGATTTCACTTTCAAAAATCGATATTATTGAATATTATGTTCGGATTAATCGGAAAGTCGTCTTATTCTTGGCTATTATTCCGAAACCTTTCAAAAAAAAAGGTTTGTATTAGAGTGTGCATTAGGCTTTCATTAACGTTTCAGAATAATCAACTGGTATTGCTAGGTGAAATTATAACTGTAAAGAATGTAAACTGTAAACCATACATGGTAATAAATTTACCCTCGTACCGGGTATCTCGCCCGTTCATTACGTGATATTAAGGCCATTAGTGTTCTACATGTTGATCTTGTAGCCTCTTAACAACGCAACCCCTTTATTTATTGGTGGGTATTTTTAGGTTATTATAGCGTTAAAGTATCACTAAAAACACAGATTTGTAAAGTGAAAATGCTTTTAAATTGGAAACTTATTTTTCTGTTTTTGTTTATATAGTTTCAGTCATGTAAATCAGAGCCGTTTGAAAAGTAATTTGTAATAGTTATAGAAAATAAAACCACTCAAACACTATGGTTATTTTTCTATTTTTACTTCGATACAAGATAATACTCTTATGTTATTTAAAAAAATTAAATATATTTATTTACAAACATTAGTTTAAGAAGAATCAAAGCTAGTCCATTCTCCTTATTTTAATTCGTAAAGTTATGTTTCTGAAAAAAAAAAACGACTTTATGAGCTATTATAGCCTACGTAACACTGCCCCACTTTAAGAGGATTAAGATTGTCGGTGTTTTTCTGAAATATAGATATACCTTAATACAAATGCTTGGTTATAATTACTAATTAAATTTAAAATAAAATTTAAATCCACGATTAATTGCAACTTCCAAGCAGGCTCATAATATTTTTTTAATGCTCCAATTAAGGGGAAAACAAGGAAGACCACTTAGTGGTTAAACAAAATTAACTCCCAACTTTGACTTTGAACCACTCAGGGACCAGTTGTTGTATAATTGGACCATTGGTCTATCAAATTACATATGATCAAACACGTGGTATTTCTTATATATATATATATATATATATATATATATATATGAATATTATCTTTTTCCCACTTTTTTCAGTTAATGTAAATGACCCGCCAGAGAGAGACATGCATGGGTTGATGCAAACTCAGCTTAGATCAATTACGATTTTTTTACAGTAAGGTTTTAGTCATTTTTCATCATTTAATCAATCATTCTTAATAAGACAGGTACCTCATGGAGGACGTTACCCTGAATATGAGTGAAGGATGAGTGTGATGATAGTGATGATAGTGGCGCGATCTTGTAGCCTTGTTACTGATTAAGGTTGGCACGTTCCTTAGACAGGATTGTTAATTAATAGCCCAAGGTGCATCAAGTAATAACATCAAAGGTGGTCTTGAAACAATTTAAATCAATGCCTTACCTAAAATTCAATATTTGTAACTAATCAAACGGAATTATTTGAAATGTAACTAATAAGAGAATTAATTATTAAGGTGTCGTTATATTTGGATTATTCAAACTCTTAATGGAGTTCACTTTATTTTTTATTTTTCTGTTTAGGTGTAAAAAAATACTCTCCTTGGTCGTCCATCCTTGGAAAATGTGGCCCTGTTTTAATGACAAGATTCTGAAATCAATAGGCCTAACGTAGGGAATTATATCTTCAAAATGTCAGCTGTAATTTGGTCTGACCCAACAACAAAGAATTCTTCCGCCCTATATTACAGTTACTCTACATGTTTAACTTGTTTATGATGATAATAAAGCTGTATTTGTTACTCTTTGGATTGGTTTGCGAGATCGATATTGCCAATAACATTCAAAACGGTTAATTACAATCAAGCAGAAAGCCCTAACGTGTCTAATCGCTAGAGTAAGATTTAGATGTTCTTTTGAAGAGGATAGACAAAACGAGGAGCTAGGCATGTATGACAGTCAGATGTCTTGGAAACATTCGGTAATTTGGTCTGAGTCGCATCAACAAAGCGTAACTTTAGAGTTAGGATGAAATTGGAAAAGTATTAACAAATCTCAGGTACTAAATAAAATCCAAGTTTTAGCTAATACATGGTTTCCCATATGTTCCATTCTATATAGTATGTTATTTATAATAATAAAGAACATTTAACTAACAAAAAAAAACAAAAAAAACATTAAACTCGAAAGTTTTAGTTATAATATAGAAGTGCCTGCTGATCAATACTGTTTCACCCGTGGAATAATAAAAAAACTTCCTCTGTCTTTTTTTAGGATTTAATTTGTCATACTCTTTAAGGTTGCCATGACAACCTTTTATCCTTCCCTATAATTTAACATTAAAACTTTTTAATGTTAAAAGTTTTAATTAAGTACCATAGGGCGAAACCCTTTGGGAATTTCGTAAAACCGTTTCTAAGTGTGCATCTAACATCTAAGACCCAAAAGGAGCACATGTTCCAAATTTCATCTCTTTAGGTCTCATAGTTTTGGAGAATTGCTGTCCGATAAAAACCCCTTTCTCCTTTATGTATATAGATTAAAAACCATGAGAAGTAGTATATATCGTTTATTTACTATCTTAATCAGTAAAAATTTTCTCTCTTAACAAGGAATTATGGGATTTTTCTTGATTATTAAATTATTATTTTTTAATTTTATGAGGATAAATTTGCAAGAAATCTACAACAATATATCTGGTATTCTCGGGAAATTGAGTTAAGTTGCAATTTACCATGTTTTGGAAAATGTGGCTTATTACTAAGTTAAATTAATTAGTTGATTTTCTGAACCATATGTGTAGTTTGTGTAATTGAATTATTCAGCAATATTACTGAGAAGGAATCCAAAAAGTGTATTAATTAGTTTATGGAATGTTAAAAATAAGTTTCAAACCGAACTGACAGTATATCAGTTCGGTTTGAAGCGACATTTTTCTGTACTGATTGTTTACCGCAGCCCTTCTATGGACTGCAATTTATTTTTAAATGATCTGGAAGTTTTTTATTCAACTTTAAATCGTAATTTCACAAATATTTTCATGGGAGATATTAACATTGATATCCTGCTTGATAGTAATGTCTCTATTTATAAGGATGATTATTTAAATATTTTATATTCCAAGGGTTTTTTGGAGTTAATTAATGTACCGACGAGGGAAGTAGGTAACTCTAAAACCTGCCTTGATCATATTTTCACTGATCATCCCAACTACCATTCCATAACATCTTGTGTACTAAAAACTGATATTACGGATCACTATCCTGTGATAGCAAAAATTGAACTGGACTTCCGCACTACTGACCCTGACACTAACTGCTACTACTTAGACTCGGATGTTCTGAGCGGCCTGATGGCGGCTCAGACGTGGGATCATGTTCTGGCCCATAGAGAAGTCGATGATTGTTGTAACGCAATGCTTAATACTTTTTCAGAGCTAAAAAATATATCTATGAGACTTAAAAAACAAACCTCGCGGTTCAAAAAATTAAAACCTTGGATTTCTACTGATATTATTTTCGCTATCAGAAAACGTGACAAATTTAGTAAACTTGTAAAAAAACGTCCAAATGATTATCAACTAAAAGTACAGTTCAACATTTTTAGAAATAATCTTTCTAAAATATTAAAACCATAAAGCAATCATTTTATAGGAATAAAAGTAAGTCGGAGACAAATAATCCAAAAATGTTTTGGAAGACTATCAATGAAATCAATGGCGCTAAGACTAGCAAATGTAAATTTCCAATTTCACATTTTTTGCAGGGCTCGGGCGCTGGCGGTGGGGGCGTTCGGCAGATCGCTGACTCGTTTAATAGTTTCTTTTCAAATGTAGGTAGCAATCTGGCAAACGAGCTGCCTCTGTCTGTGGGCCCCCCGCTGGTCGACGATGCCGCTCATAGAGTAGAGCATGAGTTCCGCCTGAGGCCGGTCACCGACAGCCAGGTCGTGGAGTGTGTGAAACAAATGCGTGGCTGCTGCTGGGTGTGACGAATTTTCTCCCAAAATTCTTAAGGATCACTTGAGACAAATATTGCCGCCTTTGAAACATCTTATCAATCTCAGCATAACTTCTGGCATTTTTCCTAATAAATTTAAAGTCGCTAAAGTGATTCCTATCTATAAATCGGGTCCTAAAAACGATAAAAATAACTACAGACTGATATCTTTGTTGAGTGTTCTAAGTAAAGTCCTAGAGAAGTGTATCAAAATACAACTTCAATCTTACTTGGAGGAGAATCGCATATTGTCAGATAGTCAGTTTGGGTTTAGAGTGGGAACAAGTACATCGGACGCTCTTTTTCTTCTTAACAAACATTTAATTAATTCAGTTAACAACAATGATAAAATTTTATTAACGTTTATCGATCTGGCAAAAGCATTTGATTCAATTGACAGAAATATCCTCTTCTCTAAACTTGAGTGCGCTGGGGTTCGTGGGGTTGAATTGAACTGGTTCAAAAGTTATTTAAGTTCTAGGAGTCAAGTTGCCTCAATTAATAATGTTGTAAGTAAAGAAATGGGTGTTAACTACGGAATTATTCAGGGCAGTACCCTTGGGCCTCTGTTATTTTTGATTTACATAAATAATATTGATAAACTTCCAATCTCTGGTAAATTATTCCTTTTTGCAGACGATACAGCCGTGATTTTTACAGGACCAAATTGGGATGATGTTTTCAACACCGCATCGATGGAATTAATGATTTTGAAAAATTGGTTTTCTGAAAATATTTTAACAATGAATGTGAATAAAACAAAATGTATGCCGATCGCGTTACGCCCAGCGAGTGGGCCGCCCCGCCCGCAGAGCTCAGAGTGGTTCTGCACTCGTGCAGTGGTGCAGACACGGCAAACTGTTGTTGTCAAGTGATTGAAAGAGTCAATCATTATAAGTATCTTGGGGTAATTATTGATTCAAAATTGAGATGGGAAAATCGTGTAAATTTAATTAAATCTAAACTCAGAAAAATGATTTTTGTTTTTATCAGCTGGGACAAATTTTGGACGAAAAAGAACTTAAAGTTGTTTATTATGCTTATGTTCAATCCTATTTGCAATATGGTTTAATTGCTTGGGGAGGCAGTTTTCAATCAGTTCTTGAGCCATTAAATGTTATCCAACGATCTATTATTAAAGTAGCATTCAAGAAGACGGCGCGTTTCCCGACTCTTCTGCTTTTTAAAGAGTCTGGGCTTTTATCAGTCAGACAGTTATTCATAAAGAGCTTATTAACATTTTGTTACAATAATCCAAACCTGATAGTGGCTCCTGTCTCACACTTACCGTACCCGTAGCGCGGTGGGCGTGGGCCTGCAGGTTCCTCGAGTAGTTAAATCTATTAACCTTACTAATTCCTTCTACATTGCCAATTTTTTGTTACGAAAAATACCTCTAGAAATACGGAGCCTGCAGGTTCCGCTCAGCGCCTACAAAAGGATCGTGGCGGCCTGGCTGGCGGAGATAGGCCCAGTTATCGCCGAGTCCAGAATATCCTATGTGACCTTGACGCACGTAAGCACTTCCACTTTCACAAACAAAAAACCCATGCCTCACGTAATTTATAATATCTAAGGTTAATATTTGTTTTCTCCATCGCATAAAATCTTTCCTAATTTATACTAAATCTCATCAGCAGCTGTTAAGAAATAAATCTTGACAATTTAATTTTTAAAGCTATCATTATTCTTACTTCTTGTGGTTTTAAATAGACTTTTTCTGTTTCTCGTGTAATATATACGCAGCTATGGACTCGAACTCGCCGCACGCACAGGTCTTTGACCCATGTGAGGTTTTTTTTAATTTTGTTATTGTAACGCTGCTTTTGTAACTATTTATGTAAATAAAGAATTATTATTATTATTATTGATATCAAACACCTATATAGAAAATAACTAGCCGCTTTTCGTTTGTATCAATTTAATTACCCCCAATTGTGTCCTGATTGTGTCAAATTCCCGGTATTAACCGGTAACAGGCGAATGTATTTTATCACTACTCTCAATATTTAAAAAACCACTTGGCTTAAAACGGTTATACTGATGGCTCCGGGCTTATGAAACGAGATAAAGTTAATTAAAAGCCACGACCTTAGTAAAAAGATTATTCATTATAATTACAGCTCTAATGGACAGGCGACGTGTTCAAAAGTAGTAGAAAACTTCGAAATTTGGTTCTTTGGGTCAAAGTAAGCAAAAAATCATTAGGCTACATGTCCTATCCGATTTCGTTTACTGGCTTTCGGCACGCTTGTGGTTTTTACATAATTTAATTAACTTTCGACTCTCTTAAGTTGAAAACCTAAAATTTTATTAATCTATTGAAACGATCAGGACCTACTTTGGAATATCTAGTTCTACTTCGAACCAATTAAATATGGCGTCCAAATTAATTTTCTAAAGCTAAAAATCTAATCTTCCATAAGTTAAAAAATTATTTTAAAGAGAAAAACTGCAAATGTAAGTACTATGAAAAAATGTAAATATTTAGTAGAATATCTGTATAAATAAATGAGATGTCTAGGATTCAAATAAAAATTTTGCCCAAGTTTGTCTATACATTTGTTATTACTAAACCTTTCAGTTTTAACTTATTTGTAATGTCATCCATGTATATTTAGTGTGCTAAGATATATATTAAGTAAATAAATAATTTTTAATCGGTATAAGACTATTTGTGAAAAATTTCAAATCAAAATCTATGATCTGAAATACATGTTAGACACCTAAAATGTCTAAGCTCAAGTGTTTAGACATTATAGAGCTTATTTTCTTCGATATTCTTTATGTTTATCACGCCATTCGGCGATGATCTACAAGCAGAAACGTAAACATATCCTCTTTAAAATAAATCAAAATTAATATTGTTTTGAGTTTCACAGGAGAAAATGAGAAAATATAACTAGAAACCACAGAGAAATTTGCAATTTAATTATACATGAAAATATTCAGCCACATTTAGAGAAAATTGTCAGAGAAGTACTAATACCAAGGAAAACAGAGTTAATTGGTAATTCGCCCAGGTGCAAGTACTGCGGACACGACGGAGACGACGCGACGTGCATCACACTTTCTTCGTGTGCCGTCAAGCGTCGCTTTGACGAAGAACGGACTGCCCTCGCCTCGGCGGTCATCTATCTGACCCCGGACAACATCGTGGGGAAGATGCTGCAGGGCAGCGTCAGCTGGAACGCAGTGGCTGACTTTGTCACGTCCATCCTGCGCCAGAAGAGGACAGACGGGTGTCTCGAGTGACCCCAGAACCGAGGACAGCAGAAGAACGGTTGAACACCAACTGAGGAGTCCCGAAAGGAACAGCAGCGCAGAGTCATGAAAGGGACAGAGGCCACGCATTGCGATGTCGCAATGAGCAGACGCTCGGGTCGATCGCAATGATGTGGTGACAGTACGCGAGGGTTTTTTTTAGCAGGTATGCCCAAGGAGACGTACAGACAACTGTACGCTCCAAGCCGCCTCGAGCCTCGAGGCGGGGCCTCTACACTGATGCTGTCTGTCAGAGGCTGGAGACACCTGCTCGTCGCTTTGCTCGAGCGGCGTAGAGGGCCCGCCTTTCGGTGCGGGTAAGAGCTATTTTTAACCTCCCTTCCAGCGTGGATAAAAAAATGGTAATTAGAGAGCGTTGTACAGTTTATTTTCACATGATCCAATCGAGGGTAGAACGAGGAGTAGGTCTTTTAGGCGACTTCTTCAGAGGCGAGGCGAGGACCTATGTAGCCGTAAAATACACACAGAGAGCGGGATTTCATTTTAGCAGTTCTCCTTAAATAGTTTCGGGTATTCTTTACAATACACATAATTTTAAGGGACACTTTACAATAGATTCATTATTATTATCTTCGAGAGAATTGTTAATAGTATATTTCATTACAAGGACCTAAAGTGACGCTTTTCGTACAAGGTCAAGTTTTACAACCGAGCCTGTAAGCCGAGGTTGAAAAATGACCGAGTAACGAAAAGCAGCTTTAGGTCCGTGTGATGAACTATATTTTTCGTTATATTGCTCAGTACAATACGTAAACTACTTAAGAAAACCAAAATGTTACAGCTTGTTTACCTTTAAAGATGCCTTCAAAAGAGGCCACCGTCTTGTACTTGCTATTTGAAGCAATCAGCTGATTGTCTGTTTCATTTGTGTTAGGGTAGACTGACAACAATGCACAACTATCGACGTATCGAACGCATGTAATAATCGATTAGTGAAATGAGCGAGTTTCACAAATTTATTAAACTGACAACAATGAATGTTTCGATAGTAACGATGAATGTTTCGATAGTAACGATGAATGTTTCGATTATTTATAATCGAGTGAATATTCTTCAATTATTACGACGTACTCGGCACTTTTTGACTTTTATAGTCCTAGATATAAAGAGTCAGCTGGTATCGAGTACATCAGCTTTTAATTCCTAGGAATAAAAAGAGTGTATTTAGGTCCGGAAAACGTGCATTAAAAACATCTGTTTTTGAAGCAGTATAACGAAAAACTATTTTATATAAAATAAGGGAGAGAATAATAGCTGGATGTTAAAACAAATAAGAGTCTTCAGTACCTGTCGCATTTAAGGGGGTTGTCCATAAGAACAATGTTAATTTCAAACAATTGCTACTCCTTCATTTTCCGCTCAAAAATTACAAAATCGTTGTTAATTTAAAGGTAATACAGACATCTAGAGATCTGGGGGATCGAAGTTTTAAACATGAGTAAGTTTTTTTTAATAATTAACAATATACATGTGTAAAATTAACTATTTTACACGTACATTCTTAGCTTTAAATTAAACATTTCGAAAAAGTTTCCTCACAGTTCACTGCTAAATATTCATAAGGAAAACGTAATACAAAATCCGTTTTATACTTCTTAAGGTAAACAGGTAATTTGTGTTCAAAGCCGTACATTTTTCAAGGACGTTAGCATTGTTCTAATGGGACTAACACCCAAGATGGCGGGAGTTTCTGCAGACTGCAAGAATCCGATGGACTGCAAGGCAGTAGCAGGAATGGACAGTAGTTGCTGACAAAACCAGCTAGAGAAAGAGAACGTTTTATTGGGGCATACCTTGCAGCCACCCTTGACTATTTAGTTCTTTTTCTATAATAAACATTCTGAAAATTCCTTACAGAAAATTTATTTACGTTCACAAGGGTTTCATGCAGTCAGACCTCTCTCGTAGGCCCCTTTATATCAATATTTCATTGGACTCAAAAAACTATACGCTTATAAAGGCGTTTTCTATTTGGGATTTAATATTTATAAGTCCTTAATATCCATGAAATAATTACTTTTTTACATTGGTTGGATATTTTTTCTTACTATAAATAGTAATCACTTCACTCGTAAATTGTTTTAATTAATACTCATTCTGTATTAATTACTCTGTACTCAAATACTGGGAGTATTTTCACTTCTACTTTGACTAACTCTGTACATGGGTTTGCACGAACTTCCAGAACCCATCATGGTTCCACAATTGTCATGGTGATTAGCTTATGCACGATATTCTAAGTAGTGTATATTTAGTGCTGGAGGGGGGGTGTATTTCTGTTCACCAAAAGTTACCTTATCGGAAGTGAGTCTTACCAAACACTGCGACTTTCAGCCTTTGAAGTTCGTAGCAATATTTACTTTGGTGAATTCACAGGGTAACGTCAACATCGAAGTCAACTGTTGCATCAGCTAAAACTTAACCTAGATCAAAAATATATTAACGAATAACCGTTATGCTGGTATATATCACCGATATTTAGTTGGCTATTCCCATAGCCGCTAATAAAATATTCTAAAAAGCTGGATTATAATGTGTAAAAAATATGCATTTTTTTCATGAAAGGATATATTTAAAACCAGCCTAAAGCAACAACAAGAGGGAAAGCTTGTTTCAAACAATTTTTACCTTATTTTTTAAAAATAATTGTTTGTTTAGAAATTGTTGTTAACCGAGGTGATATACGATCACCATTAGCATTATCATTATGACAACGATGATCTGTTTAATGACTTTGTGTTGCCACACTAATTGCAACATCAACAGAGTTTATGTTGTGATCATAACTGCCATAGAATAAACTTGTCAAAAATCAAATGTTACTCTTAAGTTAGGTCCTACAGCTATAAAACTTGGTAGGAAATATAACCATTTTTGATTCTGAAAAGAATTCCGAAAACGTTATAATCCTAAAGCCCGATTCCTAACAATTGCGGTTGGTTAGCATAGAAGAAACATAACCACCCCGTGGAACGAAATTAGCCAGACAAATCCTTAACGAGATCCTGAGAACACTTTGTGAAGGTTTTTATCTGGACCCAGCTGTCACTGATTATTGGGTTATTAACTGATGATTCCGGGGAATGAGATCAGTAGACAATCGTTTAAGCAACACAGGATTTCTTTTCCATTCCTTACTCATCTTTAATTTATACTAAGGTTTAAACGCATCCAGAAAAGTAATACTTCTCAGTCTTAAGGCATGGCAGTAAAACTGCCCAACCACTGATCAGGTAATAAAAGAGGAAAAATTCATACAACCAAACAGATTTAAACGACATAACTAATACTATGTAGATAAAAAAATACGACCAAATTTGTGACAAAGTAAGTGAAATTAGATAGTCATACTTTAAAAGGAGCTAGAGTGTGTATTAAATATATACACTCAAGTGTTATTTCTTTGCTTAATCAATAATTCAGTTAATATTAATAAATGTTTTAGCACAGAGTTTACTGTTATAATATAAGTGCAAGCTTAAAATCTTTTAATAACTGGGGTAATTGTTATTGGTATTACAAGGGTATATACGATTTAGATTTTAGTACGGCGAAGAGGGCGTAAGTCAGATACACCAAACCAGCTCTGATGGTCGATTAAAAGACATAGTGGCGTATCTTAATTTGTTTTTATTTTCTGCTTATTAATTTTAAATTCTACGAAATAAAAAATGCACGCTAACGAACAAGCCGTTCAATCGATGCATTCACAAGACAACAAACAACTTGAAGTCCAATTATTTAAATGAGAAAAAGCTAGATACGTCTCTTCGTACCAAAAACATCGGATTAACCAATGCCACCACATTTTCTCTACTTCGATAATGAAATGTAGAATCAGTCCCAATAATTACTATACTATCGTCAAACAATTTCCTGATATAATTACTGAACATTTTTAAAGTGATTATTAGTACCAGAAGGAGTGTACCAGGGGAGTGAAAATTAACCTACAACCCCCTACCCCTCCTACCCCTCCTTAGATAATATATTATTTTGCAGTGATGTCCAAAAATAATTACAGTTAAAAGCTATATGTGAGAATATTGAAAACCTTTTTTTAGCAGCAAGAGAGTTAGAGAAGAAAGCCGTGTTCAATATTTTTAAGTTGAAAGTAATATTTGTTTTGGGTGGATTTACGGGTAAAACCCTAACGTCGCCTGAGATTAGTTTAACAGCTTTGTTTTCTCCTCCCGAAAAGGTTTTACAGTATTATAATGCAACTCTAAAGGGAAATATTAACACCATTTTCTAAGAGTTTCTCCACCAATTTTAATTGTTCTAAAAATTTCAAAATTCAACTTCTGTCTACTACAGTTGACAGGATATGTTTTATATAGGAATATGGCATTACAGGATATGGAATTACAGAATATGTTTATTTCGGAATGACAATAATTTTATGTTGATATATTTATGTTTATTTTTCTTAAGTATTTGATGACTAGAACTAAGCTATGAACTTACATAATCAGAGATAATTTACGTCAAATGTCAATATTCTTTGATTGAGTGCATAAGATCCAAAAATGTGTGATTACAAAATATAATTAAAATAAAATATTGTTCTTAGACTAGTTTGTGTATGGAAGGCTTTATGAAATCAAGAGACACATCTGTAGCCAATCCCTTCCCTCCCATACAACACCCACCAACCACGGGCAGAGTGTGACGATAGTCAAAAACGAACACGGCAGAAAATATGTGGTGCGTCAAGCATTAACTGACAGAGTTGCTAAGTTTAACAGAAATTATTGACTTAATATAGGCATTGCACTACCTTATTTCTATGTTAGTGTTAAGTTTGAATCTAATTCGTTAATTTGTTTCTCAGTTTAATTAGTTGGAGCGTCTTTATTGTTATATTTGATACAGGACGTACAAAAAAAATAATACGGCGTTTTTTGTTCAGACGGTCATTGTCCCCATACTGGGTCAATATTAATGGTTAACGTTCGAAAGCCCTTAACGTCTGGATGTGCTTTTTGAGGGTACAAGGTCAGTGCATGGACCCATAAACCCTAGGAAAGCCCCTAAGAGTACAGGTTTGGTATTTAAATAACATTGTATTGCAAATCAAAACAAACGTAGCATATACCAGCCATACTTAAAAGACCGGTCCATTTATGAACTGTAACTGACCATTTGTAACTGTCAAAATACTACTTTTAAAAAGAAATACATACGCATTGTTATAATAATAGTTATTTCTTAATATTGTTATTTTTGGAAGTTGGTAAGTTTTACTTTTTTCAATAGCTTTCCACTAATCAATTATGTGGTTAAGTTCCAAATTCTAAATTTTTTATAATCGAAATTTCCTCCTGAGTCCTTATTCATGAAATTTATTTGTCGATGCGGTAAGTTTTAGCAAAACGTTATTGACTGAAGTTCTTATTACCTTAATAATAAAACTTTTGTTTATTGTTATTGTTATTGTTGTTATTATTAATGGGAAACGGTTTAAATCACCAAGCAATCCTTTGGTAGTCGCACCAGAAAATAAATAAATAATAAAAGGAAATATTAACGAATAAAATAACGAATTAAATGATAATTGATAAAACGAACAAAATGATAATAATGATTAAATTACTTTGGAAGCAAGTCAATTTAAACTGTGTTTGTGAATATTTAGTAATCTATAGGATATTCAATCATGAAACATGTTTAGATGTAACAGTATGTTACTGCTGTATTCAGGAAGTTTGACAATATCTAGAATCGATCTAAAAAAATCTAGAAAAAACAATATATAGAATCGATTACAATTACCATTCAAATTAAGTAATTAAGTTAATGTGAGAGCAACTAAATAAATTAAAGTGTTTCTCTTTTGTCTATTGGTATATGTAGGAATGCTATTTCTACTGGCACTACAACACAAAGTTAATTGAATTAGGAAAATTTTCCTGACTAATCAAAGAAAACTCCTGTGACAAATCAATGAGAACGTAATTTGAATTGAAAGATAACAATAAACTTATACATGATGGCTTATTATTTTTCAGATTTGTTCGAAAACTTATGAATTTATCGAGTAGATAAAATTATTAAGAGGAGTTTTTACTGATATTATGAACATAATTATATGAATTAATATACAAAGTAATTAATATATGATTAGTGAAGGCCTCACTTTCATATTCAGATATAAAAGCATAAAGTCTTACCTAAAAACCACAAGAACAGGTAGCTTATCAATATTATTCGAATTAAATAAAACGTTTGGTACCATTCTTGAAGGTAATAATGCCCTTGTAAATGTGTAATAGTGGAGTGTGTTTTATTGTACACCGTTATTCCACAAAGAGTTATTTGACTAATTTAACTTTTAATGTCTACCAAAGAATGACAATTTTACACAAATAATATAGGCTACGCTAAAGAAATGATAACTACATTTTTTTCCTTTGAATATTAGTTAATTATAATATTTGCTAATGCTAGGAACATTAAATTTACAGTTTGTTACCTACAACACTTCACTTTACATGTAACATCATTAGGGACAATATATTAACTCGTTAATCATGACAGTAATTTTCTGTAAGGTTACATTACAACACTTACACATGATGTGACAACACATGATTGACAAATAACACATATTTTGCATCTACTGTAATTTAAGGTTCAAGCACCTTATTCGCTTTAGCAAACCTTTGAATTTCTTTTTGAAAGGGTGATCAAAAACCAGGTAGAAAATACCTTAAAAGTATGATCTATTTCTATTTTGAGGGACATAATTGTGTTAACTTAAATGGTTGAACAACGATAAATATTTAATCACGTATGTGACAAGCAGTAAATTGGTGAAAGAGCTTAGTTGAAGACTTAATTTAGCAAAAGATAATAACAAGACATCACAGAGATGATGTGTTATTAGGTTAACCTCAATTTCCTGGGTGATGATAACATTGATATTACAGGAGACAATGTTGACACAATGTATTAACAATGTACACGGAAACCAATATATTATACTGATCGCATTTATAGGCGTATTGATACATTAATTAAAAAGTTTACTTTTTATAATTTGTGGTCAGATCGGACTCATGTTTCCATTACCTGTTACATCCTGTCGACTCTTCTTTTAGGGCATAAGATTTGTCATTTTCAGCTAGCTAAGTTTATGCAGCGAGGAGCGTAGTCAAGGTTCAAGTGTTAAGGAAGTGGTAAGAAGAAATATAGGATTTCATCCGGAAGGATACTTTTAACAAAATGTTATCAATTAATAAATTTTAAACAGAATTTTGAATTTGTTATGTTTTATAGGCCATGTGTCATTCATTATACACTGGCCCGCGTATTCAAGTTTGGTTTTAAACATCCAGAGAAGATATAAAATCGGAGTATTAAATTGTCTTTTTCTAGTATTATAAGCATTAAAATTGATTGTGAATTTTGATTGTGAATCTAATTAAAATTGTGTTCGGCTACATGATAAACTTTGTCTAACTTAAAAAGAGAGCATACAGTTAGTATAGTACGTAAATCTATAAGATGCTGGTGTTCTCAGTTCACGTGGTCTAAGTTTAAATATTGAACTGATAGTTCTCCGAATAATACCTTTGCTCGTTGGAATAGCCCCAAAGCACAATGTAGCATCTACATCACAATGTCGAATCACAATATTTTCAATGAATCTAAAATATACAAATTTAAACATCTATTATAAATTTAAAGATGTAATGTCCCTTAAAACAAAATTATTTCCAGAGAAAACGTTATAAATCGTATTAACATAGAAGTGCCAGGAAAGATTATCGTCCAATCTCACACCCAAGCTGTTTACAGTTTCAAATACTGTAATCCCCCCCCAAAAAAATCATCGAAGCACCATATAAGAGACTAGAAAAAACAATTTGACTTCTTGTAATTAATGATAAAAGTCTACAGAAAACTTAGTGAAAGCAAGCTAAAACGAATAAACATTGGTTTGCAGTGCTCTTAACACCTAAATCATTGTATTAATTGGAGGAACTTGACTCTCCCTCAAAGAATTTTCTCCCCAGGAAGTATTTTATAGGTAGAAGTAATCATGATTAAAATTGGGCATTGAAACTGTTGGATATTTCTGGTTTGAGAGACACTACTCTGTGTTTCTTACTTAAAATCCTCAACAGTTAATCTTCTTGTGTGAACTGCTCTTTGATTGTTTTTATGGAATTGCTTTCAGAAGTTCAAATTTCAATGAAGAATTGGTTACGGTATTCTCAGTTGGCGAATGGAGATACCTATGAAATTGAGGCCTAGAGCCACTTAAATTTAATGTAGCTTGAGGCATTGATTACGTGAGAAATATGCCTGAAATGATATAAAATCATTGGGCCAAGTTAAAACTATGTTACGTGAAAAGTTTAAAGCAACCCTACTGACTAGAAGTTAACTTTTTTATTAAAATGGAAGCATGAAAGCGAACAGTGTATTTTATTTTGTGCAAAGTTCTCTATCCACATCAAAGATTTATTTGTAAGGCAGTTTTTTTAAGTTCTTAAATAAATTTCACTCAACCGAAAACAATTTACACATTTTTACTGTAAATCAACAACTAGAGAGAATCCCCTTCATCAAAGTTTCTCGTGCATCAAGCCTTCGATATAGAAACGATTTTTTTATGAAGAGAGAACGGTCAGTCAGAATGCAGTTGAGAGAAGAAAGGTTGATTGAGGTAATCCTTTAAACGATTGTGAAGTGACATTCCGGCCATGCAGCGATACGAGGCTCATCACAGAGTACGACCCCGGGGATTGGAGCGGTACAATGGAATGGGCCGGCGGTGACAGTTCCGCCCTCCCACTGTCTGCACTGATTGAATCATTTATATCTCAGTTAAGTAAGACTAAGTTTTCAACAGTTTGTGGCATATGTTATACACATTAGTAAATATAATAAGCCTTATATTATACCGTTCTAAATCCAATAATTGTTGTTTGTCAATTTTTTATATGCCTCTACTTATATACTAGTCTATGCTCTTCCATCAGGTTTGAAATTAGGTCCTTTGCACGCCAGAGTGGCATGGCGTGGCACTGCGTGGCAGAAACTTAGTCAAATAGCATTATGGCATATGTAAAATCGGCTGATTTGTAAATGCGCCGCTTCCTGGCATTAGGCGCGACCCCCTTGTTAATTATGTAAGTACCACGCCTCCTCCGACAACCGTACTATTGTGGTCGCTGCCTCGACACATTAGTGAGTGGATTGTGTTTATATAAATAGCATTGTCCTATCGAGCTTCTGAAATAACACACCTGTTCTTATCACTATTGTGAATAGTTGGCTTGTTCACTTCTCTATAGTGAACTGATGGCTCGTGGATGCGGTATTCCCTAGTGGGAATAACGTCCGCACTAGTGAATACTACGTTCATACATAAGGCCATTCTCATAATTATTAGACCAGTTCGTAATTGAAGTAGGCGATATTTTGAGTCGGATCCCACGTTAAACTGTAGATCCCTAGTTGCCATTGGCTGTAAGACTATCAATTAACAGTTCTGCCTAAGGAACATGTCAGTTTGGCAAGTAACAAGACTACAAGATTGTGCCACAATCATCCTAGACTCATCTATCATTCATACCAATGTATACTCAGTATACATTCTTCACACTTGGCTTAAAATACTTACATAGGTAGGTCGTAATTTCAAGTGTTAAGTATAAAAGTATTTCAATCGTTCCAGTATTCACAGTTGCTTACATTTTCCCTATCGTAATATTATTACTAGGAATCGCCTAAGAAAGTTCCACAAAAACAGAGACACTACCCTTATTAAATTTTATTTTCTATTATGATTTAATATTAATATAGATCGCCTAGAACAATACCACTGAGGCAGAGGTACATTGAATTTTATTGTGAAATTAGAACTTAGCAAGGGGGTTATTTATTCTATATTTCATGAAAGTGAATATTGAGTATTTTTAATTTAAAATATGAGTCAAGTATTTTTAATTTGTTTATTTCTATACAAATCTCTTAATATGGACGACTGATATCAGTGATAGCTCAGTAATTAGTGATATATATACTTGTTTTGTTTTAAAACTAAAAACAAGTAGTGAGAGAATTAAATATACTGTAGGCCTGCTCATGATAATTTTTGTTTTTGGTGTCTTAACGCTCAACGATATTTTACAATAGAAATCCTAACGCTTTTGGGTAACATGGTCCAAACCTACATAAATGTTTGCGGGCTTGCCTGGATTTGAACCTGCTATCTCATTTGAACTGACGTTCAAGACGCCAACAGTTTGGCTAGTATCACGCGTAGCGTTCCATATATATTTTAAGGTCATATGGAATTATGGCCTCGCAATAAACACTATCATATTTAAATGTGTAAAATATTGAAAAAAAATTGTGTTCATGCAATGGTTCTAGTATGAGAGCTATTTAAGCTATAAAAAATGTTTTACTGAAAATAGATATTGTGTTGCCTTAGCTAAATATTGTGTTAAAAAGCACGTATTTTTAAACTTTTGTCTTTAACTTCAACACCAAAATAATCTTTTTATTGTATTAAAAAATATAAATATAAATCTTAATAGGTACATAATTTGAATTTTAGTCTTACTATATAAGACTTTATAATTTCAAAAACAAGCATGCCAATGAAGTTCGGATAACCTGTGGACGTCTACTAAATAAAATACTTAATCAATATTTAATATTTGAACTGGTATTATTGACTTTGTAAATAAAAGGAGACAGCTCATGCTTATGGATGTTTTGAAGCCTGAAATTGAGCACTCGCCACTGCAGATCGGGCCAAGGATGAGGTTTCACGTTCAAGATTTTTATCCCCAAAATAGGATATTATTACTTCTACCGGGCTAAAATATGGTTTAATGTTAAAAAGGGATTTTATTTTTAAAACCACAAAACAAGGAGTGCAAAAGAAAGGATAAAAAGGCATTTTGCATTTCTTTAATACCAAGATTCTCTAACAGAATGTGCTAATATTGTAGCATGTGATCACATGTTTGGATTAAAAATTGAACATTGCTTGGGCTATCTTTTTTCATAATCAATGCTGGTATCATTATATATAGGTGTTGTAAGTAAATGCCCAATGTAAAAGGGAACGCTTGGACGTTTCTGAAAGCACCGCATTGTTTCCCAGATTTCAATATCCATTTGCTGCTCCAATTACTCCAATTGTAAATCCTTTGAAACATTAATCATAGCCATTGGCGCTGCATCAGGGACCGTTAATGCAGCTTTCAGTCAAATGGACTTGTTACAAATAAAATTAATTCACGGTATATTAAGCTATTACAATTATAAGCAATATTTTATATGTACTCATAATAATTTGTTATACCTGACACCTAAATTTGTATTCAATGAAGATATAACATCAACCATCACACAAAACAAAAATATAAAAGATTATACAAAAATATTTTTTATCAGATTTACCAAGAAAGTTCACGAACGACCACTGCCATGTACATGTAGCACCGTTCTGGCCAAATTATTGTAATGATTATTGTAGAAATTATTACAGTTAGTTAATGATAATTTCAAAGTTTTAGCTAACAAAGGGGAGATTGAGGAAGGGTTTAACATTCACAGTTCGAATACGTATTTGTCTATTTTGGTCAAACCATTTACAAGGTAAACAATAATTTCATTGATATTTTGACAAATATTCCTTCCGTAAGAAATACATGTAAATTTGAGTGTAAGATACATGCCTATAGTGGGGAGGCGGATGGCCAAAATTACAAAGTTGGCTCACCCCAAAAGCTGACCGGCAACCACCATGCTAGATTGTATTGTATAGTAGTAGAGATGATATTTTGACCGGTGGTCGCTCTGTATGAGTGGGACTCTCTGTTTTGGACGCCATTTTGGAAAATGGCGGATGTAAATGTTTTATCCTCCGTAGTTTGGTAACCAGTCAAGCTAAAAACTTGATCTTGGTATCAAATTATATGTTTTTGAGGTCAAGGAATTCAAAGAAAATATTAAATTATTCATTTCTCTTTTCTGGACGCCATTTTGGAAAATGGCGGATGCTATTGTTTGATTCTTCGTAGTTAACAAACCACTCGAGCCAAAAACTTGATCTTGGTGTCAAATTATATGTTTTTGAGGTCAAGGAATTCGAAAAAAAAATTAAAAATATTAATTTCTCTTTTATGGACGCCATTTTGGAAAATGGTGGATGCTAATGTTTTAGTCCTCGTAGTTAGGAAACCACTCAAGCTAAAAACTTGATCTTTGTATCGAATAATATCGTTTAAAGGTCAGGGAATTTGAAAAAAAAATAAATTATTCATATCTCTTTTCTGAACGCCATTTTGGAAAATGGCGGATATTAACGTTTTAGTCTTTGTAGTTTGGAAACCACTCAAGCTAAAACCTTGATCTTGGTGTCGAATAATAGGTTATTGAGGTCAAGGAACTAAAAATTGTTAATTTATTCGTATATACGATGCATTTTCTATTTTTAAAGGTGGCTAGATGTATTTATACTCATTTTTCTGAATGCGCCTAACCAATATCTAACATTCGGAACAACCAATACATTGAGGAAGATAGCATAAAATTATTAGGTTTCTGGTTGCCAGATAGAAACTTGCCAAGCATTGTAGAAATATTTTAAGGCTGAAAATTTGGCCATGCGAGCGTATCTTGTGCTATTTTATGTCCATCCGAATATGTATGTTTTAGCGAATTTCCCCTATAGGGAAGAAGCTATTACCGTAGGTCTCATGGTAAGACCTAAGCCCAAGACCATGATAACTTTTCGTTTTGGGGCCCCCAGAAGCAAAAAACGCCATTCGTTCAAATTTCTAGATGTATATATATATATATATATATATATATATATATATATATATATATATATATATATATATATATATATATTATTTTTAACATTTCAGAACACAGTACCCTGTTTTAAAATTATTTAATCAGACCAACATGTTTCGAAGCTTTAGCCCATGGTCACGGTCTTTAAATTATCTAACCTTATATAAACATATTTATATAGAGTATTTATAAACACATTGCCAAATAAATTCGTCAGCTGTTTTCAGATAGACTTGATTACTTTTATCTTTGGGTTCTGGATGTTATAATTTTTTCATATATTAAATTCTTTTTGTTTACTTGCATTTTGTTGATTATATTCTTTGGATCTTTTTTATTATGATGGTAGATATGGAATTCTTCTTTGATATCTAGTTTTCTGCCTTTTATTCCATATTCTAAAATTTCTAAGTCTTCTTCTATGGTTTTAAATTCGTGTTTCTTTATCAGCATATGCTCGGCTACGTTTGATTTCATGCTTGTCATATTTTTGGATCTATAGGCCTGGATATGTTCTTTATATCTACTGCTAAACGATCTTCCGGTTTGACCTATATAATAGCTGTCACATTCTGAGCACTTGATTTTATATATCCCTGATTGGTTAAAGTTTCTTTTCGAAGGATCGTTTCTTTTAGTTTTATTTATTTTCTTGTTTAATATATCCAGAATGTTGTTTTTGGTCTTGTAGCTGATTGCATAGTTAGATTTGTGGAAGGTTTTGCGGATTGCTTTATTGAATGTCGTGTTGTATGGCATACAGATGAATTCTTTTGGGATATTTTCCCCTTCATTTTCTTTTTCCTTTTGTTTCTTAATTTTATGTCTTATCATATTATCTATTATTTTTGGTTTATATCCATTTTTTATAGCAAGATATTTTATGATATTTTTTTCTTTATTGAAATTTTTGGGTGTCATTGGAATGTTGAGCAATCTGTGGATCATGGTGTGAAATGTATTCATTTTTTGTTGCCAAGGGTACAAAAAATAATTTTAAAACAGGGTACTGTGTTCTGAAATGTTAAAAATAATAATATTAGTAGCCCTTATACATTTAACTTTATTGATAATATATATATATATATATGTGTGTGTGTGTGTGTGTGTGTGTGTGTGTGTGTGTCTGTAAGCACGATAGCGCTCGCAAAAATGGTCCGATCGAAATGAAACTTGGCACAGGGGTATAAAGTAGTAATTATTCGGATGAGTTCGAAAACCAGCCCGTTCGGACCACTGGAAGGGGGGGTTAAGGGGGGTAAACCCCCAAAAATGGGTTTTTTGAGTTTTGCACATAGAAAAATAAAAATTATAAAATTTTGGTTAGCACCATTCAATTCAGCTTGAAAAAACAAACAATTTAGTAATTTGAATCATTGCTCTATGTCATTGAGATATTGTAAGTGGTAAACACAGTACGTTGTCCCCAATGTTAACCTTATGGGAAATAAGTAAAACTCTATATCTCGCTTATTTCTCAACATATCTTAATAAAAATTGGTTTGTGGCTTCATCTAGATGAGATTTAATGTATTTTAGTCTAAAATCCCTGAAATTTCCATTTTTGTGGCAGCAAACCTGCATACTCATTCCCCATGTTATCCTTATGGGCAATTAAAAAAATTCCATATCTTCATTATTTCTAAATATATCTTGATAACATTTGGTGTATGGCTTCGTCTTGATAATATCTACTAAATATTTAAATTAAACCACCTAGTTTGAACGTGCCTGTAGCAGCAAGCCTGCAAACTCATTCCCCATGTTATTCTTATGGAGCTTACAAAAACATGTCAAATCTCGCTATGTTGGATTGAAATATGTTGTGTTTTATTTGAAATTCGCTGAGTATGCAGGTCTGCTGCAACGGGGGTATTAAATTATTAAAATCTCAAAACCGAGTTGAGATATAATCGATTCTTGATATTTTTATATGCTTTTGTTATACAAGCTTATAATTTCTTAAAAACTGTGTTAAAGAAAATTTGTATTTTCAAAATGGCGGCAGTTGAAAATTCTTAAAAATTTTCTCATACAAAATGTAGACAGTTCAATTACAAATTCAGAGAGGTATAAGTTTTTATCATGGGATCAAATATTACCAAGAAAAGCAACATTTATTTGCCGAGTAATTGTAATTTATTTCTAAGTCCTGAAACCTGAAATACCCTCCGCTAACAAAGCTTTATTTTTAGACACATCTCAAGTTCGGCCGACACATTATTAGTATATCACTTAAGTTTTTATTTCAAGTATAATTACACTCACAAGTATAATAACAGCTTCAATTTGAAGTTTTAAAACAGCTGATTAGTGGTTTCCAAACTACGAAGACTAAGACATTAACATCCGCCATTTTCCAAAATGGCGTCCAGAAAAGAGATATAAATAATTTATTATTTTTTTCATATTCCTTGACCTCAAAAACATATAATTTGATACCAAGATCAAGTTTTTAGCTCGAGTGGTTTCCTAACTACGAAGAATCAAACAATAGCATCCGCCATTTTCCAAAATGGCGTCCTGAACAGAGAAATGAATAACTTAATATTTTTTTCGAATTCCTTGACCTCAAAAACATATAATTTGATACCAAGATCAAGTTTTTAGCTTGGCTGGTTACCATACTACGAAGGATAAAACATTAACATCCGCCATTTTCCAAAATGGCGTCCAAAACAGAGAGTCCCACTCATACAGAGCGACCACCGGTCAAAATATCATCTCTACTACTATACAATAAAATCTAGCATGGTGGTTGCCGGTCAGCTTTCGGGGTGAGCCAACTTTGTAATTTGACATATTTTACTATATGCGCCTCCCCACTACTAATGGAGCACGCTTTTTCACCTGTAAAATAAAAAACATTCATAAAATATTGATGAAATTTCCAGTAACTTGACCCCTCAGCCATAAAAATTTGTCCAAAGTAAAGGTCTTGGTGAGCTCATAAAAAAGGTATTTTTTAAGGAATTATTACAAATTTGTGGTTACCCAACTTTTTGGTGAGCTCACCTACACCTTCGTATTAGACAAATTTTTATGATTAAGATGTCAAATCACTAGAAATTTCGTCACTATTTCATGAATGCTGCTCACTCATCTATCATTCATACTTGGCTTAAAATACCTATCTGGGTAGGGCGCCATTTCAAACAATGCAACGTAATATTTCCTTTAGGAGAAAAACATTGTCCCATTAGGCATGTTTTTTGCACTAATTAATATGTTTTTCTTATAGAAGAGATATTTGTTAAAATATTAATGCAATTGGTGCTTACCTTGTAAATAGTTGGGCCAAAATAGACTTATTATATACTTTTCCTACAGGAAACTTAATTTTCCTTAATTTAAAAATTTAATAAGGTAAGGAAAACCCAAATGCTCCTGCCCCTCAAGGGCTACGGGTGGGGACTTTTTATATGTCCACCTCCTAACAAGTCCGAACAAAGCTAAAAAGTTAAAAATTGTGTTCCAAAAATATCCCTCTATACCTTCTTGTTGCCTGGACTATACACAGACATGCAATTATGATGAAGCTCACCGGCATTACAGGTGCTAACAACTCATTATAGGGGCAGGAATAATAGCATTAGAATAACATTAATAACAAGCGATTATTAAACGTGTATGTAAGAATGCTGCAACAATCAGCTGATGGCGTGTGTAGGATTGGTTGCTGCTGCCCGAATCGCAGGTGCTAATAGCACAACAAACAAATTTAATTTGCTTTGTTAAAATATATGGTAATATTAAAAAAATATTATTTTATAATTACTAATGATTATCACCGGACTGATTTGGCATTTATGGATTATTGCAGATGGAGAAAAAAGTGTGTTTTTCGAGGGTAAAATTACCTCAAATTCAAAATAACGTTTATTTCCAGAAAATATTACAATTACTTACAACATTGTGTGAAATAATAATTCCCACTTAAGCAACTTGCTCGTGTGTGGGAATGAGCGGCGTACATCACCCATCGATACAAAGAAAAAAATATATAAAAAAGTTAAAAAGAAGATGTTTAATTTTTATTATACTTGTGATGAATACAAAATGAACGTTGAACAAATGAACAATGAAACAAATTAAAGTTGAGAATAATTTAAAATAAAAAATAAATAGTTATGTAATCAGGGTTGAGAGTTGGTGGTGTTATGTGTAGACGGACCGAACGAGCCGCTCCGCCGCATCAGGGCCAATGTCCAGCAACCACTTTGTAACAAGGCGTTTGAACCTAGCCTCGCTTCCATCCTCTGCTAACTTTATTTCCAACGGAATGTTGCGATAAACAATGTGAGCGAGATAAAAAGGATTTGTTATGCCAATAGTTTGATGTAGACGAGGAAAATAGAAACCGAAATGTGACCTATTTCTAGTTGAATATTGATGATTTACGGAGAAAAAAATGTTACTTTTGTTTCATTTTTCATTCATTCATTCTTTGTTTTTGATATAAATTAAAAATGATTTCAAAAATATTTGTCATATGTATAGTACTTTAAATTCATTAAACAAATCAAGAGTTTGATACTGAACAGGTTTTTTCAATGCAGCTTTGATTATTGAACGTTGCGTAATCGCCAATGGTTCCAGAATGTTGGAACTAGCCCCACCCACGCCAGAACGCCGTACTGTAGTACAGATTGGACGTAAGCGAATTGGACCTGATGCAATAAAACAATTATTGAACAAGACAAAACTTAAGTCTATTTTAAAAGAAGAACCAACAAGAAAATGTATATATATAAAATTGAAGATTTTAAAAATAAGACTAAATAGAAGATTATGGATAGAATTAATTTAAATTTATATTTTTGTATTTCATCAGTCTTAACCATTTTTATATGGCTATTAAGACATATCTGTAACAATTAAAATAGATATAAATAAATATTGTCTCCCTCGGAAAAAATGTCGTGCCTTGCCAACAATTTTACTCGTGAGACAACGTTTTATTTTACTCACTCAACACACAAATGACTATTTCCCACATTTGCTACATTTAGACGCTTTTTACTCTTTGTAATGCATGAGTAAAAAAATTGTCTCCCTACGGGAATAAAGTGAACCCATAACAATAACATTGAAATCAATTATTAAAAAATTAAAGTACTTCGAATTTCCTCGCAAACATTCAAATACAATGCAGCTCAAAGAATGCAGGCGCTACCAGATGATTTTGTGGCAGGAATAATAAAATAAGAATTACAATAACGGCAATCGGCTGTGATAACGTCTAATAATTTAGCATGTATGAACGTTGCAGCTATCAGCTAATTGCTGGCGCTAATATTAGAACGAAACAAAATGGGTATTTTAATTACTCGCTCAGTTAATACAATGCATGTATATAGTCTGGATATTAATATTGCAGGTAGGAGAAAAATGTTATGTGTGTATTTCTAGATTAAAGCACATTGTCTCGCTCGTGAAAATTGTGGCCTTCGACAGCTTGTGTGCCAACATTTTCACTCGTGAGGAGTTGCTGATCTTAAGAGGGCTCTAAACCTTTGCCAAGCGGCTGAAAAACGCATCTCTGTATTACTAAAATTCTGAGATTATTAAAACACCTAGCGACCTCCGGTGAACGAGAACATGTTTTTCATTAAATGAACTAGGAGATAAAACTTTTTTTAGGGTATTTAATTATTATTAGACATATTTTATTCAGGGTTAAACTTAGTGAAAATTGGTCATTTTATTCTACATAAACCATAACATTTAAAATAAAATGCGAAAGTTGTTTTTGTTTTAAACCCTTTATTAGATATTCGAGATGATTTCCCGCTGGGTAGGACTTCAAAAAAACAAATAGTTACCTCGTAAATCGAGTAATTTGTGAGGGTTATTTCTGAAAAGTGCTTCTCAAAACACCCCCGTACAGAGGACGCCCTGGCGAGCGTTGATGGAACTACGACCGCCGAGGAGACATTCGTCAGTGTCGCCAACCTGTTTCTCTGCCCATTGAGACATCGGGCGGGCGTGAATCCCAGGAAAGGGAAGGAAGCGGGGAGGGTTCTCTGTGTCTGTGTCCTTGAATCCAATGACTCTAAAGCTACAATTTGTCCATCACACCATTTCGTCATTCTTGTTATATAGGTAAATCAAATTTAAAATGACATTATAACCGGTCTTTAACCATTCAGAGAATATGCTATCAAATCAAAAATAATTAAACCTCATTGATTGGAATACTGTACACCAAAATTTGAACCAAATTAGACCTTCCTTAACAATAATTTGTTTAATCCAGTTAATTTTACAACAAAAAGTATAACTTCAATAATCGCAGGATTTTAAAGTTTGCAATCACTATTGAGGTGCTGTGGATAGTTTCTGAAATATCGTAACTTATAAGTTGTTACAGAGCTATTTAAAGTCATTTCTGTATTAGAGGTTTTCCATGGGCGTAATGCGGCAAGGAGGGGGGCAGCCGCCCCCCGAATAATTTGGAGGATATAACCATAGATAAAATATACCCTGCTGGGTATATTTTATCTATGATATAACGATATAACATTGTAATATAAGAAAAGTCGCATAATCACGATCACGACCATTTTTGCTGATTCTTTTAACCAGCGCGAAATGTAAGTACAGCACAGATGGCAATATTATTTTACACACTATTCCTGGATAAAAAATACACCCAAACAATTTAGATTTTAATGTAAAATATAATTGACATTGTTACGGCTATAAATTCCCAAAATGTTGGCGAATTAGTATGTTTACTTCAATTACAACTCAAAAATATCGATTTTATGCGAGAAAGATACTTAGTTCAAATATAGATACAAATTGATTATAAGGGAGCGGTGCAGTTTTAGAACCCGTCACTCAAAAGCTTCTCGGCATCGTAATAATCCTTTTGACATACGCCGCCTCTGCCTTCCCTGGCCACACCGCACTGTCGCCTTTTGTAGTTGGCAAGGCTGACGGGCATACTCGTTTTGCGCACACGATCAATGCATACTGCTCTAATGCCTGACCGCAGGTTTAAATTAGATGGTCACGAAACGAAGACACACACATATCTGTTATTAATATAAATACCCCCGTTGCAGCAGACCTGCATACTCAGCGAATTTCAAATACAAATTAACACATTTCAATCCATGACATGTTTTTTGTAAGCTCCATAAGAATAACATGGAGAATGAGTATGCAGGTTTGCTGTAACAGGTATGTTAACTGGGTGGTTTTAATTAAATACAGTATTTAATAGATATGAACTATAAGAAGCCATATTCCAAGTTTTATCATAATAGTATATTTTAACATATTATGTTAAGAAATAAGAAAGATATAGAATTTGTTTTATTTCCCATTGGGATAACATGGGGAATGAATATTCAGGTTTGCTGCCACAAAAATAGACATATTATTGGGGATTTAAGACTACTAAAAAACTTATACATTAGATGTCATCTATATCAAATTTCATTCCAATCGGACCATTTTGCGGCCGCTATTTTTTATATTATTTACAGTTGTATTTATGTATACAGTTTTATTTTATTCTGTCCAGTTCAAGTTGGCCGGTGGACCCGGGACTACCTGAGGCCACCCCTGTAATCCCTCGCCACGTCCGGCGGGGCTGTCCGCTGCCTAGGCGATGAGTCACATACTGGCTGTGTTTATAAAATGGTACACCTTTTTTACAGAATAATAATTTAACATTTTTAAAAGCATACTTGAAATATACTAAAAAATTTATGAAAAGTGATATAAAATTCGACCCAGATAGACTTATTACCAGATTTGTTCGTTTAGAAACATGAGATCAAATGCTTATAATACTAGGTCGAATTTTATACCACTTTTCATAACTTTTTTTAGTAGATTTGAAACATTATTTAAAAAATTTTAAATTATTATTCTGTTAAAAAGTGTACCATTGTATAAACACAGCCATTGTTGTGTACCATTATTGTTGGTGATTCATCGTCTAGGCAGCGGACAGCCCCGCCGGACGTGGCGAGGGATTACAGGGGTGCCCTCACGTAGTCCCGGGTCCACCGGCCAACTTGAACTGCACAGAATATGAGTGTTATTCAATGATCCAATTTTAATTGTTTAATGACTTGTTATATATAATATGTTATTTATTCAGTAAATTTAATTTGTATTATGCCCGCTTTGAAATATTACTTTATTTTGTTGCACATATTTGATGCTTCAATTGTACGCTCTAGCGATGATGTTTAGTTGCTTCTTTGTTTTTGGTTTATGTTGTGTATTTCGAGCATTGTGTCACCATTTTGGCCAGTCAGTGCCTTTTTGTAGATTTAAAAATAAATTTTTTTCCCGACAACTTTTCAAATAAATCGTTATATTATTAATTACTTTTCATCTACAATATTTTTTATTTAGTATTTTTTCTATATTTTAGCCCGGTTTTAAACATTTCTGTATTCTTTGTACATAGTTGATGCTTTACTTAATTGAATGTTCTTGCAATGAGATTATCTCTTAATTGTTTTTCTTTATGTTGTATATTTCGAGCGTTGAGTCACAATTTTGGCCAGTCAGTGTCCTTTTTGTAGATTTAAAAATAAATTTGTTTCCCGATAACTTTTTAAATAAATCGTTATCTATATTATTAATACGCTACATGAAAACTTTGATACGATTAGGCTTTTTTATTTTAAGACTTACCCCCCACATATTATACATCAAAACACGCGTCTCTATGTGCAGATTCCCGAAAGCATCTTTAGATTTTTAATTTAGGCAATATAACATGAAAAAGTGCGAAAAACTTATTATAAAATAAACTGTGTTTGACAGAAGCGAATCTGATCAGCTGTGTGGGATTTAAAATAGCCTTGTGATGCGGAAAGTGAAAAAGGACCTCAAGTCGCTGGAGTAAATTTTACAGTATGGGCATTTTAGTCGAATCGGGTTAAAAATATAGATTTTTAGGTTTCAAGTGGATACGATTCCTTAATCTTTCCTGTACATATTCATTCGGTTATTTTATAGCGATTAGAATCCGATGAATATTAAAAAAATTATCGATTTAGTAGCCTATGTCATGCAAACGAAAAGGGACCTCAAGTCGCTTATATGGGAAATAACATGGCGGGCGACTTCAGGTCCCATTTCCCAAATGAGCAGACCCGTACTGACAGTGTCGTCAGGGACATTACAAAACTACTCTCTCCTGACATCTATCGGCAAAGTGATTACATTCAAAGCCTTATTACTGTTACCGATAAACCGAGCAGAAACTGCAAAGAAAACATTAATTCCATGAACTCTGTGCTCGCTACGGTAAGCAAAAGAGCTATTAAATTGAAGAAAACAATGGTGGAGGGTTTTTCATGTATAAAGTGTACGCAACAATTTATCACTCAATTATAGTACCTTTCAACCGTGAGGAGAACATTCTTTATATGCTCTGCATCTATGACGGACGTCAAAATTGGTGATCAAGAAAGAATGGTAAACAAAGCCAACGGCTCTTGCAGCAATAAACTCATGCACCGCTTGACTGAACACTTGGTTAAAGTTAATCCCTTAGCGCACATTTTCAACGTGAAGAGTTGCGTTCTGAAAAATACTCCTGATGAGCAGCATACACAACTCGGAATGCATTGTCTGATATCGAAAAGAATATTAGCTCCGATACAACGACATAACTTATAATGATGTTGCTATTATTTTTAGAGTAAACGATAGCGAACCACCAAGTGTGAGCGTAACTTGATTGTTTACCCGAAAGATAAGCCACTTAGAAGAGTACATATTCTTCAATTTTGCCTCGACCTAATGGCTGACCTGATGCTTTTTCCATATTTTCTATCTGAAGGAAGTGCACAACGAACATCGCTTACAATGCTGCAATACGCATCCTAATGAGTGCCTATTAGAGACACTTTCAGCACGCTACATCGTTCCGAAAACCTATTTTTACAGTAGATTGATTTACAGTAGATGTGTGCATAGAAGGCAGCCGATCATTTATAATTTAATTAAATCGTGCGAATTCACACGGGTTCACCTAGTATTATTAATTACTTTTCATCTACAATATTTTTTATTTAGAATTTTTTTCTGTATTATATCCCGGTTTTAAACATCGCTGTATTCTTTGTACTTAGTTGATGCTTTACTTAATTGTATGCTCTTGCAATGAGATGATCTCTTAATTGTTTTTCTTTATGTTAGATATTTCGAGCGTTGTTTACTCATTTTTGCCAATCAGTGTTCCTTTTCCATTTTTAAACATATAATATTTGTTTCCATACAACGTTTCAAATAAGTCGTTTGTTATTACTTTTCATCTACAATGGTTTTTTATTTAGTATTTTTTAACTATATTGCAGCGTGGTTTTAAACATTGCTGTATTTTTTGTACATCTCTGATGCTTGCTTTTAGTACGTTCTAGCGATAGGCTTTTCGACTTTTAAAAATTCCTATAGGTAATTTTGTTGGCATTTATACGTCATTTAGGTCATATATATCCGATAAAGAGTATATGTTACAGCAGTTAATCAGTAATTCATGCTTGTTTGTAAATATATTAGTCTTTAATTGTATACACGTGTGAAAACTTGGTGTGTATTTAGTCATATGTTTTTAGTGATTGTTACACTCGGGTTACTTTTCATGTTAACAGTTAAGTTAAAATGTTGTAGTCTAATATGAAAAATTCGGTTCCATTTTACTGTACATTGAGCACAAAATCTATATGTAATACAGTCGGGTTTTTACTTCACAATAATTTGTTTTTCTTCATCCCTTATACAACATGATGCATTCATACATTTCAATACAAAGTATATTAGAGTTTATTTATTTTTATCAATTCAAAGTGGTCGTGATAACCAGTTTGAGTTTGGGACTAAATTCAGATTCTCAAAGAGAATTTCGAAGGAACATAGAAGCAATGAGGTGAAAGTAAGACAACACCCTGCCACCAGCGGTATCGGGAATTGGCGTTGTTCGTTCGTTCGTTCAACTTCCCCACGAATTCATGGACTCCCTAACAGTTGGCAGCAATGCGTAAAACCGGTCTGAGGGTAGCTCACCTAGCGCGGCCACTGGTGAAAATTGAAACTACGAGGAGCTGTGGTGGACACAGATCGTTGTACTCCTCTGTGGCCACGAACCTTTAGAGCCCTCTTAACTCACTAAACACACAAATAACTATAATGCTCAATAGATTGCAGGCGCTAACAGCTGATTTAGTGGAAGTAATAATCACTTCAGAATAACATTAACTGGTCTTTTATTTTTTTACCATTTATAATTGGTAATTGATTGAAACCTTTGGTGGGATCAGCTGTAAGAATTAAGGTGTAAGAATGTTGCAACGATCAGCTGATCGCTGGTGCATGAATGGTTGCAGTTATTCGGTTTCAGGCACTATTTGTAGATCAAATCAAAATGGAATTTGTTTTTTAATTACTAAGCTAATGAAATATATGCTTATAGATGGGAATTTATTATTGCAGGGGGGGTGTTTTGTGTTTTTTCAAAAATAAAGCACATTGTCTCGATCTCAAACATTGTTTTCCTCACCAAGCTCGGGCACCATCACACAAATAACTTTCCCCTCCCCACTGCTTTGTATGGTGGGAGACATAGTAAACCTATAAAAATAACATTGAAACCAATAATTCAAAACCAAGTGCCTTCAAATCGCAACGCAAAGATGCAAATATCTTGTAGCTCACTAGATTACAGTCGCTATAGCTATAAGCTGATGATGGGGACAGGAATCATCGCATTAGGATAACATTTACTACAAAAGTTGATTGTTAATCATGTGCAAAACAACCAACTGATCGCTGGTGCATGAATGGTTGCTGCAACCCGAAGTGCAGAACGCTTCGTGCGGCCAAACATTTTGAGAGCGGCAATGACTATTTGTGCTTGTAATATGTGCGATATTTTTCCTACCACCATCATTTAAACAGTTTAACTTACTAACTAACCTGTACACCAAAGTTCATTGAGGTTATGTCAACGACCACGGTTATGTTTGCTTATTCTATTGGAAGGAACCGGAAGTTTAGATAGAAGCGGTGACAATGAAACCAGCTGATTTAGAACAAGGCAACTAGAATTTAGGATACGATGAGTGTCATGGGATTTCTGACCAATAGAAACTGGTCTTTGGTATTTGACGTCATTGTTATCTCTCTTGTGTGCCACCTTAACCTATTCTAAATGTCAAGTAACCCTGATTTAGCGAGAGGGAATGAAATGAAAGCGGAAATGAACTGTTTTGCGTACTGTTTACAGGTGTGGCAATTTGATTATTTCCATGCAGTGGTAGGAAAAATCAATTTGGTTTGTAAAAAAGATCGGTAAAGAAATTAATGTCTATTGATTGGGTATTAAATCATTTCATTATTTTGCAGGTGAAGGAAAAATGTTGTATTTCGTGAGTAAAGTATATTGTCTTCCTCGTGAAAATTGTTGTAGCTTTCTAACAGTTTTACTCGTGAGACAATGTTTTACTTTACACACTCAACAAACAAATAACTATTTCTTTTTTGTCCGACTTCTATCATGATAGTAAAGATTTTACAACATTACAAATGAAACAATGCTCTTTGACATTTTATCTGGTATAATAAGAGACAGGTTCAACAAATACTGGTAGGGTAAAAAATTATTATAAAAACAATTAAAGCGCAAAATAGCGACTGTTTCAATCCTTACTACGAGGCTTAAGTTATTATTTAGAAGATAATTAAGTAGACTAAAAAGTTTACCAGAAAAGCGAATGTTTATCAGGTGTAAGGAAGTATTCACTGAATACTGGCTTCATGAGCAATTAACTATTTAATGCAAAATTCATAACAATTAGAAACCAATCAATAAATTAGCTGTTAATAAAGCAATATTTCCAGTTAAAAGAAAATAGATGTTTACAATTGATTGAAAACTTGTTACTTGTAAATTAATTGACTAAACATTAGAAAATACTGAAAGGTGACGAAAACAAGCCGTAAAGAAGAATTTAATTACACTTGTCGCTGAAAAGGTGAAAATTATTGCGCTCCAATTGTCCCCTGTGATCAGTCTATCTGACAAGTAAAAACAGAGATGTTTCTCGCTGACGATAAAATAAGATATTAAAATATTTTTTTAAACAACACCCAATAAAAGGTTTGAAGTGAAAATGGTTTAACCAAGGAATACTAAATAAAATTCTTCCCCACTAATTTGCATAAAAAGAATTGTCATTGATATAAACTATTTTACAACAAAATTAACCATCGCAATCCGTTTTGAAATAGAGACTGTTTTAAAGTTTTTTTTTCTAATCATGATAACCTTAGAATTTAACCTTAGTAATTTCTAAGCTAAAACAATTAAATATGTTTTACTTTTGGTTGAATATTCATATTCCTTATTAACTCAGCTTTACTATGACATTTCATATGGCCGATTTACACTCTTTCAACATTAAAAAACTATTTTTTGAAAACTTTGGTAACCTTGAAAGCAAGAAATATTACATGGCAACAAATGCTAAAATACATAATTTTAAAAAAACATTTGTTCTTTATCTTTGTGTTTTATTTTCTCAAGTTTTTAGTTGTGAACAAAACCTTTTTTTGCAATATTGAACGCATGATAATTGACAAAGTTTTCTTAATGACCATCGAGGAGTATACATGATTGGAGAGGACTCGATAATGGGCATTCACATGCTGCAGTGAAACCAGCCGCTCCCCTCCACAAGAGGGGAACGCCGAGTCGAGGAGGGGCAGAAAGGCCACTCGATGTAACATGGGCGAGATACGGAAAAACGCGACGCGCGCGACTTCAAGTTGATTGCCGCCAAATTTGGACACCTATGATGTTCGCCGGTGGCATTCATAAAGTAAATTACATTTGCTAGCAAATGGTGCAATAATTTTTTTTTTAAATATAATTGCTTATTATTTGTCAAAGCTAGAAGAACCATCCCAGACAACGAACATGTTATTAGTTTAATAAATTGCATCGACAAAATATTAAGTTGTTATCAAAATGAATAATAAATTATCTTTCCGTAAGTACTCGACGTATCAAACCTAAATTTTACCATATTCATTCAAAATATTTGTAATAAAATTCTAAAAAAATATATATTTCCAATTTGTTTAGGACGAGTTCACTTAAAAATAGCTAGTAGCTAAAATACAACTTTGATGTCAAAACAAATGCTTCATTTGCATTCCTTATTGTATTCTTCAACTTTTAATACCAGTTTATGCTACTTGTAAGAAGGTTGAGTTAGACAAGTAACTAAAAGTAGAAAAACTCAAGAAAACATTGTAAATCACGCTCACATTAATTACACTTATAGCTGTTTGTTGCTCTTCAAATTCTCAAACATTTAATGCCATATGAGCCATATATTTGAGTAGATAATGCTGAAAAAAATATAAAAACTTCCATTTTACAATGGTAACTTACATTTTATGCCTTCTTTAACAGGCTAATTAATAATTGTGTCTAACAGAGTTTTTTCGTGAAAACAAAATAAATGTTTTTAACCAGAATCAATTAATAAATACTCATGTTTACATAATTATTTTAATTCAGGCATTAAGTAGTGAGCAAGCGGGCTGTTTCCCGCCACGCCGCCGAGCGGTACGGCCGGCCGGCCAGCCGCTGCTTTGGCTTCAACGCAACCCATGTGTCCTCTCCAGCGACCACATATTAGAAATAGACGGAGCACAAGAAACCGCGACTTGAAGCCTAAATTTGCTTCTAGTCCCTATGCATGGAAAAAACAAAGTACGTAAAAATTTACAAATATGGTATCAAATTAAAGGTCTGAATCTTAGAACTACTATAGTACCAAATATAAATAGATTACAGGTAGTTTACACATTGTAAACGATGATAACCTACAAGCTTGTCCTGACATGTTTTGAAAGAAGCTGCCGCCACGTAATAGACCTGTAACTCCTATGATGCGTAAACTGCTTCTAAACCATTTATAATTGGTACAATAGTAATTGTTAATTTTATACCACATTTGTATTTTTTAGTCGACTATATTTTTGTAAACAACAGTTTAGGATTGACTTTGTTTTTATGCAGGCTCCGCACGGATAAACTCTCCCGCAGTAACTAAGTTATCAACCAAACTACATCAGCAAATTTTTTCAAAGAATGTGATTAAAAAACTCTTTAGCAACAATTTCCACCGTTTTTTATTTTACTTGACCTAAAAATAAAAAAGTAGCAGCCGACTACTTTTTTCATGTCATGTTTTAAGGTTGAACAAAAAATTGTGACGTATGATTATTTAAATTAGAAAAAAAAATATTTTGGAAATATGATTGATACTATTATTATTCCAAACTAAAGGACTCTTCATATGCAACATTTCAACCTTAAGCCTCAGTGCTAAATGGTATAAACTACGAGTTATTTGAAACATGAGCACTGTCAGATTACGCGGTTTTAGGCTCCGTTTTTTGTTTCTATACCTGGACAATATGGTGGCCCAGGCTTCATTTGCTGTAATGCAAGTAAGAAAGCTATGCTCCGTCTATGTGGTCGATGGTCCTCTCCTACTAATATATCCTCCTAGATGACCATCTACTTTATTTATGAATACAACCTATTACGTCATAAGTTTATTGAAAGGGTATAAATATGTGTAATACAAATACATGTGTAATAAATAAGCAATAGAATAAGGGTAGTAAAAATTTCCTTATAAACTATAAACGAAAAGGTTTCAGTTTCATTATTTTAATGACATCAGCCTTAGTTGTATCGCAAGCCTTCAATTTTCCTCGGCGGGATGAAAACGTTTTTCGCGATCTTTTTTTCCGCGATTTCTCGTAGTTATTTAACAACCATTAATAAGTATTATTATGTGGTACTAGTTTTTTTAATGCCACCGAATAAATTGGCTGGATTATTATGTATCGCATGCAACGGAGCTGAAAAAAAATTGTTGTCGTATGCTATGTCAAGACCTTGCAGAAAATCCTATGTATTCCTTATTTCTTAGGTTCAATACAGCCTTTTACTTGTTCCACACACATTGATCTTTTGTCAATCCTCTTTAAACTTTTTTGTTAGGTGAATGGATTTTTGAGTAGGAAAATAATCACCAATAAATCCCTTCTCAGAAAAAAGTAAATATATAACTTAATTATTTAAGAGTTCTTATTTTTTACCCCCTAAAATTAAAATATAGGCCTTCGTTGAAACGTTGTCTCTTGTACTTGGAATAACTTGGTCTATATGGGTTGATGTTCCGTTCAATGGTTCGTAAAAGGCAAACAAACATTTAAAAAAATTGTTTTCAAATACGACAGAAACAACAGGATAATTTTTCCATTACTTAGTTAAAATACATTTGATTCCTACGTTGACTAACGCGAACGAATAACGTAAAATTTAGCATAAGGAAAAAGTTATAATAACTTTGATGTAGCACTTTACCCATGTAGTTGAGTACACAACAGGGAAGACCACTTAGTGGTTCATACAAAGTTAACTCACAACTCCGACTTGTGAACCTCTCAGGGACCAGTTAATGAATAATGAAACAAATGCCTTCGATCACTTGTTCCTGAATGACACTTTCAATCTTTATTAGCTCTGGCAGAATGCGTACGTAAATGCAATAATATATTAGAACGGCATTCTCATAGCCATATAACAAATTATGTCACCCGCGATTGTGAAAAACTGCGTTGAGAAATTTTAAATACTAATCATATTAGTTTTCTTAAGAATTGTTTATGTTGTCTAGGCATCTAATAGTAACATAGTGTCGTGGAGTTATAAAATATAAGCTACAGTAGAGCGCCGATTAACCGAACGCCGTAATAATTCATATTTCGAACATGATTCTCAAGCAATTCAAATTCGCTGAACAAATTTCCACCCAGCGAAAAAAACATAACGCATGCGGTTAGTTCGGCGCCGGGATATCAATGTATTCTAATAGATTTCATAATAAAATTAAGTGAATAATTTTTGTTTGATTATTTTTTTGCCTTTTTACTATTAAGAATTACGTTACATATATAATTTTAAAATGTTATCTTTTCATGTTCGATTATCCGAATATTCAGTTATCCGAACACCCCTTGTCCCCAATTAGTTCGGATAATCGGCGCTCTACTGTAATTGATTTAAGCTATCTGATTAATTTAAATGACATCTAAGCCGAAAACTTTTTAAAATTGTAAACCTTAAGTTGAGAATCATTGAATTTATTCTATACGATTACGTTTATTAAATTTTAAATAAGCATGTATTAAAATCATCCATCTTATTCCCATCATACGAGAGATCCTCATCTTAACGTAATCACTGACATTAATTGCTTGTGAAATTTAAACAAAAAAAGGATATCGATTCACTATTACACTGAAAGTAATAAGACACCTTTCACAGTTACTCACAATATAAAATTCTGCATATAAAGTTCTTAATTATATTCAATAAGATCGTTTAGAATAGTAAAATTGACAACATAAGTTCAGAGTAATAAGTTAATTTCAAATGTTTCTCGGGGTTTTGTTAAGGATCGATCTGGCTTGCTTTGAGAGGAGCCGAAAACTATTTAACCACACACCTAACATTTACACTTAAAGTTTGACATAATATATATATATATATATATATATATATATATATATATATATGTATATATATAAATGATTTCTCAACTATTTGCTACATACACAATGTTAAACACTTTTACGATATGTTTAACCTGTTGGGGTAAAGCTATACAATAAGAATTTGTTTCGGTACTTAGAAAGGCTAAGTACATTCTTCTTAGTAGCCTCCAAATATAGTCTGTTGTTCTTATAAACAATAATATTGGTTAGTTAAACTATCTAGATTTTAAGTAATAATTTACCCATGACTTACATTACATAATCTTTACCCCAAAAAATTAGACAGAGACTTGGTGAATATGCCGTTATGCTATTATTATAAATCAGGCGGTCTGCGCATCGGACCACATTAGTGTGTTTTGATTTATTTTTTGATAGGGGAATAGAAGGGCGAGTAGGGTTTGTTGTCACGTAGGACAGTCACATGTTGTCATGTAAGATATCGGCATCTGGGCCTGAGTCGTGTCAGCAGAACGTGATTGTAGAAGTGTTCATTTGTCGGAAATTGGAACTTTATAGAAATATACACAATATCTTAAATAATTATTGATAAAATCTTACGTAAATTTACAGAAATTATTAGTTTACAATAAATTAAGAAAATTGTATAGTAAATGTCATAAAGATTTTTTAAGACCGGACCTCTCGAAACGGATAATTTTACTGGTAAATAAACATGGTAGTAAAATAAACTTAGTATAAAAATAAACGTGATTGAAATTTAATTAAATAGTTTTTTTTTTATAAGATAATAGTTTTAGATATTCTCCCCAAACAATCTTTTAGAATTATAATTTAGATTTTATTTCCTTTCCTCGTTTCTTAAGAATTTTAGACAATGTAACCTAGAGTAAAGCAATGAATTGTAAAACCACAAGTTACTATTTTCTTACAGCTGAACTTTGCACTTAAAGTTTTTTTTTATATATATTCGAACTAGATTTATTCACGGCGTCTCAACGATTTATATCAAAACATTATTACACAATTAGGGTCACGATACAAGTAACCTAATCGTGAGTTGAAATTTATAAGTTTAAGTTGCAGCCAAAATTTTTCAGCTTTCAAGTGTATCTCAATATATGAAGATCGCAATAAAACATTAAGGAGTAAATATACGGTAGGGTTTCTTCTGTGTAAAGGAAATGCATTGTGCTGCTTTATTTACATTTTTGCCATTCTAGACTACAAAGAATAATAGCGTGAGTCTTAAAAGTGTAATGTCAGGCAATTTACTTTATGGTTGTTAATTACTGCAGTTTGTTTTCCAACAGAAAATTCTTCACTGTTGAATCCAGCTCATAATTTATCATCAATACTAATGGTATTCAAAACCTCCCGCGTTTTATCTTTTATTTCTAGCGAGAAGGATATTGTTATACCTATATTCAATAATTTTAATTTCGTAAATGTTGTGGGCTTATAAGTTATATTTCTGTTATAGAATAATATTACCATTACCATAAATAGAGCAACGTTTTTCTCATTGCCAGTGTATGTTATCCATTATTGATCAGTATGGATTTATTTATTTATATCGCGTTAGGTACACTCAACATTATTAGTTATTACCAAAACTAGTTTAGTTTAGATTTTACTTTAGATGTTTTTCGTAATTTGTATTCTTTCCATGCAAAATGGAGATTCCATATCTTATTTGAAATATACATGATCTAAAATGTTGATTCTGTAATTGAAATTTACATCTCACATTCAGTGTAGAATTTAATCTTGAATGTCTTCAAAATAATGATGAGGTATTCTCAACTCTCAGTTTAGAGTGTCAAAATAGAAGTTATTCCAATTTGATGACTAAAATATTTCAAGATGAATTTTTTTGACTAAAAATGTGTTGAAAATTTACGAAAGCCGCTGCAATCTTAACCTGTAACCCAAAATTAAGACTATTTTGCTTTCTGTTTTGTGTAGTTTAGGACTCTTTATGTTGTGTTTGTATGGGCGCGCACAAAGTGGAGCAGGGCAGGTAGCCTGGTTGGTAGCGTAAAGCAAGGGAGTAAGCAAGAAAAGAATTGCCACTTCGATTGTTACGTAGCGGTAAGCGAAGATGGTTCGAGCGTTCACGCAAGTGTATTCAGTTATTTCTGATCACGTGTTTTATTTCGATTATTTGGCAATATGTAGACTTTAAATCATACAATATAATTTAAAATGTAATTTTCACTTGGCTTTTGGTGAATTAAAACTAATATTACTTCCTTTTTATAAGTAATTCAATTAGTTTGATTATTCTTGTGGTCTAAAATAAATTCTTCACAAATCTCAACCCTATTTCGGAGCTTTGTAAAAGTATTTTTCGCAAAAGTATTTAACTAAACCTTATGATAGGTTCAATATAAGTCGAAATAAATATTCATCCCAAAATTGGTTTTTAGGTACAAACAATTTTTAACTAATTAAACTGTTTCCCCTTCAATCTCTTTAAAAGTAAGGCAGGAATTATTAGATAAGAAAACTAACAAATAACGTACAATATTTGTTTATTGATACAACTATTGTTATTATAGTTGAATTTTTATTTACAAATAACAATAAAAAAGAGTCACAAAGCAAAAAATCATCTATACAATAAAAAACAAATTGTAGGAAAAATATACACACTTTCGGTAACAAAGGTTACAGCAACATTATATGTTTAATGTAAACAATATTTACAAGGTGTCCGTGGGCAAAGCGTTACCGCGACATGAGCGCTGCCAGAGGCAACATCCATAAGCTCCACGACCACGTGCTGTGTTGCCCTGGAACAAGCAGGTCCCATGACATGTCAGTTTTTATATCTCTACTCTTAGGTACCAGATATGTTTACGTAATTAGTAAATAGTAAAATAAAATTACGTAATTACGTAAGTAGTAACATAAAACATACAACGATTATTGATTATTAAATTGTTTGTTAGTAGTTAAACAAACCTAATTGAATTAATTTGTTGTTCATATAACACTAGCAGAACCCGTGGCTTCGCTCACGATAAAAATTATCGTCTAACCTTGATATGAAGAATCTAGAGGACTGAATAGAAAATATTTATATCAAGGAATATGTCATGTAGAGATATGTTTGTTTTATGGCGGAATGTAGGATAAAATTTAGATACCACAGTAGGATGTAGGATACCACAGTAGACAGTGAAGGTTTTCTTTTCACCGTTATAACTCGAAAACGGCCGGACCGATTTTAACACCAAAAGGGTCGATTTTAAGGTACTTCTTCGTAAATTTACCAATACGTCCCTGGATTGCCTAGTAGGGCATCAATTAAGTACAGTAAAGGGCTGAATGTTCGAAACAGTTATGGTGCTATCCGTGGGCAGTATTTAAAACTCGATTCACTTAGTTTTTAACTTAAAATATGGGCGGGTAGAAATAATTTAAGATCAACCACTGATTGCAGCATTTATTTTTCCGTGAAAAGCCGGGACACCGTCGAATTAGATGAAAAAGGCATTTGCCAGATTATTGTAACTGGCATGATTGTAATTAAAAACATAAAGGCCGGCCTAAGGAAATAACTATATAGCTCCCGCTGCCTAAAAAGATGGTACCACATAATGAGCTTATGATTAAACGTATAAGATACGAAACTTAACCAAATGTAACTTTTATATACTACGAATAACCTAACAAAATCATCAAAACAACCATAAAACCATGATAAAAGGAATCAAATTATAAATCAGCTGTAACAACGTATCCTTTGTGAAGCTAATATGCTTGATTTAATAAAATTTGAAATTTAAACAAAAGATCATCCATTACATTAACATGGGGCATTTTCAAAGCTTCAGCTCCACCAAAAACCTCTAAAAACCTCGAATTTAAAAAAAGGATCCGTTCTTGGAGAATGCCAACGGATGTAAGGACCAACGTTCAATGTAAGGAACGTCCATGCAAATTTTCAAGGTTCTAGGTTAAGTAGTTTTGGCTGTACAATGATAGGTCAGTGGTACTTGACAAAAATATAGTAGAAAAGATAGTATAAATATAACTTACAATCAGGGATTTGTATAATTTATAAATGTTTGCATAAGTAGATCAAAGAATCATATCATTTCAGCACATTCTGTTTCTGACTGAAAAATCAGTGTTCTTTTCTCTTTCCATCTTACCGGGATTTAGTCTCAAGACTCAGCCACAAAAGGCAGTATGCTCTTCACGTTTAAATCTGCGTAAGTCGAAGTTTACGAAACACCAAATCATCGGACAGGCATAGATGTAATAAAAAAATTATTAGGAACGCCTCCAGGAAAAAAGATAATTCCCGCTACCGAAATATAGACGGTGCCACTTAACTCTTTATATAGTACATAATTATGTCCTTGAAACAAATCAACAAAAATCAATGAAGCCATGATCAAAGAAATCAATTTATTATCATCTGTATCAACGTATACATTTCCGAAGCTAACTACCAGCTGATTGTTTTATGAACATTAAAAATGTAAACAAAAATTGTCCAACATACTTTTAAATGGAAAAATTTGAAAACTTCGGCCTCGCCAAAAACCCCTTTGTACTACGAATTTTGTAAAATCCGTTCTTAGCGGATGCCTACGCCCTAAGAGGAACATCCATGCAAAGTTTCAAGGTTCTAGGTCAAGTAGTTTGTGCTGTACGATGTTTCCACTGATTGGTATTTGACAAATATATAGTAGATTAAAAATGTCGATATAGATAATAGAGTTAACTTCAATTGAGGATCGGGTCCAAAAGTTTAACAAAATCCTGTACTGAGCGATCCTACGTCATTTCTGTAATGACACTCCTTTCGTTAAATACATTTACTTGTAAAGCATATTCACAATGGAATCAATTGGTTTCCCCGAAGCCCTTTAATAGATTAGAGCCCAATATGTTACACTAGGTTCAATCTAAATATTTTTAGAATAGACATTTTTTAATAACCCCTAAATAATTAACTATTTTGCTTTAAAAAGGTTTTCTTATTGATAAACATTTACATTGTATTTCATGTTTCGTTGTTTTATGATGTATCTAATTTTATTAATCACTAATATAATCAGAATTGCGTTTGAAACCGTTATAAGGTTTTATTCATTTTTCTTTCACTAATAGATTATTTTTGTAACACAAGATATTTACCTTATCTTTACGAAATATACAGTTGATTTAATAAAGAATGATCTAAAGTAAATATATTGTGGCTGCTGTATACCTACATTTGCGGCCTTGTGTATATTAAATTGTATATTTGATTCTTTATATTTTATTTCTAATAGACAATATTTTGTCAGTTGGCAATTTTTAAATGACACACAGAAATCTACAGCATATATGTTAAAAGATTTTTCTGACACCCTTGAGGAGCCTCTACCAGCAGCACTCGGGCTCCAGCTACACCCTCTGTACTCACCTGTGGAGGAGTCCCTGGTACCGAGCACAGACGCCAGTCGCGGCCACTCCTCTACCAGCAGCACTCGGGCCTCTGTGATGTCAGCTCCGTAAATGTCTGCTCTGCAGCGGACCTCTAGCTTCCCTCCCCCTATCTCTATCACTCCCAGGCCTACACCCTCTGTACTCACCTGTGGAGGAGTCCCTGGTACCGAGCACAGACGCCAGTCGCGGCCACTCCTCTACCAGCAGCACTCGGGCCTCTGTGATGTAAGCTCCTTAAATGTCTGCTCTGCAGCGGACCTCTAGCTTCCCTCCTCCTATCTCTATCACTCCCAGGGCTACACCCTCTGTACTCACCTGTGGAGGAGCCCTGGTACCGAGCACAGACGCCAGTCGCGGCCACTCCTCTACCAGCAGCACTCGGGCCTCTGTGATGTCAGCTCCGTAAATGTCTGCTCTGCAGCGGACCTCTAGCTTCCCTCCTCCTATCTCTATCACTCCCAGGGCTACACCCTCTGTACTCACCTGTGGAGGAGTCCCTGGTACCGAGCACAGACGCCAGTCGCGGCCGCTCCTCTACAAGCAGCACTCGGGCCTCTGTGATGTAAGCTCCGTAAATGTCTGCTCTGCAGCGGACCTCTAGCTTCCCTCCCCCTATCTCTATCACTCCCAGGCCTACACCCTCTGTACTCACCTGTGGAGGAGTCCCTGGTACCGAGCACAGACGCCAGTCGCGGCCACTCCTCTACCAGCAGCACTCGGGCCTCTGTGATGTAAGCTCCTTAAATGTCTGCTCTGCAGCGGACCTCTAGCTTCCCTCCTCCTATCTCTATCACTCCCAGGGCTACACCCTCTGTACTCACCTGTGGAGGAGCCCTGGTACCGAGCACAGACGCCAGTCGCGGCCACTCCTCTACCAGCAGCACTCGGGCCTCTGTGATGTCAGCTCCGTAAATGTCTGCTCTGCAGCGGACCTCTAGCTTCCCTCCTCCTATCTCTATCACTCCCAGGGCTACACCCTCTGTACTCACCTGTGGAGGAGTCCCTGGTACCGAGCACAGACGCCAGTCGCGGCCGCTCCTCTACAAGCAGCACTCGGGCCTCTGTGATGTAAGCTCCGTAAATGTCTGCTCTGCAGCGGACCTCTAGCTTCCCTCCTCCCCATCACTAGCAGGGCTACTCCCTCTGTATTCACCTGTAGAGGAGTTCCTGGTACCGAGCACAGACGTCAGTCGCGGCCGCTCCTCTTCAAGCAGCACTCGGGCCTCTGTGATGTAAGCTCCTAAATGTCTGCTCTGCAGCGGACCTCTAGCTTCCCTCCCCCTATCTCTATCACTCCCAGGGCTACACATTCTGTACTCACCTCTGGAGGATTACCTGGTACCGAGCACAGACGCCAGTCGCGGCCGCTCCTCTACAAGAAGCACTCGGGCCTCTGTGATGTAAGCTCCTTAAATGTCTGCTCTGCAGCGGACCTCTAGCTTCCCTCCTCCCATCCCTATCACTCCCAGGGCTACTCCCTCTGTACTCACCTGTGGAGGAGTCCCTGGTACCGAGCACAGACGCCAGTCGCGGCCGCTCCTCTACAAGCAGCACTCGGGCCTCTGTGATGTAAGCTCCGTAAATGTCTGCTCTACAGCGGACCTCTAGCTTCCCTCCCCCTATCTCTATCACTCCCAGGGCTACACCCTCTCTACTCACCTGTAGAGGAGTCCCTGGTACCGAGCACAGACGCCAGTCGCGGCCGCTCCTCTACCAGCAGCACTCGGGCCTCTGTGATGTAAGCTCCGTAAATGTCTGCTCTACAGCGAACCTCTAGCTTCCCTCCCCCTATCTCTATCACACCCAGGCCTACACCCTCTCTACTCACCTGTAGAGGAGTCCCTGGTCCCGAGCACAGACGCCAGTCGCGGCCGCTCCTCTACAAGCAGCACTCGGGCCTCTGTGATGTAAGCTCCGTAAATGTCTGCTCTGCAGCGGACCTCTAGCTTCCCTCCTCCTATCTCTATCACTCCCAGGGCTACACCCTCTGTACTCACCTGTGGAGGAGCCCTGGTACCGAGCACAGACGCCAGTCGCGGCCACTCCTCTACCAGCAGCACTCGGGCCTCTGTGAAGTCAGCTCCCTAAATGTCTGCTCTGCAGCGGACCTCTAGCTTCCCTCCTCCTATCTCTATCACTCCCAGGGCTACACCCTCTGTACTCACCTGTGGAGGAGTCCCTGGTACCGAGCACAGACGCCAGTCGCGGCCGCTCCTCTACAAGCAGCACTCGGGCCTCTGTGATGTAAGCTCCGTAAATGTCTGCTCTGCAGCGGACCTCTAGCTTCCCTCCTCCCCATCACTAGCAGGGCTACTCCCTCTGTATTCACCTGTAGAGGAGTTCCTGGTACCGAGCACAGACGTCAGTCGCGGCCGCTCCTCTTCAAGCAGCACTCGGGCCTCTGTGATGTAAGCTCCTAAATGTCTGCTCTGCAGCGGACCTCTAGCTTCCCTCCCCCTATCTCTATCACTCCCAGGGCTACAAATTCTGTACTCACCTCTGGAGGATTACCTGGTACCGAGCACAGACGCCAGTCGCGGCCGCTCCTCTACAAGAAGCACTCGGGCCTCTGTGATGTAAGCTCCTTAAATGTCTGCTCTGCAGCGGACCTCTAGCTTCCCTCCTCCCATCCCTATCACTCCCAGGGCTACTCCCTCTGTACTCACCTGTGGAGGAGTCCCTGGTACCGAGCACAGACGCCAGTCGCGGCCGCTCCTCTACAAGCAGCACTCGGGCCTCTGTGATGTAAGCTCCGTAAATGTCTGCTCTACAGCGGACCTCTAGCTTCCCTCCCCCTATCTCTATCACTCCCAGGGCTACACCCTCTCTACTCACCTGTAGAGGAGTCCCTGGTACCGAGCACAGACGCCAGTCGCGGCCGCTCCTCTACCAGCAGCACTCGGGCCTCTGCGATGTAAGCTCCGTAAATGTCTGCTCTACAGCGGACCTCTAGCTTCCCTCCTCCCATCCCTATCACTCCCAGGGCTACTCCCTCTGTACTCACCTGTGGAGGAGTCCCTGGTACCGAGCACAGACGCCAGTCGCGGCCGCTCCTCTACCAGCAGTACTCGGGCCTCTGTGATGTAAGCTCCGTAAATGTCTGCTCTACAGCGAACCTCTAGCTTCCCTCCCCCTATCTCTATCACACCCAGGCCTACACCCTCTCTACTCACCTGTAGAGGAGTCCCTGGTCCCGAGCACAGACGCCAGTCGCGGCCGCTCCTCTACAAGCAGCACTCGGGCCTCTGTGATGTAAGCTCCGTAAATGTCTGCTCTACAGCGGACCTCTAGCTTCCCTCCTCCCATCTCAATCACTCCCAGGGCTACTCCCTCTGTACTCACCTGTGGAGGAGTCCCTGGTACCGAGCACAGACGCCAGTCGCGGCCGCTCCTCTACAAGCAGCACTCGGGCCTCTGTGATGTAAGGTCCGTAAATGTCTGCTCTACAGCGGACCTCTAGCTTCCCTCCTCCCATCTCAATCACCCCCAGGCCTACACCCTCTGTACTCACCTGTGGAGGAGTCCCTGGTACCGAGCACAGACGCCAGTCGCGGCCGCTCCTCTACCAGCAGCACTCGGGCCTCTGCGATGTAAGCTCCGTAAATGTCTGCTCTACAGCGGACCTCTAGCTTCCCTCCTCCCATCTCAATCACTCCCAGGGCTACACCCTCTGTACTCACCTGTGGAGGAGTCCCTGGTACCGAGCACAGACGCCAGTCGCGGCCGCTCCTCTACCAGCAGCACTCGGGCCTCTGTGATGTAAGCTCCTTAAATGTCTGCTCTGCAGCGGACCTCTAGCTTCCCTCCTCCTATCTCTATCACTCCCAGGGCTACACCCTCTGTACTCACCTGTGGAGGAGTCCCTGGTACCGAGCACAGACGCCAGTCGCGGCCGCTCCTCTACAAGCAGCACTCGGGCCTCTGTGATGTAAGCTTTTTAAATGTCTGCTCTGCAGCGGACCTCTAGCTTCCCTCCTCCCATCTCTATCACTCCCAGGGCTACACCCTCTGTACTCACCTGTGGAGGAGTCCCTGGTACCGAGCACAGACGCCAGTCGCGGCCGCTCCTCTACAAGCAGCACTCGGGCCTCTGTGATGTAAGCTCCTTAAATGTCTGCTCTACAGCGGACCTCTAGCTTCCCTCCTCCTATCTCTATCACTCCCAGGGCTACACCCTCTGTACTCACCTGTGGAGGAGTCCCTGGTACCGAGCACAGACGCCAGTCGCGGCCGCTCCTCTACAAGCAGCACTCGGGCCTCTGTGATGTAAGCTCCGTAAATGTCTGCTCTACAGCGGACCTCTAGCTTCCCTCCTCCCATCTCAATCACTCCCAGGTCAACATCAAACTCCAGATCCGCTATTGTCATCGACTTGGAGTCCTCGTCGAAGCTGTTCCTCCAGATTATGTGTCTTATACTCTTAGGCTGAGCCTGTAACATTCATATTGTTTATTATTTGAATTGATAAATTATGTTCCAAAAGGTCTTAATAATTAGCTTATTCAGGAAGCACCTATGACTATTGCCTGCTTCAATCATTACATTTATTGGCATTCAGTATAAAAATGGTTGTTGGCAGTATGAATGAGTAGTCAAACCAATTAATTCTTGGGTTTTCTTGTTGTATCACACAGTATTTCTTATTTTCGCCCAATTAAAAATTTGCTTTTAGTTAAGATTCTCATATCCTTATAATTAGTCCAGTTTCTAAGTGAAGTTTACAAAATTGTGGTTTGGATCCTAAATTAAAATTCTAGGTCCCCTAGTTACCGTTGGCTATTGGGCTTTTAATCAACAGTCTTGTCTAAGGTCCGTATTACAATATGAAATATTTGATAAAAGATCTTTTATAAAAGTTTTGATTTGACCAGTCAAAATTCAAGCCAGCTTATTATTAAAACAAAAACTTGAATTTTGATTGGTCAAATCAAATCTTTTATAAAAGATATTTTATAAAATATTTGATAGTGTAATGCGGGCCTAAGGAAAATGTCGACTTTAGTACCAAGATCGCGCCACAAGACAACAAGATCGCGCCACAATCATCCTACACTCATGTGTCATTCATTCTTGGCTTAGAATACCTACCTGGATAAGTCACCATTTCAAATAATGTATAATTCATGTACAATATAATGTACCATTTTTACGTTTGTTCATATTTACCTAAAAAGAACATTCTATAGATTTATGTTTCATTAAATACTAACGTAAACAACTGTTCAAAAATATTTTTTTATTTTTACGCCTCTAAAAATTAGATGCAATTCTATTGTCTAAAAAGAAGTGATTTCGGCTACAATAAAAGTCATGGAAGTAACTATAAAGAAACAAAATGTCTAAAATCTATGAACGTTGTACACTACCGAATGCGAAGCTTGCAGGAAATATGATTTAACAAATCATTTCCGCACTAATCTTCCGTAATTTACTTCTATAGGTTAATTTAGGGGGAAAATGAATATAACAATAGGTTATAATTTTCACAATGTTCTCATTGAATTAGTTGTATATGCACAGCTGCAGAGTTACCGGGCGTCCGTTGACCTGCCACGTGATGTTGGCGGGCGGGCTGCTGGGCGGCGCCGTGCAGTTGCCCCTCAGCTTGTCCCCCACACTGTACCGCATCTTCTCCAGCAGGATGCGCGGCTCCCCCTCCAGGTTGCCTGTCAAGTGAATGTAACAGGATAGACATTCAGACAAATTTTAATATGCTACAAATTTATACAATGTTTGATCGTGTAATGTTTATAGTTTATAGCTATTATAACTTGAATCGGGTATATAGAAAATTCGTTAAGTTATTTAACTAGATAAGTTATAAATTATTATTGTTATGATATTTTCTTTATGGAACATGTAATTTATACATTGCACGTAGATTCCAAGCTGATATGCTTACGCTACAAATTATAGAAGCTACCCTGCTTGATATTATTGCGAATTTACTCTCCACTGTAAAAAATTGCTTGGTTTTCAACACAGATGAGTTGGTTAAACAGATTGTGTTAAAATTGGCTCTAAAATTTTTTAAATATTGACTTGAATAACTAATTAATATTCGTGTTAAAGCGGTGCAAGTGTCAATTTGGCACAGTTAAATATTTTGGTTGAAGTTTTACACAGAATTTGTTGGTTTTACAATTCATATCAATTTGACGCGGCAATTTATGTTGGAAAAGTGGAATCATGGGTAAATGTGCGATTTTTGCTGATACTGCTTTCCAGTTGTCCGCCATTTCATCCTCTACTCCTCATTTTGCTCTCTTACTGTAAGGTATGTTTTATAATTTCGATTTGTGTTGTGTTTGCTACCTCAAAAATATTCGTCAATTTAATGTAAGTGAAGTGAAAAAGTTAATTAGAGTTAGATGTAACAGATGTGTCAAAAAGTTCAAGCACAAGTTTTCAAGTTTTACAGCTGATTTCAAGGCGCTATCGGACATTTGTGGAATCTCTGAAAACTAGCAATGCAACAGTTATTAATATTACCAACGCATTATATGTCCATAACGAAGTTACTGACAAAGAATCTTTAATTCTGCTAATAAAATTAAGTATGTTGACTTTACTTCGTTCGTTTATCTATTACAAATACAATAAAATAGCAATTGTTATAAAGACTGATCAATTTTAAATCGTCTAATATTTATTTTCCCAATCCTGAGCCCTCATAAATATTCCAAATATATTTAGAACATAAATAAATAAATTATTCCGATTAAATATGTTCCATAACATTTAGTTTCTTTAAACATGTTGAATGCTAAGGTAGGAAAACATATTTTTGGAAATTCATTTGACATCTAAATCTGTGAGTGGCTTAGGCTCATATGGGAAATTCATTCAAGAAACTCAATCTTGATTAGTTTAGTTTAAGTTGGTTATTTAAACAAGTTTAATGTTTGGTCAAGCTATTTTTTTATTATTCTAGTAGAACTATAGCCCTTAAATATTTCATTTTTGCATATACACATAACCTGCTCCCAAAAATGTTTGAAGCTGTACCGCATTATCTTAAGTCCTTAAAATACTAACTAATTGGTGAATTTGACCTACTTAAAAATAATCCCATGTTGAAAGTTAAATACTTGTGTATCCCGTATATAAACGCATTTTTATCAGCATCAAATGAATAGCTCCAAAAAAAAATTAGAAAATTATCCGGTACATAAGTTGAGAAGAGCTTAACAGAGCTAATTATAAGTGATCTACACTGATTGGAGGGAAAGCCGAAAATTGACTCGATTGCTAGCGGCAAATTACAACCAATGCAACGTCAGTGCGGGTAATGAGGCATTAAACATGGTCGGGTCCGTCTCGGCCTCGCCAAGCAGCATCGGGACCTGCCCTTGTTCGGTCTTTAAATTTACTATCTAGGCCTTTAATTCATTTAATGCTTTCAATTGTTTCTGCCAGATTCAAATTATTAAAGTAGTCCCGAAAGCAATTCCCCTTACAAAAGTTTTGGTAGTATTTGCGAATTTTTCAGTTTATTTTCCAAAACAATCCAGTATTTACTAGGCATTATTTTCACTGATTATAATAAGATTTTATGTCATAATTACAAACAATAAAAACCAAAGTTTACAATTATAATTTGCTAGTAAATTATTTACTGTTACCGGTACAATTTTTTTAAAATGGATGTGATAAAGGACATAAAGGTAAACAATGCCATTTGTAAATCGAATGTGAACAAATATTGATAGAATGTAGTTTTGTTTACTATTAAATGTTAAATATTTGTTTAGGGTTTGAACTGGCCTGGAGTCTCTGGAGTCTCCAATAGTTTGACATTCCCTTTCGTAAATAAGTCATATAGATATAAAATTCAGTTATATGATTGAGTTTGTAGTAAAGACCCAGTCTATTCTCATCTTCAACACATTATATTATTGTTCTTAAACTCATTTTTATGGTGATCTATATGATAAAACTATTTTCCGAAGTAATAGAGTTAATGCTTTTTTACCAACTCCAAACTAAAGTTTATTTTACTAACAATATTTTAACTGACAATCTAATTATAATAATCCAATAACCAACAATCGAAAATAGTCCAGGTAACTAGAATAAAGAAACAATATAAAGTAAAGTGACAATACATAAGGGGTAAGCTAATTTCTTTTGATATAAAACACCCTTACAAAGTGGGAGGTAGAAATTAATGCATGAAATAAAAATAACAAAACGAAATTCTCTGTCATATTTGAAGAAGAACGAACGGGCAAGCAAACCAACAATACTTTCATACTCACGGATGACGTGCATGTGCGTGGAGACGACCTGCGTGTGGAAGTTGGGGGCGTCCGCCGACACCTCGCAGCGATACTTGCCCGACAGCGACTTCTGCACGTCCCGCAGCACCACCTTGGTGGGGCCTGACGCGCTGATCTGTACACGTCATCAATACGTTAGACTGACGGATGACGTGCATGTGCGTGGAGACGACCTGCGTGTGGAAGTTGGGGGCGTCCGCCGACACCTCGCAGCGATACTTGCCCGACAGCGACTTCTGCACGTCCCGCAGCACCACCTTGGTGGGGCCTGACGCGCTGATCTGTACACGTCAACAATACGTTAGACTGACGGATGACGTGCATGTGCGTGGAGACGACCTGCGTGTGGAAGTTGGGAGCGTCCACCGACACCTCGCAGCGATACTTGCCCGACAGCGACTTCTGCACGTCCCGCAGCACCACCTTGGTGGGGCCTGACGCGCTGATCTGTACACGTCAACAATACGTTAGACTGACGGATGACGTGCATGTGCGTGGAGACGACCTGCGTGTGGAAGTTGGGAGCGTCCACCGACACCTCGCAGCGATACTTGCCCGACAGCGACTTCTGCACGTCCCGCAGCACCACCTTGGTGGGGCCTGACGCGCTGATCTGTACACGTCAACAATACGTTAGACTGACGGATGACGTGCATGTGCGTGGAGACGACCTGCGTGTGGAAGTTGGGGGCGTCCGCCGACACCTCGCAGCGATACTTGCCCGACAGCGACTTCTGCACGTCCCGCAGCACCACCTTGGTGGGGCCTGACGCGCTGATCTGTACACGTCAACAATACGTTAGACTGACGGATGACTTGCATGTGCGTGGAGACGACCTGCGTGTGGAAGTTGGGGGCGTCCGCCGACACTTCGCAGCGATACTTGCCCGACAGCGACTTCTGACGGATGACGTGCATGTGCGTGGAGTCGACCTGCGTGTGGAAGTTGGGGGCGTCCGCCGACACCTCGCAGTGATACTTGCCCGACAGCGACTTCTGCACGTCCCGCAGCACCACCTTGGTGGGGCCTGACACGCTGATCTGTACACGGTACATAATAAATGTAATTTCATGGTGATAGCAGCTAATGTTTTCATTACGTCGAGTAATCCGTAAAAAAAACAAAGGAAGCAAATTTACCTAAGAGATGAATAAAATAAATGACACTTACAAAGAAGGTGGCATAAACTTTCGAAACATTTGTTTAATATGATTGTTAATTAATTTCTTGATGATCATTATAGAATAAGTGATGTTCATAACTATTATATATACCGGGTGTCCCATAATAGTCCCCCCCCTAACTTTTTCCTACATTTTTTCAAATATCAATTCCACACCACCCCCAAACATTATTGGGTAGTTAATACTTCATTTTGAGGGGGTACCCAATTTTTGCCGCCATCTTGGATCCGCCATATTGGATCCAAAATAATTTTTTCAAATGTATAAGTGGTGTTGTGACCCATAATTTCGAATTAGATTTTTCCACTGATTACAATGCCGCAATTCGTTTTTTAATATCTCAATTGGTTCTCAAGATATGAGTACTTTTAATTTATTTATTTTCAACCAATTTTAACATTACAAATTGATAAAATAGGCCCATAACCACAAAATAATGCTAGATAGTGACGAATAACCACCATCAGTCATTGTTGAGCGATTTACTTTTAACTTTCACCAATGTAAATTTTTTGGCCGCCATCTTGGATCCGCCATTTTGAAATGAGGTAAGTTATTTCAAAGATGAAGTTGGTATTGTGAACCATCATTTCAAACTAGTTTTTGACGCCGAATTCAATGCCGCAACCCGTTTTTAATTATAGCGTTTAGTTTTCAAGATATAGACATGTTTCTAATAAAAATCTCAAAAAATATGAACTCTTCAAAAACTAAGTTTTATAGCTAAAAGCGGGTTGCGGCATTGAATTCGGCGTAAAAAACTAGTTTGAAATGATGGGTCGCAATACCAACTTTATATTTGAAGTAACTTAACTCATTTCAAAATGGCGGACCCAAGATGGCGGCCAAAAAATTTACATTTGTGAAAGTTAAGTGTAAACCGCTTAATAATGACTGATGGTGGTTATTCGTCACTATCTAGCATCATTTTGTGGTTAAGGGCCTATTTTATCAATTTGTAATGTTGAAATTGGTTGAAAATAAATAAATTAAAAATACCCATATCTTGAGAACCAATTGATATATTAAAAAACGGATTGCGGCATTGTAATCAGTGAAAAAATCTAATTCGAAATTATGGGTCACAACACCACTTTTACATTTGAAAATATTATTTTGGATCCAATATGGCGGATCCAAGATTGCGGCCAAAATTGGGTACCCCCTCAAAATGAAGTATTAACTACCCAATAATGTTTGGGGGTGGTGTGGAATTGATATTTGAAAAAATGTAGGAAAAAGTTAGGGGGGGGACTATTATGGGACACCCGGTATATATACCTGTGTAGTTTATAGAAAGTTTTGTGGAAGTAAAAATATGTTGTTTAGACGAAATTTTAGTGTTTTGTTTATAATAAAATGATTATAGCATATTATTTAGGAACTTTGCAACAAATAAGTTCAAATTCAGTTTTGTTGTTAATTAACATATACACCTTTTTAAGTATAAAATTATGTAACTTAATTTTAATAGGTACTTAGGTATGAAGGATTCAGTGATCTTTCACTATTAATCTTTCACTTGGCCCACATAGTTTTCTAGACAATAGGCATAGCTTATTTGTTTTCTCAAACTTTATGTAGTCCATTACCAGCCCAAAACAAGGATACTATGAAAATCAAGTTTAAATTCAGTATAGAGAATTACAGAATTAGAATCAGCATTTTTTTAATATTATTTTAAATTTCAAGACTTAGATTATAAAAACATGTTTATTCAGGTAAAAAGCCCTAAAATAAAGAAAGACAACTCACATCGACGTTGACGCCGGGCAGAGGAAAGACTCTGGTGTGAGGCAGCTCCTTGGGCACGTAGCGGAAGAACTCCTGGCGCCCCTTGTACCACTTGACCGTGTACAGCGGGTCGCCCTCCAGGTCGTAGTGACAGGTGAGGGTGGCGGAGGACCCCGGGGACACCGCCAGGGGCGCTCGGATCTCCACATCCCTCAGACCGCCCACTCCTGGAAAAAGGTTGTGGTTTGGGTTTCGTGCAGTTCGTACATCGAGATGCAAAATAGTATTACGTTACTAGACCGGTAAGTATTGATTTACTGGACGAGCATGATAGTTCCCAAGCGAGCCAGAGGCGTGTGACGTACGATACTTTACATCATACTCTTCGGAAAAACATATTTTTTTATCAAAACGTATTAGAATAAACTTTTCTTACTTCTTCAAACCCTACCAATGATAAACAAACATTTGCTACTGCTATCAGTGCAACCACTACATTCCTATGAAGAAACTAATAAATATGAATGAAACGTCAGTTTGCTGCAATCAGCTGATTGCTTTTGTTTCCTTACCCCCGTAATTTCCGTTTCCTAGTGCACTGTAAATTTACCGTGCACTTATCGATAAAGAATGACTTCCCAGCCAAGAGTATAAAGCACAGAAAGCAGATATTTCTGTGTAGTATTATGTAATAGTATATTACGTTACTGGCCCGGTGAGGACCGTTTACCGTACGAGCATGATAGTTCCCGCGCGAGCCGCTAGGCGAGTGCGGGATTTTAATGCGAGTACGGCAAAACTTACCGGGCGTGAGACGAAGAAAACTTTGCATCATACTACTATAAAAAAAAACACTTTTTTATTATAACGTATTTCTTTTATAAACTTTTACATTTGTTAATTCTTCAAACCTATCCTATAATAAACCAACAGACATTTGCCACCAGTGCTCTGCCACTACATCCCACTGAAGAAACCAATAAACATGTATTAAACCGATTTACTGCAATCTTCTGTTGTTTTGATTGTTGACTTCCGTTATTTCCGTTTCTTAGTGCACGGTAAATCTACTGTGCACTGCATGGTAAATTTATCGTGCAGTGTTCCGAAAAGAGTAACTTTCCATCCAAGAGTTTCCAGAAAACGTTCCAGCTAACTTTCCAGATATATTTCTATGTAGTATGATATAAGGGTTGTTTTATATATCCAATGGAGAAATAAATCTAGAAAGTCTGGTCTAGTCTATAGATAGTCTAGAAATGTATCTTCGTATATAAGGCTGTCAGTTCAGGAAATAATTCAGAAGCAGGGAGATCAGCAGGATAATTTAATAAGCAGTTCAAAAATCAATGTGTAGACGAGGAACGAGAAGGGTTCCCAATAGTAGTCTATCTAAGCTTAACTGTCTGCACAGCGCAGTGCTTAAAAGTTTTACAAGATTATTTTTATTATATTTTAAAAAGTAAGTCAATAGTTTTTTAATTGTATACTAAAAATGTTGAGGGATTCTTAATGTGTTTAAGCACCAACTTACACATCTGGACGGAAATACAGGAAGTCCATAGAAAAGCTTTGCCTGCTGATAAAGGCAAAAAATGTGTGTTAATCGAAAATGTACTTTCAGATTTGTAGTAAGCTTTCTGTGTTGAGTGTTGCTTAGTTTATAATTTATAATTCGTCGAAGAAAAACACACTTTTTTAACGAAACATTTCATTTAACTTATGTTGAATTGAATTAGAGAATCGTTGGTGAATATTGTTACGTTACAAATTTAAGCTTAAAACTGCTTCAATATAAAGTTTTCTGGAATTACAGTGTGAGGAGGTCGTAATGCAAGACAAAAACGAACGCTACGACATTCTGAGGTAATCTAAGAGCAGAACTGCACCATTTACTGCCCCACACGAAAGTTAGTGTTTATGTAGGGAACATTTTGGCTCTGGCCCAAATATTTTTATGAAAGAGCTTCCCAATCTAGCCTACAGGCGTAGTTCCAAGAAACAAGCCGTCAGTAAATTTGTTAGAAAGTAAAAAACTGACGGACACTGAATATTCGTGGTGGGATGGCGGAACCACTTGCCTAAGCGTTTGTTTTCAGAGAAAGAACAAATCAAAGAATGATTTTCATTTACTCTGAACGATTTTATATTTGAATAGTTTCTACAAATATAAAATAGTTATTACAAATGTGACTAAATAATAAATTGTTTATGTAGATATAGTTTTAACATTTAAACTGACAACATAGTTATTAGATAGAAAATAGCACGAGGTTTTTTTGTTTTACCAATTTAATTAAGCCCACCTGCGTCCTGATTGTGTCAAATGCCCGGAAACCAGAACGCTGCGATGTCACCGATATTAACTGGCAACTGGCGATTGTCTTTTATCACTGCTCACAGAATTTACAACATTTTACCTCAATTGGAGTTTATAAAATGGCATGGAGCCATGGCTAAAAGGTTGCTTTAGCCATTTCGTGCCAAAATAAATTCTGTTTACGAATAGTGCACTAGATTAAACGTTTTACTCAAGAGACAGGAACAAATGGTGATTTTATAATTCTTTATTTTATGTCAAATGTATCGGTTCGGTTTTGCCAAGGCCAGCTGTTTCTAGTTTACTCTTTAGGTAACAAAATTTATAGATCCCCTAGTGAAAAATAATTAATTTGTTATGTTGTTTTGGGACCTAGAAAACTAAATTAAAATTCAGATAATATAAAGGAAATTTATATTTTAACTACTCAAAACTATACTGCGTCATACTTAAAAACTTTGTCATCCTTTATGCGAAACCGGAAGATACATACAAAAAAAGGAAAAATTATGAGTATATATTTTTTGCTTCGTTTAGCGATTCGGTACATTTAAATGTATTTGTTTTTCATATAATTTAATATAACTTATAATCTATTTGAGGCATCAAATTCAAACTTGGTACAATTTTGACACATTGAATCCTCAATTCGTATTTTTACAAATTCAAAATGGTTACCGTAAGGTTAATATCTTAAACAATATGAACATGATAAAAAATTGTCACGTGAAAAGAGCTGCAAAATTTAATTTTCATTAGCTAAAATTTTTAATATCGTAAGGGTCATAAGACAAGCAACTGATAAATGCTAAATTTCCTTAAATCACTATACATTGAATGAGGAACTTATCTCGAATTACGTTTAAAATATCTAAGTTGTTTGTGTTATGACCCTAATGGCATTTTAATAAAGTAAATCAAAATTTACAATTATTTTCACATGCTTATACAAATCATTTGGGATTATTTAACGTTACAAGGTAAAAATTGCCACCTTTTTGGAATGGTATAACGTATTAACTTGATTGTGCCAAAAATAACTTTTATATTTTGTGTGGCATGATAAAAAAAAACCTTAAAACACTAATTATATATTTACAGTTATAATGTACTCACATTCAAGACGTCACTTAAAACAAGAAGGTAGCAATATTCTGAATTTTATGCCATAAGAATGTATCCACTATTCGGAGTGAAATTTTAACAGAAAATGTTCTTCTACATTTCTGACTTACTATGTAATGAATCATAGCAAGTCACGCATTTTTTAAACACTATATACACATTGTTAGGTTTCAGACAATAATATTTCACAAATAGGTGTTTAGAGGTAGTTAATACTTTAAGGAGCATAACATTTTGATGTATTTTATAATTGGAAAAAATAAACCGTACAGAGACGTAAATGTTTCAATCAGTGCAGACAGTGGGAGGGCGGACACTCCATTGTACCGCTCCAATCCCCGGGGTCGTACTCTGTGATGAGCCCAGTATCGCTGCATTGCCGGAGTGTCACTTCACAATCGTTTAAAGGATTGCCACAATCAACCTTTCTTCTCCCACTATATTCTGACCGACCATTGTCTTTTTTCTCAATTTTTAATATCGTCTTAATATTATTAACTTATTATAAATAGGCAAAGAGAGTCTTATAAGCTGTCCTCAACAAATTGTTGACGAGCGGCTTGACATACAACGATGAAATAAAACTTTTTGCCCGCTAAGTCATACCCAAGGAACATAGTAAAAATATTTTTTACTTTTTTAAACTACAGGGTGTTCCATAAACCGAGGGTCGTGGGCTCGAATCTTAGAATTTTTAAATGTAAACATAATAAGTCATATTACACATAATTTTAAATCTCTAAACAAGATGAACAATTTGGTGAGAAAAGCACTCACTTATCCTTTTTTTCAAAATGGCGGCTTTTTTCATAAAAAAATATTGGTATTTACGGAATACCCTGTACTTCGTGGACCACTGAACATTGTATTGTTTTAAAATTCTTAGACCTTGTTAAGTCAGTTTTAATTTTATTTACAACATGCCAACTTTAAGAAATACGTATTTTTCAAAAAGTTTTTTCCAATGTTAGTTGCCCTGAAAATTAAAAATTATGAAAGGCAACATATTAAAAATAATGTATTGTTTTAATGGTCTTGAATAAACCTACAACTTTAAGATTTTTACTTACTTCCTATCTTTCGTAGTTTTGTAGTATTAAACAAAAAACTCCATTTTCCCGTATGAAGCTCACGTGAAATGTGCAGTACCCAAGGCATTTAAATTTGCAACCATTTAACTTGAGTGCAATTTTAAAATGTATATAATCGCCTACGGATACATCAAGGAATAGCCTATAGTTGTTTAATTTGTTGTTTTAATGTTCTCCGTTAAGAAACTTAGAGTATTTAATAATTAGTTAACACTAAACGTATGATTCACATTAATTAATTCATTTTTAATAATATAAATTACTTACAAAATTAATTTTTAACTATAGAATAAAACTTATACGTGCTTTTCATATGTATCTCAACTAAAAAAGAATACTTTCATGTTATCAGTAAAGGTGATATATTGAATGACTTGTTTAAATGTAAATAGAGACACCTCTTCGTAAACTACTTTCTCTTCCTCATACTCCCACCCACCCACCAAACAGATCCGAGAGTGCGACGGTGTTCCAAATCGGGCACATCAGAAAATATGTGATGCAGCAAGCAAAAGTGACGCAGATGCTAAATATAGCTAAGCAGTTTGACAAACTCGTCCATCCAGAATAAGCTCATATTCTATCAACCACCTTCAAATATTTATTAAATTTTGATTTTGAAGTTTTTTAAATAGTTAGATTCTTTTTATTTGTGGTTTACATTCCTTTATCGGTTTTTTATTTACGGCAAAAACACCATTTTACAAAATAGTTTGTTTGTCTTCTTAGCAGGGTAACTGCGTACTGGCCGTTTCCGGTTTATTGCCTCAAGAACTATTCATAAAAGGAAAAAGAGGTGTCCATAAAAACCAAACATCATACTTTTTCTTACGGTGCTGGTTTAGTAGAAATAAACTACACCTTAAAACAACACGTAACAACCAACAAAATGGGTTGAAAACCAATCAACAATCACCAACTAAATTCTAACAATAACAACACAATGGACACACAAAATACGTATTGAAACCTTAAAAACCGTTGAATTTGTTTTTATTGATGAAAACCCATGTCTTTCAAATTGTATAGTTCATATTCATGATAATATTTACTCATGGTTTATTATAAACACATTTTTTTAGACTGTTGCCGGCATTTTTATGGATGAGATTTTTCACCTATTGTCAAAACACCTCAGGTATTACAATGATTATATTTGTGAAAATCCAACAAAATATTTTAAGATAAATAAGAATAAAGACATTTGACATTGAACAGTTCCGATGTTCGGACGAATAAGGTGGCATATCAATATGTCCTTATATTGTGTGTCTTAACAATGAAGGTTTTAATAAACAAAACACTCTCTGTCGATGCAAATTCAAAAAAGGTTCAGTAAAGAAGCATTATCTACAAATCAAAGGTTAAACTATGAAAACTTTCATTTTCCTTAGAATAATTACTCAGTATCAAACTACGTGCAATACGACTAAAACTTAATATTATGTCTATCATTAGATTTTATTTTATATTATGAACAATTTAAAGCAGACCTGAAATACGCGATAACAAACTATCGATAAATAAATACAATGATAAAGATTAAAGTTTACAAAATAATATTGATTCACAAAAGTTAAAATGCCTCGGTGAATACATAAAAGCGGAGGAGCAAAACAGATTGTATTGCACATGGTTATTTCGTACAGAGCCATTTATATCACTTTACTTTTAATATCTCAAAACGTTACCAGTTAGTTGCACTAGAGAGAGTCACAATGTGGAGAGATTACTTCTACCATATATACAAATCGTTAGATTTGGTTTAAATTTACTTAAAAACTAAAATTCCTTTGCATAAAATTTATTTCAATAGTTTTATAGAGATTAATTGTTTTTTTGCCATAATTTCATTTATTTATGTATCTCTTATTTTTATGATGCCTTGTGTATCTTTCCGGATTTTACCCTATCATTCGTGAGTCGTCTACTCTTATAGTAATTCAGTTTAGTCCAGTCTTCAGACAACTAAATCTCCAGCCAATTTTAACAATTAATGGGTCATTGGAAAGCTCTCTCTCTGTAGATTTGCAAATAATTATGAAAGGTCTTTTTAATTTATGGTGAAAATGTAAAAAAATACGTGTTTTCCATACATTGAATACATTGAATACGAGATACAATACATTGAAAACGGGATACATTTATAATAAATTAATATTATATTAAAATATAATATTATTTGGAGGCAAATGTTTGCTGCCTTTATTGAGTATTTTCAAGGAATGCATATTACCAAATTGTAGGAAATTTTATTGTGTTTAAGAATATCACCTTCCATTTTGGTCGATTTCCTCACCACTCAGGAGTTATTTTCAAAAAAGCTAAGCAGCCTCCGAATTTATAGTTTTGAGAAAATACTGAATTAGAGATATTTTTGTTAAACTTTATACAACTAAATCTAGAGTTCTAACAGACAGATTTTAATAACTAGCGGGTCGTTGGTAAGGTTCATCCGTGTAGTTTTGCATATAATTATGAAAGTTAGACTTTTTAAAGATTTATGGTGAAAACGTAACAACACATATTTTCTATAAGACATTTATTTTTTTAACTGTTTTTTTAAAGCTTCTTTTTGTAACCAAGTTTTGGCTGCCCGCTATTAGTATTTTCAAGAAATGAATTCCATTAAATTGTAGGAAATGTTATTCTCTTACCTTCAACCGATTTCCTCACTATTTAATAGTTATTTGCAAAAAAAGCTAAGCAACCTCCAAATTAATAGGTGGTGAGAAAATATAGAATTAGAGATTTATTTTTGTCTTTGTACTACTAAATCTACTATTCTATACAGTACCGATTTTAATAATTAATAAATCTTGGGGAACTTTCTCCTCTAGATTTGCAAATAATAAAAAAATATGTTTTCAAGATTTATAGAGAAAAAATTAAAATACTCATATGTTTACCATAAAAAAATACCTAAATCAGGGCTTTTAAGTTCCTTTGCAGCCAAGTTTTGGCTGCAGTTATAAGTATTTTAAATGAATGAATTTTTTTAGGAAGTTTTATTCTCTTTCAGAATATAACTTTCCACTTTGGTTGATTTCTTTAGCATTTTAAAGTTATTTTCAAAAACGTTTAGCAGCCTCCAAATTTATAGTGGTGAAAAACTTTTGAGACTTTGTGCTAAACTTTGTACAACTAAATCTACAGTTCTACTAGAGAGGTTAAGCAGTCGTTGGAAAGTTTTTTTCCCTGTACATTCACGAATAATTGTAATAATTTGATTTTTAAAAGATTTATTGTGAAAAACTTAAAAAAACGTAATTGTCCATAATAATACATTAATAGCTGATATCCGATATTGTTTTTTTAACCATATACTATGTACTATTTTTTTAGAGACCTTTGTATTTAACCATAACCGGCTCTAATGCTAGTATATAAATAATTGAAATTTGTTCACTTCACTAATTTTCACTTCATTGTACGATTGAGTAGCTGCAAAATAGCGTCATTGTTTACACCGTTACCCTGAATAAAGTTTTGATTGAGGTAAAATCCATCCATACTAAGTATCTCCTTTAATAATCGATAATTTTGAATGAAAGGTCGTACAGAGCATTTTAGTAAATTTTAAGTCAAGTAATTATCATCCTAGTACAAGAAACTGTATTCATATTTATTATTTAGTTCTGTTTATTTAGAGAATTGTTAAAAAAATGGAGAAAACAAAACTGTCAAGCTAATTTTGTGCGACGTTCGGCCCGTAAATCCGCCAAAGTAAATATTGATTTTAACCTCTAAAATACTGAACATGAATTCATTCCCATACTCTCTCTTTCTGTCAGAAATTTGGATCGAATCAATCGTTACAGGAGCTCCTAATGTGACTTGAAAATTTCTCTTAAACTTTGGGACTTTGCAAAAAAAAACTCTTTGTCTCCCATCTCACTAAAGGAAAAGTCCCGGAGGTTTCGAAAGATAGTAAACATTAGTATTTTGGAATCTTTCACTGAGAATATGAGTCTGTTTTGAGATTCCAGTCATCCAAATCTCATTTTTAGAGATAAAAATACTTCCGAAAGTTAAAATAACATTTTGAAAGGACAATTTTGTGGTGTATCGAATGTATTTCTTTGTTGACCTATTGATGCATCATCGAAAGCATAGGTTAACCGAATTAATTTAATTCATGTTTAAGACCCAGACAACATTAATTTATAAATAAGACCAAGACCAAGACAATATAAATATGGATTAATTGTCAGTGCGAGTTAAATAGCAAAGTAATTCAGTCATTTATTTTTTGTAGATTCATTTGATATTATATTTAGAATGTTTGGATGAATTTAATGCCGAATACCATTGATGTAAATGAATTCAAAATAAAACTTATTCCCACTTTTTAATATTCCTACCCTAATGTTATGCATCGCTCAATATGTGGTTAGTACAGAAACGAAAGTACAATGTACTTTCCTGATGTCCTAATTCATCAGTTTTACATGGAGTAGTAATGGTTCGGGCCCGCGTTATGTCGGTATCGCAGTGGAGACAATGTGATGGCATTCATTGATAGCGAGTGATGACGATAACAGTGACACGATCTATCTCATTGGCCCTGTCATCTGACCATTAAACTGACCATTGTCAAATGTCCTCACTAGTGTGGGGGTCAACATAGGTTATTTATTACTAAGGTGTCGTAGATTGTATGCTGCTAAACAAAAATTTCAAGTACATTGATCAAGCCCTTCATTCAGTGTTCTTATTTTGTATTGCTTGTAAACTGATACAAATACACAAAACATATGCCAATTAAAACCTCACTTTCTCCACTTTGCAGCGGAATATTATTGTCAAAATTAAATAAATCTATATAAATAAAATTAGAGTTTTGTCTGTACATTGCTTAGAATTATGAAATTACTGGTTATTTTTGCGTTTTGAAGGTCAGAGAATCCGAATAAAGCCTTATCTCAATTTATGTCACTCTGTTGCTAACGCTTAACATCACATATTAGACCGCTTTTCACGCAAAAACTAGAGTACTGGTATGGCCGAAACTTATTTTATATTGTATGCTTATATGAGAAGGTTTGAGACGAATTAAAACTAGCGTAAGCCTTTTTGAAATTAAACACCAATCTTTTAAAATGCGAATTTTATTTGATTTCGACCCTATAGAAAAGCTTATGAAGTTGTCATGGCAACCTAAACATTAAATCATTAATCCATGGAAGTTTTTCTGTTTTTCCACGGGTGAAACCGTGTTGATCAGCTAGTCTTATATAAATTCACCCAAATTTGTATTTGTCTTTATACATCTATGCTTTAAAACATTCACAAAGGTGTGCGCTTAGTGAGTAGGTGGAGGAAAACGATTAGGTGGAGGTAGAGATGGTGGTAGCGCTCATATTTTGCTTGTAGTAAGGATGTCTACCGCGCCGTTTTAACTCAGCGAATAACTTTGTTTTGGTCTCCCACACTTATTTCCTAGGGCTAAAACCAATTAAAACCCATCATTTTTCTTTCAATTTCCACACATTCTGTTTCTTTTCCATTACATGGAGTTGAACACAAACAACTCATCGTTTAACGACCACTAACCCTGCCCAAAAACTTAAATCCGTAAAAGGGCTGCAAACTTATACCTTGCCAAAATGAATTAACAATACTGTGGTTTTAATGTGAGCTTAGTTATGCCCAAATGAAGGCTAAATTTTTATCATTTAATTTATAAAATGTTAATATAATTTTGTTTATCTTGATCTCTGTTATTTTTAATTTGCTATTTATTGTACATAAATTATTTACTACAAAACTTCAACTACTGTAGTCAGATATGCGAGGTATTGAACGTGTACAAGAGGTCAAAGCTAGTTTGACCATGAAAGGACAAATCACAAATCATAGCCACACCTTAAAAGTAAATGTAAGATGCTGCAACATTGCGTAAAATGCTAAAAATTAATATAATATGAGGGACTGAGGGAAATGAAGTGGAGGAGTGAAGGCGAGGAGTGAACTTGAACTGGTCAATCTCAGCGAAGCAATGAGCTATGCATCCTGGATTTTACAGAGGAAAATCAAACACGTCTGTTATCCATTTAATCATCACGCTGTACCTCCTCCTCAACTTCCTCACTTTGAGTACTCCAATTGACACTGTGCGTTAGTTTAGCTCGCTGCACAACTCTCTAGGCAGCAACTTACTCTAGGCAGCATCCACCTACTCATCCATCTCCATTTCCTATCTATGAGCGCACTCTAAGGAAAATTTCTATCCCTAAGGCAAGGAAAATATGTATAACTGATAAGCGATTAATTTTCCCGCTTAGGCTACATATATCTAAAATAACCTAAATTGATCCGAGAACAAAGTGAAATGTCTTTAAAAGACAATTGCATTGTGTTTTTACGTTAATTCATTAAAAAATATAAAATTATTTGATTGATATTATTAACTAATTTATCTTTATGTTTGACGCAGTTTGTATTATTATGTTGAAAATGAATTAAACTTGCATCGTCTAATTATTTGAGACGTTTAAGGGTATTAAAAATCCTAGTCAAATTCATTTGAACTAAAATATTCATTGACAACTGAATAAATAAATATTCTACAAACTTTTTAATATTCTTGAATTAACTTAAGAGTGAACTGAAACAACTGTGCGTCATAGTTAGTTAAAATAAACTGTTCCAGCGCTTTAGGATATAAGTCTGTTTAGTAAAATGAAAATAAATGTTATTTAAGGAAACAATTTTGCTCAAAGGTCCCTGGTGAAACTGTGAAACTGCAAATGTTTTCGGCTGTATTAAAGATTAAGCAATATAAATGGTTCCATAAATTAACGGGTACCCACAGTTAATTCATCTAGTCGAAATCAAACTTAAACTAATTTATCCTTAACAAAAATACCTATGTACTTCAGGGATTAACATAACAATTTAACTCTTAACTCCCTCATTACATGGAGTTAAATGAGAGTGGATGTATTGTTTGGGGGATAATAAATATGTGTGTCGTCAGTTTTTGATTGTTATTGTGACAAATATCCATAAAACAGTTCATCACTGTCACTGTAACATGTTGGTGATGGACAGGTCTCACTATGGTTTACAGCAGTGTCATTTAGTAAACAGTTTATCACAGTTAAAAAACTAATATTATACATGGCTTAGTTTGATTATAATTTAATTAGTGGAAAAATGTGTTAAATTAAAAAAAAATCTAATTTATCAGCTCTTTTTTGGCTGATATGCTATATTTGTTTCTGAAATCAAACCATACTTTAAATGAAGCTGTATTAAAAAAATGTGTTGGTTGAAGTTTTTATCTGTATTATTATTGGCACCTCCAGTGTTATCTGATATCAACTTTGATTTAGTTTGTTTTTTTTAAGGAAAACTGGCTATAAATAAGTTTTACATTTATGATGGACATTGTACCAGGAAATGAAGTAACGAACTCAAAAATTTATAGTTTTAGAAGAGCGCTCTTGAAAAAAATGACAGGAATGCTTTCCTTTTATGGATGTTAAAAGCTATTTATAAGATTAGGTGTAAAATCAGTAGAGAAGCCTCTAAATTACGATAAAATAGAATTAACGAAATTGTTTAAAACTATCAATTATATTTATTACATAATCAATTCAATTTTAACTCTTTGTTTTTTATCAAATTTATGATTTAATTGAACTTCAGTGTACATACATATATAGTGAAAAATCAGGAATCAAACAGCTAACTTATATGATATTAGGAATTCCAATCTTAAATTTGATTAGTCTAATAAAAGGACAAACGTTTTCACTTTTTTTACAAAGTTTTTAACGTTATTTATCAGTTAAATTCAATATTTGAAATGTATATAACAACCGATGCTCCTTTAAGACATTTATTACTAAGCTGTTATGTTTGGAAACATTAAAAAATCATAATCTTTTACATCTTATATGCTACACTTGGCAGCAGTTTTGATAATATATATATATATATATATATATATATATTATTTCATTGTGTTCTTGAATTATTTTACGTTTTCTTTTCTTCCATGTTTTTATCATTTCCAACGCTGACCTACAACTGGTCACAGGTCAATGTTTAATTCCATAGTTTTTATTTTATAATGATTGTGTTCGTTAATGAAGTTGTTATTTTGCTTTTTGCTTCAAAAATTAATTGTTCTCCTACAAACACTATGAATCAAAGTAACTGAAATCCTTAATATATTAGTAATTGATATTGATATCGAAGTGTAACAAAATGTTGCTATCGTTAATTCTTAAGGGGATTGCCTACTAGAAATGACCAACATTTTATTGATTTTTTTTATTTTAGATATTATTGTTCTGTGTATGTCTTCTCACAGAAAAACCATACATAACAAGGTATAAGTGGTTTTATATATGGAAAAAATACACTAGGCTCTGCATGCCGCCACTCCAATATCAAATAGCCTAGCCAGGATGACGCTCGCAAACTTTCAATGCGCGATTCCCGCAAGTTTGATTTCGTGTGTTTTTCAACACTAAAATTTATATATTTCATAAAGTACTTGTGGTAAATGTTGAAATTTTTACCCAATATTCCTTATTAGTATATCAAAAAAGTTAGGTAAAATTATGCCTGTAATACAACTAGGAATTGAATAAACAAAATTACTTTTCAATAAACAATATTAAAAAATTCTTTCTTTCCTTACAAGTTTTTTTTCTAAATAGATACAAATCTAATTTTGCCTAACTTTTTAGAAGACTAAAAACCCTATAAAATAAAACTTTAACCATGAAGTTCTAGCCAATAGAACCTTATGTATATAAATTTGTTATATACATTGTTATAAACCCGTTATTTTTAGGCATATTTATACCTAAAAATACTTAAAACTGCAAATAAAAAATTTTGACTAAATTTTTTTTGTAACAAGTACAAATTAAAAAACCCTTATTCAGAACCAAAAAGAAGAATATTAACAAATTTAGCATTTTCAGTAGGGATTCCCCTTAACACTGATCAATGCTTATTTCATATGACTAAGGTACAACATAGAAATTTGCATAATTTACAGCAGCAACAGTGCGTAGACTGAACAAACTCTTTTTATACTGTGAACATTTCAAGAAAGAAATGGTATTGCTTAAGCTGATACAATAACTGAGTTCGATGTTGTTATTCGCTCGAAATCCACCAAAGCAAATATTGCTTCAAGCTTTAAAGGTTGAATGGCGAGTTGTTCCGTAACAACACTTAGCATTGGATAATGTTTTGTAGTAAAGAAAGTTTAGAGTACTAATTTAAGATAGTCAAAATCAATTCAATTTAGTCTCATTAATACACGTAGTACTAATATTATATATACCGCTCTGTTTCATGGTTAAAAGTGGGTATAATAAGTAAATTGTATATTAAATAAATTTAAAGAATTTTCGTAAAGAATATTGTTTATCAGATTATCTATCAGCAAGGAAAGTGAACCAAACAAAAACAGTGCACTAATCAATATGAGATCAAATATGCAAAAATAAGGTTGAATACGATTTTAACGTTAAATTTAAGACTAATTTAAGTCTGCGTAGAGCTATACTACATTGTAAGGGATGCTAATTTATTATATTAGTGGGTTGGATGGACAGAAATCCTCTGCCCCCTCCCCCAAAACCAAATATAACGTGGTCCATTTTGGCAAACGCAAATGTAAATTAGCAATCCATAAGTGTTTCTTATAGAGTTTTACCTTTCCTTAGGTGTTTCACCTATTATCCCCGGAGAGTAGGGGAAATTTTTAACTAAACAATCTTTCTTTATTATTGTACAAAGTATCTTTATAGTTAAATGGCATTTAGATCCACCATATGTTAATATCTAGCTCATGGTTTTGAGTTTACTCAACAGCACCAGATGTTTTATTGTAAACAAAGCAGACGTTGACAGATCCCAATGATTTTTATATAGTTTTTTTTTCATTTTCTGGCAAATTGAAAGAAATCATAGTATTTCTTATGAGTCTCTAACATCACAGTTTTAAATTTAAGCCCTCTTTCATAATTCTGCGACTTCACAACGCCCACAATTTCTATTAAAAAATTCGCTCACATATTCAGTATTCATAAGAGAGGATGTTGGTTTGTTTATATGTACATATTTTTGTATATTTAAAGCCTGAGGACTCGGACGCCACTGGGCGTTTGCCATGAAACTTGATACATGTGTGTAAAATTTAACGGAGAAGGTATTTAAGCTATCCATATCATCCTAACTCAACTGGGTTCCTACCCATAGGCCCAAAAGTGTTCTCATAAACCTTAATCTAATGTACTGTTACTTGAACAGGGAACTTTGGTAAATAGTCAAGGGCATGGAAATGTCTACCCGGTTCAGCTAGTTATATGTAAACATAAAAATAGGTTAAAAGAATGTGTCGTAATTATGTTTATTCTCAAGTAAAAATTCACTTACTACTTGGTTTGAATGTTCATTGAAAGATATTCCATTATAGTTAACGAGAGGTTGTAAGTTAAAAAAGGGAGGAATTAGCAAAAAAAGAAACATTTACAACATACTTTGTGTCCCAAAATAAATACGATTCATTAAAGTGTAAAATAAACTAAAATGAAACTTTACAGAATAGCAATATGTCCAGCGTGACTTAAACGTAAATGAGGACGTAAATAAAAACGTTGAAATAGTTTTTATTAAGAGCGTGGCGGCCTCTTTTTACCTATATAAAATCTTTTTTTATAAATACCTTTTACAGTATTTATATGATCAGAGTAATCGATAGGTGTTTACTGCAAGATTAGTTATACAGAGAATATAAACTAAACTAAAACATACATACAGTTAGAAGAAAAATAATCTAAACTACAAGAAACAAAAAAAATTAAATTGAATGTCCGTTCTACTTATACCGATATTCGCCAATAGGAAATTCCATCCATATCATTGCATTGCTGTCAACCATGAGGAGGAAGCTATTTAGTTCAGGAAACAAGGTGGATTGTGAAAGTGAGAGAGCTCTTAGTGTGTGTTGGAAAAGATCGAATCTAAGTAAAAATATATAGTAGTAGGACTATTTTATAAATAAAAGAACGAATTTTGTAATTTAACCTCTAAAATCACTGTCAATTCTGAAGGCGTCCCCGACAGGATATAAGAACTTTACCCTCCAGTAGCTATTTATTTCATAAGAACATTTTTTAGTCAGTTCATACAACAACAAGAAGCTTCATATTAAGCTTTTCTAAATACGTTCTTCAATCCTTTTTTTCTCACTTTTAACTTGAGCAATTAATCTTCATATGCAATAAAATGAAATTAGAAGATAATTCTATGCCCATCTGAAACATAGAATTATCAATTTATTACAAAACAAATCAATTGATCTCCACATCATATTTCAGTTTTTATTTAGGGATATAAAAAAAATAAATGAAATGTTAAAAATATTGCGTAAACATTTCATGTAATAAACCATTCTGGCAAACGCAAATGTAAATTAGCAGTCCATAAGTGTTTCTTATAAAGTTTACGTTTTCTCATTGATTACGGTTTCTTAAATTATCATTGATAGAGCAACCTATTATAGAAAATTTAACTACATAAAAAACTAATGTTAAAACATATTTTTGTAATGTCAAGAATAAATATCTCATACAGAAGCGAGAATTCAGTTTAACAATGACTTCAGTTAGCAGAGAACGTGTTCCCTATTTTGCACACCTTTTTTGATTAACGTCACCTAATAATTTAAACTGAAAAATTGCCCTCCTTAATCAAGTGCGTTACGCAAACCCGTAACTTTTCCGAAAATAAATCCAAGAGTGATGGTCAGTAGGCTGTGGCTATCTTTATGAATGAAATGTTCGGGTGAAAAAACTCTCGCCATTCATATTAGTTTCGGTATTAATAACTCTGGGGCCTGTCCAAATGCCCATTTGCTACGTGTGGCACTTCCGCCCGCGAGCTGTGTCGGATCTGTCCTAAATCTGTCGCAGCGACGCGCGGCGGTCCGGCCGGAAACCCACCGTCACCGGACATACATGCACATGGCGTTTAACCACTTTCCTCCCATCACGTTTATTTTGGCCTTTCTACGACAATATCCTTTTTTACAATCCCTATTTTTTCCATACCATTAAACTCAAATAAGATTGAAATTTAACTACTTATTTCAAACCGTAAAATAGGTAAATTTACTTCATTATTCGTAGTTAGGGTTTCCATACAACCCGAATTCCCGGGACTGTAACCATATTTGGCCTAAATATCCTGTAACACATAAAAGGCTCTTGGGACGCGAAATTTGGTGGTTATTAAAATTATTTTGAATATTCTTTACAAAAACTATTAAATTTATAAAATATGCATTTAAAAGTCGTAAAATAATTATTTTATGAAAGGTCTGAAAACCTCCATGAAAGTCATTACAGTAGAGGATGGGATTTTTTTCAGTTTGCAATAAGCAAATCTATTAGGATGACATGTTTTAGCTTCCAGCGTCTGCCATTATAAGAGAGTCGAATAAAAGAGTCGAATATTTAATCAATAAAAACACATGTTCTTTTTAGTACAAGTGAGAAAATTTTATACGTTCTCTGAATTTGATCTAGCTAAATTTAAAATATTAGCATAGATTTTCATTGTATTTCATTAGTTCATCATGAATTTATAAAGTTTTTAAAATATCAGTATTAAGCCTTAAAAAATACCATTTAATCCATAAGTAATCGGCGTGGAGCCTGTTAAATGGAGGTTTCCCCGAATATCCCTAACTAACTCATGACAAGCCTATTTCGTTAAAACTACCATAAGGTAAGATGTGTATTTTCTATAAAACGTAAATACAGTATGATAAATAAAAATGTGCCTCTGAGTATGGTCTTTTATGTATTTCAACTATATTATAATGTTTAATTAATATCAGTTATGTTTTATATCGGTGAAAATCGATTAGTTTTCCAGTAGGGTAAGCTAAACGTTATTGTGATAGGATCTAGAATGAAGATTAGTAAATGAGTCTGGCTCGATTAACAATTAGTTTAGTGAACATAGAAAATAAAACTTATATATCTAATTTGACGTACAAATATTGGCATAAAGAGACAAAACAAAAATACTTACAAAATTAATTTTGTCTCGACTCTTTTCTTAACTAAACACTTTAAAAAGAATGGATCACACACTAATTAAAAACCAATAATTTTTAACTACATTTATGCTGCATACTTCGCTATATAAAAGCGAATGGCTTCACCATGTGGACACAATTTTAATGATTATAACGTCTCTGTTTATTCTGAAAATAAGGTTTTAGCAGCATCTAGATTGTATATTTATAATTTTTCTTATTTTATTAATTTTTTCTTAATTTTTATCGCACTTAACTAACTTGTTTTTTGTTTGTGGTTATGAATGTGGACCTATTACTGTAGTAAAATAGGTTTTTAGTATCATTAAGGCTACTATTTTCAAACGCGTGCTTTCTCATCAAATCTGTTTTTAGGTTTTTTTTTACTTTCAAAGAAATATATTTCGCTACAAAGATTGTAGTATTTGGGTCACAGCTATAATATTATAATTATTTGTGTGTTAAATCATCTCTGATATCATTCTTGACTTCTTTAATCAAGTGGATTTCAAAAAAGGTACACGCTAAATGAACAAGTAAATATAAATGAATAGATTTATGCTTGAGTAAAATATGCTTTGAGAAAGAGGATTATTATCCAAAGCTTTAATTAAGGAGCATTTTCTTGAATGTTACTGTTTAACATTTAACTTAATGAATTTTACTTCATCAAAGTACAAGCACTTCTGTCGATGATCTCAGGGTAATGCTTAAAAAACCTTTCCTCAAGTCTATTTCAGTATAAGGCTATTTTATTAAATGTTTTTAAATGGTTCTTCTATTTAAATAAATAGACCTAGACCTGCTGTAGGGTTTTAGATATTATTTATTAATTTAATATCTTTATAATGTTTTTAATATTTTTATAATTTAAATATTAACAATTATAATTTAATATTTTAATTATTATAATTAATTTCATGTAAATTTCATCGAAAAAACTGGATTAAGCTTAAAAAAAACAATTTAGCATTTTGATTCATTATTCTACGTCAAAGGTTTTCCCTGTTTTCAGGTGAATATCCCCAAAAGTTGCATTGTAATTACCCTAAATCATTACATTTACCCTAATGTAGGGAATTTTGAAAATAAAAACTTTGAACATATGATTAGGCCTATATTTAAATTTTCAGGTGAATATTTTATTTGTCTTTATTTTGAATGGTTAGAGTTAATTGATCATGATTTTGTTTAAAATATATACTATATTAAAAATACAAATTATTTTTAAATTTTATGAAGAAACTATGTGCATTTGGGGTGGGGGGGTGTCGTGGTATAACTACCTGAAAATGTAGCTTAAAGTTTTGTATGTTTACAATTCTGAGGAATGATAGTATGTTTTTTAATTGGCTGGAGATGAAAGTCTGCTGCAACTAATAGGGATATTTTATTTATAAAAACTAACCATTTGATTGAATAACATTTTTTTCATGAGATTATATTATTCGTTTTTCCGGTGTTTTGAATTCACTGATTACATGTTTCCTGATATGTATATACTATAACAAGACTACATTCATTGAAATTAAAAGGCTAGGAACTATATAAAAAAAGTGAATATATTACTAATAAAAACCAATGTGATCCCCTTGTAAATTTTCCTCATGTTTAAAGCTCATGAATGATTAAATATATGTTTCAAACATATTATTTACAAATCATATTCAAACGATACTTACCTTTACATATGTTGAATGCTCACATAAAAAAATAAATCCTATAGAAATCCGCTGAGTACGCAGGTCTGGTGCGACGGGGGTATATATTACTTGATGAACTGGTACGGACTGTACAATTACATATAACACATTGATACAAGTATGTTATATATTCTTAAGCTCGGTACTGATTAGACTAGTACAGCTTCATGCCAAAACATAGATTTCGATAAATAAGATGCATATCAGGATTTAAAACCGCAAATTATGCCAAATATTTTAAAATTCTTGTGCAAGTTAAAGAAAAAAACTTATAATTAGTAGATAATAATATTGTTTTCTACTTAGGTAAACATGGATCCGAGAGAGAGAACCTTAGAAAATGAAATAGACATTACGTGAAATTGTAAAAAAAACAGCGTCATACTACGAAGAAACACTGTGCTATAAATCAACTTAGATATCTCCTGCTTTCCATCAAACAGACACTCAAATACGTATTGTCATATCTCGCCACCAGTCGTATTGACACGAATCGCCGACAACTGTCAAATAAACGTTCCGGATAACACAGGACACTGGCGGTCATAAATTATTTAATACGTTTTAAAACTAAATAAACAAATGATCAAGATAATTAATAAATGTAAATTGATGTATAAATAGCAAATTTAAAACAGATTAAACAATATTTTTTTTGCAACAATAGAATTTTGGTTATGATTTTTTTCATGAAGAAATTTGAACTTTAAAAAGCATTATTACTATATCCAGTTTTTTAGCCTTCTGACTTCAAAATTAACTTTTTGGTATTTGGAAATGGCATGGTCAAAATATGAAATGAAAAAAACTTTAAGTGAAAGTTTAGCTCGTAATAATCTATGACTCTGTCGTTGGTAAGAATGACTTGCCAACAACGCTATGAATTCTCCATATTTCAAATTGCCTTGGCCTGTTCGGTTTAGCTTCATTTATCTATTAAATAATTTATATGAGATACTTATAAAGATTTTACCTTCCTTGTATTTATTTCTTTTCTGATTTATAAGGGTCAACGGTTTGTTAAGGCCTTAATAACCCTCGTAGATAATTGCTTGCTGTTAGTTGGATAAAGGGATAATCTGATAGCCGCCATTTCCTTTGTGACAGCAATATTGAACCCATGTTCAGTATATTGCACTTGTAAGCTAACTCGAAACCGGTAGAAGACAATAAATAATTTTGTGTATAGTTTGAAAACATTTAACTAAAGAAATCAACCACATACGATTGAACAAGTAAATTTAAAATCATAGAAATTTAAAACATCTATAAATAAGCAACAAGTCTCGGTTAACGAAAATATGTTTGAAAGGTGAGAAATCCTATAATAATAAGCTTAAAATAATAACTTGTGTAGAAATAGCTCCTCTGTTGTAAATCGTCATAATTGATTAAAACAGTAATATTTTGACCAATTGTTCTTTGCGTGGCAGGATGGCGTGTATGAGGCCTGGCTGCAGCTAGTTTGCTTGGCGGGATGGCGAGCATGAGGCCTGGCTGCAGCTAGTTTGCGTGGCAGGATGGCGTGTATGAGGCCTGGCTGCAGCTAGTTTGCGTGGCAGGATGGCGTGTATGAGGCCTGGCTGCAGCTAGTTTGCTTGGCGGGATGGCGAGCATGAGGCCTGGCCGCAGTTAGTTGTGAATGCGTGAGAGCATGCGGTTCTCAGGCATATTTCTTTTTTACTTAATTTTTCAAATGTTTGGAATAAAAAAGGCTAGGTATATTTCTTATTAACAAAGCTTTATTCTCTGTGATTAACTTGGATTAAAATGTTCCATTATGACAAACAGGCAATTTTTATTATTATTTATTAGCCTCTATTTTGTGAATTTCACGATAATGTTAAACATGTATTTTCTGTTGACACCATTCTCCTATGAATAATGGAGTTTTCAATTGAATTACATGTAAATTTGCGTATCATAAAGTATTTTTATAGTATCACTTTAA